>CM071930.1:63207603-63845196 GCA_016081115.2 Rehmannia glutinosa | reverse complement strand
CTGACAATTATTTATGCAATTATGAGAATTTTTATTTAATATTTCATTTTATTAAGTCAATTTTCATGGATCATGGTCTATTTATATATTTATCTTAAAGTTAGAAAAATCGGGGCGTTACAAACTTATCTGCCATTTTAACCTTTGAACCATATAACTCTACTAGTGCTAGAGTTAGTAGTAACTTTATCAACAAACTCAACACATTATGACTTCAGCCAATATCTCTGGAATACTCCAAAGCCCTCAAAGTTTGTAGGCATTGTTTTGTGCAAGGCTGATTAGTGATTTTCACCCTCCGATTCATTGTCCGCCCTCCTCCCCCTTTTTTGTTTTTAAACATTAACATTATTAAGAAATTTTAAAAAAGTTAGTTAGCATTTTTATTTTATTTTTTAGTTTTCTATCCGTCCCACCCCAAGATCATGTGCTGGCTCTGCCATTGCATGGGAACTTTACTAATATTTACAAAGTCCACCAACGTATTACTGATAGAACCCTCATAACATACATTTTGTGTAACGTTATAAATGCAGAAACCCAGAAATATCGAAGATCCAATACCACAGCGTAAGGTAATGGTAATGAGACTGCAACAGTGCAGAATACAGGCTGCTAATGGTGCTGGAAGATGAAAATGGCAGTACTTATGGTAGAAGCTTGTGCATAAACTTCACCACGTTGAGGCTTATGAAATTGACCCATCTTTAAATTCATATGTGATACAAGTTCATATAAATCCTTTGCGACACAATATTCAACATACCTAAACGGTCGCTGTTCAGCAGCAGTAAGCTCTGCATATCTTCCCCTCGATATGATCTCCTTATTGAAACCAATTTTTTCGTAAAGTCTCTCCAAATTAAACTTTCCTAGGAGCAAAGAAGCAAAACATCAAAATACACCTTAACCTAGAAAAAATGTGTTGAATAAATTCAATGGACTTCCCAACTGAAAGGCTCATCTTAATTCTCAACCTTAATTTAATGAACAATCTAACATCTATGGTCAAGTTAAACTGTTAAAGCCATTAATGCTGAAATAAACAAGTTAATGGAATCCAGCTACCAAATAGAAATGAAACACTTAAAAAAAAAAAAAAGAATACAAAGAAGATGAACAGGATCAACAGAAAGAGAGGGGAATCAGAATGAAAATCATACTGATGGAAGAGAAATCAACTTAAACCATGACAGCACTATTGTGGTGGGTAATCATTGACTACCTCTTGCTAAAGGTTCATAAGACTTTTTCCATCAAGGACTGAAAAAAAAAACATTTGAAATATGGAATAGATTTCCAGAAAAGAATAGCACTTGAGCCAACATATATTCGCAGGTTGCCAAATGCTTTTTCAGATGATGAATGTGTTATTTGTGCATTTTCTTAAAAGCCTTCATATCAATTCCACAAGAATCAGGTAACCAAATAATATATGTTTGTGCATGTCCTTGATGATAGTATGCATGTGCAAATAATGAATACTTGTGCATTACTTAAGAAAATGTTTATGATTTCTTCAATTTGTCTATGTCATATTTGTTGTCAAAAGGAATGGCTACCTAGTTTTGATATCTATCGATGCCCAATTCAATATTTTAAGCAGCCAGAACTCAGAACTTTCATGTACTTCATTAGTATTTAGCAAGAGGGGTAAAAGTTAAAATAATAACAAGAAAAAGAAGAAGAATAAGAAAACATGCATGTTATGTTCACGAATAACAGAACTTCGTGACTTTTCTGTTAGGATTATTTACTTTCACCATTAACTAGAGCAATGCTTGCTCAGGGAAAAATGCAGTATAAGATTTTATTCATTTATTTTAGCAACTACTATTACATCTTGAGCAGTCTTGAAAGGAAAAGAAATTAACTTCCAGGTAAGCTTTGAGCTTTTCTGCAGGTGCCTCTCTGAATGGGAAGGTGGTTTCCTAAAAGAACTTAAACAGATACCATTAATGATAGATCATGAATTAATTAGGCCTTAAGGTAACTATAACAACCAAAGTTCCCCTATTTATAAGTTCTAAACATTCATGTTTTTGATATTTCAAAGAGCCAACAAGCTACCAGTTGGCAATCACTTGCACTGAAATCACAAAATGCACGAGGAATATCAGAATCCCAGCAAAGAACTCAACTTCTAGTCTCCTTCAGACTGAAAATTTCTTCTTGCAAGAGACTGAAAAGAAAAGATTATTAAGGCCTCACCTGTCACAACTCCAATTGAACCGGTTAGTGTAAGATTTTCCGCAACTATAGTCTGTGCAGCCATTGCCATGTAATATCCTCCACTAGCAGCAACATCAGCCATTGATGCGACAACAGGTTTCGAGGCAGCTAAAAGTTTGATTTCTCTCCACATTCTGTAAGAACACAAGATCAGTAAGAAAATGAATACTTCGTTTTCATAGGATCATATTCTGTTTAACACAGGTTACTATTTTTCATCTGATGCACTTTCCATCATAAATAATAGATTAGGTTCATAAATTGATGAGAAATATGCCATTGGCCAAGAAAAGAATTCACTTATTTGAATTAAATCCTTTGATATGATAGAACTGTAGAAAATCAGACAATAATTTTTTTTTCCTTAAACTAGAGATATTCTTTCTCAAATTAGAGATTTTGATCAAAATTGTATATTGGCTGGCTGATTTGATTTTTTTTTTTTTTTTTTTTTTTATCATCTAGAATTGTAGGAATTAGCTCGAAATTAGCTGTCCAGATAAATTAGTCGTAAATAACCTATATGGTAGAAAGTTTATTCCTTTATAATCTTAGATATATGATGTATATATTCAGCCTTTGTATTTACGTTTTGGCGCATTTTATTATGTTCTGGCACATATTAAAGATAAATATTGGTAGTACATGATATGAAGAAAATATTTAAAAGAAGCATTCTCCATCTCCACCTTTGCTGTCGGGAGAGAACTTCAGATGGAACTGCAGAATGTCTCTAAGAGAAAGTACAAGCTAGATACATTAAATTACCAAAGAATTTGTGATTCACCTTAATCTCGAAAGCTATAAATCACCAAAAAGTCCAGACACATCATTAATAAATAGACGTTGGGTTCCCATGTGTTTCTCAAGCTAGCTTTAGGTGATTATATTTATGTTCAGATATTCTACCATTCAGCTTTCCAGAACGAGTAGGGCTTTGCCAGAAATAGTACATGAAACCAAGAAAAAAAGTTTTTTGAAACAATATGAATGTGACGTGCGATACGATTATTGATAATTGCCTCAATAAAGAGAATGAAACTACACAAACCTTCATCCAAAATCACTGCTTTTATTTTCTTTTCTTTCCCCCTAAAACAGAGAGCAAAATTTTGCCACAAATGGTGGCTTTTATACCAGCAGCAACGATGCTTTCATCGCAGTTACTTATAAGCTGAGCACACTGCTTTCAGAATTTCAGGAGCTCATATATTGTTTTTTCATCTCAAAATCACTCTTATGTTCTACGTGTCAATTTAGGCTAACTTGTTTTCTGTTGGCAGCATGAGTAAATTTCTAACAATGAGAACCACTGATAGGGCTAGCATGGGGAAAGGGGATTGCAAAATGCTAACTAGATAATAGATATTGAAGTTTCCTTTCTCAACAAATCTAGTCATCGCTGAGGACATCTACTCCTCAAGAGAACTTTGATTCGCTTTTGTCATATTTGATTTATTAAATAAGCATATTGGACAACCTTTTGAAACTTAGTAGAAGATTATGTCCCTAGTTTTGTTTCCAAGAATAATTCTTCGTCTTACACTAATGATAGTAGTGTTTCCGACACATTATTACTTATTCAGATGCGAGAAAATCTTCTTCAGTGTTTCTTTCTCAGGGTATATTTGATTCGCTATTTATAAGTACCATTCTCCCAATAGCTTGGGGCTATGTATTCCATCAGAACAGTGGAGTGTTGTGTCACATCAAAATTTATATATTTTTGTGTACACACATAATGTGGTTGTAGCAATAGAATTTCTTCACAGCAGTACTGGGACCAAGGTTAGCCAAATTAGAGTGACCTAAAGTGAAATATAAGACATGTACTGTAATAATAACCAGGATATTAATTGCTTCACATATATCAGAACACAGACAAATTTGATTACGTAGTATGAGTTAACAAGGTTAAACAAATATTTAATAACTGCAAGAAGAAAAGAAACAACACACGACTATACAACAACACTTACAAATCAGAAGCAAGGGCATCCCCTCCAGGACTATCAATGCGAAGGACAACAGCCTTATACCTTTTTGACTCTGTAAAAAACATTATAGTGAACCGTGAATAGACATGCGACCACATACTAAGTTTGAAGGAACCAAAGAAGGGACAAAATTGAACTACAGTAGAAACTTTTCTCTTTTCTCTTTTCTGATAGAAGAAAATATATCAATGAAAAGATAAAAAGGTAGAAGATGTGAGGTCATCAATTGTATTTAGCAAATAGTTCTCTCCACCAAACATAGAGATTCAATTGCTGACAATTGTTTCTCAATCATTCAACAATAGAGAGTCGACACCAAACACGGGCAAAAAATTAATAAGTATCCCATATCTATTGTCAGTAAATTAGGATAGTTAAGATTTGTTTTTAATAATTATTGGGAAAGTCAAAATTTAGATTTAGGAAAGAAATAATATGGAAAGTCAGAAACTGAAATCAGGGAAGAGCTGATTTAGCTCCTGATTTTTTGGTTCTGATTTTTTGGATTAGGATCTTATCTTTCTCTATAAAGTCTTGTACATGTAGTTCTTTTCAAATCAATAAAAGAAAGAATGTTTCTCTTGGTAATTTACATGGTACCAGAGCTTTAGGGTTCAACCATGAATTACAAAGCTGCCATGGTTGGGGCAAACGTAACCTCATCTGAGGCTACCAGTGGTGCGACTTTGGAAGGTGCTTCTCAACCATCTTCGGTTGTGTCGCTTTCTGAAAATTCTCTTCAGATCACTATTCATAAACTAAATGGCAAGAATTACCTCGAATGGTCCCAATCAGTTCGTCTTGTGATTGATGGCAAAGGAAAACTTGGTTACTTGAATGGAGAAGTGCAGCCACCTGCCACGACTGATACAAACTATAGGAAATGGAGGTCAGAAAATTCAATGGTGACCGCTTGGCTGATCAATTCCATGGATCCAACTATTGGAAAACCCTTCATGTTTCTTCCAACTGCTCGTGATGTCTGGGAAGCCGTTCGTGAAACATATTCAGACATGGAAAGTCATTCTCAACTGTATGAGTTGAACGCCAGAATGTGGAAATTGCAGCAGGGTCATCGAGATGTAACAGCGTACTACAACGAAATGATGACTCTCTGGCAGGAATTAGATATCTTTGAGGAAGAGGACTGGGAAAGCACAAATGATAGTATCCGCTACAAAAAGAAGGTTGAACGAGGACGAATATTTGTTTTTCTCGCCGGCTTGAATAAAGATCTTGACGAGGTACGAGGACGAGTATTGGGGCGAAAACCTCTACCCTCCATCAGAGAAGTGTTTTCAGAGGTTCGTCGGGAAGAGGCTCGAAGACAAGTGATGTTGAATAAGATTGAAGAGCCAAAACTAGATACTGAAGGGTCGGCTCTTGTGGTTCGTGGAACTGATTTCGAGAATGAAAAACGTGGAAGTAAACAAAAACCATGGTGTGATCATTGTCGGAAGCCTTGGCATACTCGTGACACCTGTTGGAAACTCCATGGAAAACCTCCAAATTGGAGGAAGAAACCAAATGGTGATTCTCGAGCACTTCAAGTTAGCAATACTAATCCAGAGCAGCAATCTTCCTCAGATTCGCTTCCATTCACCAAGGAACAGATTGACCACCTGTACAAAATGTTCCAGTCTCAGTCTTTAGTAAATCCTAATCCATCATGTTCTTTAGCACAGTCAGGTAATCATTGTACTGTTGTCCTCGCTCACACTAATTCCAATGGTTCCTGGATATTAGATTCAGGTGCCACCGATCATATGACTGGATCCTCGGAGTTTTTCTGTTCCTACACACCTTGTGCAGGAAATCAAAAAGTCAAAATTGCAGATGGGTCCCTCGCAGCTGTTGCTGGAAAAGGAACAATTACTATTTCTCCATGCCTAACTCTCAAAAATGTTCTTCATGTTCCTCATTTATCTTATAATCTTTTGTCTGTCAGCAAATTGACACATGATCATAATTGTCAAGCTAATTTTCTATCCTCTCGATGTGAATTCCAGGATTTAACCTCGGGGAAGATGATTGGCAGTGCTAGACAAGATGGTGGCCTCTATTTCTTTGAAGGCGAGACTACATTTGGAAGGCAAGACCAGCAGACCTGTTTTAATTCCATCTCTGTTTCTAGTAATAATAAAATTATGCTATGGCATTATCGATTAGGCCATCCAAATTTTCAATACTTGAGACATTTGTTACCAAAGTTATTTGTGAATAAAAATCCTTCTATTTTCCGATGTGAATTTTGTGAGTTGGCCAAACATCGTCGTGCTACTTTTGCTCCGCAACCATATAAAAAATCTGATCCATTTACCATGATTCATAGTGATGTGTGGGGCCCTTCCAAAGTGCCAACTTTTTCTGGAAAACGTTGGTTTATTACTTTTATTGGTGATCACACTAGGGTTACTTGGGTTTTTTTGCTAAAGGACAAATCTGATGTGGAAAATGTTTTCAAGAATTTTTACACAATGATTTACAATCAATTTCACACACAGATTAAGATTTTTCGAAGTGACAATGGCAAAGAGTATTTTAATAACATACTGGGAAAGTTTTTTGCTGAGAAAGGAATTGTACATCAGAGTTCTTGTACTAACACTCCCCAACAAAATGGAGTCGCTGAAAGAAAAAATAAACATCTCCTTGAAGTTGCTCGGGCATTGAGTTTTTCAACTAAAGTTCCAAAATATCTCTGGGGAGAAGCAATTCTTACAGCCACTTACTTAATTAATAGATTACCCACAAGAATTTTGAATTTCAAAACGCCAATAAAGTTTTTCAATGAATGTTTTCCAACTTCCCGTCTTACTGTAGATATCCCATTGAAAATTTTTGGCAGCACTACATTTGTTCATAATCATGATCCTAGGCGCACAAAACTTGATCCAAAGGCTCACAAATGCATTTTTGTTGGTTATGCTACAAACCAGAAGGGATATAAATGTTTTGACCCACTCTTACATAAAATGTTTGTCTCAATGGATGTCACTTTTTTTGAAGGACAGTCTTACTATAGCACTACTCATCTTCAGGGGGAGAGCAATAGTGAAGATGCATTCTTAAATGATTCAGATTTAACTATTGATTTCATTCAAACTGATATTTTACCACATGAGACTAGTGAAATTGGAATTATAACAAATTCTTTGGAAACAAATGATTCAAATATTGAAACCAGTGAACAACCTTTGTTAATGCCATTGCATAATGATAGTCAAGAAACAACTGAGATGTGTACGAAAAGGTATAAAGGTCTTGTGTACTCAAAGAAAAAAGGGAACACTATCTTGCAGCATCACCAAGAATCTGACCATCGGTTAAATCATGAGATCAACAATCCTCCAGGTATTTCTGAATCAAATTCTTCTAGCCAACTTGATCTTCCAATTGCTCTTAGGAAAGGAGTCAGGTCTTGTACTAAATACCCTTTGTCTAATTTTGTTTCCTATAACAAGGTGTCACCCTCATATCGTGCTTTTATTTCACAAGTGTCTAGTGTTGTCATTCCAAACAATGTACAGGAGGCTCTAAATGTTCCAGAGTGGAAGGAAGCTATATATGAGGAAATGAAAGCTCTGGAGAAGAATGCTACTTGGGATAAGGTAGACCTACCTCAAGGGAAGACAATTGTTGGATGTAAATGGGTATTCACTGTTAAATACAATTCAGATGGATCGTTGGAGAGACATAAGGCTCGACTAGTGGCTAAAGGATTTACCCAAACTTATGGAATTGATTATTCTGAAACATTTTCTCCGGTGGCAAAATTAAATACCATCCGAGTACTCCTGTCAGTTGCAGCAAATCTTGATTGGCCCCTATACCAACTAGATGTAAAAAATGCTTTTCTCAATGGAGATCTTGAAGAAGAAGTGTATATGGAGGCTCCACCAGGCTTCACTGAGAAATTCGGTTCTAAGGTGTGCAAGCTGAAAAAATCCTTATATGGACTTAAACAGTCACCTCGAGCTTGGTTCGAAAGATTCACAAAATTTATTAAGAGTCAAGGCTACAACCAGGGGCAATCTGATCACACTTTGTTTACGAAAAGTTGTGCTAGAAATAGAGTTTCAGTTTTGATAGTCTATGTAGACGACATTATTTTGACAGGAGATGATTTAGAGGAGATGGCCAGGTTGAAGCAAAGTTTAGCCACTGAATTTGAGATTAAAGATTTGGGACAGTTACGATACTTTCTAGGAATGGAGGTTGCAAGATCTAAAAGAGGTATTGTGGTGTCCCAACGGAAATACATCTTAGATTTGTTGAAAGAAACTGGAATGAGTGGATGCAAACCATCTGATACACCAATGGAAGTTAATACCAAACTTGGAGATGTAAAAGGAGGCATTCCAGTAGACACTGGTAGATATCAGAGATTGGTTGGCAGGCTGATTTACTTATCTCATACTCGCCCAGATATTGCCTTTGCGGTCAGCGTGGTTAGTCAGTTTATGCATTCTCCATGCGAGGAACATCTTGAAGCTGTGTATCGGATTCTTCGATATTTGAAAGGTACTCCAGGAAAAGGACTACTCTTCAAGAAAAATGAGAAAACAGGAATTGAGGTATATACTGACGCTGACTGGGCAGGTTCAGTTATTGACAGAAGATCAACATCTGGCTATTGTACATTCTTATGGGGCAACTTGGTAACCTGGAGAAGCAAGAAGCAAAACGTTGTTGCTAGAAGTAGTGCTGAGGCTGAGTATCGTTCGATGGCTCAAGGTGTTTGTGAAGCGCTTTGGTTAAAACGAGTTCTTGAGGAGCTCAAAAGGCCTGTTAGTCTTCCTATGAAGTTATATTGTGATAACAAGGCAGCTATTAATATAGCTCACAATCCGGTTCAACATGATAGAACAAAACACGTTGAGATTGATAGGCACTTTGTACAAGAGAAGCTTGAAGGAGGCATAATTTGCATTCCCTTTGTGCCATCCACACAACAAATTGCAGATATCCTAACGAAGGGTTTGTCAAGACAGCTCTTTGAGTTTCAAGTGAGCAAGTTGGGCATGATAGATATCTATGCACCAACTTGAGGGGGAGTGTCAGTAAATTAGGATAGTTAAGATTTGTTTTTAATAATTATTGGGAAAGTCAAAATTTAGATTTAGGAAAGAAATAATATGGAAAGTCAGAAACTGAAATCAGGGAAGAGCTGATTTAGCTCCTGATTTTTTGGTTCTGATTTTTTGGATTAGGATCTTATCTTTCTCTATAAAGTCTTGTACATGTAGTTCTTTTCAAATCAATAAAAGAAAGAATGTTTCTCTTGGTAATTTACATCTATCTTCTCCATTTATGCTGGACATTCGGATAGGTGCTGGCAAACCAACAGATAATCTTGAGACAGTTCTTTTATTTTCTTTGAATTGATTCGACATATCAAAAGCATGATTGTTATGTTAACAGTGGAAATTGTTAGATCTGGTGAATCCTTCCCACCATGTGCAACGCTCCCATTCCACGTGTGGAAGGGTTTTTGCACCAACTTATACAGTTGGAATCCTACCATTAGTAACCAGTTATCTAGGAGTGGATTTGACGTTAGACAAAATTATATCAGAGCAGGACCTTACTGGTGCCAGGGATGGGATCATGGAACCCTGTGTGAATGCTCAAAGTAGGGATAGCCTAGAGAGGGGCCCACACCTCACACCGCACAAGGGCATCCATGGATTGGGTGGGGGAGAATGCAACGCTCCCTCCCACATCGGTGGGGAAGGGTTTCTGGACTAACTTATATAGTGGGATTTCCTTCTCTATCTGTAACAGCTTTTCTTGGGACCGTGACACCATGTGCGTCACCATAGTTCAAGAAGAGCTTTTTCCTAATCGCTCGAAGAACTATTTCCCAGCAACTCTTCATAGGAATAGCCACCTAATTTAGTGATAGATGGGTTGTCTGCCAATGGTGCTAACTACCAGATGCAAACTATTTACCACATAAAAAAAAGTCAATTCCTCTCAGTTAACAATCATGTACCTCTCTTTCATACCTTCTTTACATTTTGCACACTTACACATGCAAAGGACCAGTAGAGCCCTTTCCATGAAAAGTTTCATGTGGTATGGAGACCCAAATGAACTAACTGAGCTTCTTGAAATGTAATGAAAACAGTCACATTGAACGGTCCATATCAAGTATTTTTAAACGTATCAAGATTATTGTTTTCCCTCTGCTCTTGTCAACCCCTTCTTTAGTTGAATTTAGTTGATGAACACACATACAGCTTAGTAGGTAAAAGTTTCTTCAATACTGAATATCCACCTATTTTAAAATTCAAGCAACTGGAGAAAAGAGAAATATGATACTTATTTGCTGCTAATACATCCTGTCATGTGGAAGAGACATCTGAGCAGAAGTCTATAGCAGAACAAGAAATTGAAGGCAGTTAGTTGTGTGATCAAGACTGCACACCACTAGCTTTTGGATTGTAACTGCATTGAAAATCCAAAGTCACTCTAGTCAATTCCTCCAGAACAATAGGAGAAGAGAGCAACAGAAGGATTACTCCACCTTCAAAGCTTTATACGCCTTTGTGTCTTTAGTGATTTATTTATTTTTGCTGCTTAATTTAAGTATCATCACTAACACACTCATGCAAACAATCGGTTTTCTAAAGCATGCAAACTATTCTACTGCGCACTAAATTCTCTATCTGTAGACTTATTCTATCAACAGTTTATTAAGGTGAGCTTTGACTGGCTAAGTTGCAGCCAAGCTTTTTAACTACTGCATAGTTTCAATTTAAACACTGCTTTCAAGTGCCAAAATTTTAAATTGATGTACAGCTCTATTCAACCCCACCCTAAACCTCTACCTCTTAAGACCAACCCAAGGTATGACGGCGATGCCTCAGCAGTAATTGGACGCTAGTGCTTCCAGTGTTTGAATTTCTAATAATTTTGAAGCAGTGGCTCTAAGAAAATGTTTTGTACCCAACCAGGCTAGCAAAAGCAACTAATTTTCTCTCTGCTTGAGAGGAACAGCTTCACATCAGGATTTTCGAGGTTTCAGCTTAGTTCTTGATAGTCATGCCCTAAACACATACTTATATCCTAAAAAAGATAAAGCAGTTGGAATAATTATGTGTTACATTTTTGCACTGCTTTATTTAGAGTAAAGATAATTTACACTATTCGGTAGTGTTCATCCATGAACTACAGTGTGCGTCAGGTTTCTAGTCTGATCAATTGCATGCTTTTTACACAAAAAAGGGAGACGCTATAACTGCTTCTGCACATACACAGGCAATACATGTACCTCTTACAGTGCGAATCTTTTCAATGAATTGCTCAGCAACAATCCCTGAGCTGGATGTACTCAGTGCACCTCGCACGCGGCTAATGCTTCCAGAGGCTCTGATTATGGCTATTTGATCTCTATAACCGGTCAATCCTAAAGTCCATTTCTTAACACGGCAGTATCTCCTGCATGTGTTAGAAAATAAAATACTGTAATTACAGAATGGCATCCCTTTAAAAACAAGAGCAGATGCACTGCACACAAATGAAATTTATGGTAAAGAATGTGATATTTTCTGCCAGGGACAAGGAGAGGTTTTCAGAACTCAGTCAGCTAACTTATATGAACTTTGGTAAGTTGCAAAAATATTATCTTCTGAAATTATGGAGCCAAAAACAGGTTTTAGCACTGGATAGTGAGTGCTTACCAAAACAAGAAATTCCAGAATAATATTAAGGTCAACTTAAGTATATTAAATACTTCTGAGTATACTTTGCGCGAAACTGATTTAAGAACAGGCACTGCTGATGACAATTGAGTGCAAATACATTAATCATCAGGATTATTCATTGATGCAAAGTCCAAAATTTTCCACAATGGCAGTCCTGAAAGAGTGTAAAAAACCCATGGAGAAAGCATGCAAAACTGAAATTATAAATCTTGGGGATGTGATGATAAAGATAAAACTCAACCAACAAAGTACCTATAGTCAACTGTAGGAAGATTTTTACTACTCGGAATTTCCAGACGCTCTTTTAGCAGTGACAAAACCTGAAATGTGGAAACTTACTAAAAAGATGTGAATGATCAGTATAACAAACAGAAACTGGAAAAAGAAAAATTGTTCCCAAATCTGCCCCGCGAATAAATTGATTCACGTATAATGTAATGGTAAAGTACGCAACAAGGGTAATCTAAACCTAAGCCATGAAGCAAAAAACATCGGAAATAACATTCAGCTAAGATTGATTGTTTATAATCCTTTCTAGAACAAGATAGGACGTCTAGTGTTTATTTCCGGTGTATAACAGGATAGGTCAGAATGGCAGATAGATTATTTGATGGCTCTTATTTTCCCAATATCGACATTGAGAAGGAATAACTGAATATTTGATATGTGTGTCAGCCAGGAAGTTATGCTTCTAAAAGCAAGGGAGAAAACCTTCTTTGAAGCAAGACCTTGCTTGCTTCTTCAATTACATTGCATTATGATATATATCTTAAAATACAGTGATAATAGCAATTTCATGTACATTTAAAGATAAGGCAATAAGGCAAGGGCGCAGCATATGGAATCCACTTGCCACACTAGATCCAGTTATAAGGCCAAGCTCAGCCACAACACTCTCCGGTTTACTATACTTCATGCTTCAGGATCAGGGAAAGAACCATGTAGTCTCCATGCCTGTTAGACTGCTAAGTCCCTAGGTATTGCACTTCACTGACTACTGTGTCTAATACTCTTTTTCATATATCATACGTCCTATAAATCCATCTTTTGTTAGTCCTCAAATTATTGTGTGTCCATAAAGAGATCGAATATGAAATTACACAAATATTAGGTAGCCAAAAAGTTGTCAGGTGGTGTTTTCCTTATATTATTATTAACCTAATTAAATGTACCAGCTAAATCGTTTTATAGATGTCAATCTGGAGTGAACAAATCAAAGTTCTTTTCCATGTCCTTTTACTAACTAAAAGGAAATAAAATAAGCACGTAGAATCAACGTTAGAAGGGTCCGATACTCATTCCTTACAACAATAGGAAGGTGGCAGTCATCCCAAAATAAGCTGGCAGTATCAATGACGCGGCTGATGTAGTAGAAGAATGGGCGAACGCCCGATCAAGTCGTATTGAAGACAAATTTTTGATATGCCTACCCTAGTACGAGAATGTTTAGTCATTCAGATACTGAGCTGGTTAGAAAGCCATGATAGCCGTTTAGTTACCTATCGGCTAAAACTAAAAAAGCTGTGTAAGCTTCACGCTTTGATTAGCTAACAACTTCCAGCGGCCTCGGTTCTCGCTGCTTGACATGTGTTATTTGAGTCGACTGACTCTGTGAGATTAACCAAACCTAGGAACTATCTAGTGTATCACCAAGGTTCCAACATTTAAGTAAGACATATACAACACATTGTACCTCATCATCATATTTAATATCCGTTATCCAGCCATCTTTCTTCAGTCTATCAACTTCGTATACTCCTTCATTGATAAAGTTCTCGATATCTTCTTTTTTCTTTCCTGTAAGTAAACAAGATAGATGACAAAATATCTTGTTTGCGTGTAAACCAAGCCACCCATTGCATTTAATTACCTTTAGCGAGCGAAATTTTCTCTACCCAATTTCCATAAATATTGTCAAGCAAAGCAGTCAGCATCTCACGGTTTTCGTCAGATATGTTTTTACGCGTAAGTTGATCCCCGGCACTCTTATATTTACCAATCCGTTGAACCTGCGGCTCAATACCAATTTTCTCCAGGACACCTACAAAAAAAATGTTGATGCCACTCCACTGCAGTTAAATGAAGAACATAAGGATATGAAAAGTGCATTGGAAGATGCTCATAAGTCGGAAGTTTTCAATTCTATTAAATTTAGTAAGACGTTTTATGTATAGAAACAATGGATGAAGTACATTTTCTCATTTTGAGGTGTATGTAATCGACTCTCAATGTTTTTTTTAATTAAAAAAAAAAGAAAAAGAAATTCATTACATTGATTAGTGACTGAAAGTGATTTTAACTACTGAATTTTGAGACATGAGGGCTACCATATTTAATAAGGTATATAATATACTTAAACAAACAATTTTTTAAGTATCTGAATATCATTTCAAATTAAAATAAGGTGGCGAACAGAAGGAAACTGTAATGGATTAAAATATTAATGAATCCTTAATTTCATAAATATCTACAATCTATTCCAGAGTCTGGATTATTTCTCTTTATGTCATGCCTAAAGTGATACAAACCCAATAACTAGGAAAGATCGCTTGGAATAAAGGAAGTGATAGACAACCTGGTACCACTTGAACCAGCCTCATTCCAACAGCATACAGTTCAAACTTGGAATCTTCTTGTGGAAACGAAGAAACCAGGATTTGGTTACCCAATCTTGAATTTTTTTATTTTCCGCAGATATTAATTTATTTTATAGGCATTTCCTGCAGATACTGCTTCCTTTCTATTAGGAAATTTTGAAATTAGAAAGATATGAGAGATCTTAGGTCTTTATGTTGTTATTCCAGTTCCTTGTCTTGGTGCTCCCTGCTGCTAATTCTCTTGTAATTAGCATAGTGTTAGATAAATTTTCTCCTTGTGTGTGTGTCTCAGTAAGTGACTATAGTGTGATACGATAATCTATGTGGTAAATTTTCCTCAAACTGAATGGTTAACCTGGGGTCGTCACCAACCAAACTATTGGTGTCACTCTGGAGTTGTAAATTACAGTAAATAATTTTGTAATAAACCTTTATAATTTGATCACCTAATTTCCACTGTTATTATTGCGTTATTTAAAAATTCTTTTGAGGATAAGAAACATAATGTAGTCAAAAGAAAAAAAAAATTAATTCCAAAACTGAAAAAATTGGTTGGAGCTGACAAACTTGTGCCATCCACACCAATTTCACCATTTAATCACAGAAATTAAATGGCTATACTTTATCTGGTCCTTCGCTTAACAAAACAATAAGTCTTTTCCATAGCCACCAAAAACAACTCACCTCCAAGGAATGATGCCTGAACAGTCAGCCCATACAATTGAAAGTAAGCACTTGGTGGAGCATAAAGCTCTTCACAAGCACTGCCAATGTAATATTCTTTCTCTCCACATGCTGGCACATAGCCCACAATGAACTTGCCTACATATTGCAGCAATATTTAATCAGTGGATTTTTTCAGACAGAAAGACACTAACAGTAGACAAAAGAACTTCAATATAAGAAATTCATTATTAATCGTACAACACTCAATTAACAAATATGATTTAATAAATCATGTCCTGTTAACAGCTTTGTCCTGTTCAGAAACTATCTACAACTTCACAGTCACAGGAATCACCACAGAATTCTGATGAAAATTTCTGTTCTGATGGTAAACTGCCGAAAATTTATACTGTGGTGCCAATTAAAATAAAAAAAAAAAGGAAAACAATGCATGCTAGAACTTTCGGTCCACACATACAGTGGCATATGCTAACAGGTGGCAAATGTGTTCATAATTTTTCTTTCTTCACTATATGACAGGAAGACAATGAAAAGGTTACGGAATAAAGACTTTCATTAATGTGGCAATAAGTTCTTCATCCACTTTTGGCATATCGTTGATTTTCTGTCAGTGTGGTCATCAAGAAGACAAATGTTCATCAACTTTGTGTTAGTGAAAGAAGTCAGATTAATTCTTCTGAATAAAAAGAACATGATCCAAAATGATGTATCTTTTTTGACGACGACTCAGAAAAATATTGAAAACGCAGATTCAAGCAAGTGTTCTTGATTCTGCAGCAAAGTTATACAGAGAAGAGTTAATCCTACAAGTTAACTGAGTAATTCCCAATGTAAATGTAGAATTCTATTTAAAGTTAGTGAGAGAATTAGGGGATTTGTTAGATATTTGTCAATAAAGAGATCCAGTCAGATCTAGTTGTTATTTCTTTTCCTTTTCTATTTTAGGGAGGATATTCTTCCTATTAGGTTGAGCGCAACTATTATGTATATATATAGATGTACGTTTATGTTTTGGAGTAGAAAATGAAACTGAGTAATTCTCAGAATTTCACATGGTACCAGAGCCACCTCTGAAACCAAAATTCTCATTTCTCCCATGGCAAAGTACGGCATGGCGACTGAGAGACAAAACCCATCAGCCCCAGGCGTGAACTCGAATCCAGATGCTACTGCAGCTGCGAGCAATCATGGGGGAACTGAAGGTCCATCACTTCTCATCACTGGACACAAACTTAACGGACACAATTTTCTTCCATGGTCGGAGAAATCACTGCTCCAGAGAAAAGCGATCCCAAATTCAAGGTCTGGAAAACTGAAAATCATATGGTAATGTCATGGCTTATCAATTCAATGAATAATGACATAGGAGAAAATTTTCTCCTCTACGGGACGGCAAAAGAAATTTGGGATGTTGTGAGAGAAACTTACTCAAGTTCCGACAATACTGAAGAATTGTTTGAAATTGAATCAACCCTTCACGATCTTCGCCAAGGAGATCTCACTGTTACACAATATTTCAATACTCTCACTCGGTATTGGCAACATCTTGACATGTTTGAAACCCACGCATGGAAGTGCACAAAAGACACGATTTTATACAACAAAATTGTTGAGCAAAAACGAACCTTCAAATTCTTTCTTGGCCTCAACAAAAATCTGGACGAAGTCAGAGGAAGGGTTATGGGAAGCAAACCACTTCCAGGAATCTCTGAAGTTCGACGTGAGGAAAACAGGAAAAAGGTGATGATAGGATCAGAAAATTCGACTTCAACACTTGAAGGTTCTGCCCTAGCAATTCGTAAACCACCTGGAAACAATAATCAGAGGAAAGGAAGGCCGTGGTGTGAACACTGCCATCGCCCCGGACATGTCATTGATAATTGCTGGAAAATCCACGGTAAGCCAGCTGATTGGAAACCATCTCGAGCCCAAAATAATAGAGAAGGCCGTGCAAATGGTGTTGTGACCATAGAGGAAACTCATGATTCAACCGAGAGCAGTCCATTCACCAAAGCACAACTTGAAGCCCTACAAAAGTTGTTCAGTCAGAATTCCATACCTCAAAACACTCATGTGCTTGGAACTAGTATGTTAGCACAAAAAGGTAACTCCTCAAACGCCTTTTTAGTTCAAGGACATTCAAATCCTTGGATAATAGACTCTGGAGCTTCAGATCACATGACAGGAGATGCAACCCTCTTCAATGAGTATAGTCATTACAATGGGAATCACAATATCCGAATTGCCGATGGTTCTCTATCTAATGTTGCAGGAACGGGTTCCATCAAAATATCAAAGAATCTGACTCTTAATTATGTTCTTCATGTTCCTACATTGGATTGTAATTTGCTCTCAATCAGTAAATTGACTCGTGACCTTAATTGTATGGCTAAGTTTTTTCCCAACTTGTGTGAATTTCAGGAAATGGATTCGGGAGGACGTGGCAGTGCTTAGACGTGTTCTGGACTCTATCTCCTCAAAGACAATATTTCTCTAAGAAGACATGCTCAAAGTACAAGTTGTGTGTCAGTCCAAAGTCAGTTAGCTTTAAATTCTAGCGTCAATAAAGATAGTGAAATCATGTTATGGCACTATCGTTTTGGTCATCCAAATTTCATGTATCTTGAAGAACTTTTGCCTTTCTTATTTATCAATAAAAGTTCAAAGTTTTTTGGTTGTGAAATTTGTCAGATTGCCAAACATACTCGTAGCAATTATCCCAATCTCCAATATAAACCATCTCATCCATTTTCCATGATCCATTGTGATGTGTGGGGGCCCTCAAGGGTTAAAAATGTGTCAGGAACCCGATGGTTCATCTCTTTTGTTGATGAACACACTAGATTAACTTGGGTATTTCTCATGAAAGAAAAATCAGAAGTTGGACAAATTTTTCAGAATTTCAACTCCATGAAACAAACCCAATTCCGAACCAAGATCCAAGTTTTGAAAACTGACAATGCCAAGGAATATTTCAAATCTGTCTTTAGTTCGTATCTCCTTGATTAGGGAATTATTCACTTAAGCTCATGTGTTAACACTCCCCAACAAAACGGGATTGCAGAAAGAAAAAATAGACATCTGTTAGAAGTTGCTCGATCCCTCATGTTCTCTACTCATGTTCCAAAATATTTTTGGGGAGAAGTTGTTCTTACAGCAACATATCTCATCAATAGAATGCCTTCCAGAGTCCTAAAGTTCCAAACTCCTTGTCAGACTCTCCTCAATTTTTTTCCACACACCAGATTCATTTCCTCACTTCCACTAAAAGTATTTGGATGCTCAGCCTTCGTCCATATACATCACCAACATCGTAGCAAGTTAGACCCAAAATCCATAAAATGTATTTTTCTTGGGTACTCTCCAAATTAGAGGGGATATAAATGCTACTCTCCTGTCACAAGAAAAATGTATCACTCTATGGATGTCACATTTTTTGAACACCAATCTTATTGTCCCAAAACTGAAATTCAGGGGGAGAACATATCAGAATATCAGCTTTGGGATTGGGACTCAGATCATCAATCACATATATCACCAACGTCTGGTCCTGGTCCATGTCCGATATTCAACAATCACCATCTATTGATCCATGTCCATGTCCATCTCTTGATCTTCATGAATCAGCTGAGAGTCATCCTCATTCCACTCCAATCGCGTCACCATCACAACCTATTAACAACTTACCTCTTACCAGCACACCACAACAACCTGTAAACACTGAGTTGCGTGTCTATACGAGATAAAAGAAATCTGACAAGGGGATAGAGCACACAACATCTCCCAGACTTCACCAAGAATCTGAACCGAATTCAAATCCAACTGAAACTTGCACAGGTAAGGAAGATTATGAGCTTGAAATTGTTTTGCCTACTATTGATGATTCTGGTATTCCAATTGCTCTAAGAAAAGATGTTAGGACATGCACTAATCACCCCATATGCAGACTTGTTTCATATGAAGGCCTATCTCCAGAATACCAGACTTTTGTTTCTGCATTAGACAGAGTACAGATTCCTAAGTCTATTCACGAGGCACTCATGAATCCAAAATGGAAAAAGACAGTGAGTGAAGAAATTGAAGCATTGGAAAAGAATGGCACATGGATAATCTCTGAACTTCCTCCTACAAAGAAACCCGTAGGCTGCAAATGGATATTCACAGTCAAGCATAAGGCAGATGGTAGTATTGAAAGATTCAAAGCTCGTCTAGTTGCCAGGGGCTTCACTCTTCCATATGATTACCAGGAGACGTTTGCTCCAGTGGCAAAGCTCAACACTATCAGAGTTCTCCTCTCTCTTGCAGCCAATCGGGATTGACCTTTGCACCAATTAGATATCAAAAATGCATTTCTAAATGGTGACCTGGAGGAAGAAATGTACATGGAAATACCATCTGGATTGGAAGCTTCTGTCAACCATGATAAGGTATACAAACTTAAAAAGTCCCTTTATAGACTCAAGCAGTCGCCTCGTGCATGGTTTGACAAGTTCACAAAGTCTGTGGTTAAGCTTGGATACAGTCAATGTCAGGCAGACCACACCCTATTTGTGAAGTTCTCTTCAGAGAAGAAAATAGTTGTGTTAATAGTGTATGTCGATGACATTATACTCACAGGTGACTACGAGGAAGAGTTAAGAAATTTGAAGAAGCTTCTAGCTGAAGAATTCGAGATCAAGGGCCTCGGATACCTCAGATACTTTCTTGGCATGGAAGTAGCAAGATCAAAAGATGGTGTCGTTGTCTCACGACGAAAATACATCATAGATTTGCTAAAAGAGACGGGAATGCTAGGGTGTAAACCTGCAGAAGGAGATATCAAAGACTTGTAGGACGTCTTATCTATCTCTCACATACCCGGCCTGATATTGGCTTTGTTGTCAGTGTTGTAAGTCAATTCATGAACAACCCAACAAACGAGCATATGGAGGCAGTGAATAGAATTCTGAGATACCTCAAGATGACTCCAGGAAAGGGGTTGTTTTTCAAAAAGAGTGACAACAGAGATGTGGAAATATTTTCAGATGCAGATTGGGCAGGAGATGTGCTAGATAGACGATCTACTTCAGGGTATTGCTCGTTTGTTTGGGGAAATCCAGTAACATGGAGAAGCAAGAAGCAATCTGTAGTGTCAAGGAGTAGTGCAGAAGCTGAATTTAGAGCTCTAGCTCTGGAATATGGATAAAGAGACTCCTTAGTGAACTAGGGGCTGAAGTTATGGAACCCAACAAGATGTTTTGCGACAACCAAGCTGCCATCTGAATTGCAAAGAATCATGTGCACCATGATAGAACAAAGCATGTTGAGATAGATCGACACTTCATCTCAGAGAAGGTTGAGAAATCAATTATACATGTTGTTTACACTCCTACGAGGTCACAAACAGCAGACATACTTACTAAAGCTCTGCCGCGAACTAAATTTGAAGAATTGTGTTGCAAGCTGGGCATGTACAAAATTTACAACCCATCTTGAGGGAGTGTGTGGAATTCTATTTAAAGTTAGTGAGAGATTTAGGGGATTTGTTAGATATTTGTCAATAAAGAGATCCAGTCAGATCTGGTTGTTATTTCTTTTCCTTTACTATTTTAGGGAGGATATTCTTCCTATTAGGTTGAGCCCAACTATTATGTATATATATAGATGTACGTTTATGTTTTGGAGTAGAAAATGAAACTGAGTAAATGAAAAAACGTGCTGAGAATAAAAAGATATAACTAAGGACGAACTCGTTAATTAGTTAAGATATGAAAAATATCTGAACGAGGGGATCAGATAAACTTGCAAGGATCAGATAAACTCGCTTGCAAGTATACTGGATCAAGTCCAACTTCTTAGATAAACTCACTTGCAAATATACTGGACCAAGTCTTACCCTCCGATCTAGTATATAAGCCTGGGGACTACTCTAGTAGCTATCAATTCATCTTGAGCTGAACAAACTTGGTAATCAAGCTGGATTTCGGAGGTATTAAGCAAGTCATATTATTTGGATTTCACCTATATATATTGTTTACCCACTTTGTTTGTACAACTAAATTCAAATTGTGCATGTTGTCCTTGTTTCTAGACATGCGGTAGTTTACCATACACCTCTCCAACTGCAAGCATCACGAAATGCAGAAAAATCAACTGGCTAATTTAAAATACAGGGTGCTGTTTTGGGCAAATCATTGAGTGAAGTTCAACTCAAGGTCCAATTTCTGCTTGATGAATAGAATCCACCTCAATATGCGCTGGCCTATCATGCTGCACTGGGTTATGGGAACATTAAATATTGCTTTATAATCACAGTACAGAACTATAGACTCATCAAATTGGAAAATTCCTCTAATATACTTTAGAGACAAATCAGTTCAAAAACAGCATGAAAACCAGTCCCAGACTCTAGCTCCGCACTGGATGCAGATTGGGCAGGCCCAAATACAGATCGTAGATCCATATCAAGGTATCGGACCTTCATATGGGGAAATTTGGTCACTTGGAGAAGTAAAAAAAAGAAACAAGTGGTTTCAAGGAGCAGTGCAAAAGCAGAATTCAGAGCTGTGGCAGATGGAATTTGCGAGGGAATGTGGCTTAAGAGACTGATGAAGGAACTCAAATTTCAAAATGAAGAGCCTTTACACACAATCAAGCTACAAAAAGCGTTGCAAAAGATCCAGCACATCACGACAAGACCAAACATATAGAAATTGATCGCCATAAAGGAGAAGATTGCGGATGGGGTAATTCTACTCAGGTATACTCCTAGAAAATGCAAGATTGCCGACATTTTGACCAAGGCTCTACCAACGTCAAACTTTGAGGATTTAAAAACTAAGTTGGGTATGATTAACATTCTATCACCCACCATGAGGGGGGGTGTTGAGTATCCTGATTTACCTTACCTAAGATGTACTTTAGTCATTACCTACAATCAATTGTAATTAGTTTCTTTCCTTCTTTAGTTGATTGTAACTTATGATTAACTGTTCATTGTTGAGACTAAGGGCATAGAATGTGACCCTCTTGTATAGATCTGATCTCTTGTATATTAAAAAAAAACAATTCCTCTCTCAAAGTTCTACAAATAAAGCAACAATCTCTTATCTCCGAACGAGATTCGTCCAAATATTGATGAGTAGATTCGCCATCCTATTGCACAACCAATACTTTGATATGTAAGAGGTCTACAAAATCTAACCAACTCAACTCTGGTACTCAACTCTATCTATTATAATATTGTCATAGTCTTTGTGCAGCCTCACCAAGTCGTATAGTAGTTTACATCTGAAAGATATTCACTATAAAGAAAAACTTACAATGTCAAGTTTGGCACTAAAATAAATAACATTAGCTCTATGCAGCTTTCATGTTGAGCATAAATGATTTTCGCTATCTTTTAGTGAAATATAACAAAGAAAACAAAGTAGGGTCGGACATTTAAGACAGATTTTCACAAAAGGTCACATAGGAAGCTAACTCAACCAACCATACCAGAGAAAATGATAAAAGCATGGAACTCATTTTGAACCTCAGAAATTTAATAAGGAAGAAGTCTGACCAAACCAAACAAGCAAAATAAAAGACAAAAAAAAAAACCCAAGTTGTATCAATTGTATACAACCCAAAAATAGCTTCCCATGATTGACTTTGTCGATTCACCCATGTAAAATGGTATTTTATGACTGAAAGGTTGAGTTGCATTGAAATTGCGGGTGTACATTTTTTTTCATCTTGATAGGAACTATTAAATTATTTGGTCATTGTAACTTTACAGAAACTCAAACAAATATGCTAAAATATTACCTAATTATTCCTGGAAAGGGAGATCACCAGAGTTCTTAAAAGAACTAGTTGCCTGTACTTGTAGATATCAAAAAATGCCAAGAAATGAGAGCAATCATCTGCAGCTACTTTTCATCATTAGCTTTATACTTTTATGAGCATCATAAGAGTGGCCTTGAAGCTAGTGGTACTCGCATTTCACTATCATAGCATAACTGTGAACTATATAAAGTTAAAAAGAAGCAGGCGATTTTCCATCTTACAAGCTATATTTAACATAACCAATTCAACTGGTAACAGGTTTCACTAATAGCAATACAAACTTAAGATACAAAATTTTAGACTTAGTCAGTAGAGATAATTGAAGACATGTAATCTGCCATGTCTGTGATGTGCCTTATAGTTACCTTTTATGGAAGGAGATAACAAAAAAAGAACAAAGAAATGGAGATGGATATTTAATGGACCAAGGACACATGCACACAAGCATAAAAAGATCCTCTGTTCTGCAAGATTTATTCATGCAGTGCTTCAGAATACATATAGTTTTAGAGTTTCAAGCCCATCCCACCCTTGAGTAGCTGCATTCAAACCTTAGGAAGGATCAGGCATCCAAATCTCTTTTCTTAACTTTCTGAGAGACAACATAAGAACACATATCAAATATAGCACAATTCCTCAAAAAAATTATAGTGTGTACCTGATTTCTTAAAATCCAATACGTGCCTGCGAATTTCTTCAACTTTTCCCCACCCGCAATTCAATGGTTCAATGTGGAGATAGATACCCGAAATGCGGGGATCATATGCTGCTTTGATCAAATTCTCACAAATTTGAGGTAAAGATAATCCTGAGGAGAAACGGCTCTTCAGTTGATCAGATATCTGACAAGAAAACAGGGCCAGGGGAAGACATTTTCAGTTTTTTCACATAATCATTAAGCCAAAATATTAAACGACACAATGACGATTGTGATATTTCACAACAACTGAAAGCATTTCACATCCCCACCAAGCCATATTGGTTTTTATGTTGCCCTTTAATATTTATAAGACTAAGCAAATCAGCCATTATGGTTCCTAAAACCATGCTTGTACCCTCATTTCCCACCAAACTAATTTGATAGAGTCACAAAATAAGCAAACGGCTCAAACATATAAAGAAGCAAATAAGGTAGTCAAGCCTTTCATTATGAATGTTCAATGAGACATCTAAAGAAAAATATGTGCAAAGGGAGCAAAGGAGGGTAGAATGAGTTTAAGAGGATATTTTCATAAAAGAAGGGAAGAGATGAAGTTAGCAAACAGAAGGGAATAAGGTATGAAAGCCTACATTTCTGACAAAGATGATGTTCGAAGTTACATAAAAGTACCACGTTACCGTCTCAAGACCAAATATAAAAGTTTGGAGATGCACATTGAAGTCATTGCTAAATCAGAAGCATATGAGATTATATATAATGCCGCCTTCCTATTTATAAAAGTTTGTTCTGACTTGCTTCTTAAATAATAAACAAGCGGCTTAGTGTCAAAATGTTCACCTTAGTAAAATTCAACATTTAATAAGTGTCCATCTTAGTAAAATTCTTCTTAGAATACTCTATACATTTAAAGTTCACCATGAATTTTTTATTTTTTTTAGCAAGACTTTACATTCTTCTTAAAATCCTTTATACGTTTAAAGTTCACCATTAATTCAATTTTATTTTATTTTTTATCATCAAAACTTCTCCAAAAGATGCAGAATAAATAACCATCACCGAGTGGCAATAACTTGAAATCCAGACCCGACAATCATGACAGTGAATGCTTGTTAGTTAAATTTTGATGATATCTGATAGCGGACTGAAGTCTAGAAGAAATAAGTAAATCAAAGAAGTCTTAGCAACAAACACAATAACCTATTCATAATCCATTACTATGAAAAAGAGAAAAAATATATATAAAAAAATTATCCACCTCTCCACGTATTTTCATTGTGAGCACACTGCCCTTCTTGACACGTTGCCAAGGCAATGCAATCAGCATTCTAAGCTTCACAAACAAACTCTTCCAAGTATCGTACTCCCTGAACACAAGCTCACCACTTGGGTACTTGTCCTTATCACCGCCAGAACTAGAGCTTCCATTACCATCCACCAATTCAACTTCCTCTCCAATCTTCTCATACTCGTTGGATAATGTCTGATCGCTCTCTGTATCAAAAGCCCTGGTCGGAATCCCTTGAAAACTGCCTTTCTTGTGGAGAAAAGAATCTGGCTTTTTCAAGTGTAGTGGACTAAGCGAGAAGTGAATTGAGAATGAGGGTGGGCATTTGATCGAACAGGTGGTTTGCAGGTGGATTGTGGTGAAGCGAGGAGAGGGTAGTATCTGAGCCATTCTCGGAGTTGAGGAGCAAGGCTCAGAAACCAGAGTCCAATTGTTAAAGGCCGACGCAAGGGATACCGTAGGATGCAACAGATATCATGTGCTATCTGGCTTTGAAAGCCCAAAGGATATGAATTCCGAGGTGTAGGATTAAGGAAGCATGGTGTTTTTATATATACCAGACTTATTTATAGCTACAGTGGGATTAGTAAAACATTAAACTAAAGTACAACAAGACAATTTGAATTTCTTTTTTTTTTCTTTTCGGGCAAAACTTTTATATTATACTTTTTTTAGGGGAGGAAAACAACTGAATAAAAGAAAAGGAGCCCCTCATGGGATGGTGTAGTGAGTTGGTTCGCTTTGGCACGATAGGCTTGTGTGCCAGCAGGCGAACAGTGTCGGCTTAGAGCATCCACTATGCTCAATCAAACAAAAGCCTCCTGCACAATTTTCTATGTAACACATCACTACTACATCACTTCCACATCAAAAAGTAAAACCTCAACTATTGTATAAATTTTTCTTTACAATTCATAAACTTCTTCAACCTTTTTTTTATGTACCCCACCATCAGTTCAGAGTTATTAATTATATTATTTTATTTTATATCTATTCATTTAATGTCCTTAAAATATATATATATATATATTTCTATAATTATTTAATTAATATGTTTTATTAAATTTTATCATAATAAATATTAAAAATTAGTTTTGCAGTAATTTATATTTTCATATAACTTTATAAAATACTATTAAAATGTTATAAGTTTAAAAGGAATAAGTACAATGTTTAATTTAAACATTACAAATAACTTAATAATATATAACATAAAACAGTTAATGTTTCATAAATTGATATTTGAATTATGCACTAATCGCCCCTCGCAAAGTACCCATATGTGCTCAGCTAAATGGCTCGAAACCGGTAATATACTTCACTATCACGTAGCTTGTAATAGTCACGAATGTAGTCTAGGAATACCTGAGTGGAGCCTTGAACTACTTGTGCATGAGGAGTGATTGATTGATCATACAACCAATCACTTACCATTCCCCCTTCATCCTCAATAATCATGTTATGCAAAATAATCCATATATACATGATATCCAGTGGCGGAGCCACTACCATGCTCAGGGGGTGCCCCCCCCCCAACTTTTTACTTTTTTTCTTTCTAGTACCTATATATTTATTATTTAGTATTTTAGCCCCCATCATAATTTTGTTGGATAAAAATTATTCCATGAATTTTAGTAAGTTAAATTAGAGATTTTGTGGGTCTTATTTTATCTTATTATCATCTTAAAAATATTGGGATGGATGGATGTATTTCCAAGTCCAATTTCCAGTTTTTAGTATTGGAAAATGAATTTTCAAACTTTATTGATTTTCGTGTGAGAATTGAGAATATGTTTATTTTGTTGTCTGAATTTCTGCTTGGAAATAAAAATATGTTTGATTATAGTTTTTTGAACGTATTTCTGACATGGATTTGCATGATTGTAGTGTATTTTTCACACAGATTTGCGTGATTGTGGTGAAAATTTGTTTGATTGTGTTTCCAAAAGAATCTTTCCATAGAAAAGTGAAAATTGAAAATAACTTCATTTCTATTGAGAATTTGCTAAACAAACATAAAGTCATTTTCTGGAATAGTTGGAAAGTAGAAAATTGTGTTTGAAAACACATCCATACATACCCACAGTATTTTCTATTCATCAAAATATGGGTTTCTCATAATTATTTGCTAATGTATATTAAAAGAATTTATTAAATGCATTTTTTAAATGGGTTTCTCATAACTATTTGCTAATACATTGTATATTTGATAAAAATAAATGCATTTTATAATAATTTTAATATTTAATGTATTTTTTATTTGTAATTTTAATTTTTTTCTCTATTTTTTAATTTTTTTCGTGTCAACTTTAAATTATATAGGTTTTTCGTGTCGTGTCGGGTTACCCGTGTCATAAATAGGACGTGTTCGTGTCGTGTATCTTGACACGAATAATTAAACAAGTTGTGTTCGGATTCGTGTCAAACATGTAATACATGCGTCAGAACACGACTCGCGAATACAAAACACAACACGGCACGATTGACACTACTACTCTTGGCCCCCCTTTACCAGCGGTCCTGGCTTCGCCCCTGATGATATCACTCAACTTATTCATATACCAAAATCTCACTAGGGGCTCTAACTATTGCCCAAGGAGATTGGAGCATTCCAAATGCCTGCTTGACATCATTTCTTGCAGCTTTCTTCCTTTCTTTGAACTTTTTTCTCTTGGGATTTATTGTCACAAAAAATCTCTTCACAAAAGTAGCTCATTTAGGGTAAATCCTATTTGTAAGATAATACCCCTTAGTATACCGTGCCAATTACCGTGAAAGTAACCTTTGGTGCAATATTGTCATAATATTGTTGAATGAAGGTAATTCAGTAAGTACATTGATATCATTTTTGGAATCTGTTATGCCAAAAATGCATGATACATCCACAATCAGCGGACGTGGCCACTTCAAGAGCAATTGTTGGGACCTCATGATCGCATCAAGTAAACTAACCTTTCCAACCGACATAATAAGTCTTCTATTCCCAATGCATACAATCAAGACTACCCAATATATTGAAGCAAACGTTGGGTGTCAGTGGTTGTGGGTCTTCTCAAGTAATGATCACCAAATACTTCAATCACACACTGGGAAAATTTGGAGAAACACTAGGTAGCAGTTGTTTCCCCAACCCATTACACGCCAACTAACAGATAGAAATCGTGCATTTTTATAGTAGCGAGTGTTTGATACATGTTTTTATCTTAATTTTGATGATTTTATTTTTACACCAAAACAATATTTTTAATTGTTGTCCAAATACTCTTAAATGATTTAAAATGTTTTTACTATTTACTCGGAAAAATTTCTTCAAGTTTTTATTTTAGATAAAATTGGACAACACTTTTAATGATTTTATGTTAATATGTTTTTACATCAAAACAAGGTTCCTAAATGTTGTCTAAATACTTCCGATCGGTTTAAAATATTTTTACTAAATTTTTGGAGTATTTCTTGAGGTTTATTTTCGATAAAAATTGGACAATATTTCTGTCTCGAGGTCAACCGGTCGCCCTATAGGGCAACCCGTACTTGAAGATGAATTTTGGAACAAAAAATAAGACGGTATTGAAATTGGCCAGGTCGACCGGTCGACCAGGGTGTCGACCGGTGGCGTCGACCAGTCGACACCCTGTCGACCGGTACCTGGGAGCATTGTTTTTGAAACAGATCTTTCACTCCTTGTTTTTGCATCAAGGGAGACCAGTCCATGTAGGGGTCGACCGGTCGAAGACCCCCTGGACCGGTCGCCTCTTGTATTTTGGTTGTGTTCCTTCCTTTTCTCTTATCAGTGTGCGACCGGTCGCCCTCAAGTTTGACAGCAAAATTCTAACCGTTGTGCAGCAGACAAACTTTCCTTAAATTGTGGGATTGATTTCTAACAGCTATATTCTTGATTTTAATTGTATTTTTCTGTAGATTTTCAATCCCCAAGAGGAGCCTATGCTTGATCAATCATCTCCTATAAATAGAGGAAGTTTTGGAGCAACCATAACAACAATTGCGATACAACACAACAAGATACATTCCAAGCAAACACTTGTTCTTCATAGTTATTATTCTTGTTGTAATTTCCCTAGCTTATCACTTTCACATCTTGAGGTCTAGGCTTTCATTTCTTGATTACACTTGCACTCAAATTGTATTGTTCATTATTGAGTTGTAATCTTGATTTTGGTCATCATTCAACACAAGACATCCTTGTGAGTATTATTGTGGAAAGAATACACTTGGGTGATCTAGGTGATAGGTGTTTCAAGAGTGTGGTGCTCTTCAAGGTGTTGTAAGTTGAAGTTGTATTAATTTTGGTAATTAATAAAATTCTTTGTCTTTTTGAAATACATCCCGGATATACTGGGGTGGTAGAGCACGTAGTCCCTAGGTGGGGTGAAGCTCTATAAATCGACGCGTGTTATTTACATTCCGCACCTTTATTATTGTCTTGGCTTGTTTTGTTCGAAAAAGAGGGTGAAATCGAAAAGATGGAGATAATCTATTCACCCCCCTCTAGATTATCGTAGCCGCTTGGACTTACAAGTGGTATCAGAGCCAAACTCTTTGGCAAGCTCGTTTCACATCGCGAGTGAAGAGGAACGATCGTCGGCTACGAATGAAGCTCACCTTTCCGGCACCTCCACCACCAAGCCACCTCGATTTGATTCCAAAAATTTTATACTTTGGAAAGAAAGAATGGAATATTATTTACAAGGTTGCGGGTTCGATATTTGGAACATCGTCATTAATGGAGAATCCATTCCGATGATAGACACACCACATACCTCCAAAGGCCTCAAAGAGCTCAATGATGAAGAGAAGAAAATCATCTCCTTAAATGGTAAAGCTCTCAATATTTTATATTGTTCACTTACCAACTTGGAAGTTAATCTTATTGTAGGAATTCAATCGGCTCATGAAGTATGGCAAAAATTATAAGCCATTCATGAAGTATATGCAAATGATAGGAGCAAATCAAAAGCATCTACTTCTCAAAGGGATACAATGTCAAATCTAAGGAACAAGCCTCTTACAACTTCCAACTATGAAGAAGTTGAACATTGTCTTATGGACATCGAAGAAGAAAACGAGGTATGTCTTAAACCCTCTACTTCCTATGATATTGCTACACATAATGACTATTGTGATTTGCAAAATGATTTTGATGATCTTCAAAATGAATTTCAAAGCTTGCTTGTTAAATACAAAAATTTAAAAAAGGAATTCAATGCTTTAAAACGATAAGGATAGTTTATTTACCTCCTATGAATCACTATCATGTGCTCACACCACCACACTTGACAAGGTTAGAAACCTTGAAAAAGAAAATAGTACTCTTGTTGGGAATATTAATTGTATGAAAAAGGATTTATCAAAATCCAACTTGAGTACCGATAAAATGACCAAGATTATTGATATTCATAATTGTGATAAATGACTTGATCATAAGCCTAGTGTTGTTAATTATGTGAAAATAAATCAAGTCCCTATGCATGTTGGTCATTATGCTCCAAAAATCATTACTTGCTTCTATTGCGGTAAAAAAGGTCATACGGTAAATACTTGTCGGGCTAGAAATAGCTCTAATTATTTTTGGAGACCTAAAAGTCTTAAGACTAATCCCAAAGGACCCAAGCACTTGAGGGTACCACAAAACAATGTTATATTAGGTACCCGACGAAATAATAATCGAAGAAAATTCATACCTCCAAGGAGACATCAAATGACCATCTCGTTTAATCAAAGGAGAAGACATCACCACAATGAATTTCCAAGAGAAAGAAATTATCAACAATGGGAAAGACATAATCCTTGGAAATGGAATAATTGGAGAAGCTATCATCAACAAGATGATTTTCAAAGGGGAAGATATCATCAACAATGGGAACGGCACAACCCATGGAAATAGCGTAATTGGTAAACCGTATCTCCCTACTTACATATGCATTTTAATTTAGTATGCATGTTTTTATTTATGTCTAAATTGCAAAATGAGTTTTTATAATTTCAAAATTAAGGTCTTCTATATATTTGTATGTTTAAAATCCTTTGAAAATGAGACCTTACATGTTGTTTTTAAACTCTTATGGATTTCTATAGCATAAGCATTTTATTGTGATATCTCTTATTGCTTGGCCTACACTTGTGCTATTATATCTTGTGCAAAATTTGTTTAAAGTATTGTGTAGGATATATATCTCCTATTCATTGGCTATCGTAGAGATTCTTAAACCATCGAGGTATGTTCACTCGTATTATTCTTAGAACTCGATGTTTTGTTCATGTCTTGTTTATGCACTTAATTTTCAAGCTATTTCATTTCATTCCCTTAAGTGCCACTAAATGATTTTGTGATTTTTCTCAAAAGGGCACTACTCGTAAAATCTCATTTTTCTCGAATATATATTTTCTCGAAACTCGTATTTGTTGGATTTAGTCCATAATTATCTTTTGCAAAGTTTTAAAACTTTTGGGGTGAAAAATCGAATTTTTGAAAATTCTGGAAAATGAAATTGCACTAAAACAGGTATCCAGGAGCAGGTACCGGTCGACCAGGGAGTCGACCGATTGACCACACGGTCGACAGCCCCGTCGACCGGTCGATCGGGTAAAATCAGATGGGCAGAAAGCTTTTAATTGAAACAGGGGCTGCTACTTTTCATTTCTTCTTCTAAAAACATCGAACCCTAGCTCCTTCTTCTTCAAAATTTTTTCTTATTCTCTCATTTTTTCTCTAATTATCTCATCTTTGAGTTTATATCACTCAAATTCATCTTGTTTTCATGGCACCCCGTCAATTCACCGGACGAGATCCTCAAAAGAGGAGAAGAAAGCAAAGGGGAGAATCTTCCTCCAACCTCCAACAAGATGATATTCCACAAAGAGATAATCAAAACCGGCTTACGGAAGAGGAGATTGTTGAATTGAGAGTCGGGATTTCAAAATCAAATATTCATTGGGACTCAAGTAAGTTATCACTTCTCTACGAGCCTCCCTCTAGAGCAAATAGATTTCGATTTCTAAATAAACTTGTGGATGAGCACTATGAAAATATTGGATTGAACGGCAAGAAAATTGCTTGCACTCGTATGGTTCGATTTTTGGCTTTTCATGATGAATATCCGGAAATTAGGGCTTATTTTGAAATTCAAGGTTGGGTATCATTATGGGATAATCCGTGTTTGCATTATGATGACGAGCTTATAAAACTTTTCTATGCAAATATATGGATTGTTGATGCTACGGAAGATAATCCGTTGGAACTTCACACATTTGTTAATGGTAGGCATTTTTCGTGGACATTGGCCGATATTTGTAATCATTTTAATGTGTTGAATGATGGTGTTTTTAATGTGGATTGCGCTCATTGGGACGATGATATTTTTGGTGTTTCACTTTATGAGGTAAAAACTTTTTTAGGAGTGTTTCCGGAAGTAACCTTCTCGGCAATGCCGCCAAATTATCGGATTGTATCTATTATATGCTCCTATTGTGTTTGCGGAAAAGAAGTAAAACTTCCGAGTAATCTCGAACTCTTTCTTACCAATAATATTATCCGAGGAGAAAGAGTAAATTATGGGGCTATTTTTGTGTATTGTTTGTCGGAATCAAGAAGGCTTACTAAGAAAAAATATACATTGGGAAATTTGATTTGTCGACTACTATACCTATCGGGCTACCCGGAAAGTGAAATGAATACCGAAATTCGTCATAATGACTATGATAATGCCAACATTCTCCAAATGGTAAGAATGCGACAGAATTTACCACGGGTTCCCACCAAAGCCGCTAGGGGACGTGCTCGTAATCCACAACAACCTCGGGATGATTTCTTTTATGACAATGAGGTTGAAAATATTGGTAGAGGAAATGTTGAGGAACAAGAAGATGAGGAAGAAGAGTATGGAGAAGAGGAACAAGAAGTTAGGGAGGAAGGAAATAAGGAAGAACACTATAATGAAGGAGAGGATGGAGAAAATGAAACGGATGTTGAGGATTTGAATCTCAAAGAGAGAATGGAAAAGGTGGAAAGAGAGACATTTAGAGATGTTGCATCGCTTAGAAAAGAGCTCCGGGTTGTGAAGGAAGAAAATTCTAGATTGAAAAATTCTATGGGAAAATTGAAGAAATTCATCAAAGAGCTTATTCCTGCGGCTTGCTTCTCTTCAGATGAGGATTGATGTCCCTACCCCGTGTTTATCTTAGCATTTTTATCTTGTCCTTGTTGTTTTGTAGTTTTATGAACTATCTTGTGCAACTCTATTGCACTAATGAGATTTGTTTGTTTTCTTAAAGGGGATAAAATGACAAGTTGAAAGTGGATTTTGGTTGATCTTGGTATTAATGGAGTATTTGATGGTAAAAATACTCTATTTGGCATTGTTTGATAATTGGTATGAAGTACTTGATGGTAAAAGTGCTTCTTTTAATTTTTGCTTAAATGCATTTGAGATGCCTTGATCTTTTCGTTTAGATAGATATTTTGGGACATTTGTAATGCATTACTTGATGATATGAGCTACTTGATGATTCTTAAATTTTTGATGGCATTCGTAATGCCTTGATCTTTTTGGCTAAAATTATCTCAATTGGGTCGAACCCTTGAGAAATTTCTTTGTTGAGCCTTTTATTTGTTGGATATATGTTGAATAATTTGCTTTTGGTGATGGTATGAAAAACTTGGCTTAATATCTTTTATAAGGGCTATATACATCTTCTTTTATTTTTGACGCCCGCCAAGTGTTCGATTAAATGTTTCAATGAAAATTTCAACTTTTACATGAATCTCTTGCCTTCAAATGTCTTAAATACTTATTGAGATCATGTCTTGGCAAACAAAACGAGCTTATGGATTTTTTTTATGATACATTTCTCCCATTTTCGGATTCTAAGCCTAATTTTTTCTATGGTTGATAAATCGTATCTTTGGCGCACTTGGATATACTTGTATGGTGTTTTTATCATCCTAACATTCTTTTTGATGATTCCAAAGGGGAGAAACAGGAAATTGGCTCGTTAGCTCAAAGAAGCTAATAAAAGCTCGATATAAAAGCTATAAGCTATGGCTTCTTAAAGCCATAAGTTGTGAACTATACTTAGTTCAATTGTTGTATGATGGTCTAATATACTTGTCTAATGGTGTTTTGTTGACAGGGGGAGCTTATAAGCTCTTGTACTTAAGTACAATATGTAAAAGCTAAGCTTTTAGCTTGTGGTTGATTATTTGAACATTACTCTTGATGTGCTTGTTGATAGGGGGAGCTTGTGCTTATTCTTGAATATATTCACTCCCTTATTTGGTTGCTTATGTATTTTGGAAATTTTAGTCGCTTCTAAACGGTTAGATGTTTTTTTTAGGAAAATCATTTTAAAAATTGTCCTCCTAATATTTCTATAAATTGTTTTGGTTTGTAATCATCAAAAAGGGGGAGATTGTTTGATACATGTTTTTATCTTAATTTTGATGATTTTATTTTTACACCAAAACAATATTTTTAATTGTTGTCCAAATACTCCTAAATGATTTAAAATGTTTTTACTATTTACTCGGAGTATTACTTCAAGTTTTTATTTTAGATAAAACTGGACAACACTTTTAATGATTTTATGTTAATATGTTTTTACATCAAAACAAGGTTCCTAAATGTTGTCTAAATACTTTCGATCGGTTTAAAATATTTTTACTAAATTTTTGGAGTATTTCTTGAGGTTTATTTTCGACAAAAATTGGACAACATTTCTGTCTCGAGGTCAACCGATCGCCCTATAGGGCAACCCGTACCTGAAGATGAATTTTGGAACAAAAAATGAGACGGTATTGAAATTGGCAGGTCGGGTGGCCGACTCGGGTGTGTCGACCGGTGGCGTCGACCGGTCGACACCCTGTCGACCGATACCTGGGAGCATTGTTTTTGAAACAGATCTTTCACTCCTTGTTTTTGCATCAAGGGGGACCAGTCCCTGTAGAGGTCGACCGGTCGAAGACCCCCTGGACCGGTCGCCCCTTGTATTTTGGCTGTGTTCCTTCCTTTTCTCTTATCAGTGTGCGACCGGTCACCCTCAAGTTTAACAGCAAAATTCTAACCGTTGTGCAGCAGACAAACTTTCCTTAAATTGTGGGATTGATTTCTAACAACTATATTCTTGATTTTAATTGTATTTTTCTGTAGATTTTCAATCCCCAAGAGGAGCCTATGCTTGATCAATCATCTCCTATAAATAGAGGAAGTTTTGGAGCAACCATAACAACAATTGAGATACAACACAACAAGATACATTCCAAGCAAACACTTGTTCTTCATAGTTATTATTCTTGTTGTAATTTGCCTAGCTTATCACTTTCACATCTTGAGGTCTAAGCTTTCATTTCTTGATTACACTTGCACTCAAATTGTATTGTTCATTATTGAGTTGTAATCTTGATTTTGATCATCATTCAACATAAGACATCCTTATGAGTATTCTTGTGGAAAGAATACACTTGGGTGATCTAGGTGATAGGTGTTTCAAGAGTGTGGTGCTCTTGAGGTGTTTGAAGAATTTGGTATTCTTCAAGATTGAAGATTGTGGTGATCTTCAAAGGTGCCGTTGAATGAAGATTGTGGTAATCTTCAAAGAAAGATTGTGGTAATCTCCAAAGGTGGTGTTGAAGAAGAGTGTGGTGCTCTTCAAGGTGTTGTAAGTTGAAGTTGTATTAATTTTGGTAATTAATAAAATTCTTTTTCTTTTTGAAATTCATCCCGGATATACTGGGGTGGTAGAGCACGTAGTCCCTAGGTGGGGTGAAGCTCTATAAATCGACGCGTGTTATTTACATTCCGCACATTTATTATTGTCTTGGCTTGTTTTGTTCGAAAAAGAGGGCAAAATCGAAAAGATGGAGATAATCTATTCACCCCCCCTCTAGATTATCGTAGCCGTTTGGACTTACAGCGAGAACCTTTTTGCCCTATTTCATCATTCTCTGCTGAAAATATGGTGAGTGAGTTTGTAAAGTTTCGACCATGTGAAGGAACATTAGTTTCGCATCCAAAATCATCGTCGGAAAATGGCATCATGCCATGTTGGGTCATCACAAAAGTAATCAGTAACGAGACGAACATATGCGTCTTCATGAACTCGATCAATGTATCTTCTCGTGTGCAGGGGCGGACTTACATAGGGTGTGAGGAGGGCCAACATTTCATTTTTTTATTTTTCATACATAAATTTTGGGCATAATTCCATTTGCCTCCCCCAACTTTTTTTGTAAAAAACAATTATGTTAATTTTGAATTGTAATGTATTATGGGATGTTTAATAATTACATTCTACTTGATGCAAATACATAATATATTTTGACTTTTATCGTTATACAAAATATATATTTGATCTTAAAACTATTGGCCCCCCAAATGTCAAATCTTGGTTCCGCTTATGTTGGAAGAACTTTAAGCTGCAAAATGCCTCTACACTTTTTTCTCAAGAAGCTCTAAAAATTTTCGATCAATGTCATCATCAGTGTTTCATCTCACTAGATTTTTCCATAATTCACGGATTTAGGCTTTCTTAGAACTACAAGAATCTTGAGACACTGTGGTAAGAAGAATAACATAAGTGTAGTTGAGAAGATAATTAGTTATTGAGGAGGTCTTATGTGAGACCGTCTCATGGATCTAAGTTCATGAAATGGATCCTAAAACACACAAACATATGGAATTTTTTCATGGGTACGAGTTTGGGTAAAAATTTTATTTAAGTTATTTGTATATATAAGTTAGGTTCCAACGGCTAGCTTATAACGACTAGTTTCAAATGTCTAGTTCCTAACAAACATAAGATAAATAGTACAACAATCTAAAAGTAAAAAATATCTAGTACAATCAAACAATGTGAAAAATCAACCTAATCAGCTATGACAAGCCATGTCTCTCTTTTATTTTTCGTACAAACTTTTTATGGAAAGCAAGATTTTCAGGGGTATTTCACTAACATCTTTCATATAAATTTCATGTTCCTATATGAATAACATTTGATCATTCTGTGGCATCCTCTCTTTTTATAATTCTTTAGCGTCGCTAATCGAGAAATTCTTACTGCAAGCGTACGGTGTCAAGTTTTAGTATAGTTTTGAAAGTAGGGTTATCGTCTCCACATGGATTGTTATCGGATTTTATACTAAGTACTATAATTAAAATAGCTTAATTATATCTAGAAATCGAAAAGAGATGAGTATTTATTAAACTAAAAATAAAACTAAAATTAAACTAACAATTGGTTCAGACAATTAATCAAACACTTAATATATGAATTCTAGATGGTTGATTTCACCTAGTTATCCCCTATGTTTTCAATCCAGTTCATTAATCACAAGTTATTAATCTATAAGCCAATATTCCTACCGTTTATCACTTCCTCTCTCGAGTGCCAAGTGATTATATGTTCCAATTCTGATTTCGATATCTCTATAAAAATCATAAATTAAACCATAATACGCTCGATGAATATTCTATCACAGGCTTCAAAAGATTCATAAACCTCTCGGTTTTCTATGAAACTCTAGGTTGTGCTATTCTATGGTCATGCATTCAATTATCTCTCTCGAGTATCAAATCAAACACGCCAAACAATCTAAACTATTGATCAGATAATTCAGATGCAATCAAATCAAATACCACAAATAGATTAATTAACATGCGAATTTCATAAATTGGAAATCAAAACATAGGTTCAAACGTAAGTTACATCAATCCCCTAGAAAAATAGGTTTAGCTCATAATGGATGTACAAAAACTCGTGAAGAAATAATTATACATCTTAAAAATTGACAAAGAAAAGCAAAGAAAGAATTGAGAGGAGAAGAGAAGGAATTCTCTTTGTGTCCAGATGAGAAGTGCCTTCAATTGTCGTCCCGAACCCTAGCTCCATGTCTCTTGCCTTGCGTTGTGCTCAAAATAATGTCCCGCCTCTGTTGCGTACGTCCTTCATTGTATTTATATATTTAAAACCCTCAAAATCCGTCAAAAGGCCCACGAAATCATTGCCCAGCGTTCAGCCCGTTGGATCGCGCTGCAGCGCGTGCTATATATGCATGTCTCGCCCGTTGGCGCGCTGCAGCGCCTCCGTCGCGCTCTGTAACTTCGACCATCATCCGCTAGCACGCTGCAGTGTGCCATGGACGATCTTTGCAGCCGCGCCCAGCGCCCTTCTTTGCGCACTATATCTTGTTTTTTCCACCCCCACGCGCGTGGCGCTGGGGTTTTAGCCGCCGCTTTTCGACCTTACTCGATATTTTTTCGCTTTTCCCCATTCTAACTTGTGATTTTTCCCTTCCAACACGTTTTTCATCGTTCTTGACCAATTTCAGCTACCAAGACCTATCTCGACTCTCAAATGACAACAAATGACACGAACTTGACTCAAACAACACTAAAAATACCTAAAAACAACGCAAAATCCTAGTCTAGAATACTCAATACGTTGGTATAAAACTAACTTAACAAATACCCCCAAACTTAGACTTTTGCTTGTCCTCAAGCAATTACAGAGTCTATAAAATCAACAAACATGAAGGAAACAAAAATAACGACAACTAACCCAAATAGACAAACTGCAAAACTTCACAACCAAACTCATTCGTCAAAGTTCGTTTCACTATCAATCAAGCACGTGTTTTCACAATGTGATCATGAAGATGGAATGTTCATGTCAACTTCGTTTTCATTATCCAGATAGATTCACGCAATCAAGTGTTTTCAAGATGATCTACTTTCTGAATATAAAGATGAGATGCTTACCGGACTCCATAGGTTTGTCTTTCACACTAATCTCTACTAATGTAGGCTAATGTAACACAAGGATTAATAGGACTTTCAAAACTTGTAATGTGGGCTTAGGGTAAGTTAGGAAATATAGGATTAAGTGGCTCAAATCACCCAAGCACACAATTATCAACTCGAATCATCAATTAGCAACTACCCTTCACTTTTTGACATCCCCAATGTTTATGAACCTTCAATCCCGATGATTTTTCTCTTTTTTTTTTTTTTTTTTTCGGAACCCCCAAACTTATTCTTTTGCATGCTTTACACATGGGGTTTCATCTTTTCTTTTCTCGGGCAATTTCATGCAATTAAACACATACCCTTCTCATCATACCCTACTCAACCTTCAATATTTTTCTATACTTTGTGTGTATGAGTGATGGGTAATTAGGATTTTCACATTTAGGCTCTGGGTATTAAATTGGTTGCCAAAGAAATGGGTTTATAAGTCTCAAAGGGGGACACTAGGGAAAATATAATACAAAGGTAGGCATTTTAGGCTCTAACTTGTTCAAAGATGACCTAAATCACTTCCTTAATGTTACTTCACCTAGGATTTTGCCTCGACTAGTGATCAGACAAGTTTTAGAATCCGAGGGATCATACAAGAAACACTCAATCGCATAATTCATCCCCAAATAAATCAATAGAGTTAAGCACATAGATGGAATTAATGGAAAGAAGATTAGAACATAGTTCAAACACATGCTCTCTCGACCGTTCAACTCATATTCAACAAATTAACTTAGTCATGCATTTTCACATTTTTAAAGATGACCCGACCGACTCGACGGACTCTTTTTTCCTTTTTTTTTTCTGATGACTCAAGACTCGACTCGATGAATAAAAATAGACTGCACCCTCCAAACTTAAAACGACATTGTCCCCAATGGAGAGGTGGGAAACGGACATTCCTGGTAGCCAAGGAGTGAATGCTCCGTATCAAAGTCATGTGGTACTACTACGTGTAAGAAGTGTCTCGTATAAGCTCACTATGCGTCCTAGCGCACAAGCCCGTGGGTGTTGTATGCCTCCGAGGTGTGGTCTTGTTCCTCCCCCTCGCCTTGGCACGATCCTTTTTTGGTTTTGCATCTTTGTAACCTAGCAAGGTAGAAAAGAAAACAAAACTCGTGGAGCCACAAAATTCGGTTATGGGTAAGAAATCAAAAATCAAAGTACGTACATAATGCACCCAAGTGGAAAAATGCAGTGCCATGCCAAAAAGATAAGCATAGATAAGCAAGATAGCACTAAACAATGTGAAACTGTCATTGGGGCATTTAATCAAACACCTCGTATGCATGAGTTTTGGAAAAGATGGTATATGCAATGAATAACTCAATTCAATCCCCAAAATTCAACACCAACCTAAGTCTAACATGATCAACCAATCCACAACAAATCAACAACAATTATCCTAGCACTACTACAATCCAATCACACAAAAATCACAAGATGGGGAAAACCATGGGATGAGGTTTGGAAGTTGCAAACTTACCAAATAATGAGTGGAGGGGATGAAGATGGTGTGTGTGGTGTTAGAGTGCTCCTTTGTGAAGATGGAATGGACTACGTGGGAGTTGCACAAATAAGAGGGATGGGGTGTGATGCAACTTACTACTCCTAAGAATGCAAAAAATTCAGAAAAAACAAAAACAACTACTAAACTATATTAATACTAAGAAAGCAATAAAAGGGGCTTGGGTTGCCTCCCAAGAAGCGCTAAGTTTACAGTCTTCAGCCAGACTTTGTCAGATTATCCTCAAGTTGGGGCTCCAATAGACACGTTATCCATGTTTCCCTTAGAATCTTCCCAACCTCCAATGTCTTCAGCTATATTCCCAACCATCTGCTTACCATCATTTGATTCAAATTTTAGCTTGCGGGTTGGATGGATGGTGAATACAACCTCCTCCTGATTTACCCACAGAGTTAGCTCCCCCGTCTCTACATCAATCAAAGCCCTTGTTGTAGCTAAAAATGGTTGCCTAAAGATTATAGGTATTTTCTCGTCCTCATTCACGTCCAACACTACAAAATCCACATGAAAAACAAATTTGTCAATTCTTACCAACACGTCTTTAATGATTCCCCACGGATAGGCGATGGATCGATCAATAAACTGCAACGTGATGTTGGACGGTTTCACCTCCCCAAGCCCAAGCTTTGTCACATCAGAGAGAGAGATAAGATTCACACTGGACCCAAGATCACAAAGTGGTTTCTCAAAGAAAACTCCTCCAATAGTACAAGGAATAGTGAAACTCCCTGGATCCTTCATTTTCTGAGGTAGTTTACTTTGCACTATAGCACTACATTCCTCTGTCAAATAGACAGTCTCAAACTCCTCCAACTTCATTTTCTTGGATTCCACTGGTTCCGCATAAATAAGCAATTTTTCGGGGGTAGGTTGGATTTTTACTTCTTTTTTCACATAAATTGCATTGCAGTGCTCTCTCGAATTAACTTCTGTATCGCTCGGAAATTTTCCTTTCTGCTGCAATAAGTTCACTGTTGTTGCCAACTGACCCATTTGTGTCTCAATCGACCTAATATGCGTCTCCATTGTGCTCATCTTAGTACTCAGACTATCAATCTGCGCATCACTTCTGTTCATCCGATTCCTAGTCTCTCCAATGAATGAGTCGAGTATCTCCTCTAGCGACTGCTTCTTTTCACCTCCGAGTGCATTGGAACTGTATGGGTTGGGATAACCCGGAGGTGGATTCAATACATTCTTGTTGTTGCTATAAGAGAGATTCTCGTGATTGTGAAGTCTCGGGTGATAATGAGTTGGTAATGGATTACCTTTGTTATTAAAATCCATGTTGTTCACATAATTTACTTGCTCGGCCTCGTGAGTGGCGGTTGTGTGAACGGTTGTGGGTGGAATCGCGACTTGCTGTGGTGTGCCACCAATATTCATGATGGCTAATTGCTTCGTCAGACTCGGAATTTGAGCTGCCAAAGCTGACATTGTATCAAGGTCAAGAACACCAGCAACCGGCTTTGGCGTTGACCTCTCGGAGGGCCATTGATAACTGTTTGTGGCCATTTCTTCAAGCAGAAGTAAGGCCTCAATCGGAGTTTTAGCCATCAATGTACCTCATGTTGCCACATCTAGTATCGTCCTCATATGATCATTCAGCCTATTGTAAAAATACTGAACCCTCTGCCAGTCTGCATAGCCATGTTGTGGGCATCTCCGCAACAGATCTTTAAATCGCTCCCAAGCTTCATATAATGACTCAAAATCAATCTGTTGGAATTGGGCTATCTCGCTCTTAAGTTGGAGTGTCTTGCTGGGAGGGAAGAATTTTGCTAAAAAAATTGAGTCAGATCATCCCAGCTCGTAATACTCCTAGGGCCGAATGTCTATAACCACTGTCTGGCCTTATCTCGGAGTAAAAACGGGAAAAGCCTCAATCGAATGGCCTCATTAGTTACACCATTCATCTTGATGGTGTCGCGAATTTCTAAGAATGTGGATATATGTGTATTCGGATCATCCACTGGGCTCCCCCCCAAACTGATTCTGTTGAACCATGCTTATGAGGCCCAGTTTTAATTCAAAATTATTCGCATTTATGGGCTGGCACACAATTCCGGAGTAATTATGGTTCACGTTCGGTTGGAAATAATCCCGAATTACCTTTTCTTGTGTCTCAGGCTGTGGTGGCACATTCACAACCCGAATTCTGGCGTTCTCATTTTCCCTGTCTTCTGTCGTTGCTCGATTCTCTGCTTGCTTTGCTATTCTGATTGCTCGAAGTGTCCTTTCAATCTCTGGATCAAAAGGAAGCAAATTAATATCCTTAGAATCTCGCATAAACAGACAAGTCAATGAGAAATACGAAATTATAATTCCTAAACTAGTCTAGATTAGGATTAAGACTACTTGGTAATAGTATTAGTTTAAAATAGGATAAAACAATCACCGACAATGGTGCCAAAAACTTGATCGAGAAATTCTTACCGCAAGCGTACGGTGTTAAGTTTTAGTATAGTTTTTAAAGTAGGGTTATCGTCTCCACAAGGATTGTTATCGAATTTTATACTAAGTACTATAATTAAAATAGCTTAATTCTATCTAGAAATTGAAAAGAGGTGAGTATTTATTAAACTAAAAATAAAACTAAAATTAAACTAACAATTGGTTCAGACAATTAATCAAACACTTAAGATATGAATTCTAGAGGGTTGATTTCACCTAGTTATCCCATATGTTTGCAATCCAGTTCATTAATCACAAGTTATTAATCTATAAGCCAATATTCCTACCGTTTATCACTTCCTCCCTCGAGTGCCAAGTGATTCTAGGTTCCAATTCTAGTTTAAATATCTTTATAAAAATCATAAGTTAAACCCTAATACGCTCGATGAATATTCTATCACAGGCTTCAAAAGATTCATAAACCTCTCGGTTCTATGAAACCCTAGGTTGTGTTATTCTATGGACAGGCATTCAATTACCTCTCTCAAGTGTCAAATCAAACACGCCAAACAATCTAAACTATTGATCAGATAATTCAGATGCAATCAATCAAATAGCACAAATAGATTAATTAACATGCGAATTTCATAAACTGGAAATCAAAACATAGGTTCAAACGTAAGTTACATCCTCCCCTAGAAAAATAGGTTTAACTCATAATGGATGTACAAAAACTCGTGAAGAAATAATTATACATATTAAAAATTGACAAAGAAAAGCAAAGAAAGAATTGAGAAGAGAAGAGAAAGAATTCTCTATTTGTCCAAATGAGAAGTGCCTTCAATTGTCGTCGCTATGTGTCCAGATGAGAAGTGCCTTCAATTGTCGTCCCGAACCCTAGCTCCATGTCTCTTCCCTTGCGTTGTGCTCAAAATAATGTCCCACCTCTGTTACATACGTCCTTTGTTGTATTTATATGTTTAAAACCCTCAAAATCCGTCAAAAGACCCACGAAAATCGTAGCCCAGCGTTCAGCCCGTTGTGCGCGCTGCAACTCTCCATCGCGCATTGCGCGCGCGCCTGATATACTCAGATTGCCCGGCTGCGCCGCAAAGAACTCTCATCGTGCGTTGTAACCCGACCATCGTCATTGGCCTACTGTGCGCTGCGGTGCCCCTTCTTTGCAAGATCAGATCTTTTTTTCCACCCCACTTGCATGGGGTTAGTTATCTGCTGCGGTGCTCGACCTTACTCGATGTTTTTTCGCTTTTCTCCATTCTAACTTGCGATTTTTCTCTTCCAACATGTTTTTCATCGTTCTTGACCAATTTTGGCTACCAAGACCTATCCCGACTCTCAAATGATAACAAATGACACGAACTTGACTCAAACAACACTAAAAATACCCAAAAACAACGCAAAATCCTAGTCTAGAATACTTGATACGTTGGTATAAAACCAACTTAACAGTCGCCAACTCATCATAGAACTCTTCATCTATTTTTTAGGCCTGCAGAACCTTGGATTTCACTTTCTTCTCTTGTCGCCTATTTTCCTATTGGACGAGTACGAGCCTCAGTGAAAGTCACAGAATCACTTGTATCTGGATTGGAATATGAAGGTATGCCTTAGATTCAAATATTTTTGTCTTCTTTGCACCTCGAGTACCTTGTTCTATCGGAGTCCATTTTGGATTATTTTCTGACAAGCTTCCACATATGGTGATATTTGAAAGGCTTGCCATAATCATTTCTGAACTTTTTATTTACTTACTTTGTTACTTGGTCATCGTTTCATCCCCTCTCTCTTTGACTTTGTTCTTTATTGTGTAATTCAACATAGTTGTTCACGTCCTGTTGCATCTGAAAACCGATGAATTTTTAGAGGCCCTGGCAATCTCGACACAATGTTTTTTTTCTGGAAACTCCTTGAAGTACGTTTTGATGCGTATCCAGAAGTCTTTACATGCTTGGTCATTGCCAACTATTAAGTCACAACTAATAGTAATCGATGTCTTTGTTGGGGTCTCTTCTTCATCCACAAACCAGTAAGTACGTTTAACCACCCGTTTGCTGTTACCTTCACCATGTTCGCAATGTTAGGTATTTGTATCAAGTGCGATATTTTCTATTGTTTTGTATAGAATGTAGTGGAAACTAAGTCTCTTGAATAGAAGAGAGTGTTGAATGCTCTTTTTCAGTATCAGATATACTGAAACTAGCCCTTGTTACCTTGTTCAAAGGTAATTTTAATGGTGGTTGAGGCAAAAATACATTAGGAAGAGGTATCATCCCAAATTGGATTGCCATAGCTTACCAATATTCAGGTAGAGACATATAAAATGGATCTTGATAAGCATTACTCAATTGAGTCAGAACACTTTGAGTTGGTTGAAAATTTGGAAAATTTTATGGAAAACACATGGCGTAGTTGAAAAACTTTGGGGGTGTTGTGTGGGTGAAAAAAATTGAAATTATTGGACATTAGATAACGTACTACAATTTTGAGAGGCTACATTTTGGGAACCATCTGAAGAAATCAATAAATTCCTTAGAATTGTCTTGCATTTTCATCCATTTAATGTAATAAAAGGTAGAAAGTTGTAGGTTGTGAGGGGAAAATGAAAATGCAACAAATGATATGTATAGAATTTTTTTTAGGTAAAATAGTCTTTGGATAATGGCTAACTACAACAGTTCTTTTACTTTTTTTTTATATGTGATAGTCTTAACCCTTGAGTTGAATCTTGTAAGAGATTCTATTAGATTCAGTCAATCAATTGAATAAATCTTTACTGTGTCTTTACTTTATTCTTTTATTTGGTCAGAATAAGACATCATGATTTAGAGGATTTTGTAGGATTAGTTTGTATAAATCTTGAGATTCTTTATTTATAGGAGATGATATTATAAGTGTATATATTCTGTAATTGATATTGAGTTATGCAGAAAAAACTTTCAAGTTTCCAATTATTCTTGTTTCATGGTATCAAAGCCACGGGTACTAGTGACTAAGAAAAAAAATTGTCCTAAGAAAAGCCATCAAATATGAGTACACAAGGGCCTTTTGTAAACAAAACACCTCCAGGATCCTCTTCTCCGATTGATAGCCAGACCACCATTCTCTTCAAATCACTCAACACAAACTAATGGGTTGAATTTTCGAGAATGGTTTCAGTCTGTTATCCTTGTTATTAGAGGAAGAGGGAAAATTGGCTACTTGACAGGTGCAATAGCATCCCCTTTGGACACATCACCAAATTGCAGCACTTGGGAAGCAGAAAACTCAATCGTCATGGCTTGGCTTATTAATTTTATGGAGCTAAGTATTGGACAAACTTATCTATTTTACCAGACGGTAAAGAATATTTGGGATGAGGTCCAAGAAATTTATTCAGATCTTGAAAACACTTCTTAATGTTTTGAGATCAGGTCAAAGATTCGCAATACCAGACAAGGAATTCTCACAGTAACTGAATACTATAATTCATTAATGGGATTGTGGCAGGAAATATATCTCTTTTATGAGATGGGACCAATGAGATGGGATGGTCCTGCACTATTGATGCTGAAAATTACAAGAAAATGCTTAAGAAAGAGAGCACCTTTGATTTCTTGCAAGGGCTAAATCCAGATTTAGATGAAGTGCATGGTAGGCTGCTTGAGTTGAAGCCTTTTCGTACCCTTCAAGAATCTTTTGTTGAAGTAAGGAGAGAGGAAAGCAGGAAAAGAGTAACGATGAATCCTTTAGCCCAATTGCATTTTCCTTAGAAACACGAGGCTTGGCTTTTGCAGTATATAAACAAAATAGTGGTCGTCATGGATTTCAATCGAGAGACAAAATCTGGTGTGATCATTGTGACAAGCCATATCACACTCGTGAGACTTATTGGGACTTGCAGGACAAGCCCTCTGATTGGAAACCAATGAAGCAATGTGGACAATCTAAATCAGCCCATGGTGGAATTTGATTCTAGCAAGTCTACACGGTCGAACTTCTCAAGTGAGGAGTTGGAGATGCTACGACAACTTCTCAACCAAACTAAGGTGTCAACTGGATTTGATAGTCAGAACTCAAAGACTTCTACTGCAACTATGACTCAAACATGTAATATAAGCCAAACTTTCATGTCGAAATAACAACAAACAGATTGTTGGGTTGTGGATACAAGGGCTTCTGACCATATGACCAAGACATTAGATGTCTTTGATGATTATCAGAAGTGTAGCAACAGGATTAACGTGTGGGGTGCGGATGGAAAAATGCCACCTACCACTGGGAGGGGCACATTTTGCTTACCGAATATGACACTGAAATCGGTTTTGCATGTGCCTACATTGACATATAATCTTTTGTCAACTAGTAAGTTAACAAAAGATATGAATTGTGTTGTGACATTTTTCTTTTCTCATTGTGAATTTTAGGACCGTTCTTTGGGGAAGATGATTGGAATTGCTGGAAAGAATGATGGCCTATACTATCTCTGAGTAACTGGGGATTCCAATAGACTTAAGTCTCATAATAAAATGGGTTATTGATTTTTTGCAACCTGTACTATAGGGTCATTGCGGTTTCAGTACCTGTACTATTTGTTTTTTAAAGTAGTACCTAAACTAAACGAATTTGTGGAAGTGCAACCTAATACAGACCGGCGATGGAATATTCCACCGGGATTCCATCACGTGACACGCATGCCCCTTTTTTAAGGGTATTTTCGTCAGTTTAGGTTGTCATCATTTATAAATGGACAAATATACCCTGTTATACCAACTGGTATTTATGGTCAGGAAAAATGAAATTCTAGCACGAGAAACAAGCCAAAGAATCCACCACTGCTGCCAAATGACAACCGACAAATGAGAAAAATTTCCAAACTCAAGAAAGCAAAATTTTTGTGAACCAATTGCAGAGAAATAATAACTGGAAATTTACACACAATTTATTAGAAATACAGTCCAATGGCTCCAATCAAGCAAATATTCAGGATTATGGCAACTTAGACTATCTACTGAAAATTCATGTGACTATATTCAGAAAAATATAAAATTTTCCTCAGAAAAATCACATCCTGCATTATTTCACTTTTAGAAGCTATATTAAAAGTCCTAATGAAGATTAAGGAGTACTAGACCCAAAATTAAACGAAAAATAAATTGAATCTAAAACAATTTAAGACTAAAATCAGCTGATCAACCAAGTATCCACACAATTTAACAGCTAAATTTTAAAAAATAAATATAAAAATCAGACCATAGTTTACCAGCACTAAACATTTACACGCAAAACCCTCGAATCCCGGATATTAAAATTCTCATCTTTTCAAATACAAAATTATAGAAATCCCACCAACAATTTGGAACTTCAAATCAAAATTCTTGCTCTGTTTTTCAGCTATCTCTGTTTCTCGAACTTCTAATTCCATTCCACCTTCGCTGCTCACCACAACTTCTTCCATTTTTTCCAAGATTTTGGATGCTTCAGAGAATGTGCGAAACATTTTTTTTCAACTCAAAATATCTGAAAATGGAGACCCCATTTCTTGAATTTTGATCCCATGGTTGCTTTTTACTGGTCTGTCTTTATATTGTGGAAGAGAATTTTGATTGCCATTTTTTAGTAACGGAATAGATTTCTGAATGAGAAGGGTAATTTGAGATATTCGAATTAGGATTTGTATTGTGGAAGAGAATTTTGATTGCAATTTTTTTCACAGGTTAGAGATTTTTCGGAGGTTTATTTTGATTTGTTTAGTTTAGGGCTCACAGCTTGCAATTTGGGAACCCTAAGCCCCTATTTGGGGATTTGTGAATTCTCGTGCAAATCATGTGAGTCTTTGGGTGGGAGATTAATGACAACATAAACTCATGAAAATAGCCTTAAAAAAAGGGGCGTGCGTCTCACGTAATGGAATTCCGGTGGAATATTCCATCGTCGGTGTGTATTAGGTTGCACTTCCACAAATTCGTTTAGTTTAGGTACTACTTTCAAAAAAAATAGTACAGGTACTGAAACCGCAATGACCCTATAGTACAGGTTGCAAAAAATCAATAACCCCAATAAAATTTCCATGTCAGTTGCTTCCAATTTTGATGTTATGTTATGGCATCAATTCTTGGGGCATCCAAGTTTTTCTTATATGAAAGTTTTGTATCCAAATCTTTTCATCAATAAAAATAACATTTCATTTCATTGTGAGCATCGTGTCTTTGCCAAACAATCCAGAGCCAATTATCTACCACACAAATACAAACCCTCAAAAATTTTCCAGTTGATTCATAGTGATATATGGGGGCTATCTAGGATAAATAATTTAACTAGAACTCACTGGTTTGTCACTTTCATAGATGACCATACTCAAGTATGTTGGGTGTATCTGATGAAAGATAAATCTGGGGAATCTATTGGTTCAAGCAATTCCACAAATTTGTCTAGAATGTTTTCCAGTCCAAAATAGGTATCCTTAGAATTGATAATGGGAGGGAATACTTTTCGAATGAATTTAGCCAATATTTAGGGACTAACGGGATACACCATCGAAGTTCTTGTGTTGACACACCTAACCTAAAACGATTGCAGAAAGAAAAAATCGTCATTTGTTGGAAGTTGTTCGATCAATAATGTTCACTAGTTATGTCCCAAACTCCTATCGGGGAGGCTATTCTCACGTCAACATATTTAATAAATCGTCTACCTTCAAAAACACTTAAATTCAGAACTCCGTCAAGTGTACTTCTAGATCACTTTCCAAATGTCCATTCTTTCAATCCATTGTCCCCATAGATATTTGGTTGCATTGTGTTTGTCAACAATAGACAACCTAGTCATAGCAAACCTGATCCGAGGGCCTTCAAATGTGTATTTGTCGGATACTCTTCAACACAAAAAGGGTACAAATGTTACTTTCCAACTTCTAAGAAATTTTTTGTGTCATCTGATGTGATATTTTTGAACATCTACCGTTCTATACCAACACCTATCTCCATGGGGAGAATTTTGATGAAGACGGTCATTGGGATCCTACTATATCCCTTCCGATATCACAAGATGTCCCACTTTTGCCCATGAATTCAGCCTTCATAGAACCAGAAAATGTCACTATCCATGCATCTCCAGAAAACTCCAATCCAAATCATGTTTCTATACCTAATCTTATTTCAAGACATTCTTCAAGAAAACTAGTTACTGAAAGACCTCTTCAAGTTTACTCCCGAAGGCCAATAGCTCCTCAGCAAAACCTGTCATTGATCCAAGAACAAGGTCCTGAAGTGGAGAGTGACTTGAATATGTCGATTGTTTTACGGAAAGGGGTAAGGTGCACTAAACATCCTATTTCCAACTTTTTCGACCTACAATAAGCTATTTCCAATTTTCTGACCTACAATAAGCTATTTCCAATTTTCTGACTTATAATAAGTTATCTGCTGAGTATAAGCTTTTACACTGAAGATTGACAATGTGGTTTTTCCCAAAAATATCTATGAGGCTTTAAAAGATCCAAAGTGGGCGAATGTTGTGCAGGAAGAAATGCGATCATTGCATGATAATGGAACTCGGGAAATAGTTGACTTACCAGAGGATAAGAAAGTGATTGGAAGCAAGTGGATTTTTGCAGAGAAATATAAGGCAGATGGAAAGATAGAAAGGTTTAAAACTCGATTAGCACCACAAGGCTTCACTCAAACATATGGGATTGATTATGAAGAAACATTTGCTCTAGTAGCAAAGTTCAACTCAATCCGTGTACTGTTATCTTTGGCAGCAAATCTAGACTGAGAACTTCACCAATTGAATGTAAAAAATGCCTTCTTGAATGGCAATCTTGAAGAAGAAGTGTATATGAAGATTCCACTTGGATTTCAGTTGGAAAATCAAAATGCTAAAGTTTGCAGATTAAAAAAGTTAATATATGGTCTGAAACAGTCCCCATGTGCGTGGTTCACCATATTCAGTTCAACTCTTACTCGATTGGGGTACACTTAAGCAAAGACTGACCACACTATTTTCATTAATGAGGGAGTAGTTGAAAAATGGACATTTTTATTGTGTATGTAGATGATATCATGCTAACGATGAGATTCACAAGCTCAAGAATCAACTGAGGGAAAAATTTGAAGTTAAAGATTTAGGACCCTTGAAATATTTTCTTGGCATGGAAGTTGCTAGAAGTAAAGAGGGTATTTTCGTTTCTCAGAGGAAATACACTATTGATTTACTGGAAGAAACTGGGAAATAAGGGTGCAAACCAGTAGGGACTCCACTTGCAGAAAAACTGGAAGAGCAAGATTAGAGATGATGAGCCTTCAATTGATGTAGGAAGATAACAACGTCTAGGGCTACAATCGAACCGAACCGAACCGAGCCTTTGAGTGTTTGAGTTTGGCTCATTTATTATCGAATCGAACTCGAGCCTGAATTTATCGAATATGATGATGGCTCACGAACTTTTTCGAGCCTTATCGAGCCTAAACGAGCTTAGTAAATATTAATTAAAAATTGAAATATCTTCAATTTATTACAAAAAATAAAATTATTTATCTTTAAAATTCATAATATATGTATTAAAACTTATAATTTTATTCAAAAAAATAATTTTATTGAAATATTTTTATATTATATTAAGTAAAAATATGAAAAATTAAAATTAAAATCAAATTATTAGTTTAATTTATACGAGCTTATTATCGAGCCTATTCACGAGCTTACTAACGAGCTTGTTCACGAGCTAACGAACCGAATATCTCTAAGTTTGAGTTTGGTTCGTTTATTTTAACGAGCCTCATTAAACGAACTCAAACGAGCTTTTATCGAATCGAGCTCGAATAGCTCACGAGCACTTGGTTCATTTGCAGTCCTACCAACGTCTGGTTGGCAGATTGATTTACTTATCTCTCACACAGCCTGACGTTACATATGGTGTGAGCATTGTGAGTCGTTACATGCATTCACCTACTCAAAACCATCTTGAACTTGTTAATCATATTTTGAAATATCTTATAGGAATTCCATGAAGAGGACTAATGTTTCTAAAGAGTGAGTCCAGAAATATTGAAGGATATGTTGATGCAGACTGGGCTGGAAGTGAAAATTGTAAGTCAACTCCTAGATATAGCGCTAAGTTGTGGGATAACCTGGTCATATGGAGGAGCAAGAAACAAATAGTTGTGGCAAGAAGTAGTGCTGAAGCAGAATTTTGAGTTATTGCACAAGGAATGTGTGAGGTTATATGACTAGAAATGTTGAACCAAGACTTGAAAATCACATTTTGCATTTCGATTGAATTGTACAGTGGTAGCAAATCTGCCATCAGCATTATGAACAATCCAATCCAATGATCAGAATTGATCAAAGTTTTATCAAGAATGAACTTGAAGAATGAGGCATCGATTTGTGCTACATTCCCACTAATGTTCAAGAAGCAGATATCTTGACAAAAATTCTAACAAAGCCAAGTCATGAAAGGCTTCTCAGCAAGCTTGGAATGTGTGATATATTCCTAAGCTTGAGGGTGGTGTTGGAGATTCTATTAGATTCAGTCAATCAATTGAATAAATCTTTATTGTATCTTTCCTTTATTCTTTGATTTGGTCAGAATATGATAGCATGATTTAGGGGATTTTGTAGGATTAATTTGCATGAATCTTATGATTCTTTATTTATAGTAGATGATATTATGAGTGTATATATTTTGTAATTGATATTGAGTTATGCAGAAAAAACTTTCAAGTTCCCAATTATTCTTGTTTCAAATCTTAATTAAAAAATAAAAAAAATCAAAGTATTGAAACAAGTTTCCAACGAGCAAAATGAAAGAATAAAATTAAATAGATTATCAGTCATTCTTTTTTTATTGAATCAGAATACATCCTTGAAGGTTTTCAGGATTATGTATGGGCGGTTTTTGTGTATGCTAGTACTTGTGCAATGATTAGAAAAGATCAAGTGAACTATCTGGTGGAGGGGAAACCTAGGTGGGGGCAGAAATGATTTTTAATTGGAGATTTTACTTATACCATTAGTATGCAAGAAAAGAAAGGGGGAAGCATCAGGAGTGGTTCTACTTTTGCTAGTTATGGGAACTTTGTTGAGTATATGGGATGAATGAAATGTCATTTTCAGGTTATGAGTTTACTTGGTCTAACTTGAGAGGTGCTAAAGGGTTTGTGGAAAAAAAAATTGGATAGAGGATTTGGGTCTCCCTTATGTTGTTTATATTACCCTAAAGCAAAGATGAGGCATATCATGAGAACAACCTCTGATCATTGTCTATTGTTGATGGAGTCTGATCCTACTTGTGTTAAAGCTAAACAAAGATTTAATTTTGATAGGATATAGGCTGGTATGGAAGGAGTTGAAGTTGTTCTGGATTCTGTTTGGAAGTGTAAGCAGATGGGGACTCCAATGCTCCAAGTCCAAATTAAAATTAAAAATTCAAGACTTGCGATGCTGAGATGGAAAAGGGGATCAAATTCTAATGTGGCTAAGACCATCAAAGAGATTTCTAGTAAACTAGAAGAGTTACATTGTTTAGGGGGTCAGGGGAATTGTGATGAGTTGAAGAAATTGAAAGGGACACTTAACCAAACATGTGCCAATGAAGAACTTCATTGGAAACAAAAATATAGAAATCAGTAGCTTAATGAAGGGGACAAGATCAACAAATATTTTCATGCATGAACTGTTCAGAGACAGAAGAGTAATTCCATTGAGAGATTGGTTAGAGGAATGGTGTTCAGTGTGTCTCAATTAAGGAGACATTGGATGAAGTGTCAATGTATTTTACCAGGAGTTATTCTCTACCTCTTTAGACTTTATTGTTTCTTCATTGTTTGAAAGCCTTCCATGCTCAATCACCCCTCAACAGAATCATTAGCTCACAAGACCTGTTGGAGACTTGGGAGATTAAAGAGGCATTGTTTGAACTTCATCCTTTCAAAGCCCTGGACCCCGATGGAACGACTCATTTCTTCTTTCAACTTTACTGGAAATTAGTTCATAAAGATATCTATGATTTGGAGTAAATAGTTTTTTCTCTAGTACTAAAAGCTCAAAAGTATATGAACCACACTCTGGCTCATCACCCTCATCCCATAAAGTGAAAAATCCAACCTCCATCTCTCATTTTTCTCCCATTAGTCTCTGTATTACTTTCTGTAAGATTATTTTCAAAATCATATCCAATATAATAAAACATTGTCTCCATAAGTGTATTAATGAGAGTCAAACAACTTTTGTTCTTGGGAGACAGGTTATAGATAACATTATAATTAATCATGAGTGTTTTTATTTTCTTAAGTGTCATCGTAGCTGCAAAAACTAATTCATGGCAATTAAACTTGATATAGCTAAGGCCTTTGATAGAGTCGAGTGGGGTTTCCTTAGCCTTGTGTTGAAAAAAACAAGGATTTGGTTTTATGTTTTCATCCTGTATGCTTTCTTGTGTTAGCAGTGTTGGAAATTTGATTTTGATAAAGTGGGCGTCGATCTATATATCTTTGACCAATTTTTTAATGGAAAAATATTTAACTATGGAGAAATTAAATGATACCTTTTTAATCTACATTCCGAGTAGATGTTCATAGTATTTTTTATCTCTCAAAATCGAATTTCGATAAGTGAGAAATTAAGACACGAAATTGGACACATGAATGGTCATTATGTAAAGAGAGTTAAAAGATTTTAGCCTTGTCCCACATAGAATATAAAGCATTTTTTATCCTAGTATAAATACTAGAAGGTGTTATTGGTTGGATATACTATAACACAGGTTGTAGGTCCCAAGGGGTGATGTGTAAGGTTTAGAAGGGGGGTTGAATAAACTTTACCAACTTTTCCGTTTTAGTCCTTATAAAATATATTCAGAGTTAACACAAATTAGCTAAGTACTTGAGGGACAACTAGATTGGCTTACACAACAAAGTTACCCACTCAACAGACTCGACTGAGCTGTTGATAGTATAACTTAGTTGTTTTCAGCTAACACTTAGAAATACAGTTGATTTGGTTTTGTCAGCGGAAGACTTTTCACCCTTATAATTTTAAGCACGTTTTTCAACACTTGTTTTAGCAATGGTTATTATCAGCAGACTTAAGTTTAACTTATCAATAGATATAAAATAAAGCAAGAGATGAAGTATGCTGAAAAGTAAATAGACACAAGCAGTTTTATAGTGGTTCGAGGATGGGGTAATTCTTCTAGTCCACTCTTTCCTGGAAGAATCCACTAAGTAACTTTGACTTGGTTACAAAGCGCTTATATTATACGATCAGTCCTTTGATCACACAACAACGTCTTGCTCGGGACTCAACTTCTTCACGAGACGACTGTCCTATTACTTCAGCCTCCTTCAAACCCTTGGACTTGATCACTTAGCACTCCAATAGGTTCAAAGCACTGGTTAGATCTGGAACCTCACTTCTTATCCTTCAACCTTGGAGAGTAGACCCTTTTGTTCTTGAAAACAATTTTTCCTCTTCAACCGATGAAGTAGTCTTTCCTTCACTGAGTGTGTTGGATTGATTTCCTTCGAAGTTAGGCTTGAGGATTTTTTTGAAAAGCTTGAGAGATGTTTGCAGGTTATTGCTTGATTTCTTGAATGCTTGTTTTGAACTCGGTTTTGTAACCTTCTCTCACTTGCTTCCTCAGTCTTTTATAGTGCACATTTGAAAATATGTTCGTTGAAGAGATATACATAATTTTCAAATCACACTCGTAGGTTGTTGGCTTGTCTTGTCTTGCAGCATTGATGTAGATCGTACCATGAATTAATTGCTCTGCAGCCTTTCCTTAATCTCTGCATGTTTTCAGGTACATCTCATTGGTTTCTTGCACTCTTTCAGCAAAACAAATTTATTGCTGGCAGCCTGACACATGCATATTTCCAGCAAAATATTGACTTGTCTTGACAACGGATCTCTTTCAGCTTTCTTCAAGTCTTGTCTATTGCATACCCCTTTGACATTCGTTTCCAATCATTTTGGAATGACTTAGCTGTCAGTCAGCTGACTGAGACAACTTTTGTGTCACTTGACTAATTCTTCACTTCACTTCACTCAGCTGACACACAACTGGGTCTTTACTTCAATCTTCAGTCGAGTCTTGTGTTCTTCAACTTAGCTGACTTCAACTCAGCTTAAACAGCCCTATCTATTACAAGTTAATTTACATAGAAAATGGGGCGCCAACTTTCTAATCTAAGTTTTATATGGTATCATCAAAATCTATACATAAATTTTCCCAACAATTTTCCCCTTTTGATGATGCCAAAACTTAAATAAATACAACAAAGTAAATAGTGCAGTAACAAGGAATGAATGTATAGAATATGTCATTTTATTGAACATATCATTCTTGCACTTTACAATCGCACTTTACAAAGTATAAACCTATACAATGTATCAGAGCTATACACATGTATCTATACAAATGTATCAGAGCATTACAAGTATCATAGCATTTAGGTATAATGATACATATACAGTGTACTTACAATTGTGTGTATTTAAGTAAAAATATAACATGAAGGGGTTCAACCATCTTCAACGTCTTGGCTGCTTCTGTCTTCTCTCATCTTCTTTAGCTCTCCTTCGATCCTCTCCATCTCTTCTCCTTTTTCTATCTTCTTCCTCCCTTTTCTTCTTCTCGTAGGCTCTTTTAGCAGCAGGGTCCTCCATTTGCTGCCTTTCTCTCCATTCACGATCCAGCCTAACGTTTTCTTCTTCATTTCTTCTTGCTTCTTCATTTCTTCTTTCTACTTCAATGTTAGCCAAAGTATCCAGCCCAGCCCAGTAGTTTTATCACTTTCTTTTGTGGATCAACATACCGAATGTCTTTAGGCTTTGGCTGTGGTGGAGTACTTCTGCCTCTTCCACCACTGCCAAACATTCCCCTTCCTCGTTGTGACTCAGTTCCTCCCCTTGGAGTGTATTGTACGGGTGCCTTAGTAGTCTGCTGACTACTTGAACTGTTGCCTTTCAGCTGATTTTCACAAATCCAATCCTTTTTCCCAATACAGATCCCATGTATGAGGTAGAGTCATATTCTTGAAATATCCTTCTGATGTTAGAGTTTGAAATTCCTCTAAGGATCTGGGCTCAGATCTTGCATCAGGTAAAGTTAGCTCACGAGGGGGTTTCACAGATGGGGAATCCTTTAGTAGTCCAACTTGGGGGTGTTGGGAAATTTATTGTTTAGATTTTGATGAATGTCATGTAAAACTTAAACTAGGAAGTTGGCACCCCATTTTTTGTTGTAAACTGCATTGTAACAAATAAAATTTGGTCAAGCCGAGTTAAGTCACTATGCCTAAACATGCAAGAAGACAACCGGAGACTAGAAGGAAGACTCATTGCAAGACAGTGAGTATGGCAAAGAAGAGAAGACGGAACTCGATCAAGGTGTAGCCGAGATGCGGTGAGTAAAGTATCGGTCAAATCAACTCAAGATAGCCAAGTCTCAAGTTGAAGTGACAGAAGAGTCATCCAATGATTGAAAGCTGACTCTAAGTCACCTGGGGAAAGCAAAGAAATGCAGTCAAGTCAAGATAACTGAAAGAGATCCGTTTACGAGTAAATCAAGAGAATTACTTAAACAAGTAATACCTCCATGCTACCTTTCTCGAAGTGCTCGGTCCCCCGGAAGCGTGCAAGGGAATGAACCAATGGGAAGCACTACACCGTGTCGAACTCTAAAAGTCAAGAACAATTCATACGAGGAAGTGGCAATTCCAAGGATCGCAACAAGACAAGCCAACGACCACAAGTGACTTTCAAAAATAAGCCTATCTCTTCAACGGGCATATTTTTGAAAGATCACTATAAAAGGCTGAGGAATGACTCTGAGAAAGGTCGACCTTGATTACCTGAACCACGAACATTCAAGCTAACATTTGAATGTAATCGAAATATTCTCAAAGATCATTCAAGATTAATTCTCAAGCCTACACTACGAAGGAAATCAATCCAACACTCACCTGTGAAGGAAAGATAACTTCAATCAGTTGAAGAGAAAACTTTTGAAGAAAAGGGGTCTACATTCCGCGGAGGATTGTAGGAAGGTTCAAGATCGAACCAGTCTCGAGTTTTGGAGGGCTTCGTGATCAAATCCAAAAAGCTTGAGCAAGTGAGTTGTAGTAGCAAAAATTTTGCCTGTGAAGAAGGCGAGTCGCACGAGAAGCCGGTGCGTGACCAAGGCATCTCTCGGATCGAGTCCCAAAGGATCAAGTTAGTGCGTGATCAAGACTTGTATCCGGACATTGTTACCACTTTGTATCTTGATCAATACTTAGTGGATTCCTCCAGGAGTTGGAGAAGAGAGGAGTAGAAGAATTACCCCATCTTGAACCTCTATAAAATCTTATCGTGTCATTTACATTTCAAAGACTTTAATTCCTCGCATCTTATTTGTTTAACTCTGTGACAAATTTGCTATCCACTTGATAATCCCTAAGTACTAAAACCAAGTATTAAATCTTTACTAAATCAATTTTAAGGGTGTAAAGTTTTCATTTGAAAACAAAGCTGATTGAGCTAATTCGGTCTTAACAAAGTGAGTTATTCTATCAACGACTCGATCAGTCCGTTGAGTGACTAACTCTCTTGATTAACTAAATTGGCTATCCACCTAGGACACAGCTGTGTAGTATCAACTCTGAACTTTAAAAAGGACTAAATCCAAAAGTTGGTAAGGTTTATTCAACCCCCCTTTCTAAACCTTACACTCACACCCCTTGGGACCTACAGGGGGCCATCAAACTTTGCTTTTAATGGCCTCTCGAGTTTTCTTGAAGGCCAAATCAGTTTTCTCATCAATGGATAGATTTTGGGGCAGCTGACTGAGGATTGAGGTTGTAATGTCATCTTGCTGAGGGGTCTTAGTAAGAATAATCGTCAAGGGCGGCTTCTTCATTTCACTGCCTTCCTTGTTGTTGCTTGCTTCCCCTTTACTTCCACCATCTTTATTACTTTCTTCCCCTTTTTTAGCATCATCACCAATGGATAGAGCTAACTGAGGGAAATCTCCTCCTAGGAGTAGATCAAGATTGTTGTTGGTCATGTCCATCTGATCATGACTCTTGGAGTATGTCGTTCTGAATTCAAATAGTAGAACCTTTGTTTCAACTGCCATCAGCTTCATTTCTGTTTGGAGCATCATAACCTTCGTATGCATGTTGGTCTTTGTCTTTTGAAGTTCTGCCTTGTGTTGTGCCTTCAGCAACTCCATATCACTTTTGTGCGATTGATCCATCCTGGAGATATGATCCCTCTGTCTTTGCTGAAATTTAGCGTTCTCTGAGCTCTAGATCACCATCTTTGCAAAAAGATATTTGAAATATGTGACCTGATCATGCCTTAGCGCTTTTGTCTGCCCTATCCACTCCCGTATTCTTAAGATTGTGCCTCGGATATCTCCTGTGATATTGGCATCTATGTTGCCTAGTCATTGGTTGAGTGCTACGATCTGTGTTCCATATTCTTAATTTCATTACAGATAGCCTTGAAGGATTTTCGGAAGTCGGATGCATTAACGGACTGCTCTTCAGGCCACACATCATTAAAATCGAAACCAGTCGGCACCATTGTGTTTTCAGCAGGAGTTCCAAGTTCTTCAGCTGGGACTTGGACATGGTACTTCGCACTTTCAGTAGCTGACTCTGCTTCCAAGGGTACATGAGCCTTGAAAGGGAAATAATCAGCGAATAAGTCTCCTGGAAAAATAAGCATCTCTACTCCTTCTGCTTCTGGAGTATTCAAATTGTGTCTTCTAGAGTTTTTTTTCTTCTGCAGCTATTTCCTTTTTTTTTGTCCCCTTCCGCAGCTCTTTCTAGTTTATATTTAGTTGATAACAATGTTTGAGTTTTGGAAGATAAATTTTGTTTATTTATAGTAGTTTTTAACTGAAGGCTCCAAGCGGATGAGATCTTCTATTCCAAGATGGTGTTTCATCTCCTATTCCACCGCACGGATGATTGACACGTGTTCATAAGTTACTATATTAAAACCCGACAATTTAGCCTTGATTTATGCTCCAAAATTAATATGGTAACTTCTATATACATGTCAATCATCCGTGCGGTGAAATAGGAGATGAAACGCCATCTTGGAATAGAAGATCTCATCCGGCTCCCAGGGCCTTTTTAGATGCCCAATACATTCATATTTAATGAATTGTATTTTATATACAATAAACAATATAACTTTTATATATTGCAATCTATTTTATTTGAACCGAAAGCTGAAGAGTTTTTTCGGGAATATAAAAATGAATATAAAATGACATAAAAAAATAAATCTTTATTCTATGTTTAATGATACGTATCCGAGTTCCAAGGGTGTTTTTTAGTTACCCAATGCATTCAAAATCAATGTGTTGTATTTTCTATGCATGCAATTGTTGTACTGCAATTAATTTTTTGCTGCGACCAAAAGTTGAGCAATTTTTCAACATTAAAAAAATAATTAATTAAAAACAATCTGTTACTATATTTGTAACATAATTTTGGCGGGATTTTTCCTAAAATAGGACTTTCTTGCTTTTATATATATAGATATAGATATAGATGATGTCTGCTGGAACCGAAATAATCTTTTTCTCTTATTGTAAAAGTATCATTTTTTGTTGTAAAATTATCACTTTTTGAATTTAAAGTATCACCATCTTTTTCAACAAAATACTGCAAATGTAGTATTTGTCGTAAGTTGAAAAGTATTATTTTTCGGTTAAAAGTATCACCTTATTATTAAAATGATTGTATCACTATTTTCTTCCAGTTAAAAGTATCATATTTTGATTTAAAAGTATCACTTATGTTCTTGAAAGTATCATCTTCTTAATTAAAAAAACAAATTACACCGGTAATTCTCTTTGGCAGAAAAGTATCATTTTCGATCTAAATGTATCACTGTTTATTACAGAAGTAACACTTTTTAACAAAAAACTGCAATTAACACTAATTCTCTTCAGTTGAGAAGTATTTTGATCTAAAAGTATGGATTTTCAGCTTAAAAGTATCACTTTTTATTACAAAAGTATTAAAGTATTAACACAAATGGGAATTGAACGACTGAATTTTTATAGGGAACAATCACTGTAACAGGAGGCCCATAATTGTTATTAAAAAAATTGCTAAATACAAAAATAATTACTAAAACAACATAGGATTAAATAGTCTTAAACTGAACTCGTTCAATGGTTTGACGTATTACTGCTTCTCTTGGTGTTACCTTCAACTTCTTGGTTTGTATTGGTAGAAAGCATACTGATTATTGGGAAATAGAGATGGAGAGAGACACAAAGTTCACGAGATCGACGATGGAGGATGGCTTCTCCTCCGATGGAGACAAAATGGTTGCTGATTTTTTTTTTGCCTTCCGTTTAGGTTTAAGATTTTGGCTTTTTGGATTTGGGGTGGGTGGCGCCTTTTTTTTGTTTTTCCAGCGAGTTTGGTATTTTAGGGTTTCGTATAACGGATCTCTCATAAGAGACCTCCCCTAATTTGAAAATTTTCTTGGCTCCCCTGTTTGGTTCTTTTGTTTGAATGTTTCGCTCTAATTTCATGGAATTCTTTTCTTCATTTGGAGGTCTGTTTTAAATGAAGCTTTTAAATTGAGCTCTGGCAAATTTCCTAACTGTAAACGTGCTTAATGCACATCGAAAAATGAGATTGATATTCTCTAATCTCAACCTTGGCTCAAGTTTGAACAATGATGGAACAATGATATGACAATGCCATTTCAAATGCAATTAGTTGGAAATACAGTTAACCAATTTTTCTGAATAAAAGTAGTCTTTATGGTTAGTCTACTTGGATGAATTTGGTATCCAACAATATGCAAATATATATGTCACGATTTTGAGATCAAAAATCATGCACAGTAATTAAAACGATATTCGAATCAAACTTAAAATCGTCATTGAAGGATATACCGGCCACAATCGACAAGAGAACATCCCAAAGCAAGCTAACGACTATTATTTTTGCAGGCTTCAGTCTCACTATTGTCCATTAGAAAGATAGGTGAAACCTATTTTGAGTTTCTGAATGAGCTTCTCATTGTTTCTCTTTTAACCTTAATTATTTTTTTTTCATTATTTTCATTATTTTGATAGGTAATTTTAAAGTTTCGACAATTAAAGAAAATAGACTCACCCCTTTTTATACTAGTCATCTCCTCAAATGGATGATAAATATTTAAAACATCCAGCTGTAAATATTGATATATTATATTTTTCCACTCAAATTATAACTATATGGGACTAGATTTTTTTTAAGTACTTCCATGGAAGTTTCTTTAAACACTTTTCAGTATATTTCTTTAGAATATATATGTCTCTTTAACTTTCTATTACGTTTTAGATAGTTTGGAAATTTGCAACACATTTTATCTGATTAATATTGGTAGCAAGACTAAATATCTGAATATCTGATTAATCATCTCCAAATTGCTCAATACCAAGTCGCTTACAACCTATTACCATCCTCCTTTTGATTTCCTTGTTCAGTCTCCAATTCATATCATTGAGGAGAACACAACAATCACACTCAATGGAATAATGAATTATAGGTTAATATAAGGGTTGATACTATCAATTTTTTTGCTTGAGTCGAACTTTAAAATTGGGTCTCTTTTTTTATACAAACTTAAAGACAACATAAAATATTAAAAAAATAATAATGAACAATATATAAAATAATTTTACACGTCTATTGTGGTTAAAATAATATGACACTAATGTCCAAAATCCAAATAATTATTTCAATACAATTCGCCTTACAATTTTTTTTCCCTTTTTTTCCCTTGTAGAATGACTTTCTGCTCATGGGTAGGATCCCCTTTTTTATTTTTTTGCATTTTTAATTTGAGAAAATTTAATTTAGGACCTTAATAAAAATGAAATATGATTGTTTTATTAGCAATTAGTAAGGTTATAAGGCCCAAGGAATATGAGTCATTCATTCTAGCAATTGGATTATAAGCCCAATGGAATATGCTAGAGCCGTCAAATGAGTCGGGTCAGGCGGAGCCGATGCCAGTCCAAATATTGATCGAGCCACTATTTTTGGAGTCCAGCCCGACCCAACCCATAAAAATACACATCAAATATCGAGCCAACATGTCCGGCCCGGGGTTTTGAGTAGAATGGGCCGGCCAAAATTGGCCCATTTCATTTCGGGCCCTCTAAAAATGAAGCACAGTCCGATCTTTTTACCGGATGGGCGGCCTCATTTTGATAGCTCTATAATATGGGCCTTTAATCACAAAATATTACAAAAAAAGATTATTGCATGCTGTAGTCAAGGAAACTCAAACTTGTGTGCTTGAAATTTGAAGGTATTGAGGTGACAAACACTAACCACCGTGTTGCGCTCATTATTTATTCAAAATCTTATTTATTTTGTATATGTAATATATATAAAACGTAAACAAAAAAATTGGGCTCCTAAATTTTGTAATTTTTTTAGGTCTGAATCAGCCGACTCATTCGCCTAACATAAGGAGCGACCCTGGTTTATGTGATTACATTTATCTTCAAAAATGAAAAGATAAGAGAAGAAAAAAAAAAGAAAAAAAAAGAAAGAAGAAAAAGAGACAAGAAAGTAGAAGAGAATACACGATAGAAGAGAATATCGATGGAGAAGACAATGATGATTGAACATGAAGATTAGAAGAAGAAACCTGAAGAGAAGATGAATCTCATTTGAAATCGGGTTTCAAACCGAAATCGAAATCGTGGTCAATGGTTTGGAGAACCGTTGACCAGAATCGTATTACAAAGCCGGAATCGGAACCGTGTTGGCCGGTTCTAGTTCCTTGGTCTAAAAAACCGTGGAAACCGCGGTTCAAACCATCGATGGAACCATGGTAGATCATCGGTTAAAGCCGCCAGTTTCAGGGTTAAAACCAACAAATTTTTTTTGGTAAAAATATGACAGAAGAAATGTTAAATATCTATTATGATGTTTTATATTTGTAATCGCATGAGACACATCTTAAACTAAATGTTGTAATCAAACCACATGAACTTTGATTCTTTTATATGTTAAGAGGATACATAGACAACGTAATATTATTATTTATATTAAATCCAAAATTTAATATATATTATGAATATCAAGCCTAATTCATTTTCTATTTTCCCTTTTTGCTTTATATTTGTAACTAAATTGATAAATTATATTTAAAGAAAAACTCACAAAAAATAAAAAAAGAAACGATTCATGTTAAAACTGGAACCGGAACCCTGGAGGAACCGGGTTCCGATTTGGAACCGAAACCATCGGTTCCAGAACCATGAGCCTCCAGTTCTGGTTTCTCATTTTGGAAGAATCGGAACCGGCAGTTCTGGAACCGTGGCCACCCCTATTGGAGAAATTAAAGTTAACAAACCTATATATATTCTCGATTTCACACGAAAATAAATAAAATTTAAAAACTCCCTTTCAACACTTGAAACATGAAAGTGGAAACGAAAATACAACCATAATGAATAGTTTTTAATAAAACTTTTTGAATAAACGGACTAAATGGACTTTTCAACATGGACTTTTAGAAAAGTGCTTATATTAAATGAAGTATGGAAAAGTGCTCGTAGATATTCTTGAGGGCCCATTTGGATGGAGGAATTTGAAATTCCAAGGGATTTCAAATGAATGAATTTCAAAGGTTTTTGAAATATATTGTTTGTGATGTTTGGGTTTGTGTAAGGATTTCAAATCCATCGTAAGTTTTGATAAAAAATTTAGAAGCTCAATTTATTTTCTTAATTGATATTTAATAAATAAAAATAAAAGACATAATCTTATTACATGGACTTTTGTGTAAAAGTGCTTATATTAAATGAATTTTAGTGTATGGACTGTGTTGCGGTGTGTGTAGTGTGTGCAAATGTGTGCAATGTGTCAGTGTGTGTGTAGTGTGTGTAAATGTGTCCATTGTGTGTTTTGTGGAAATATGTAAATGTGTGTAACGTCATGTGTAGTGTGTGTAAATGTGTGCAATGTAAAGCGGTGTGTGTAGATGTGTGCGGTGTGTGTAGATATGTGTGTAAAGTGTGTGTAAAATTGCAGTGTGTGTAATGTGTGCGGTGTGTGTAAATATGTGTTGTGTGTGTGTAAAAAGTGTGTGTGAATAAAGTGAGCATAAAGAGGAAAAAAAAAAGAATGGATTTTTAGGTTTTGGGAGGGATTTGAAATCCTTTGAAAATGAACTAAGAGTTAAAGAGGATTTGAAATCCATTGATTTGGATTTATTGCCAAGTGATTTAGCTTAAGGATTTCAAAAAATAAAATCCCCCCATCCAAATGCACCGAGTGTTTTGTGGAAATAAACTTTAACGCTCATCCCAAAGAAGTGCAATAAATAAAGAGAGCGGTAAGGCCAAATTGGCCATTTCTATTTTGTAAAAATGAAAAATAGTCATCTTTTTAGCAATTTTGATTGAAAACTGACGGTCATACCCTTCGCGTATTATTTAAGATACTTGGCAATTTTCAAAAAAAAAAAATAAAATGATGCGATACAAAACTCGTACTGAGTTATACACCGGTCCCCGGACATGAAGAAAGGGCAAAAGTGGACATTTGAACTAAAAAATGACTAAAAAACATGTTTTGAAAAACACGGTTAAAAATATGACTAAAAGACATTTTTCTATGGAGAAAAAGCCAAAAGTCCGACAGACTGTAACTAAATTCAAAAGTCACAAAATACTTCTCTAAAATGGACTTTTGAAGAAGTGACTTATTTTAAAAGTCAATTTTTAAATAATCACCAAATACATTGTTTCCTCTAAATGGACTTTTATACATAAAAGTTCATTCCAAATGAGTTTCCAAACATGTTCATTATCTTTTCAAAAATGAAAGAAACAAATGGATATTTTTCTATTAAAAATAAATGAAACAAACATGATTTTATTTTATTTTTGAAACAATTTTCTAAAAATGATTTTGACATGATTTTTTTTTAAATTTTATTTTAATTGTAAAATAGTGTAAAATGGAAAAATGGCTATTGAAAATGGGAATGCCGCTTCGAATTCATATTCTCGAGAGGTAACTTCTCCTTCCTTGTTTATGGCGGGAAACGAAATGGCGAAATTTCATTATTCAATTTGAAAATCTCCGTCTCTCTCACATCAAGAACTGGAAAGGAAGAAATGGAAGGAAGCAACAGCGAGGCCATATTCGAATCGTTGAATTTGAGTCCACAGCTCTTCATCAATGAGGTCCTTAATATTGTTGACGATCTGCTGGACGAGGCTTTCAGTTTCTACCTCCAGTAAACCCTCTCAGGCTCTCACCAGTGTTTTTCCCCGCACACTACTCATAATTTTTGTATACTCTACTTAAATTTCCTTTTTTTTTCCCGTTCTGTTCAATTTGTTACAGGGAGGCTTCTACGCTGCTGAAAACTGAGGGCACCGATCGATCCGCTGAATTGAACAAGGTTGCTTTTGACTAATTTGTGTTTCCCATGATGAATTTTGTAGTTTTGTATTTGTTGTTTTTTTTATTTGCCTTTTAAATTAGGGTTTTGTAGGTTTATGTCTATTAGCATTAATTTTGTTGAAGATTATTGGTTTGAATTGATAGGGTGTGGCGTATATCCGGGATTTGATTCAATTGACCCTCGACCAGCGTATGCAGAAGTGGGAAGAATATTGTCTTCGATTTTGTTTTCGTGTACCTGAAGGATTTTCACTGCCGAAGGTCGTATGTTTTCTAATTTGCACTTAATTTGGTCTGCATATTTACGGAATTGTTTGCTCCTTGATTATCTGAATGGGACTAAATGTGCGCAATGCATTGGAGCTCTTTTGTGTTGCTTGGGAAAACCATTTTCATATGATTCAGATGTGTTCTATTGACCAGCTGGTGTCGTATCCAAAAACAGTGTACCTGCCAGAATAATTAGGCTAATCTTTGTCATTTAGGGATCAATAGGTGGAGATGAATGGACTGCTGGAAGCCTGGAAGTCTCTTCCATTTTGTTTATCTTCATTATGTATTATTTGGTATGGCGAGGATAAAAGGAGAATGAAAAACTTCTACAACCATTTTCACATTATGTGGCTAGAAAATGATATATCTTACTTGCCATAAAGAAAAGTCACTTTCACTGCATAACTAGGAAAGTAATTTTCCTCCAAAATTCCAGTCCCAATTTATTCTGGCCAACTTTCCCTGACACCAAAGATACTATTACCATTCTGATTTTCTCATGTGACTCTATTATCATATCTGTTTTTTTCAAGTGGAGAACGTGTTATGAAGCGTCTCTCATAAGGGTCTACATTTAATGGGTTATCTAGGTCTAGTTGTTCATAGTTCCTTCCTCGCATTCAGAAGTGATCACATCCATTGTTGTTAACGGCGCACAAGGCATGTGCCTAGGTGCCAAATGTTGGCACAAGCTGATGATTTTCCAGGCCAAGGTGTAGGACCTCAATAAGGCATTCCTTGTCTGTGCCTTGCGCCTTTTGTAACGCTCAAATGGTGCAGGAAAGACATTGAATGAAACTAAATCCTAAGGTTCATTTTTTTTTTGTGGCAAAAAAATTTCAAAAGAATAAGGACTCTTTAAAACAAAAAGAATAGGGGAATTTTCAGTCTGAAAATGAAGAACTCACTTCAAACAGACATTAAGAGAGATACGCTCCAGTAACATGCCTTCTCTCTTCTCCATTACATAGCTCCTCTGCTGCTTTGCATTTATTACCTGCTCTACCAGCCTCCTGTTATTGTTTTTTATTTGCTCTCTCTTCTTCATATTCTTTTTCTCCTCTTCTCCTCTTCTCCTCCTACTTTTCTTCTTGTCTTCCTTCTCTTTCTCTTCTTCTATCGTGCTTGTCTTCTTATTCCTTTTCCTTGTTTTTTCTCTGTTTTTTAATTTCCTTCTTTTTCAGCACTGGATATGCCGAAAGGACAAAAAGAGGATATGCAGAAAAATAAGTAAACTTTCTGAAATGAAGAAAAACAATGGAATGAGAGAGAAATAATTGCTTAATTAGTCACAGCTCAGTAATGATATTAAATTTCTGAAAGACCCCAAGTATCAAATCTCCCTTGAGTTGTTAAGAGTGCATATCTGCAGATTAAACCTTTTAATGTATATTAGAAGATCTATTAGAGCCAATAAGTTAACATGACTCTAGGTGTTGTTCTAGATTGCTTGCACCTTCAGTCCACAACTAGGAACTAAAGTACTCTTACAACACTGAAACTCAATAATGTCTATGGAACTGACTTTAGAATAAATTAGAATTGTTGAAGGCTTTAAGCTATATTTATATACCATTCTCCCAAGTCTGCAACTAGTCTGAAGCTGGAGAAAATCCGCATTCTAATTTTGAGTTTTCTTTTGGGCACTTTGGAGGACGTAAATTGGTGAATTGTGAACCCTATTGCTTAATAATGTTTGAAAATCTTTGGATAAGTTGTTTTTCTTAAGCCTGCAACTTAGGAATTAGGAGACTTAAATGACAAATGAAGGGATATGTGGTAATCACTAAAGTTTTGTTCTCGGGAACACTGAACAACAGAGACTATTGCCTGATAATTAGTTAATTGTTCTTTATTAGCACTAGCAAGGTGGAGAAAAAGTTCAGTTTTGCCATTTGCTTTTGGCTTGGGATGAGCGATTGTCAATGATAATGTAAATTCCATAATCTGGGTTACTCTGAGTTTTTAATTGTGACAACTCAAAATTGAATTTCAAATTACTTATATTTATTTCCTTCTTTTTCATTACGAAAATTTGTATGTTAAGATTCTCTCTGAATATTCATTCTTAGAATGAGTTGTCTGGAGATGATTTTTATCGTAACTTAAAAGGAAGACCTTGATGCTCTACTTAATCAATTGTGTTACAGAGCTGGATGGAGGATTCTAGAATATGGAAGTTGAATCCATCGTGTGTTCTCTAGTAAATCCTTTTTTTTTTTCCCATTGATAATTTCCCCTCTGTCCTTTTTATAATTCTATTTGGAAAACTCCCGTACTAAGAAGGTTCACTCTTCTCATGGCTTTTGGTTAAGGGTAAGTTTGTCGACTGTGATGTTCTTCAAATACGGTTTCCTTATGCTTTTTTATCCCCAAATTTGGTAGGAATCATTTACTATCCATCAAATATTTTTAAGATTGGATAGAAAGAAATAAAAGAATTTTCAAGATAAGGAGGAAGCTTTAGAGGATGTGTGGTATTGGGTCTCAAATCACAAAGACTTTAAAGTTTTTTTTGCACATTCTGGAGTCGTGCCCTTTTAGGTTTTGTTTGTTAGTCATTACATGTTATATTTTTATTTATAATAAAATATCTTTGTTTTTAAATTTTTGACACAGGTTGGAAAAGAATAAATGACAAATGGGATGAGCTCTTGACCTTGATTGATACAGAGCTGGATGCGCAGCAGATAATTAGTTAAAGTTCGGTTTTGCCACTGGAGATGATAATGCAGTCTTTGTGACAACTCAAAATTGAATTTCAAATTCTTATATTTAGTAATCAATCTGCTGAGATGATTTCTATTGATGAAGCATTGCAGTTGTACAGGAAAGATGATGCTATATTTTGTCCTTATGAAACTTTTAAATTTCGACACAGGTTGGAAAATTGTTCCAAGAGTCGTGCACCGGAGACTAATCAACTTTAGTTTTGATGATTGTTAGTACTATACTTTAGTTTTGATGTAGAAGCGATGAAATTCTCATTTAAATATATTGGAAAAATAAATTATCTTTATGTCATCAGTGTATTTGGGACAACTGGACAAGACATCTTTTACTCACATATAAATAAATATAATTCGCTTACAAATTAAAGAATAATATCAAATGAAAAAATAATTTATACTGTAAGGGCTGCTGCTTTGAGAGGTGAGATACAATGTGATATATTATTTTTTCGGGTCATTAGGATAGAGAAGCTTTCATTTTTGTGTTTTGTTTGTAAGATTAGATGTGAGATATTTTATATTATTACCTATGATTTTACAAGGAAACCATTAATGAAATTTTATTTTTCCTTTTCTTTTTTTCCTCAATATTCTTTCTTTAATTTCATCTTTTCTTTTCCTCTCTTTCATCTTCCTACCAGATCTCATTCCCGTGTCTTTTCCACCCTCTTTTTTCTTTGTTCGTTCTTTCCCCAATTTGCTGCCGCCTCCATGACCTCTTTTCTTTCAGTTCTCTTGAGTTTTTGCTCCCATCAGCATCATTCTCTTCTTCAGAATTGATGCCACCACCACTACCATACTATTTTTCTTGCTTCCTCCATGCTCGGGGGCGATCTCTTTCTTTCTTCCTTTCGTCCTATTCTTCTTCCTCTTCTTCTGTGGTTTGAAGTTCTGTAGTTTCGCCGCCAGGTTTTGGGCCCGGTAAGGATGGATGTAGGATCAAAGTATTTGGGGCCAAACTTAAATGGTCATTTAGAGTTTTTTTCCTATTTTAAAGAAATAGTTGATTCAGCTTAAGATATAAATTATACAATAGAAGTACGATTTTGCATAGTCATCAAAATAAATACTGTTGAAATTTTGAAGAGAGAAAGAAGAAAGACAGATATATAATGTGGTTAGCCGTTTGGTCTACATCCACGAACAAAGTGCCCAAAGGGCTATAATAGTTCCATTTCTCTCTCATGTTCACCACTTCACCATTACAATATCACCTATATATATTGGTGTAATGGACATATGCAAAATACATATATGGAAAGAAATCCCCACATTAATTTACATCAAATGAAATATTATGCTATCTCAAACAATCAATTTTGATTGATGTTGATTCTCAATACTCCCCCACAAATTGACCACAAAATTCTTTTTGTTGGAGTGTTCAACTTGAACCATGAAAATTGCAGCATTGAGAGTTGCATTTCTCCATGTGGTAGCAAAAAATAACATCATTGAGGTTGACATATTTTAAGACTATTGATCAGGAAATGGTAGTTGTTGTACTAAACAATGCAACAGCGAAGGCTGCAAACGAGTTATGTTGTAACAATAAAGGCTGCAATCAAATTAACTTGCAACAATGGAAACTGCACTAGGAAAAGGAATTTGCTTGGTTCCATGTTCAAATTTTGAAGAGAGAACATGAACAAAATGCCCGGAGGGCTATAAGGGTTCAATTTCTCTCTTATGTTCACCACTATAATATCACCATATGTATAAATGTAATGAACTGCAAGATTGCATATATGGAAAGAAATCACCCATATCAATTTACACCAAATGAAATATACTGCTATCTCAAACATTTAATTTTGATTATCTCCACAAATCAATTTTGATTGATGTGATTCTCAACAAAAACTAAGTTTAATCAGGATATAAAATCATTCATTATGATTATCATCAACTTCTTGTCTATCTATTACAAAAAAAAAGGCTGCTGTTCCCAATTTTCTATACAAACATTAAAAAACTAACAAATTAGAGTTGTTCTAATTACTCTGGCTTGAGAAATTAGTTATAGAGCTGCAAGCACAATGCCAAAGAGTAAGAAGAAATGGAAGCGAGTGGTTGGGCCGTTGGGGACTCTTTAGTTGTTTTCTTGTATATAGTAAACTTAGATGAAATTGGAAAGTTACATACTGTAACGCCCCGATTTTACAAGATAAAAATAGTCCGACTTTTATGGAAAACGTTACTATAAAACACGAGTTTTAACAAAATAACTTAATAAAACTTAAGAATTTAATTATAGATAAATACCAGTCACATTACAATTTAAATATTATCAAAATATTCCAAGACATAAAAATAAAAATTATTCAAATTCCAAAGTTAAATTTGGTCTTCATCCATCACTGACGTATCTTCAGCCCGACTCCTTAATCTGAAAAATTATAAAAATGAAGGGGGTGAGCTTCCACTTGCTCAGTAGGGACCAACTTTTGTCAAAACATAATAAATCATACAAGCATAAACATTTATAATAAAACATGTAATTTTCCTTTGTGATTTTCCTCTGTAATTTCCTCTGACTGGCCAGTTAATAATTTTAGTACGGCGGGCTTAACCCGAGGATACTTTTGATCCGACCTATTTACGGCCCCTGACTAGTTCCTCTGCATATCATATATAAATGTAAACACTCACATGACATATTATATAAAGACAAGAATTTAAAAATCCCTACCTCAACTGATATCTGTTAATCCTCGTAGAATATAAAAGTGATTATTCTAATCCTCGTGATTCTCGATTCCTACATATATAATAAAATATAATTAATAAATTATATTAAGAAATTTTGATGATTTTAGAAAAGGATTTAAAATGTTGAAAAGATTTTGGGTTTAGGCTTGAAAAAGGCTATTGATCATGTTTTCATACCCCAAATTACCCAAGCCCAATATTTAAAAAAAAATTCAACCAAGCCCAATAACCCACCAAGCCCAGTAACAAACCAACCCCTCAATTCTTTCTCTGTAAACCTCACGTCCCTCAATTCTCATTTTTTTTTCTTTTTCTCTCTTTTTTTTTTTATAAAGAAAAACCCTCACCATCATCTACCTCTCATTTTAAAAGAACAGAACACTTCTCTCCCTCAACTTTTCACGTCTGTTATTCTTTTCCACTCTCTCTCTTTCGTTTTTTTTTTCTTCCGGAATTCACAACCCAGAAGAACAAGAAAGGCAGCGACAAACACACGGGTACGGAGCAGCGGGCGGATTTTTGGTAATAAAATCGAAAATTTTCAGATTTTCTTCTTCTTCTCTCTTTTTGTTTTTTCTGAAATTGTTAGAGAATAACCAAAATTTGGGATTAGTGGCTAGGTTGGTGTGTTTACAGTGGGTTTGGACTGATTAGGGTTTCTGTCAAAGTTGTAAGAAGAAACAGAGGGGAAAGAACACAAAATAGAATTTTTACGAATCAAAACTTTAGAGAAATGGTGTGAAATTGGTAAGGGAAGATTTTCATTTTATAGGGCTAAATGCGGAGTTGAGAATAATTTTTTTTTTTTTTTAACGTTAAAGCGGCTCTTCATCTCTTCCTCTTAAATCGAAAACTCCTCACCTCTTTTTAATTAAATCGCACCTTTCTATATGCAAAATCGATGTTTTGCATTTATAATGATTAATAATATTCTAAATTAAAATAAATAAATAAAAACTGATTAATTAAGAGTTAAAACCCTAAATTGAATCGCCTAATTTCAAAATTAGGGATTTGAATCCCCAATTGTGAACCCTAATTGAAATATTTACCCCAATTTGTGGATATTACATCCTACACCCTTAAAATTAATTTCGTCCTCGAAATTCGTTAACTTACCTGGATAATAAAATTCGGGTACTTGGCAAGTATCTCTTCTTCTCGCTCCCAGGTGGCTTCATTTACGCCATGGCGTCTCCATTGAAACTCGATTAACGCAACATCTTTATTTCTCGGTTTGTGGATCTTGCGTTCTAAAATCGACTCGGCCCTTCTTCGTATGTCAAGTCTTGTTAATTTCCAAATCCTTATAATTCACGATGTGACTTGGATCGTGAACATATTTTCTTAGCATCGAAACATGAAAACGCGTTATGCACGCTTGACAAACCGGGTGGTAACGCCATGATTGATAGGCAAGTCACCAATACGAGTAAGGATTTCAAATGGTCCAATGTATCTTCGCTTCAATTTTCCCTTTTCACCAAAACGAATAACACCCTTTATAGAGCCACTTTCAAAAACACCTTTTCTCCTTCTTGAATTGTATATGCTTTCTCCTTCACAAGATATGATTTTTGTCTATCTTGAGCTATTCTAATTCGATCTTGTATTTCGCTATCTTTTCTACAGTCTCGAATCGATCCGCCCCAAAACTTTCTTCTCACCAACTTCATTCCAATACAATGGCGATCTACATTTTCGCCCGTCTGATACAATGCTTCATACGGAGCCATCCCAATCGCCGCTTGATAACTATTGTTATAAGCGAACTCCACTAAAGGTAGTAAAGTCTCCCGATTACTCCCCAAATCAAGCACACAAGCTCTTAACATATCCTCTAATATCTGTATTGTCCTTTCAGACTGTCCGTCTGTCTGCGGATGATAAGTGTCTTTGAATTTCAATCTTGTGCCCATTGCATTTTTTGAGACTTCTCGAATTTCGATGTAAATCTTGTATCTCTATCTCGATATGATGACACAGCACTCCATGTAATTTCACGATCTCCTCATGTAGATTTGAGCATATTGTTCCATATCAGACGTCATTTTGACGGGTAGAAAATGAGCCGACTTAGTCAACCGATCTACTATAACCCAAATGAGCCTTATTTCCTTTAATTGATCTCGGAAGTCCTACCACGAAATCCATAGTTATATGTTCCCATTTCCATTCGGGATTTCAAGTGGTTTTAGCAAACCGGAGGGTCTTTGGTGCTCGGCTTTCACTTGTTGACAAGTCAAACATTTCTCCACAAAATTTCCAATATCTCTCTTCATACTTCTCCACCAAAATATTTCCTTTAGATCCCGGTACATCTTTGTACCCCAGGGATGAGCCGTGTATGGTGTACAATGAGCTTCTTCAAGAATTTCCTTCCTAAGTTCCTCTTCCAGGAACACACAGTCTCCTTCATAAGTTAAAAACACCCCGTCATAAAAGAAACCCTTAACATTTCCCTTTTGGGCTCGTTCTTTCATTTTATTCAAAAATTTATCCCGAGGTTGAGCTTCTTTAATTCTCTCCTTTAAAGTAGGTTGTACAACTAAAGATGTCAATATTGCTTCCGTACTCTTTGGTGGTACAACTACCTCATTCTGGCAAAATCCTTCACTAGTTCTTCTTGTTCAATTATCAAACTCGATATTTCTCCTTTGGTTTTACGACTTAGAGCATCAACAACTACATTAGCTTTTCCAGGATGGTAGTTGATGGTGCAGTCGTAATCTTTAACCAATTCTAGCCACCTCCTCTGCCTCATATTCAACTCTTTCTGAGTAAACATATATTTTAAGCTTTTGTGGTCAGTGAAAATTTCACACCTTCCTCCATACAAATAATGTCTCCAAATCTTTAAGGCATGAACCACAACAGCTAGCTCCAAATCATGCGTAGGATAGTTCAATTCATGTGGCTTGATTTGCTTTGCCGGGCGTAGGTAACCACTTTGCCATGTTGCATCAAAGACGCATCCTAATCTTGTTTAGATGCGTCACTATAAATGACAAATTCCTTAGAAGGATCAGGAATTGTCAAAACTGGTGCAGAGGTCAATCTCTGTTTCAATTCTTGGAAACTTTCCTCGCATTTCTCTGTCCAAATAAATTTTTCCCCTTTTCTAGTCAGTCGGGTCATGGGTCCAACTATTTTCGAAAATCCTTCGATAAATCTTCGATAATACCGTGCTAAACCCAGAAAACTACGAACTTCACTCGCATTCTTAGGAGCCCTCCACTCATTGACTGCTTCGACTTTAGTTGGATCTACTTCAATTCCTTGAGCAGTAATCACATGCCCAAGAAATACAACTCGACTAATCCAAAATTCGCACTTCTTAAACTTTGCGTACAACTTTTCTCTGCGAAGTGTCTCCAAGACTATTCTCAAATGTTCTTTATGTTGTTTCTCATTCTTAGAATACACCGGTATGTCATCTATAAAGACTATGACAAATTGGTCCAAAAATGGATGGAACACTCGATTCATCAAGTCCATGAACACTGCTGGCGCGCTACTCAATCCAAAAGGCATTACAACAAATTCATAATGCCCATAACGAGTTCTGAAGACCGTCTTTGGAATATCACTTTCCTTAATTCTCAATTGGTGATATCCGGATCTCAAGTCAATCTTAGAAAAAGTACTAGCACCCCTTAATTGATCAAATAAGTCCTCAATTCTTGGTAATGGGTACTTATTCTTTACGGCGATTCGATTAAGTTCCCTATAATCGATACACAACCTAAGTGACCCATCTTTCTTTTTGACAAAAAGGACTGGTGCTCCCCACGGAGAAACACTGGGTCGAATGAACCCTATATCTAAGAGTTCTTGTATTTGCACCTTTAGTTCTTGCAACTTTTTTGGTGCCATCCGATAAGGTGCCTTAGAGATCGGCGCCGCTCCGGTATCAAATCAATTGAAAACTCAACTTGTCTATCGGTGGAATTCTAGCAATTCCTCCGGAAATACATCCAAGAATTCGCAGGACAACAGGTACATCTACGGTGACGTCTCCGTCATCGAGGTACGATCAAGTTTACCGGATAACCTTGGCAATTTTCTTTTCTCAAAGATCTTCAATACTTTCATTGTCGTTATAACTTTGGCATATACTTAGACTTAACACCATAGAATTTTATCTCATCATTATCAGTGATCTAAGTATTATTTCCTTCTCTCACGACACTTAATGTCGGCGTTGTACTTACTAAGCCAATCCATGCCTAAAATTAAATCAAAATCTTTCATCCCAATAACATATAAATCGCTTCCAAATGTTTTCCCCTATATCCAAATTTACACCTTTATCCATGGAATCAGTAGTTATTGAATTCCCAGAAGGTAAACTAACCTCAAGATATTCCTCTACTTTAGCATTCTTATACCCAATTATGGCATGAAATTTAGCAGATATAAACGAGTGTGATGCACCAGTGTCAAATAGTGCTAAAGTTGGTACTCCTAATACAGTTAACATACCTGTCATCACTCTTGGGTTCTGGTCTGCTTCCTCTTGGGTCAAAGCATACATCCGAGCTCTGCCTCACCAGTCTGACCGTTTCTGTTTCCAACATCATTTAAAAGAGGACAATTAACGGTCATATGTCCTGGCTTCTTACACTTAAAACATTTTCCTTGCCCAGCCAGACATTCGCCATAATGGTTTTTCTTGCAATTAGGACATAGCGGCCTATTGTTTTGAGTATTTGGGGGGACATTCCCATCAGTCCTTGCTCGCTTATTTCGATTTCCATTCTTATTTTGTTTTGTCCCATCCCACTTCCGCTTTTCGGATACCATAATCGGTTTCGACCGCCGTCGTCATCCTCAACCAAGCAAGCTTTCTATTTCTTGTGCCCTTTTCACCATCTCAAAGATATTCCAAATCACCCCGAGCAGACGGGATCTTTGGACAATTGCGATCGTAATCCCCTCCTAAACCTCAATGCTTTCTTTATATCAAGATCAACCAAATGCGCGCAAACCGACTTAGTTGGTTGAATTCTCGCTCATACTCGATCCGATCTTGTTTCTTTGTTTGAAGTTCAAAATATCTGTCTCTTTTCGATCACGATACGATCGCGGGAAGAACTTGCCCATGACAACATCCTTGAACTCGTTCCAAGTCAATGCATCTCGTTCCTCTTCGGTTCTAGTTCTCCAATATCCTTCCCACCAATGATCAAAGATCCTCAATTAGTGAAAGGTGGCACATGTGACTCTTTGCTCTTGATGCATCCAATGAGTCGGAAAACTCTTTCTAAAGATCGGAACCATTCCTCCACAAAGAAATTTGGACCATCGCGTCCGTTGAATGTAGGTGGACGATAATGGCGAAACTGTTTCCACGATCCTCGTGTTGTTATTATTGTTATTGTTTTGCAGATCGCCTCAAAAATCCGGCAAGTACATCGCCGAAGCGGGAGCATTGGCTTGATTTCAAAGATTAGCTTGATTTTCATTGTTGGCTTGATTACCATTCTCATTTTTACGGTTTCTCGCTTCGATTCGAGGAGCCATAATCCTACAAGTATACATAATGCTTAACTAACGTAATAATCGAATATTGAGTCTTACAACACAATATAAGAAAAATAATTGTAGACAAATAATAGTAGAGATGAATATTAGATTTTCATTCATAATATTACTTCAACCCTTTAACAAGGATTTATTTGGACTAATAGAAAAATAAAGCAGGTTTTTAAACAACTTAAAAGTTCGCCCTCTTCCTCATTTCCATCCTCATTCGGATCCTCTCTTCATCTTCTTTCATGGCTCGGTTAGGCGGTCAATCCACTTTGCAAACAATCTTTTAGTGAATGCCCCATAGTCAATCGATCTTGAGTGTGTAGTAGTCTTGAAGCGTCATACTTCACCATGGTTCCACACAAATACTCGGCCTCACCCTTCCATTTGAGTGGCAGTGAGTCAACCATCCTGCGTGTAGCACCATACTGATCTGGAGCACCACTCAGAAAATGTAAATCATACCATTTCTGATGCATTTTTACCACGTAGGTTCATATGTTATCACCATCTTCAATTTTGTAGTTAAGGTAATTAGTTAGCTCGTTCGAGATATTGTTAACTCTCCAATCACGCACCCTTTTTCTAGCAGTTTGTCTTGGTGGCGACATCTATATTTGTAGTCATATTAGTTAGACAACAATAATAATCTTTTTTTTTACAAGGCATAAGTTATTATCTTACGAATGGCATAAAATTGTACGATTTACATATGGAAACATGTATAACAGCTGGCATAATAAATAAAAATTAAATGACATGAAATAAAATGGTATAATAAATTCATCACATACCTCGAGGTAGCCAGAATTTGAGATATGACGGTGATGGATGACTCTAAATTATTTTGTCTAAAAATATACTTTTTTTTTTTTTTTTACAAGTCTACGTAATCATAGACTGCTCTGATACCACTTTTGTAACGCCCCGATTTTACAAGATAAAAATAGTCCGACTTTTATGGAAAATGTTACTATAAAACACGAGTTTTAACAAAATAACTTAATAAAACTTAAGAATTTAACTATAGATAAATACCAGTCACATTACAATTTAAATATTATCAAAATATTCCAAGACATAAAAATAAAAATTATTCAAATTCCAAAGTTAAATTTGGTCTTCATCCATCACTGACGTATCTTCAGCCCGACTCCTTAATCTGAAAAATTATAAAAATGAAGGGGGTGAGCTTCCACTTGCTCAGTAGGGACCAACTTTTGTCAAAACATAATAAATCATACAAGCATAAACATTTATAGTAAAACATGTAATTTTCCTTTGTGATTTTCCTCTGTAATTTCCTCTGACTGGCCAGTTAATAATTTTAGTACGGCGGGCTTAACCCGAGGATACTTTTGATCAGGACTATTTACTACCCCGACTAGTTCCTCTGCATATCATATATAAATGTAAACACTCACATGACATATTATATAAGACAAGAATTTAAAAATCCCTACCTCAACTGATATCTGTTAATCCTCGTAGAATATAAAAGTGATTATTCTAATCCTCGTGATTCTCGATTCCTACATATACAATAAAATATAATTAATAAATTATATTAAGAAATTTTGATGATTTTAGAAAAGGATTTAAAATGTTGAAAAGATTTCGGGTTTAGGCTTGAAAAAGGCTAATGATCATGTTTTCATACCCTAAATTATCCAAGCCCAATATTTAAAAAAAAATTCAACCAAGCCCAATAACCCACCAAGCCCAGTAACAAACCAACCCCTCAATTCTTTCTCTGCACACCTCACGTCCCTCAATTCTCATTTTTTTTCCCTTTTCTCTCTCTCTTTTTTTTTTATAAAGAAAAACCCTCACCATCATCTACCTCTCATTTTAAAAGAACAGAACACTTCTCTCCCTCAACTTTTCACGTTTGTTATTCTTTTCCACTCTCTCTCTTTTTTTTTTTTTCTTCCGGAATTCACAACCCAGAAGAACAAGAAAGGCAGCGACAAACACACGGGTACGGAGCAGCGGGCGGATTTTTGGTAATAAAATCGAAAATTTTCAGATTTTTTTCTTCTTCTCTCTTTTTGTTTTTTCTGAAATTGTTAGAGAATAACCAGAATTTGGGATTAGTGACTAGGTTGGTGTGTTTACAGTGGGTTTGGACTGATTAGGGTTTCTGTCAAAGTTGTAAGAAGAAACAGAGGGGAAAGAACACAAAATAGAATTTTTACCTGAATCAAAACTTTAGAGAAATGGTGTGAAATTGGTAAGGGAAGATTTTCATTTTATAGGGCTAAATTCTGGAGTTGAGAATAATTTTTTTTTTTTTTAACGTTAAAACTGGCTCTTCATCTCTTCCTCTTAAATCAGAAAACTCCTCACCTCTTTTTTAATTAAATCTGCACCTTTCTATATGCAAAACTGATGTTTTGCATTTATAATGATTAATAATATTCTAAATTAAAATAAATAAATAAAAACTGATTAATTAAGAGTTAAAACCCTAAATTGAATCTGCCCTAATTTCAAAATTAGGGATTTGAATCCCCAATTGTGAACCCTAATTGAAATATTTACCCCCAATTTGTGGATATTACACATACATTATTTTAACTTGTGGCAGTATGTTTATTTCATGGATCTGGGGGTGGGGGTGTGGTGTTGGAGGATTTTATATATTCACATCTAGTTTTATACGAATTATAGATATGCATATAGAATGAAAGATCTTGAGGAGCCTAGACCCATAAGGATCCCACTGTATCTGTCCTTGGGCCTGCTTTTGCCTCCGACTTCCATTACTTCGAGATGTCACCACCGTTCAGGTTGTTTCCTTCTCCATAAAGCAATTAGGTAAGTGGAAAGTTGGTTTGGAAGTAAGACGAGAAACAAGGTTACTAGGATTTTTTTTATCGCCAATCAAGTCCAAGTAGTGTCTCGTCACACCTCTTAGGAATGACCCAAAATCCCTGCGAACCTATGATTTAAATTGTGGAAGTTTGACTGTGTATGTATGTAGCACAATCAACCCAAGCAAACAAGACCTCAATAGATATAAAAGTAAGAAACTTGGATTAGTTGCAAAATTTACTCTTATGGTTTGACTCATTTACGAAAAATCATCATATATTCCAAAATTATTTAAAAAATAGGATTAATTACAAAATTAACCCTTGTGGTTGGACTAATTTATAAAATATATTCTATATTCCAAAATTATGAAACCCATTTGTCTGATAGTTACGGACATACTGTAATAGAAAATGTTGATGTCATTCATAATTAATGTGAAAAACTAATTTTGCCCTCACTGTACCATTCATCAATTGTGTTTTGATAAATTTACTTGGGGTTATTTGTATCATTTCATAATATTTGGCTGATGTAATTGTGATACTAAGTTCAGCCAAAAGTGGCCATATAACTATACATTTATTGATTTACAAATCATGTTTATACTTTTCTTTAATTTCAAACCAAAGTAAAGATTGAACAAGAATTCCTTTTACAGTTTATTCATCTTACTTAAAATTTTCAATAAGGTTTAAATACTTAGTTATTTACAAAATATACAAACTTATTATATCTAAATTGGTAATTCTAATAATTTGGATATTTAGCATAAAATTGAATAAATAATTTGCTATTAGTAAATATACTAAAAAACATATTTGAATTCAAATTTAAATAAAGAGAAGATAAAGATAACTTAGATAATAAATTTGAAGAATATTGATTCTTATTTAGGTAATAAATTTAAACAATTTCATAAATGAAAATATATAAAATAAATTAAAAAAGATAAACATCATGTTTCAGAATAATGAGGGACTTGTTACATCAGGTTGGAGTGGGCAAAGAGGGCGTGAATTGCCTTCTTTTCTTCACTTCTGTATGTGTCCTTTATTTTTTAGCCACAAAACAATAGAGTAAGTTGAAATCACGCACATTTGGATTGAAAATGAGGAAGTATATTTCCAAGGTCTTCAAACACTTTCAATGAGCTCCATGAATGTGACTCCAAATAAACATCATCATGAAATGTGGCAACAGGTGTTGCATTCAAAAATGCTGCTTAGTTTCAAACTCACACTGCTCCTCCGTGCATCCCTCCCAAAAAATCTTGACCCATGTCACCACAGTAATGGCCAACTTGATAACCCGTACTCTCAGGATTTCTTCTGCAATTTTTTGATAACTCGAAATAAAGACACCCGCAACATTTTTTTTTTTTGCAATTTGCTGCTGACACTTGTCATAAGGAGGACAACAATCAGTGTTTTTCCAGGCCCCTGTTTCAAGAAAAGCAATTGTGTTTCTCTTCTTTGCTTGCTCAAGAACTTCCAACTGGTTCTGGTTAGCTTGCTCTTTAAGTTTCTCTTTTGGCGGATCTGCTTTCTTCTTTCGACCCTTTTAGAAACCCGATTGGGTTTTACCCCGATAAGGTCTAGTTGCAATATCCTTTTGGGTCCTGTCTAAATCTTATGTTTAAACTCTACTTTGGTTTTGCTCAAATTTGCTCCAGTCGCAATCAATTTCACCAAGTAGCTCATCTCATTTGCACAATCACATTGCAGTAATTCTGAAAGTGACATCTGTGTGAACTTGTGTTTTATTTATCATTGCTTTTAACTTGCCACGCTACGTGTAATATTATTTGAGAATTGATGAGCGAAACATTTACTGACTGATTTCTCAGTTTCTGGCTTTCTTTAATTTGTACACTAGTTTCAGTTGATAATCACATTGTTACATACCGTGTACTCTATAGTGGATTCTTTGTTCCCGCAGAGCTGGCAGTTATGTCGTCAGAATTTCGTGCAAAAGTGGGGAAGCTGAAAAGGAGAATGATGGAGGAAATTCAATGTGACAGAGCAGACAGACTGCGTGTAAGACATGGTGATGTGCTGAGGATGCCTCGTAACAATGGTAACTGTAATAGGGAGCTGCATATCTTTTGTTTTCTGTTCAATGATTTTGAAGAAGATTAGATTAATTTGTTATGTCAAATGTTGCTGGCTTTTGATTTTGTAGGCCTGTTTGGTGCAAAACTGGAAGAACTTCAGCAGTTTCTGGATGAGATAACGACATCGTAATTAACTTTTGCGTTGGTGGTGTAATAGTAGTAGTTATGTGAGGACTTAGCATTGTTGTTTCAGCTTTTGGGTTCATTCTTCCTTCACTTCTTCATTCATACAGCCGCTACAACTGTTTGCGGATGATGAAAACGGAAATGTGGAAGAAAAAAAAAGGATTGGAAGAAAACATGAGAAGCATTTGGGACATTAATGTATAAAGATAGAGGCGTGACATAGATGTTGGCTCACTATACTTATTTCTTAGGCTGTGTTTTGAGTGTTGGATTTTAGTGCGGATAGAAAAAAAAAAAAAGGAATTATTGAAAATTAATTACCAAATATTCTTCTGACAAAACAGTTCTTAGTTTTATTCATTTCTTGAAACACTTTTTTTTAATAAGCTAGGAGTACTGGTTGAGGGGAGGAGATAAATTTCAAATAAACTGAATGATACAGGGTTCGAACTCTGGTTAACACCCTTATAAAGAGTTAGTAATATCACTTGAGCTACAAGTTAGTGGTCATTTCTAGAAACACTATTAAATCTCTTATTAAGGACCTTTCCAAAAAATATTTTTGTACACTTTGTTTTACCCCTGCTAACCAAATTGAAAAAAATTGTTTATCTATATTTTCTGCTAAATCGAAGGCAGTGTAGGCCTTATTTGGACGTCTCAAAGTTACATTGAAATGATACAAGTTGTTTTTTTAACGTTGCATGGTGACTCGTCACCCTAAAATAATATGTAATCACTAACCATTTTAGGTATATGTCTAATAAAATATAGAAAACAATGATGGCGACATTAAAGTAAATTACATGTTTGTTGTGGTATTATCAAAATGCATAATATTATTCGTCCAACAAGACATAAGTCTTTTCTTGTACGGCCCCACTCGTTGCTTTGTTGCATATTGTACGATAGCTGGATATTCTTTGAATTTTGATTGGAATGTCCCAAGTCGTAAAATGATAATTAAGTATCTATGATCACCAACAAATTCTAATACAGAATAAACTAATCTCTTTTCTCTTTCATGCTGAACATTTTCTTGTAATTTGCCACAATATTCCTATTAATGTGCTAACATGTCTCGAAGTGGGAAATATTATCTCAATTGCATTTATTAGAGCTAGTTCTCTATCAGTAACAATCACAATGGGATGGAGGATGAGTCCATCAAGAATTTCGAGATTTTGCGCCCATATATAATTATTTTCCCGCTCAACTCCAAATAAACGATTGCAACAGTGAATGTCGCATGTGTTGATGCCACACTAACAATCTCCAACAAATATAACTTGTATCTGTTTATCTTGTATGTACAATTCATAAAGAGGACACAATAACTCAACGCTTGCTAGGAGAGTGAAGAATATATCCTTCACAATGTTAGTAATCTCGCAATGCCTATGATGATAGAAATATCCATGCTCCTTCAATTTCCACATAAGCTGTTGTTTCTGCGATTGACCATCATGGTCATTAACTTTATGCTTCATATGAGCATTGCAGATAGTCCTTATTGTGAACTAATTATCTACAAATTTCTTTTACAAACCAAATAAAATGTCATTCGGTTGAATATTGTCATGTGACATATCCATAACATATTCTCCCTCATTTTTGGATAACTGACAAGCATATGAGTGGCCCTCCAAGTATTGTGCAATGGGATAGTTATGCACGTCACATTCAACATGTAGTGTGTATTATCCATCAACTGATACTTGTTTACCCCTCAAATGAAATGGACATCCACACTTCTTTGTTCTGATTACTCTTCTAAGTCACTTCTTTTTTATTTTGCTCACATCATATTTTTCGACAATTTCGATATTTTTTAATTCACGGTATCACCAATCACCACTACGTCTTTTCTATTGACCACTATCCAACTTACAAACTACTGTCACCATGTCATGCCCATTTCCCCGCACACACCCAATCAAATATTTTCTCATGAGAAGAAAAAAGTTCGCATAACGTGAAACATGTGTGTAATCTCAGGTGAGCACGGTGTGGTTTTGCAATTTTTTTAGAAAAATTCAAACCGTATTGCTTTGTGCGATTTTCCTAAAAATAAAACGTAAAATTAAAGGTGCGGTTTTAGGCGGTGGCAAATGGTTGCAGGAAGTTGGATGGTTTTAATAAAGAAAAATATTATAAGAATCTCTTTTAGAATATTAAGAAAAATGATCAAAAAATGTAAAACGTTGAAGATTTAATTTGTTTTTAAACAAGATGATTTCGAAAAGATTGCACTTGCATATCTTTTAATTCAGCTATATTTAAAACATAATGCATTTTAATGTTATGTTACCTTGAATGCAAACATAATGTATATTTATAATATTAAGGAAAAAAAATTAAAAAGCAATTTACTTGGAATTTAAAATGCAAACCTAAATTTATTATTCTCCAAGTTAGTTTTTAATATATTGATTGTCTAATTATTCAACTAAAGAGGGATGAAAAATCTTATATTTTAATCCTAAAATTATATAAGGGGCTGCAATTTTGTTCCAAAACCACAACCGAACCAACTAGGCTGTGCGGTTTCCATTCAGTATCTTAAACCGCAGTTATAATCGAAAAGTCACAATGAACGGTGCGGTGTGGTGCGGTACGGGCAGTTCGGGTGGTTTGTGAAAAATTTATGATCACCATATAATTCGTAACAACACATATGTCTTGGTCTTGAATAATCTTATCATTGAGAGGACTAACAACACTATATTCCAAAGTCATCAAGCTTGATTCCTATTAAAAATCATTAAAAAACATTAACATAGTATTACGTTCAAGCCAAAAAAGGTGATGGCTAGAATGGTCGTGCCATGTTTTATACGTGGCTCGATCATGATCATGCCATATTTTATACGTGGCACGATGGAAAACATGGCATGATTTTACAACAGGCATGGCATGATCATGTCACATTTAAACTGGAATGATTTACAGCAGACACAATATTATCATGCCATATTTCGAACGTGGCAATCATGCAATGCGTCGACTGCGCTATACAACATCAATTTTGAACCGAAAATAACATGTACAAGGAAAAATACAATACTTTAAGTTGTAAAATAATAAGATAATTAAATTATTCGTCCCAGTGAATCCTTGTGGTCTAGTCTATATTTGCGATAATGTGGGTGTTGGAAACTTGAGTGTTTTGAGAAAAAATATCCAGTTTTTGTCGAGGAGAAGACAAATACAGATGGGGGTGGGAAAGAAGATTATAAGCTTTAACAAAAGATGGAGGTGGATTTATAGATTTGGAGGGTTTATTCATGGTATTTTTATTATTGTGGGAAGTGATTGTATTTAGAGGAACTGAGTGTGCGAATAGCGCCACCCATATTGAATTCAAAAAGGATTATTTTATTTTTTTAACACTCCTATTGGACCATTTTTGTATTTCTATTAGAGAAAACAAAAGGGCAAAACATGAAAACATGGAATATAATTCTCGAATGGGACGCTATTCATACCCCCAAAATTGATGAATACACTTACCTATTAAATACACCCCACTCCATTTTCAAAACATAACTCATTTAGTAAAGGGAAAATTTTCGATATACGTACCTAGATAAGATAGCCAAACCTCTTTTTTTTACTCAAAGTTATAAGAAACCTCTTTTCTACCTTGAATGACCAGACTACCATTTATTAAATAGAGTCAATGTTTGATCCACCACATGTTTGATCGATCATCGTGCAATTATTAAATTCGTGCAATTACACTAAGTGCACTATATCGTGAAATTCGTAAAATTATACTAACATAGTCTCGTAACGTAAAAATTCATGAAATTACACTAACATAATTTCTTTTTTTTTTCTCTTCGAAACGATATAACTTTTTTTGAAAACTCAAACTTTAAATTACAACTGTTGCCTACTGGAAAAATAACCTCCTTGCACTAACAATTGTCAAGGAGTGATGAAAACAAACTCGAACACTCCCACTAGAGGAGACTAATCCACTCTCCAAGGGAGACTAGCCAAACTACTACAACAAATACAAAATCGGGCATGAACAACCATTACACACTGCAAGCATGAGAAACTGACCGCCTACGAATTTCGCCCCTCATCTAGCAACAAAAAAGACAACAAAGATATAGAAAGAAAAAACAAACACAACCAAACTACCAAAACTCAAACTAACTAGAAAGAAAAAGCCAAGCCAAGACTAAAGATATGACAATGGAAACAAAACCACAAAAAACAAGGAAATAAGTTAAAAAGTAAACAAACATAATCTGAAATCACCCTCTCTCCTCCAAACAACTCTCACGCCGCCAACCCACCCCAACCCGCCACCGTTGCCACGACATTCACACCGCCCACCCCATTGACCAAACCAAGACTCCCCCTCAAAGAAAAATCCACAGATCTGCCACCACGCTCTCGTATCCAAGTACCACCAAAGTAGCAAGTCCAAAAAAATCCAATATCATCACCTTGAGTCGAAAAATTTGTGAAATGTGAATCTGGAGTAGATCTAGCGGCAAGCCATTGAGGGAGGAGTGGGAGACCGGCCTCGAAGCAATGCTGGGGAAGGGGATGTGGAGGCGAGAGAAGAGGAAGAGGAAGAGGAAGAGAGAATGGTCTGCAACTTTTAGGTTTTAGAGAGAAGGATGAGAAAATATTAGAGAGAGAAAGTTTGGGAGAAAAAGATGCAGTTCTTTACACTAACATAGTTTCATATCGTGAAATTAGTCTTATATCATGAAAATCATGAAATTAAACTAACATGGCCTAATTTTGTGAAATTCGTGAAATTACACTAACATGACCTCATATCGTGAAATTAGTCTTATATCGTAAAAATCATGAAATTACACTAACATGGTGTAATTTATGAAATTCGTGAAATTATACTAACATGGCATCATATCGTGAAATTTGTGAAATTAGTTTTATACCGTGAAAATCATGAAATTACACTAACATGGTATAATTTCATGAAATTCGTGAAATTATGTTAACATGGTCTTATATCGTGAAATTCAATCTTGTGTGCAAATGAATGTCGTGAATGTCTGCACGAGTATTCATCCTAGCACGAATTTAATGTAAAATTCTGTTTACAATCAAAAATTTGAATCGTAATAACTTTTTCGTTTGATATCGATTTTAGATATATTTAATCATCTCATCGAGATCTATAATTTGAGACCAATATTGCCTATATAAAAACAAAAGTTACAAATTTGAAATATTAGATGAAAATATTTTGGGAGAAATTACCGAAGAAACTTCTTTTTTTTTTTTCTTAAAACCAAGGAAACACGTTAAGGTTTGTTGGTCCTCACACTCTTTTTAGGTGTAAAAAAGAGTTCATTATCTGGTTTTGTCAAAAAAGAGTTTGTGCCATTCAAAATGCGTAGACTCACATTTACAATTTAGTAAATCTCCCCATAATTTCGTAGTTTAGGGTGCGACTGGATATGCTTTCATTTTGAAAATTTTCTTTTCGCTAGAGAATAGTGAAAAAAAATTGATGAAAGTTTTTGAAAATTTTTGAGAGTGTGAATGGATATGTAATGATGAAAGTTGATTTGATTTAAAAATAGTAAAATAATGATTGAATGTGATTGGTAGTTAAAAATATGTGAGTGAGTGAATAGTGAAATTTGTGGGAGAATGTGTAATAATGATTAGTTTTTTTGTGAAAAAATGTGTAGATGTGATTGATGAAAGAAAAAATGAGAAAAAATAAAAGTGAGAAAATAGTATTTTTTCTGAAAATTTTCATAAACAATTGCATGTTTGGTCAAAAAAAATTCTCCAACGGAACGAAAATAAATTCTCGCTCATAAGTCATATCCAATCGCAGCCTTACCCTTCCATTCCCCCTCCCCTCAAATAGACCCCAAAATAATACACCCCCAATCTTTTTTTTTTTTTTGAGCTAGAATACACCCCAAATCTTGTACCCCCAATTGTCTTCCTTCATTACCGCCAACGAACCCCCCCCCCCCGGGCTCCCACTCGCCACTCCACCCAACCCCACACACAAACAGACAGTGGTCGCAAATTACTGAGATAATCTAGTAAAAAAAATCTCCCACCAGCCTCTTGCAATTCACCAACTGCTATATCATCTTTCCTTCATTCAGGAATGTGTGCGCTTCGAAGACTCATCACAATGACAAAAAAGAAGAACAGCTCCTCCTCCATCCAAGCACTCTATGACCTTTGCAGAGACACTTTTACACCCTCCGAAACCTCCCCACCTTCTTCCCACGCCATTCATAAGCTCTCCTCTTTATTAGGTACTTTCCGTTTTCCCCTTGTTTCCAGCTCCCAATATTGATGATATGATTTATTTGAGAATTCTCTATCGATTCTTTACCTGGGTTTTTCTTTTACAATAATATGAATTGTGGGTTTGATTAGAAATCAGTTTGTTAAATTCAAGAATCGGATTTCTTAGGGCGTCAAATTTGCTTCTGATTGCATCAGAACTATTGTATACGCTAATCTGATTTTGCGATTTCAAATCGTACTTTTCATGAATACTTACGCTGTACGCAAGAATGAGGATGGGAGGAGTTTCAATGGGAAATTGGGATAATATTCTGCTTTTATATTGCATTTACTTACATTCCACAATTTATACAATGCTGTTGCAGAAAACAATAAAAAGTTAAACTGAAAAATTGAATTAATTGCATAAGTACGAACATTGCAGCTGAAGGAAATAGTGCGAGATAGAACATCCCCTCTCCTTCAAACGAGTGATTGATTAATTTTAGATCTTTGGAAGTCCTGTCACAGTGGAGCCAGTTTGTGCTGCCAGCATTTACTGGAACAATATCTTCATGTTCCGTCACTTAATAGCTTAAACTAGTTCGGTGGTTTTGCTCTTATGCTCCTTGTTTGCTGTTTTATTTCTCTTTGCAATGTTCATTATCATCTTGACATATTCTTACAAAGTCAATTGTGTTGCATGAAATTAGCGCATTGGTGTGAATTCTTGGCCTCATTTATGAGAAATTGGAGGAATCTTTTACTTGCCTAGCACAGGGTGTTTTGGTATTAATGTTCTTCTATTGAAATCAAGCTTAAAAACATCACTTTGAATTTCTAAAATAGATGCTGCAACCATGCTGGGGTGTGGGGAGAAGTGTCTATCAGAATATAAAGCATGCATATTTTGCAGATTCAATTGGCCCTGCTGATGTTGGTCTTAGTGATGCTAGCAAAGAGGATAACAGAGGTCATGGTCCTTTTGGAATTTTTTCATTCAATAGAGTAGATCGATGGGCTCAACCAATAACTTATGTGGACATACATGAGGGAGAAAATTTCACGGTACGCTTTTGCATCTTCTGGCTATTTTTTTTTTTCTTTATAACCATTTTTGAAATGCTTCTCGAAAGATTCCTTATATTTATTTTGTCTTATGGTTGTCTAATCACATCATTATCTTAAAAAGTTTAATGTTCAAGTCTATTGGGGCTTGCATAACCAAGGTCCACAGTTCTGAGCTTGAAATCAGCTCTTTGTTCGTTATATGACGATATTCTTAAGTTTTTGGATCATGTAGACATTAGAGATAATCAGGAACTAATTCCATTCTCCATAGATCCATTTTAGCAATATTAGCTTCTAGGGCATGATTGATACGAGTGTCTTCTACCTAGTTGGTTGTGCCCTAAATCTCTGAAAAATATGATGCCTTCCACTGAACAGTTAGAAGAGTGACTGTGAAGTTGTTTTCATCCTTGAAGTCACGGCAACACGAAAACCACGAAGGGGAGTAAAGATTGTGCATGACTTTTTCACTCCCCCCACCCTCAATTTCCTGTTCAGCTGTCATTTATTTGTTATGAAACAGTCATGGGATCTATTACTTCAGATTTTGGCCAAAGTTGTCATGTTTGTATCATATTTATGAATTTATTACCTATCTCCAGGAACAAGTACACAGTAAAGGTAAGCTTTGGCTCTATCATCAACAGTATTTTTCAGGCTGTTTGAACAATTATATGGACTTTTTTGCAGATGTGCATATTTTGCTTTCCTACTTCCTCTGTTATTCCACTTCATGACCATCCTGGCATGACTGTTTTGAGCAAAGTCTTATATGGTTCCTTGCATGTCAAAGCTTACGATTGGGTAGAACCAGCCCGCATCCGAAAAATAGAGGGAACGGATCGTTCTACAGGTCTGATTCTGTATTAAATTGTAGCCTTTTCCTACTTTCTGTTCCATCAGATTTTCCTATCTTGTTGGGAGTTGTCCTCGATTAAGGAAACATGTTGGTGCTATTCTTAAAACGAACCATGGGTTCAGTATGAAATTGGTCATTTGTCTCAAGATTTGTGTTGGAAAATGGCAGGGTTATTGTTGGCACCCAGATTGTCAGGAGCTTAGTATTAATAGGAATGCTTTGATTCTTTGTGTTTGGCGTTGATGAATTAAGAATTTTAGGACATACATCAAGGTCCTTCATCAAGTTGGTTTCGGTTTCCATTTATTGAAATTTTAACATATGATACATCAGCTTCAACAGAGAAATAATAGAAGAAATTGATCTCTCTGCTGCACTTTAAGTCGCCGATAGGAAATTAGAAAAGAAACTCATACTGAGTTCATGACACCAAGAATCTCAATATTTTTGGATGGTTTGAAAAGAAAAGAATTACAATCTCCACTGAATTATTCATGTCAATCTGTCATATGTAAATTACTCGGAAACCTTATATAGATCCTGCATTTCCTAAATTACCTGGATTTGAATTTCTTATTCGAAACTGAATATGTGCACCAAATATGTACTATTTACTTGAAAGGCATGGATTGACAGATTGTTCAAGAATCTTGTACGGCAAATTTATAGTAGCGAAACATAACCCAGTACTGCATATTTAGCTGAAGAATTTGCCGGTATTGGAATTGATTGAACCTAAAGCAATGTGCAAAAGGCGCTCGCCCCCCCACCGGGAAAAAAAAAAGAAAAAAGTGAATTGTCATAATCCCTGTCATTAACTTATAAAATCAGAAACTACAATCCGTGTAGGTCAAGTGATATCGCATATCCTTTGCAAGGGTGTTGATCAGAGTCTTTCAGTTTTTCCACTCCTCCCAACTTATTAAAAAAACTTACAAAACTTAGAAGCTTGTTGCTGCGTGTTTGGACCTAAATATATTCATTGAAGTACATATTTTTTTTAAGCAGCATTATCCTTCTCAAATGGAAGATTCGTGGATGGAAAAATCCTGAAAAAATATATTTATGGTGATTGTAAAAGAGAGGTATTTGTTGTCTGTCTTTCGAATCCATTTACCATCCTGTGATTAGAAGACTATGGGATGCTGGTGTAGAAAAGTTGAATATGCTCTAGTAAGCTTTGTTGAAGCATGGTCAACTGATGGGGCTAAAAGGCCATATTGTATTTTTAGATATCATGATTCGAGTGACCTAAAATATCAGGCGTGAGAATGCCTAACATTTGACGATGGTAAAGAAGCTCTATTGTCAACCTGATAGTTTGGGAGGCTGTAGTACCCTTCATGCAAGTTCATGACTTCCCATCCTTCAAAGTCTCTTTGGCGTCTCATATTTCAGTTGTGACACATACATGTATCTAACTGCAATTTCTGCTGCTATTGGATTGTCAAATGTAGTTTAATTTTTTATGACCAAAAGTAGTTTAAGTTGGTGATGAACAAACTATGAAAAGGCATCAACTGCAACTTTTTTACAGTTGATGATCGGAAAGCACATAAAATAAAATGTTTCTTTTGCCTGAGCATAGTTGAATGCTCAACATATTTGTTGTTATTTGATTTCTCAATTTTAATTAATTCTCACATGGGTTTTCGTTCATCTCTCTTTTTCTCTGTCAGTGAGACTGGCTAAATTGGCTGTAGATAAAGTTTTGACAGCACCATGTAGTACAAGTGTTCTGTATCCTAGAAGTGGAGGGAATCTGCATTGTTTTACTGCACTCACTCCGTGTGCTGTTCTTGACATCCTTGCTCCTCCATATAATGAATTTGATGGCCGGAGATGTTCTTACTACCGTGATTATCCTTGTTCCACCCTCTGTAAGTAGCTTTTTAACCCTAACTTTTGTTTCTTGATAATTACAAAAACTTCCCCTGATGTTTGGTTTAACTACAGAAAAACCCATAGGTTTTTGAAAATCACAAAAAATCCATTGAAGTTTGATTTCGTATTACACTTTATCCGCTTCATAACAAAAATATTTCAAACACCCCCTTACATTTTAATACATAATCAAACCTCAAGGGGCTGGATTTTTTTGTAATTAACCCAAACCTCATGGGTAGTTCTTGTAATCATCCCTATATGTGGATCGATAAACACGTGAGCGTGGAATGACTTGTCAAATTTTGCAGCCGCAGAAGACGATGAAAGTGGTGTTGGGAAAGAAGAGGAGTATGCATGGCTTGCAGAGGTTGACACACCTGATGACCTCTACATGCGCTCAGGAACATATACTGGTCCACCTATTCAAAAATGATTGTCAATTGTTCCATTAAGAAGAAGAAGTCACAAGGATGCCCCAACTTTGACTTTGGGTCTGGCATATTTTCTATTTCCAGGCATATCCTTGTGTAATTGAGTTGTATAGCAGTCCCAGTTGGTTGTTTGTTATCTAACAATCAGAATAATTAACATAGTTTCTTGGTGTTGTAATCCATTTGCTTAATCTCTGAAGTTAGATACAGTGATAATATTGCCCCTTGAGTTATCTGTCTGGTTACCCCCTTTGTACTTGGGAATTATCGTATACGATCACAAAAATCCTATAGAAGTACTGCTGCCGGAAGAGCTTGAGAGTGTTTGCAATCACTAAAAAAAAGTGCTTCTCATTTTTTGGCTTAAAAAATTGCTTTTTAGTGTTTGCAAGTGCCAACTTCTGCTTCATTTAATCAGAATCTAAAAGCAGGGAGATGGGTGCTTTAGATTATGCTTCTGCTTCTGGTTTGATTTTTACAAACAAATAAGTACTTTTACAACTTTTTCACCAAACACTCTCAACTTTTGATTCTCAACTTTTAATTCTATTTTCAAACACTACAAACTTCTGATTCTGAAGTACTTCTACTTCTGCTACAATAAACCATTTCTTCAAAAAACATAAGTTTTTTGCTAACACTCCTATCGTACTGGTTAACTGCACCTTGTCCTTAAAGTAAAGAAACCGTAGATATTCTCAATAGGCACGGGCCGACTTTGATTGCTACCACTGGGGAGGCTTTGGAAGCCGCGGCCTCATCTAGCATCAGTCTGAAAGCTCTATGACATGATTGGTATGTGGAATGGGGTGAGAATGGAACGAGCATTCATTTGTTCATTTCCATTCACATAATTGGTAAAGTTTGGTAAAGGGAATATCCCATTTCCATTGGAATCCTTATCACCAAAAGCGAGGAATAATCATTCCTCCTCTCCGCATGGGTTTAGCTATTCTCAATCATCAAGAATGACTCTAATTTTGTTTTTAATGAAACTATCCTTCTGAAAATAATTAAAAATATTTGATATAATTTAAATATTTGAAAAGTAGTGTTAAACAAAAAAATTAATTATTTATTAATTATTTATAAATTAAATATAAATTATATTCATTATTTTAGTAACTCATAGTCAATTTCCATCAAAATTTAAAAGTTAAAATTAAAGGCTTTGACATAATACTCTTTTGTTGATTTTTGTAATTCTTTATATAATATATATTTTATAAAGTATTATCGATATCATAAATACATATACACACATTTAAATTTAAAATAATCTTAGATGATTAGATCCACTTGTGCAAAATATTTTAATATAGTTTTATCTAAAATAATTCTAATTAAGAGTAATTTGATATTTAAAATCATTTTCTTCCATTACTATTATACATTTATAATTACCAATCAAGATACTTAAATATAGTAGAAAAATCACCATTTGTTTCCTTTATGCATTCCTTATACATACCAAGCATAAGAATGATATTATCATATTATTTATTTCCTATCGTTACTCTATTCCTATCTAATTTTATTCATGCATAACAATCATGCCATAACTTCCATCGGGAAGGACTGAGATGCAATACCGTGAACTTCGATAGCTCCATCGCGGCAGTAGAGTTGTCGAAGCGCAGGCGCAGACGGCGCCCGCGACTCGCCAAAACCCGCCACTTGGCGGGGCGGGGCGGGCTCGCCCGCCGAGGTGGCGGACCGAGAAAACCTCAACCCAACCCAACCAGCCTTGGGCTGCGGGTTGGGCGGGCCGGCCCTCCAAAAATTAAAAAAAATAAAAAAATAAAAAAATATTTTTTTATTCATATTATTAATTTTAATGAATTAATTATACTAATGGATAATAAGTACATATTTATAAAAATATTATATACACTTTTATAAGAGATAAAAATATAAATTATCAATTATACTATTTTTTTTGTCTATTTTATCTAATTTTTCTTTTTTTTTTTTTTTTTTTTTTTTTTTTTGGCGGGCTAGCCCTGGGTCGGTTTACGTCACCCACCCCGCCAAGCCCGCAGCGGGCTAGCCCATTTAGGCCCGCCCGTTGGCGGGCTACTAAATACTTAACCCACCCCCTACCTTAGGCGGGGCGGGGCAGGATTGGCCCATTTTGACAGCTCTACTGGCAGGGGTAGAGCTAGACGATTAACATTAGGGGGCTAATTAACTTAGGGAGGCTAAATTAATAAAAAATAAATATTTTAATACAAAAAATAATATTTAGTTATAATATATATATAAAGTAAGGGAATTTTTGTAATGTTTGGGGGGATTGCTCCTACAAGGAGCCGCCCCTGCATACTGGGTAGCATTGGCTCTGATAGATAGGAAATTTATCATTTTTCTATTTTAAAGTTGACCCAAGAGGTATATCAGAGTGAACAGACAACCATCGTCCTATGAAAGTTATGAGCCCCGAATTGAGTTCGTGGTTCGGGCCCCTTTATTGTAAATACTTTTGGACGTAGACCACTCCTCTATCCCTTTCTGTAGCTCGAGACATATACTCCTTTATAAAGCTCACATAGAAGACTAGAAAGAATAAATCCACAACACTTAACTCCTTTAGTCACTCACATAAAAGCCCTCAATTGTTCCTACAAGGAGCCGCTCCTGCATACTGGGTAGCATTGGCTATGATAGATAGGAAATTTATCATTTTCCTGTTTTAAAGTTGACCCAAGAGGTAAATCAGGGTGAAACAGACATCCATCGTCCTATGAAAGTTATGAACCCCAAATTGAGTTCGTGGTTCGGGCCCCTTTATTGTAAATACTTTTGGACGTAGACCACTCTTCTATCCATTTCTGTAGCTCTATCAATCCCTTTAAGGAGCCATATACTCCTCTATAAAGCTCACATAGAAGACTAGAAAGAATAACTCAACAACACTTAGCTCCTTTAGTCGCTCACATAAATGCCCCCAATTGCTCCTACAAGGAGCCACCCCTACATACTGGGTAGCATTGGCTCTGATAGATAGGAAATTTATCATTTTCCTGTTTTAAAGTTGACCCAAGAGGTAAATCAGAGTGAAACCGACATCCATCGTCCTATGAAAGTTATGAACCCCAAATTGAGTTCGTGGTTCGGGCCCCTTTATTGTAAATACTTTTGGACGTAGACCACTCCTCTATCCATTTTTGTAGCTCTATCAATCCCTTTAAGGAGCCATGTACTCCTCTATAAAGTACACATAGAAGACTAGAAAGAATAACTCAACAACACTTAGCTCCTTTAGTCGCTCACATAAAAGCCCCCAATTGCTCCTACAAGTAGCCACCCCTGCATACTGGGTAGCATTGGCTCTGATAGATAGGAAATTTATCATTTTCCTGTTTTAAAGTTGACCCAAGAGGTAAATCAAAGTGAAACAGACATCCACCGTCCTATGAAAGTTATGAACCCCAAATTGAATTCGTGATTCGGGCCCCTTTATTGTAAATACTTTTGGAGGTAGACCACTCCTCTATCCCTTTATGTAGCTCTATCAATCCCTTTAAGGAGCCATAGACTCCTCTATAAAGCTCACATAGAAGACTAGAAAGAATAACTCAACAACAATTAGCTCCTTTAGTCGCTCACATAAAAGCCCCCAATTGCTCCTACAAGGAGCCACCCCTGCATACTGGGTAGCATTGGCTCTGATAGATAGGAAATTTATCATTTTCCTGTTTTAAAGTTGGCCCAAGAGGTAAATCAGAGTGAAACATACATCCATCGTCCTATGAAAGTTATGAACCCCAAATTGAGTTCGTGGTTCGGACCCCTTTATTGTAAATACTTTTGGACGTAGACCACTCTTTTATCCCTTTCTGTAGCTCTATCAATCCCTTTAAAGAGCTATATACTCCTCTATAAAGCTCACATAGAAGACTTGAAAGAATAACTCAACAACACTTAGCTTCTTTAGTCGCTCACATAAAAGCCCCCAATTGCTCCTACAAGGAGCCACCCCTGCATGCTGGGTAGCATTGGCTATGATAAATAGGAAATTTATCATTTTCCTGTTGACCAAAGAGGTTTTAAAGTTGAGTTATGAACCCCAAGAGGTAAATCGCCACTCCTCTAGTGAAACTATAAAGACATCCATCGTCCTATGAAAGTTATGAACCCCAAATTGAGTTCATGGTTCTATTTTAAAGTTGACCCAAGAGCCCAGATATTTATTGTAAATACTTTTGGACGTAGACCATTCCTATATCCCTTTTTGTAGCTCTATCAATCCCTTTAAGGATCCATATACTCCTCTATAAAGCTCACATAGAAGACTAGAAAGAATAACTCAACAACACTTAGCTCCTTTAGTCGCTTATTCCCTCTGGTCATGAGCTGGTATAAACGCTAGTCTCCAAGGAGAGTGTAAGGAAATTATTGTAGCATATCACATGTTATTTGGAAGTGTATCCCGTATAAATCAATTAGGAGATTTGTGTATATTTACTTTCTTAGTATTAGTTTTCCTTGTATGCATTTTTTGCTTGTAGAGAAAGTTAGAAATTTATTAGTCTTTGTGTATATATATTTCAGACCCTGTAAACAATAACATATCATATATGTTTCAATGAAATTCATTCTTTCTCTTATATGGTACCAGAGCTTGAAATAACATCCTTGATCCATAGCCGCCACACTTTATTAATGGCGTAGCAAGGATAAATGAGTTTGCCAATGGACAATTGCCTTGGAAGCGAAATACGAGCAACCATCGAAAAGGGGGGGTTGCCCCCTAGGCCCTAGCTATGCCACTGACTTTATATCTCGTGTAGCAGCATTTTCTTACAAACATGTCTGATTCCACTAAAAAAGTGTATTGTACTTCTTTAGTGGACATTGCAAAGTCCACTGATTTATCCAATCCATATTTCACGCATCATTCTGAACATCAATGTTTGATATTGATTTCCAAACATTTGAATGGTGATAATTATTCAGCATGGCGAAGAGCCATGACGTTGGCTTTGAACGCCAAAAATAAATTGGGTTTTATTGACATGAAGATCAAACCCCCCTCGGGAAATTCAGATCTAGATGATTATGCAACCTGCAAATCTCATTGCAACGACATAGTTCATTCATGGATAGTGAATACCCTGAATTCAGAAATCTCAGACATTGTAATATATGTTGGGTATTAGGGTGTATAAATGTGCGAGAGGTAAAAAATAAGTGGGGGCTAAAATATTTGAGCTACTAACAATGATTGCAAGAATATAATTTTAGAATAAAACACTCAATATTAAATATTTGCTAAAAGTCTCTCACTCAATTCCATACACTTCTTAGTATTGAATTCACTTGAATTTTTCTGATACATAAGAATGACAACTTGATAGCCTATTTATAGGTTGCATAAAGAAGACTAAATCATATAATTAATAATAAACTTATTAACTAATATAATACGGTTGGTATGATTCATTCATAACCACACACGTAGTGCATCTGCTCCACCAATGTCAATTATCATTGCAAATGGGTTGTTGAATGAAAATTGTAAAATGCCAAGTGTCCATTGAAAATTATATTTTAACACCCCCTCTTAATTTGTAAATTGGACATTCTTTCGAAGTTGTTCCAGTTTTTCAAGGTTCACTGCTTTGGTGAAACCATCTGCCAATTGCTCCTTTGTGTTAACAAACTCCAATCGAATTTCTTGATTATTCACAAGACTTCTGATGAAATGGTGATGGAGTTTAATGTGCTTCGACCTTGCATGGAAAACTGGATTTTTCATCATTGTTATAGTTGACATGTTGTCATATAAAATTATTGTGGGAATGTCTTGGCTTTGTTAAACATTAACTAAAATTCTTCTAAGCCATACTGCTTCACAAGCCGCATCAGTGGCGGCGATGTATTCTGCTTCTGCTGATGAAAGTGACACTGTCTTTTGTTTCTTTGATGACCAAGATATTATTTTTGAGCCAAGATAAAATACATACCAAAGGTACTTTTGCGATCATCAAGTGACCCAGTCCAATCACTACCTGTATATCCAATGAGCTTATTTTCTTTTTCTTTGATATACTTGATGCCGAGTTTTCTCGTACCTTGAAGGTATCGAAGAATTCTTTTTGCTGCTGCAAAATGTAGCTTACTTGGATCGTGCATGAATCGTGATATCAGGATGACTGGATAGACAATATCATGCCTTGTACTCGTCAAGTAGATCAATGATCTGACTAAGCTACGGTACAACTTTGGATCAAGATTATGAATTATGGAGTGTTCTAATGCGCACGTTGTTCGTCTCCCATGAACTATGGGATATTGTTGAAGAGGGGTATAATACACATACTCCAGAGGAGGAAGCCACACTAACCGCCACAAAGAAAAAAGAGCATAAGGAGAACATGACCAAAAATGTATGAGCCTTGTCCTTTATGCACCAAGGGGTAAGTTGATCTATTCTTCCGCGCATTACGGGTGTCAAAACATCAAAGAAACATGGGAAATTTTGAAAAAATAATTTGGAGGCTATGAAAAGGTGATCTCTATTAAACTGCAAAATCTATGGCGAGATTTTGATAATTTGTCCATGAACGATAATGAAAATGTCCAAAAATGTTTTTTCTCGAGGTTCCACTATAATCAATCAAATCAGAGGATGCACTGATACCATCGAAGATAAAAAGATCCTTGAAAAAGTGCTACGAAGTCTGCTAGCAAAGTTCGAGCATATTTATCACTGCTATTGAAAAATCCAAAGATTTTCCACACTATATTTGGATGAACTCATGGGATCACTTGAAGCCCATGAAAAAAAGAATAAGTAGATTCTCAAATCAAAGCCTAGAGCAAGCCTTCCAAGTAAAAACAAATATTTCAGAAAAAGAAAATCAAAAAGACGGCCATCAAGAAAGACAAAACAACTCAGCACATCGAGGTGCAAGAGAAAGAGGTCGCGGCGGACACCAAGCACAAGGGCGAGGAAGACGAGGCACAGTCAATCAGAGAAATTCAAATCAAAATTCTAATCTGTATTGCCGTATATGCATAAAGAATAACCACAATACCAAAGATTGCCATTATAAGTGTAAAAGATGCAGAAATCAAAATCATTCTCAAAGAGACTATGGCATAAAGGTGATGGAGATACAAACCAAGCCAACTTATATGAAGAAAAAGAGCCTAATTAGGTATGTTTTTCATGTTTAAATTCTCAACAACAAATTGAGAATATTTGGTACGTGGACAGTGGTTGCAACAATCGCATGTATGGAAATAAGAAAATGGTTGTAAATCTCGATGAATCATATTCATATGAAATAAAGCTCGGGATGGCAAATCCCAAAAATCACCAGAAAAGGAGCAATATCAGTCCAAGGTAAAATGAATATTATCAAAGATGTATTTTATGTACCTGACTTGACTCAAAATTTATTGAGCGTGGGCCAACTTCTAGAGAAAGATTATAAGGTGGAGTTCAATAATGATCATTGTATCATTATTGACAAACAAAAGAATCTCACAATGACTAAAATTAAGATGAGTTCAAACAAAATATTTCCTCTAAATTGCCATTGACTGAGAAAATTTCACTTCAAAGTACCATAGAAGAATATAATCTCTAGCATTTGAGCTATGGGAATTTGAGCTATAAAGGTTTAAATTTGTTGACAAAGAAAAATATGGTTTTTGGTCTTCATAATATTCCAGATCGAGACAAGACATGTGAAGGATGTATTTTTGGCAAAATGCATTATTTGCCATTTCCAAAGACAACATACAGAGCCAAAGCTCCTCTGAGATAGTGCATTCAGATATTTGTGGGCCAACACAAATACCATCCCTCAATGACAACAGATACTTCCTATTGTTCGTTGATGATTATTCCAGAATGATGTGAGTTTATATTTTGAAGCAAAAGTCAAAAGCATTTGCAAAATTTCTGGTGTTCAAAAAATATGTGATAAACCAAAGTGGTAGAAAAATATAGACTCTACGGACAGACCGATGAGGAGAATTCATCGGAAAATCCTTCTTGGATTATTGCAAAGACGAAGGGATCCACAGACAACTAGCAGTTCATTATAACCCACAATAAAATGGCATTGAAGAGCAGAAAAATTGCACAATAGTCGAGATGGCATGGAGCATGATGACAGGCAGAAGACTACCACAAAAACTTTCTGGACAAAAACGGTAAATGCAATAGTTTATATTTTGAACCATTCACCAACAAAGGCAGTTCCAAATAAGACGCAGTATGAAGCATGGCACCAAAGAAAGCCATAAGTAAACCATTTCAAAGTTTTCGACTACATTGCTTATTCTCATATTCCATCTCAACAAAGAGAAAAAACTGATGAAAAGGAGAAAAAATGATCTTTGTTGGTTATAGTGATGAATCGAAATGATATCGTTTACTAAACCCAAAGACAAATAAACTTATTATTCTCAAGATTTCATTTTTGATGAAATGCAGTCATGGAATTGGAATGAAAATTAAAAAATTAAAACAGAAATTGTATGTCTGCCTAAAACATTGCCTACTTCAAGAAATTGTATGTTCCGCTCGAGTTTGCTAGGACCATAAAACATTGCCTACTTCAACAAGTCATGGAGATCAACCAAGCACTTAGAATTATGAAGAAGCTTCAAGTTCCGAAGAAATTGCAAGCTCGAGTTTGCCTACTAGAAGAAAAAAAAGTCAAAGATCTACAAGACCAAGTATAAAGAAGATGGCTCTGATAGAATCTTATGCCTTAAAACTTTAAACAAATCAGATTCTTACGGTGTTGTATGTTAATGTTGTAACACTGAACCAAACAACACAAGTATACAGTGAAATAAAAATAACACGGGGATTTTTTACGTGCTTAGATTCCTCAATCTTAATGCACGAGGCCACGCCCAGAGAAGAAACAATCCAATATTAGAAAACAAATAGTTATTACAAATACGACTGGATTTACATAAAGCATAAAGACTCACTCTTTATCTTATACACCAACACTCGTATAAAACTAATATTCTGATCGATTCTTCCAAAACCTCAACCTTGTTGGAATCCCTCCAACTTCAAATCCCTTGAGCGGTTGAGTCGATCCACACCGTAGATCTTCATCATCTTCTCCCCAAGACTAGAATAATGACACAAATATTTCTTGAAGAAGAACAATAAGCTCAAAGAGTATTTTTCTCAATAACCTTCTTCAAACGCTCAGTTCCTTTTTATAGTGACTGAAACCAATCTTCACAAGGCAGGACCAATCCTTTCTTGGCTGAAATCAAGTGATGCAGATTTCTATAGAAGATAGACAACTATAAAAGGTAAACAACAAGAGATAAAATATTTCCTTATGGGTAAGAACAAATACATAAGGAAGGAGTTTAAATGGCAATTTAATTAGGCTGAATATTTCTAGATAAGCAATCACAAATTATCAGCAAGCTACTTGAAATAGAACAATTGCCATTAAATAATCACAGAGAATCTGGCAAGATATCAGCCCAGATTTGCGCAGACGGTGTTGCAATGCAGTGTTACAACACTGGATTTTGCACTGTGCAAATAAAAACAAAATTGCCAATAATCATAACATTAACAATCTCCCCCTTTAGCACTTTTCGTATAAACACAAAATGCAAGAAACAGAAAATATTCAGAAGTGAAGCAACAATTCAGAATTTAATTCCTGCATAGGTTAGCACAGTCAAAATCAGACATATTAAACACCAATAGCATACATAACTATTAGTTTGTCCAAAATAGCCAAGTTCAAACTATAACATAGGATAATCATAGAATGCTACAGTTTTAAACATCCTTTGACTCCCCCTCAGAGTCAGCCATATCATCTTCCTCATCAACATATTAAAACTCCCACTTAGAAGAAGCATCATCATCTTCTTCCTTATCACTGCACTTTTCAGGCTCCCCTTCAATTGGGTCTTATCAAGAAGAGACCCAGTTTGCTCCCCCTTACTTGGGTCTCACCTCACTAGAGTCTCTTCTCTCCCCCTTTTTGACCAAAAAAAGACAAATGAAGCCAACCAAACTTTGACTATTTTTTGGTCAAAACAATCTCCTTCAAGAATTTGTATGTAGTCCTTACCGAAATTGAGGAGAGAATGAACCGCCATAATTGGAGTGATACAAATGACGACTATGGGAGTTTCCAAGAAAAGATTCAAACTGCAAATTTGAAATTCAAATATTTTTGGAAAAGTCCCATAATTCAAGGTGTGCAATTAATCCAAAACAAGCATTGATGATCAATTCATTTTATAAAAGACAAATTTAAGGAAAAAAATCATTTTCAAAATAATGTATCACATCGAATCAAGAAGAGAGATATTTTCCACAAGCCCAAAAATGATCCTGAGGGATGCCTAGAATGATGAGTTTATTTCTGACAAGAATAAAATGGCCTCAGGCGTTTTGGTGTTGTAACCCAGTGTTGTACCACATTTTTTCAAGAACATCGCCACACAAAGTCAATGGATCAAAATCCTTTTCCCATTTAGCAATCTTTTAGTGAAAGGAATAATCCGTAGAACATTTAGCCAGTGGTAGCTTTCGCTCCAAAACATGGGTAGCTCTTTCTCAGAAGATCATAACATGATTCAAGCATATAAAAGAACATAGAATAGTTCACTATTGAATAGCTTTCACACACAATATATTGACAACTTTTTCCGTCAAAGGGCCCAAAAAAAAAATACATCTTTCACATGGGAAAAATCATAATGTTTGCAAATTGATCCACAATTGTTTTTAGGCAAAGGTTACATCAAAAGAGTACTCAATTGAGTCACAACAGAGATGCCAGGGCAAGCTCAAGATATTTAATGTTCCAAACTCTTATTTTTTTGATTCTGGACCACGAGAGTTATTTCTTTCGATCTCGCACGCTTGTTATATTTGTTTATATAGTGTGTGAAGCCTAACTAATGTCAAGCAGCCATTCACGTCAGGAATAGAGGCCGTTAAGGATGTACTTGCTTTTACTTTCATTTTCTTTGTCGAGATTGGGTTGGTGTTCCGTGTAACGCACCGAAGCTTGTGTAGGCTATGCGAAGCAAGCGGGTACAAGATCGAAAAGAATGCAGGTAAAGGCATATTTTTTTGAGTAAAAGAAATATCTGAGTTCGCTGTTTCCAATTCAACCCGTTCCAGTCAGGGTATAAGCCATAGGCAAGCACGAGGAGAAAGTCGTAACAAGGTAGCCACGGGGGAAAAACAGAGATAAGCCAATGAAATGATCTTAAAAATGAACAACGACTAATGCAAAAAGAATAAGGTCAATAGGAGGTTGCAACACATCAAGAAGGAGAAGAGATGATGCATATGGTGTTGCAACACTGAAACCCACACTGCTCAGAGTGTACAGACACACAGAGACTGTTTCAGGTAATTAAACCTTTGAAAGTCTAAAGCTTTGGTGAAAATATCAGCAATTTGATTCTCAGTGGTAACAAAATCAATGGTAACAATCTTATTCTCAACCAAGTCTAATAAAATGGTGTCGAATATCGATTTGTTTAGTTCTTGAGTGTTGCACTGGGTTTTTAAAAATGTTTATGGCACTTGAATTATCACAGTAAGCAGTAAGAGTTTTCTCTTTAACCCCATAGTCAGTCAACACTTGTCTCATCCACAACATTTGAGAACAAAAGCTCCCTAATGCTGTATATTTAGACTCAATAGTGGATAGGGATACACAACTTTGTTCCTTACTGTACAATGAAACTAAATTGTTACCAAGGTAGACACATCCTCCAGGAGTGATCTTTCGATCATCAATATCACCTGTCAAATTAACATCACTAAACCCAGTCAAGTTAGTGTTATGACACTTAGTGTTGTAACACTGGAGCTGTTCCTGCATCAGATAACAATTACCAGAAGATCTGTTACCCTTCAAAATGCATTTGTCAGTTTTATGAAAAACAACACACACATTTTTATCAAATCTCACAAGTAAATTATCATCACAAAGCTGACTGATGCTGATAAGATTGGCTTTTAATCCTTCAACATATAAAACAGTTTTGAGAGAAGGAAGACCAGACACATTCAAGGTTCATTTTCCCAAAATTTTCCCTTTAGCACCATCACCAAAAGTAACCAATCCATTTTCATGTTTTTCAAATTCAGTCAGTTTTTCCAATTCTCCAGTCATGTGACGAGAGCAACCACTGTCAAAGTACCATGATTCAGTCACATTGGCTTTCAAAGAAGTGTGCACAACATAGCAAGAAAATTCATCATTCCTAACCCAGATTTTCTTGGGTTTGTTTGATAAATTTATTTTAAAATGAGTAGTGGTTCTTTGCTGATGTTGGAACACTTGGATTGCACCCTGCCTTGCCTAGTGTGTTTCTGAAGACGATAACACTTAGGTCTTATATGGCCAGGACGATTGCAATAATGACATATAGGATCAAAGTCATTGCTTCTTTTCCCAATTTGACTGAATGATGTTTCTTCTTTAACAAAAGCAATTTTAGAATTTTTATCCTTTTTAGTAAGGTTTTTGTTAAAATTAGAACCAAAGCCAATACCTGCTCGATCTTGTCGATATTTTCCTTGAGATAGAATTTCATCTAATCTCCCTTTGCCTGTATTCAGTTTCTTGACAAAATTTGTCATTTCACCGAGTTCTTTCTTTACCTTGGCAAGTTCTTCTTTTCTATCCGTGGCAAGTCTTTCAAGCTTGAAAACTTCTCCCTTGAGTGTCTCTTTTTCATCAGTAAGAGACACCACTTTCTTTTCCAGAATCACATTCGTCTTGCTGACTATTTCACATTTGTCAAGCATTTTCTGATAAATCCTTCTTAGCTCTTCATTTCTTGACTCCTCATCTAGATCGGACTCATCCTCAGAACTCTCAGTATCTGAATTGATCTCCTCTGCAAGAAGTACATAGTTTAGACATGTTTCAGTGAAGAAAAGTTAGAGTTATACCTGAATGGTGTTGTAACACCAGAAGTAGCACTGGGGTGCGTTTGATTACAACCAACCTCTTCTTTAGTCACAATGAAGGCAACTTGATTGCTCACATTTTCTTCTTCTTCATTATCTTCTGGTTCATCATCACTCCAAGATGTGGTGAATGATTTTCCATTCTTCTTCAAGGTGTTTGCACATTCGTCTTGAATATGTCTAAAACCTCCACATTCCCTACATTTTATGCCTTTTCCACCATCATGTTGTTTTCTCTGTGTTCCAGAAGTCTTTCCATTTCTAGGAAAATTACTTCCCTTGTTTCCCTGTTTGAAGATTTTGCTAAAGTTCTTGGTAATCAACTCAATGGATTCCTGAATCTCTTTTCCTGCTTCAAGAGTTATTTCATCTGATGTTTCAGCCTGAAAGGCAATCTCCCTGCTTTTCTCCTTTTTGTAACTTGCTTCTTTGAGTTTCTCTTTCTTAGTTTCTTCAAGATTCATGTCAAAGGCTTGAAGAGACCCAACTAGTTCATCAAGTTTCATTTCTGAAAGGACCTTTGATTCTTCAATGGCCGTTGCTTTGTAAGCAAACCTTTCAGGAAGAGACCTTAGAACTTTCTTAACAAGTTTCAAATTAGAGTATTTCTTTCCCAAAGCAAAAGACTCATTATAGATATCACAGAGTTTAGAGTTAAAATCACTTATGGTTTCATTTTCACTCATTCGCAGATTCTTAAATTTAGAAGTAATCATTTGGAGTTTAGACATTCTTACAGCTTCAGTTCTTTCATAGGCAACTTGTAGGATATCCCATGCTTCTTTTGAGGTTTCACAGGTAGATATCAGTTTGAACTGATTTTCATCTACAACACTGAAGATTGCATTGAGTGCTTTTGAGTTTGAATTAGCTAGTTGATCCTCATCAGTTGTCCATTCAGTTTCATTCTTTGGGACACTTTTGCCTTCAACAACTTGGGTGGGTGGTATCCAGCCAGTTAGAATAGATTTCCAAGCACGTTCATCTACAGATTTGATGAAGGCTCTCATTTTTGCTTTCCAATAGGAGAAATGTTTCCCAATGAGAAGAGGTGGTCGAGAAATAGAGCTTCCCTCACGATAGCTTCCCTTCCAGATTTGCGCAGACGGTGTTGCAATGCAGTGTTACAATACTGGATTTTGCACTGTACATACAAAAATAAAATTGCCAATAATCATAACATTAATAGGCTCAATTCACAAGCACAAAGCCCACTTAGTTGCAAAAAGGTATTCTCAGCAACCAGAAGTTGATTTCAATGAGACATTTGCATCAATTGCTCGAATGGAGACAATACGAATTGTCCTAGCCATTGGATCACAATTTGAGCTACCAGTCTACCAAATGGATATTAAATCAACATTCCTCAATGGTGACTTGGAAGAAGAAGTGTACGTGGAACAACCAGAAGGCTACATTGCCCACGGTGAAGAAGATAAAGTCTATCGACTCAGAAAATCACTATATGGATTGAAGCAAGCACCAAGAGCTTGGAACAAAAAGATTGATAAGTACTTTCAACAAAATAGTTTTAAAAAAGTCAGAGTGACCGTCATTATAAGTGAAGAAACAAGGTGCATAAGATTTTCTAATTGTTTCTTTACGTAGATGACTTGATCTATACAGGGACAAATGTAATATTGATGTCAAAAAGGTAATCATGAACGAGTACGAGATGACTGACTTGGGTCTCATGAAATATTTTCTTGGGATTCAAGTTCGGCAATCAAACGGAGAAATTTTTATTTCTCAAGAAAATTATCTTGAAACATTGTTGAAGAAATTTCAGATGAGCAACTGCAAGCCAATTTCAACTCCACTCGCAGTCAATGAAAAACTGCAATTAAACGATGCTACAACTAAAGCTGATTCAAAGTTGTACCAGATAATAATCTATAGGACCAGATAAATCTAAACAGTGTGAAATCTTTCTGTGATCGACTCAAAGAATTGAAGATAATAATCTACTCAAGTGATGTTGACAGTTGGTTTCAACCTCCTGTTTCTAATATGTCTATTTCTTGTAGTTATAGAAATGTGTCTAATGGCTCTTGCGGGAAGCATCATTGTATCTTGGGCGGTTAATCAAATTCCTAATTATTTTTTGAGATTTAATATTTTTGTAGCAGATATACGTGTCTATAAATCAATAGTAATTGAGTTTGATTTACCTCATATACGTTATTTGGGCTTTATAAATGTAAATGACTATGTCCACATGGAAAGAGCACCAGTAGGCTGCTTTTGTGGTTGTGCCTGAGTGTCTCTGATTTTTCCATTTTATTTTATACATTCATTTAACAAATAGAGACAATAGCTTTTATGAATTTTAGTTATAAGACTAGTGATCCTAAATGTTTGTGGACTCGTGTAAATAGTTTTTGCACAAGGAGGTAGGAAAATGAAATAGAAATTGTATTTGAAGAAAACAATAGTCATTGGTTAAAAAGAACAGATGCCTATTGTTTCCTTTAGGCATCGGTTAAAACCGATGCCAATAAATTTGATTCTTAGCATCGCATCCATAAGCATCGTCGGTGGAACCGATGTTTAATGTCGTTTACAACCGATGCGAATGATCAATTTTGTACTAGTGATAAAATATTTATTTTGTAGGCCCCTGAAGTTGTAGCTCAGTCTTCTACATTGGTCCTCCAATTGGTGTGTGGATGATTTTAGACTATTTTGAAATTTTGTTTGCTTGATGCTCTTGATATTTTTTTTTTTTTTTTTTTTTTTTCCAGACATGTTGGCAATGGGTTCAATAATAGTTAAATTTTTTACATTTCAGCCCTTATTTGTAGGTTCAACCGTTCAAGTTATAATTATCCTCCTTGAGAGTTGCCATCAGTGACGAAGCCAGAATTTTTGTTTAGGGGGACCCATTAAATATTAATATAAAAATAATATACGATACATCAACTCTAAGAATAATACTATAAATTAATACTAATTATGATAATGTCAATGTATTGCCTCCATTACATCTTAATATTAAAAAATAAATAACATAATACAATTACATCAATATATCATAACATTCATAGTCTATTCTCATATTTTGAAACCGTTCCATAATATCTTCATTGGTAATATACATATTTTTAAGTGTATGTTACCAAACAATCATGCAATAACCCATCAACAATTTCTTTAGTGGGAATTTGATAATGAACCTTAAATAATCCCAAAAGATATGAATAGATGTACAATAGAATAATGCCAAAATTCATACAATATTATGATGGAGCAAAAGAAAATGTTCAAAATTTTGAGAAAGGAGAAAAATGATCAAGACTCAAATATTTTTCAAGATTTACAAATGAGAAGGAACAATAAAAATTGAAGGAATTAAAAGCATTGTTCCATTTTTACCTATTTTCTAGATTTTTTTAAGCTTAAAAGGTGAAATTACCAAATTACCCCTATTTTTTCTCAAATATTTAGGGGGGCCCAGTGCCCCCCTTGGCCCTAAGGTAGCTTCGTCCCTGGTTGCCATCATTTTATGTGTTCATGAATTAGTTATAATTATTAATGGCCGACTTCATATTTAGATATTTTTATTGGATGAACACTAGTTTCTTTTCTATGATTAATTCTCATATCTATTTTTTGTATTTATCTACATGTCTTATGATATGATATTGCAGGTTGTTGGGTCCATCTTTTTGTCTTGGTAACAGGTGTTAGTGAGGATGCATCAATTTTATCAAAGTAATTCTCAAATCGTGATGCTTTTCCTAGCCTAGTTTCATTTTTATTTAAATTTCTCATGCCTAGATGTAATTATTTCTGTGTAAGTATTTTTTCACTTTTTATGTGTTTGATGTACATGATGATTTATGAAAGTATGTATACTCGGCATTTTGTGACATTGAATTATGGTCTACAATTTGAAGTAGTTTGATTCAATATTTTATTCTTGTGAATATAGGAATAAAATATGATTGTGTTATAAACCAGGTTAATAATAATGTTTATGGAACATAGATAACACTTTTAAAACAATTGCAAAAATCAAAAAATAGTGTGACATATAATTGCAAAATTTACATTCAAAGACAACAATTTCTCATTGTTGCAAAATTATTGTAATTGAGAACTAAGACAACGGTGTATAACTGTTAAAACTGTTGTCGTTTATGTAAATGACAACATCTTTTATGTGTTGCAAAACTGTTGTCCTTTTCTAAACAACAACAATTTGTTTTCGTTGTTATTTAGTACCTCTATGACAACACCACCTTCTACAACAATGCCTTTTCTTAATAGACAACAGTGAAAAACTGTTGTCATTTTGAATTTTTCTTGTAGTGCTAAGATGCTTTTGGGCAGGTCGGCCGTACAAATACTTCCTTTTTGGTAATTCGGCCCTGCAAATACTTACTTCTTGGTGGGTCAGCCTACTCTGACTCGCCACCCTATAACCCTCAAAACAAGCTTCTTTAATTATAACGTCAGAGATTATTTTTCGCATTGTATAAATGGATTCCTTGGTAGACCTACTATTCACCTTTATGTCTTACTTCACATTTAATACGTATCACGTCTTCCCACATTTATGCGTTATGTTTTATCCTCTATTGTCCATTAGAATAAATCCTCTATCGTGCTATAAGATGCCATACAATCATCGTGTAGGTTCAAAACCATTTTTGCAGTATTATTATGGCGATGTAAGTATAAAATACTTATTTCATATAAATTATCATTCCATTCAACTTTAATTTAATGAATCATTGGTTGTAGGGTGACGACCCATCTTTCAAAAAGGACCGATTTAGCCTTTTTAAAGAGACACATTACAACAATGAAAAGGGATGGATAAGAGAAAAAACTGAGAGCATATTTGTAAGTATAAAATTGATTTTCTTGTTTTTTGTAAGTATTTATACATACAATTTATTTAGGTGTTAACATATTTATTGATTTGGCGAGAAATGGTTCAACTTCGAGACTAGATTCGAGAGTCTGAGTGCGAGGCCGATTTTGGGGATATGGTCACAATGCAGATGATGTAGAGATTGCTGATAGAGCGTGTGACCAAATCTTTGGACATCGTGCTGGGTATATACGTGGGCTTGGGAATGGGCCCAAACTTTCTTCCTCTTATGTGGGTGCATCATCATCTATACCGACAAATGTGCAACTTTAGGAGAAATTGGAGAACACTCAAAATAAGTTACAAAGCACTTAGAATGAATTACATAACACTCAAAATGAATTACAGAACACTAAGACTGAATTCAAACAATTGAGTCAAAATTGGAAGCAATGTTTTGGGCATTTGATAGTATAGCACCAGGAGTAATGCAATCGTTTCTCCACCCGCATCCATCCTCCTCATCTTAGCCACCTCCACCGCCGAACTTCTTGTCGTAGATAGTATTTTGGTTCTTTGATAAACTTTACTTTCTTTTGGCTTCATTTGACGGATGAGTAGACTTTTGATAACGTGATGTTCTTAACTCACATAAGCCAGTCTTTTTTAGCAACTAATTAATTTTTACTGATCTTGTGAACTCTTCCAATTGAACTATTAGTCTTTCCTGAATGGGCAAGTGGCAAGTTATGAAACATTGATTGCTCTTTGTATGTTTGTCTGTTAGTTGCCGAAAGTTTTGAGCTTTCTAAAGGTTTTTCTTTTTCTGAATGTGCATTTGAATTTTCCATTTGAAGGAAAACATAGGTCTTTGTTGTGATCATATTTTTCTGAAACAGGTATTAAAAAAGTGCAATACGTTTATAATTAAACAAATAAAAACAAAAAAAAATCTAAAATTATAGCGGCGAAATTCGTCGCGAATGTTATTTTTGTTTTTCTTAAAAATTAATACTAAGCAGCCAAATCGCCGCAAAACATGATTTTTAGCGATAAATATTGTCGCAAATGTTTCTCTTAGTCAGCTTCTTTTTATATTGTCCAACATGAATATTCTTTATGGCGCCATGAGTCTTATCTCCGTGCATTAAGAAGGGAAAAACTTGAAAGTAGTGTTTGACATATTGTTTTATTTTTTATATTTTTTTGAAAACATAAACTGAGAATCTCAATTAGCTTTCATACCTTAGCAACGTGAAACACGCACTCTACACTTTGTGTTTGGCTTCTATCATTATATCCTGGTTTTTTGTAGAGATGGACCAAATGCAATTTTATAGCCCATTGTGATTTATTCCTATTGATATTCTTGAGTAGTGTTATCATCGGTGCCATTTGTATATATGGGGGTAAAATATGCACAGAAAATCTTGTGCGAGCAACCAACTATGCAACTATCATGGGGAATGAATGCAATAAAAGAATGACAATAATGACATCACATATTTATAGAAGGGCTAATGAGAATATTTAAGGAAATTAATTATTTTAATTATTTGATTTCGTAAGTTATTTAATTTTTTCATAATTTGACTTTATGATATTAAACGTCTGTATGTATTTATTATGTTTTTTTTTTGTAAAGATTTGAATCTTATATCGTTAGAAGATTTGTGTATTGGAGATATATAATTGTGCATGTTGTATGACGAATGTAATACACAAATTAGATTTGTTAAAACTGAAAATTGATTGACAATCAATTAAATAGTTATACTTTCAAAAATAATAGTGAAATATATTTTAATAATTTATTTTTTTCATGTGATGTAATTAATGATTAATATCGTGCCCAAAATAAATTGATCATAATCTGCGTATGCCCATTTCTTTTTTTTGGTAAGATTTGCAAAGATTTCTATCTTGTATATTTGGAATGTATGATATTGGAGATATATACATAATTATGCATGTTATTGAATCTATCCATATTAGATTCATTAGATTTGCAGAAAAATGATTAATTTCTTGCCCAAATTAAATTGATTTGAATCTGTACCAACATATTTTTATTTATATATATATATATATATTATTAACAAAATTAGTTAATTGAATAAAAATGTTAAATATAATGCTAAATGCTGAAAATATGTTTTACGAATAGAGGAAGGGTGGTTTAGACAGGAAAAAATATAGGTTACTATTTATAAGTGACTTAATTATTATATATATATGGTTGTATAGAAAGTATAGTCCGCCCAGCCGCCACAACTAATTACCTCATGTTACTCCATTGCGAGAAATTAGTAAGGAAGTATAGATGATAAGATAAAATTTTATTTTTACTAGATTTAACAATTTACAGTTTTGAAGTCAAATCGTTCGAATAATGTGGGTAAATGTTTCAGATAATTTGGTATTATTAAAAACTTATCTTTAATTTATGTTAAGTTATAGTTTAATATAATATCAAAATACTGTATAATATTTATGTATCCTAAAAACCACATTGGTCATTCCCAAATCATCAAGACTAGCACAGAGCAAACAATGAAACACCCACAATTTTTATTTAGGAAGCAATTAACAACATGAGAAAATCCACAAATTGCATATATTGAAGACACAAATGATATACTAAGCATAGAACAATAACTAATACACTCGAATGGAACAGTACTGATCAAATTCCACAGTATGCTCGAATGGCTTCTCTTGCCGTTGGGCCCCCTTTCATGCAGTAATTATGAAACTCCATATTATTGAAAGGTTTGAATTTCAATGGATTTTCATCATCAACTAGCTCCTCTGGTACTTGTAGAACCTCACGCATGTAAGAGAAAAGGCCGATAGAATACTTTTCTTTAGTTCCTGATGTGGTGCCTTTGTGGAGTGGACAATATATTCTGCCATTGCTCCATGCCTGAACAATTTTCACTTTAGTCCATGCACTTGAATATTTCAATTTTTAGGATAAATTATAAAAACTACGTACCCCTGGCTATGATTTTTTCTAATTGTGAAATTTTTTCAGTTATATAATAAAGTAATTCGAACATGTATCTTACCATGAGTGCTTCACCCACTAAGACTATGAATTTTCCGGGGGATGGCTCATAATCAATCCAATCGCCATCACGAGTTTCTATCTGCAAACCTTTGACTTCATTTTGACCAATTACAGTCAGAAAACCCTTGTCTCTATGAGGTAAAATACCAACATCGCTCTTGTTTTCGCCTGGTGAGTGGTATTTCATGAGTTTTGTCAAGTAAAACGACGACTCAATTAAAGGGTCGTAGTATTTTTCCAAATTGTAGCTGCTAACCATCATCTTCATCACGGTGTGATCCAATTCCAATAACAGCTTACAATATGAGTATAGAGTCTCACTATTATAAGTGGGAAACAGGGCAAAACAGGGCAGAAAGAGAAAGTGTTAGCTAGTTAACTTGCAAAATCATGCATGGCTTAATTGGAATTTTGGTATGTAAGTATAAATGAGTACCATATTTGATCCTATAAGTATCTTATGTAGTAATTTTGGTCCTATAAATCCAAAGAGGTAACATATTTGGTCATATTAGTACCATATGTAGCAATTTAGGTTCCCTAAATTTTATTTTGTGTGATTTTGGTCCCAAATAGCTAAGTCACATTTCACCTTTTGAATACCAAAATTGCACAAATTTAGAACTTATGGGAACAAAATTGCTCAAAAATAAAAATTAATGGGACAAGTATTGCTACATAGCATACTTAGAGAGTCAACTATCCAAAAATCATGCATATATATATAAATTATGTTGCTAATTAAAAATGCATTTATTGTCCTGTAACTTATCTTTCACATTTGATAACATGTTTAAAAATTAAAAAAAAAACTTAAAATTGAATTTTAAAATAAAATAAAGTAACTTAATTTTATAGTACGTAGTACATTAATCTTAAGATATATAATTACCAGAATTTATCATGGCCGTCAGGCCACATCAGCCTGGTAAACTTTTGCGCAGTTTCCAGATTTACACCATCTTCAATGCCGAAATTCTCAAAGAAAGGCATGTAAGAGGGAGTCTCACCATACCCAAACCCTGAAATTTTAGTAGTGTATCTCTTTTTAGTTTCAATGGGGAGATGAAACAATTCCTCCATCAGGCCGAACATGTCCTCGTACAGCTCCGAACTGAAGTTATTGTCGTACGCCAACACGAAACATCCGTACGTTTCCAGGGCCTGTCGGACTGAGTCCGATGTCGATTTCCAGGAACTTGTGCCTGGACTCAAGTTTTTCTCATTGAATTCTATTACGGGGAGGCTCGATTGTGCGTGGGAACCCATATTAATTAGTGATTGATTTCTTCACGGGTACTTTAAATTAATTTTAGTGCACTCAATGTCTACACAAATTAGTGCTATATATAGTTGTCACTTGTCACTTGTCATGTACATTTTGCAATCGAAAATCTTTTAATTGAAAATTTTTGTATTTCTTTTTTGGACAGCTGTAAATATATATAATTTTATGCCTAGGGAACATTGACAATTAATGAAATTGAAATTGGACAGCTGTGTCACGTGCATTTTTTGTAGATCTGATACCCAAAGGGTTTGACTTTAACATAAGGACGTGCCATAGACGTGATTGCCACTCCTATGGTTCATCCTATTTTAAATTGTATCTTACAAGATAAAATATGAACAAAAAATATTGTTAGGTGATATAATCATGCAATTAGTAGTGTATGGTGATCCTTCGGATAACAATTTCTTACATTTGCAGGATTCTTCTGATAGAAGTAAAGACGCGTTGGTAGAAAATACAATTTTTGAAAAGTAATTTATTTGACAAAAAAAATTAAATTTTAATTGAATGACATTATTTAAGAATTTACAAAGTTTTTCTTTATCTTTTAAGTTTTTTTTTCCTTTTAATTTTTGGCCCATTAAATGATGTGGTTGATTAAATGGAAGATTTCCAAGTTACATGTAGGGGTGGCCAAATGGAACTGAAACCGGGTTCCAAACTGGAACCGAAATCGTGGTCAATGGTTCCGGGAATAGTTGACCGGTCAAATATTCCAAAACCGGAACCGTGTAGGCCGGTCCCGATCCTGATTCTTTGGTCTCAGAAACCGTGGAACCGGCGATTATAATAATCGGTCGATTAGAACGTCGATGGAATGGGCAAGCGAGTTAAATTCTTCGGTCTCAAGGTTAAAACCAACGATTTTTATTTTTATTTGGTAAAAATATGCTAGAAGAAATGTTAAATGTTTAATTATGATGTTTTATATTCGTAACTATATGAGACATGTTTTAAACCAAATATTGTAAATGAGCTACGTGAACTTTGAGGAATATTACCTAGGGCGTAGAATACTCATTTGCCAAATGAGTCTTTTTATTAATCATTGTTCCTTGAATTTGTCAGAACTCAGAAGCAATCTGTTGGGCTTGATGAAACTGATCAGATGCGGGATTTTTGGAAGTGTTGGGTGTTAATTGAAGGTTGAAGATTTGGGTTTTGGAAGAAAGGCAATGTAGGAAATATTAGGGGGTGTATATAGTAAATAAGCCATTTTCTAAAAGAGGATAGAGGTGTATTAAGAAATGGGGTGTATTTTGAGATTTTGGAGTTGCGACTTGTGAATAGCGCTACCCTTTTTTAAATTTCAATTGGCTGGCGCAACTTACACACGCGCCAACCACATTAAAATAAAAAAAAATTAAAAAAGAAAAATGGGAGTGTGGTGTGGCCGTGTGTGTCATTATGTGGGGATGGGGGTGGTTTGTAAGTATCCATTTATTGAGATAATGTATCATGTTTTTTAATAGATTTGGGTTCGATTCTTAGCCTCTTCATTTAGAGGCGTTTTTAATTTTTATTCAATTTACCAGACGTATTTATGAATGACTTTATATACATGGTTACACTAAAATTGCACAATAAGCACTAGTGGTGTAGTGGTAGAATACCACTTTAAGCCTGTATAGGTCGTGGGTTCGATTCCAATCTAGCGCTGAACCGCGGGCGGGTGAGTGGGCCTTCCTAGACAGTAGGATCCATCTTACGGAATATGATTCGTATATAGGTCCTATAAGAGACCTACTAAGGGTTTATATGGAAACTCATGTACTTTTGCTGTGGATTATATTACATTACATATTTTAAATTAAAATAAGAAAATAAATAACAACAATATTCATTTTATATTTTACACGTGAAAAGGGTGAGGGTGACTTTCCAACAAATGTGACGTTTCGTGTATTTATAAGTTGAATTTTCAAACTGACAGCCAACCAACGCTAAGGAATTTGATTATTTTAATTGCATATTTAACTAATCATGAATAAGAAAAAAAAAGAACAAACAATGAGCTAAACTCATACCTGCTAAACAAATTGGGAAAAGATTGAAAAATGGCCTAAATTTAAAACCAACTTACAACTTTAGCCTCACTTATTCAAAAGTTTCAAAAATAGCCTTTTTATTTGATAAAACCCCAAAATACCCCTTATATTGAATTAAAGGTAAACTAATGGTTTTTAAAGGTTTTAGGGGCCCGTAAAAAATGGTATCGAGCCTAGGTTTATTAAGAACTTTTAGTTAAATTTATTATATTTATGTAATTAACAATTGGTGAGGAGAAATTACTCCGAGATTATGGATCCGGACCGATGTCCGAGATGTACCCCTTTACAGACATATCATCATCGTCAAATATTGACGATGTATGCACAAGAACACCTTGACAGGTTTCATATTGGGAATACCAACATGAAGAAAAAGGAAGGCAGAGCCGACGGGAAACCTTAAGGCAATGCAAAATGCGAGCGAGAATATTATAGGTAGATTCGGATGCTTAACGCACTTATATGTTCACTTGATGAACCTTCAAGAAACGGTTCATGAAAATTCCCATCGAACAATGATTCCCGATAGAGTACCGGAGTGGAACGAGATACTTCCGAGACAAATCTAAGTTCTCTCAAGATCTTAGAGAAGTCGTAAGAAGGGTGCAGAATTATGGCAACCGCCATATTCATCTACCAAGTACAAGTTCATCGATCGAGAACGGATGGAGACGATGGTGAAATATTAGAAGGAAACTCTTGAACTCCTTCATGATATTTGAAAACGAGTCAAGAACCTGGAGGACAGGCCAAGTTCATCCGGAGAAGGAAACGTATTGATTTTGGGGACAAGACTATTTACACCAAAAGGGGAAACCAACCGAAATCATACGAAAAATGACGGATGAGGAGAAGCTCATTGCTCTAATCAAAGGAAAATCCATCAAAAATTAAAAAAGATGGATATTGAAAAGATGAATCTTAAAGATCTACATGACTGGCGAGAATCCTTCACGGGATTAGGTATTGTAGATTTAAAGATGAACGCAGTGAGGAATCGCTTTGGTTACCCATGACCCACAAGGTAGACCAATTCCACCACCACCGCCACCGCGATTAATCCTAACGTCGAAGAAAGTGCAGTTCGCATCATGGAACTCGGGACGAGAGGATGCCACACGGGGATTTCACGACGGAAGTGATCCACTTTCGGGACGGGAGGTCGAAACCTCTTGCGGGAACTGCGGGACAACCTACCGGAAGGCCGAATGTTTATCGGATGCCTTATGGAAGATCGCACTCGACCCAATACATCCGTATGGGTTGATGTTAAACTGGACATCCTGATTTTAAAAGCAGAGAAGTTCTCATTGATGAATGGGCTTGACTATGAGAATTTCAAGAGGAACCCTCAATCTTACAAATGATTCATTCATTTTACTACTTGAAATGAGTCTTGAAGGATCGGTGAAGATTGCCTGGGATATGACCGATGCTAGTACGAAAAGTTCAGTCACATCAGGGGAATCACTTAAAGGAATTGTCGATGGTATGACAAAACTATTCAAAATCCAGTTCATCGGCACAGGTTATTTCGAGGATTAGAGGATGAAAAAAGAAAGAGATATAAACAAGCCCTCTATAGCCTTGAGTTACTAGATATTTGTCATATTGACGAATATATCAAGTTGTTCACCGAATACCGGTGGAAATCCAAGATTGAGGAAAAAGAAGCTGCACAACTATTCTCTGCCAAGATTCCGAGTCCCTGGAGAGAAATGCTTATCAGGGAATACAAGGGTGGAGCTGAAGTAGAAACTGTGGCCAGAAAAATGTCTTTCCTAAAGGCCAAGTTATCTGAATGGTGTTACCAAGCAACTCTATACAAGAATTACAAAAGATTAAGAGGAATTAACAAAACATTTCCTCTATGTTGCATGGATAATGATATCCCAACAGTGGTGGGAGGTCAACCAAGGTGGCACAAGAAGAAGAAGGATAGAAGCCATCCATACCGCCGAGGAAGCAGCAGCAAAAGAAGTAGGTCTTCATGGAGACCTAGAAGGTTTTGGTCAAAACAGAAAGCCCGAAGTTACAAAACAGGGCAAAGACCAGCACCAAGTAGGAGTAGAGCCTCTTCATTGGGGTCTAATCAAGCAAGTACCAGTAGAAATCAAGGAAGAAGAACTTTCAGGCGTGCTCACACAAGAGCTAATGAAAGTTTCAAAGACTATAATTGCTGGACATGCGGAGCAAGAGGACATATCTCAACAGATTGTCCAGACAACCAGAAACGAGGAATCAGACAGTTCGAAGCTACACCAGAAATTGAGGAAGCTGTCTATTATCAAGATCTTATACAGGTGTATCAATTTGAGGATATACCCTCAAATGAAAGCATCTATGAAGAAGAAATCTATTTCGACGATGGAAGTGACTCGGCTCGAGAATCGAGTGAAGAAGAAATTCTTCAAACAGACAAATCGGGATGATATGTCAGGATTCCTCTCTCACACGACGGTTTCTCATAAAACTCTTATGAGAATCATGAAGGAAGATCCAAAGCTTCAAGTCTATGATGGATTTACAATTGGAGCTATGGAAAAAGCATTGGATAAGATTGGGTTTGTAAGAATAAAAACACCAAATTATCCACAGGGTAACAACCGGAGAATTTGCCATTCCGATGGAGTTTACAGGAAACCTGATCGAGATGCAGTTGGTCCCTATTAGAGAAATCCAGGAGATCAAAAGCAGAGTTAAAAGAGAAGTTGCAAATACACTCTCATGGATTCATATTGGAGCCATAAGAGTCATTATTAAAGCAACATTCAAAGAAGGAATAGATTCGCCACTCAATCTGGCTATATTTGACAAGCGAATCTTAAACCTCAAGGATTCATGCCTTGGAGCGGTTGATTCTGAGAAATTTGTATGTTGGGAAATTGGCATTTAATGTCTATCCTAGAATTGCATACATTCTGGGAGATCGAGATTTTAGTAGAGTCCTAACCCTTCATCAAGATTTCAAAAGAGTCGAGTTGATGAAAAAAGGGAACAAACCCTACTCGATCACATACAAGATATCTATCTTTGTCTCGAATACACATCATTCAGAAGTATTCTTGAGAAATGAATTTATTGAAGTCCCAAGATTCTTCGAGGACTTTGCCAGGGTGGTTTTACCAGAAATTATTGAGTCTCCAACCATCAAGAGGAGATCGATATGAAAATACAAGATCAACCGATCTTCAACAAAAGTCGAAGTCTCGAGTTGAGCCCGAGGAAGGATGTCTTTCCAACAGACGAGAATGACGAGTAGCGATCGTTGGGAAGAAAGGAGACAGAAATACGATTCAAAGCGTATCCCGAGATGTTTTCAAAACAAAGCAGAGAGCCGAAATGTCCGAAGAGGATGGCGAGAAGTTGAAATAATATTCGACATCACTCAAAAGGATAATATTTTTCGGTGTGATGTTCTATATTATCTCCAACAACCAATAGTGGGAAGGTATCAAGGAAGCCTGAAGATAGGAGAAATTGAGCTTACTATCACGGGAGTTGCGGGAAAAATCCCGAGAAAAATTAATACGGGAATTGATTTTCTTGAGGATCACAAACCTTGGGAAAGATTACAAGACGGAATGGAGTTCACAGTGGCTAATAAAAGATACTGAGAATCGGATGACCACTAGTCCATTCTCCATATACATTTCTCGAGAATGTTTATATGTGAATACAAGGCCGAGTATTTTGCCGCCTATATTGATTCAGTGCGAATATGTCTTGCAAAGCCGGATGTTTTTCCTAAAGAAATTGGAGAAGATTTACAGACCTATTGCGGGAAGAGATTTCTCTAAAAGTATTCTTATTATCCTTAAACAAGCGAGAAATAACAGGGGAATTAAACAAGTAAAACAATCTATTTCCATGATACAGTGCATATATTTTGCTAGAAAACAATTTCCTACAAACATTCAAGCGATTCAAACAAGAGAACGAGACGAGAAGACTTATTTTCACAACCTTATGTGATCATAAGATTATTGTCCGTGAGAGGCTGGGAAGCATTTTGAGAAAAATGCCTATTAATTTTCGCAGCAATCGTGGTGATGAAACCAAACTTCGCAATCCAAAAATGGCGGATTGAAGGAAATTTGGTGAAGCTTTATTATCCTATAGACAATTTGGTTCCATCCGAAGGATCGGAAGATATAGGATAATAACTTGTATTCATTCAGTACAAGGAGAAGAACGAGTCACTCGAAGCCCGTTGCGAGAATTATGGATGAGTCTAATGGAGAATCCACAGAGTGATGTAACCATAGAGGAACAAATATCACTCGAGGATATCAAGAAGAAGATCCAAGGAATTACAATGAAGATCCTTTGGCTTGGTGGGATAAGAACGAGCTTAAAGCTTCCTTAAAGGTTAAACTGGAAAGGAGTACGAGTTCGTAAGATTCAAACCAATCCTTATGAACGGGGAAGATCGTGAGGATATGCAAAAGATACTTAAGGAACATCTTGACCTTAAGTTAATTTCACCAGGAGTTTCTCCATACAAAGATCCAGGATTCTTAGTCGAAACCATGGAGAAATCAAAAGAGGAAAGCAAGACTTGTTATTAATTACAAAGGGATAAATAACATTTTGGAGTTTGACGGATACTATATCCCAAGAGAACATCTGGTTAATTGTATCAAAGGTGCCAAGATATTCTCAAAGTTCGATTGCAAGTCTGGATTTTACCAGATTAAGATGGATGATGAAAGCAAGAAATTCACAGCTTTCCCTACACCACAAGGACACTATATTTGGAATGTGATGCCTATGGGATTGGCTAATGCACCCCAGATATATCAAAGAAAGATGGATAATCTATTCAAAGATTATTTGAGTTTCATGTTTGTGTACATTGATGATATTCTTATCGCCTCAAAGAACATGAAGGAGCATCTCAAGCATTTGGAAATATTCTCAGATGTTTGTCACAAGGAAGGATTAGTGCTTTCAGAAAAGAAGGCGGTGATTGCAACAAGACAGATTGAATTCTTAGGAATTGAGATCGACGAATGCGGAATAATCCTACAAAGTCATATTGTAGAAAAGATACGAGTATTTCGGATACATTGAAAGACAAGAAGCGACTTGAGTTTTTTCTTGAGTTGTCAATTTTGTTGGAATGTTCATAAACAATCTAGCACATTACAGGAAGGTGTTTAGCCCATTGCTTAAAAAGGATGCAATATTCAAATGGGAGAATGAACATCAAGAAGGAATCAAGCAACTTAAGGAAGTTTGCAAAAATCTTCCGAAACTTGCAATTCCACAGGATGAAGATGAACTGGTTCTTTATACAGATGCCAGTGATTATTGGTGGCGGTACTTACAAAAGCTACACCAAATGGAGAAGTGCCATGCAGATACTGCAGTGGTTTATTCACACCCAGTGAATCAACTCGGTGGCATATCAACGAGAAAGAATTCTTTGCAGTCAGAAAGGCTTTTAAAAAATGGCCTTTATTTTTACTGGCTAAAAAGTTTATCTTAAAAATCGATAATTCAAGTGTTAAAGCTTTTCTGAAAAACAAAATTGAATCAAAACCAGAAAAAGCTAGGATACTTAGATGGCAAACTGAATGTCAATATTATGATTATGATATTGTCATTATAAAATCTCATGAAAATGTTCTTGCAGATTTTCTAACAAGAGATGGAGGGAATTGAAGCTGATTCCATCCTCACAACCTCAAGACATCTTGGAGACTAGCTGGAAATGCTACTCCGAGAATTTGATACCCTTGTCATCAATCCGATTGGTAGGGAAATTACAAAGGAATGATCGGGACAAAGTAATGTGAATCGATCGTATACGAGCATGTGTCCGGTCTCACTCTCGATTGAGAACGGCATTTCAAGGGCCACTCCTCCGGCCGCTAATAAGCAAACGGAGCGTTTAGAGCGCAGGCTCCCCAACCTATAGCAGAGGATTCCGTACCTCTAGCACAAGTCCTAAGTCTGGCGTAAATGTTGGCCCAAGGAAAAGCGATACTGCTGAGTCAAATCCCGAGTTATCACATCAACCCAAAGACGTCCGGGGTAAAGGGCGAAGAGATCAATCTTAGGCCTATGATGGGCACTTCTAAGATTGATATTAACGAGATTAAAGTTTCTTCTTCTTGGCAAGAATACCAGGGTAATTGGGAGCGGTGCGATTACAGGCAATGAATATCTCCGAGAAAAAATAAAGATCGATGTTTGGAAAATATCCAAGGGTTTGGATGTTACCAAATTCGATACTGAAGAAGTGAAGAGGTGGTACGAGTTTGGGGCTTTAGCCTCGATCTATACTACTTCACCAGGCTTAGGAGATCACAAAATTACCAAAATGGATCCAGGAAGCGAGTGTCACGAGTCTTTGGTCCAACAAACGACAAGGCTAAAACGAGGGGATACATTGGAGTCGTATTTCATAAATGCGAACAGAGCCCGTCGGAAAAGGTGGACATGAAGCCTTTCATTACATCAAAGCCGACGACCGGATGAAAGAGCCTTCAAAAATATCAAGGAGGCTAGTTCGGAAGAAGTACAATTGGCCATGACCTTCACCGAAGATCAAATTACTACAAGAAGGGCATGGGGATTGTGGGTGCATCTTCTTGAGATGGACAAAGTCAAGTTTCCGTTCAAGTTTTATCAAAATTCGGTGAACGGATCATTCTGTTGAATACTATGACGGGAAAAACAACAAGATTTGCGAGAAGACTTATTCGAAAAGAAAAGAAATCTTCTGTGGGAAAACAAGCTACCGAGGAGTAAAGAAACTCGCCGGAAATACCGCAATATGGCTCACATCGGCCATTGGGAACTTGGTCCTGTCCCGAATGTCAAAACAGAAGGAACCGGAATTTGGCAAAGGATTCGGCCAAAAGTCGATCGGAGAAGACCCGTGACGGAGAAGAAAAGTCACGAAGTATCCAAAGTTTGGGAGCACCAAAAAAGTAGATTCCCCAACAAAGCTAGTGGAGACATGTGACTCAGGGACAGGTAACAACCCACTCAACAAAAAGACAGAAAGTGGGTCCATAAAAGATGCCGTCAATACAAGACAAAGGACGAGTCGGTCAGGATTTGGAAGTTTGTATAAAGAACCGGATACAGACAAGATGGGGCCAATCCATGTGAAGAAAGGGAAAGGCCAACTAATTCTTTGCAAGTGGAAGCAAGCAATAATTCAAGAGTTTGATGTAAGCGTGACGTCTTACATTTCAAAAGAGTCAAGTCCGAAATTGAAATCCGGATGACATCTATTTAAACCGAGTTTGAAGGAGGCCGAGGACATCGAACATTTCCTTAGTCTTCTTACAATAAACTTTCTTTGTAAAATTCTTTTTTGTGAGTTTAGAATTTCGAGAGTGTTTTCGAGTTTTTCGATTTTAGTTTTTAATTTTATGTACAAGAGTGTGATAGCCTTTATGAGAGGCAAAATAGGTTTTCTCCTCCCAAAAGGAGATTGCGATGTAATAAATTTTTTTAAGTTCTTGATAAAATAAAAATTTGTTTGTTCAACATGTGTTCATAATGTACTATTGATTCATCCCTTTGAAGAATTACTTTTACGCCTTGGAGTAGGAAACGAACTAAGGTCTTTGAAAGCGGTTTCGAAGGAGTCGGATAACTTGCGAGATCATCTTCCCGAGGGTGAGGTTGAGCAGTGAGGAGCCTGTTTGTCAAACGATCCGGGGCGATAATTTTCCGATCGTGGTGGCGTTGGGAACCACTTAACCCGGTCTTTGTTTTGGTCAAAAGAGGTATGAATTTTAAGGGATTTATTAATTTTACGGAAGCATGTTGGGCTGATTTGGTCGTAATGAACTATTTCCATTTTCACTGTAAACCTTAGTTTGGAATCGATAACATAGAATCGAACATCTTTTAAATTCTATGACTGTTAAGTTTATCTAAAACCCGACATGATCTTTTTAAAACCTCCGTATGGAGACTGGATCTAAGTAGGTGTAACAATGCCACGAATGAAACAGGAAATAGAAACTGAAAAGTGTTCGTATTCTGTGAAATCTGGTACGAATTAATCATATTTTCTTATTCTGTTATAAAGGGTATAATGGGAACTTCAGCGTATATTTGAATCCTTTTAATAAGGAAGGCCATAGTTGTAACTGAAACATGAAAAGAGGCCATTCTTGAACTTACCCCAAACAAATTTGAGAACCTAAATAGTACTCAAACGCCAGATAGAATATTCAAACCCACTACAAGGAAAATAGAAAATAGTGAGGAACATTTGCAACTAAGTTTAAATTTGTCGCAAGAATTACTGCTCAGCAACGAAAATATCAATTTCCTATCTAAACTTTGAGAGGAATTGATCTTATTGGTTGTCAAAACCCTCATTTCTTTAAAAATAAAAATTTAAAAGTTTTGGCAATGAATACTTTAAAGATAAATTCATCACCAAATTTCTTTACCCCCAAAATATTTGTATGATTATGTTTCCATGGACTATTGCTAGTTTCTAGTGTTGGAAAATGAATTTTCAGAATTTATTGGTTTTCATGTGAAAACTGGAATTATGTTTGGATGAGTGAATGAGAATGAGTTTTATGTAGGTTTGAAAATGAGATTATGTTTGGTTAAGTAGTTTTGAAATAATATTTTATGTATATAATAATTTGAAAAGTTGATAGTGGTTGAATATTTTAATTGAATTTATAATATTATATTTGTAAGATTGTAGACTAGTGGGTCCCATTAGATATATATAATAGTATTTTTAGTATATAAAGTTGGTAATGGAGGGTCCCACATATATAATTGGATTAAAAAATAAGAATAGTGATTGATAAGTGATGTAGAGTAGTGTATAGGGTTGAGAATTGAAATTGTAGGTTTAGGATTATGTTTTATTTGAAAAGTGGAAAGTGAAAATGATAATTTCCATTGGAAATTTTAGAAACAAACATGATTCCATTTCTATGAATAGTTGGAAATTGAAAATGGGGCATTGGAAACATAAACAAACAAGACCTTAAATCTTTCGGTCTTTTCTCACAAATTTCACCGAAAAATCTCTGCTTCTTCTCTACCCGCGAAATACTTCAGCAAAAAACCTTCTCTCTCAATCGAAGTCCTCCACTCCCAAATCCAAAGTTACTTCAGATAAGCACCTTCAACTCTCAATCGGTAGGACCTTCGAATTCCTTCAGGTACGTGACCTAAATTCCTCTCTAAAAAACTCACAAACTCTATCCGAAATTCCTAACCGAATTCACATTTCTTAAATCAGGTATTTTGGTTTTTCATTTACTTGTGGTGATTATGCTAGGTTTTTCAATTGCTTGTGGTTTCTCATTTGAAAATTCCTCTTCAGATCGATCTTCTTTACCTTATCATTTGAAAAATCGGTTGATGGTGCAATAGGGTGGTGATTTGGTCGAGTGACGCTGGAATTTTAGCTTCACGCAGCTCGCCAGAATCAGAGATAGACGGTGTTGGAATCTTGATGGTGAGTACAACTCTGACTCGTTGTGTTTGTGAGAGAAAGATGGCAAATCTCTTCATTTACCATGGTTAGCTTGATGTTTGATACAATAGATCCTTAATGCAAGAAGAGGCACATACTTAGGATTAAGCCTCAATACTGGTGAGTTCTATTTATCACATAAGATTGCTTCTATGGTTGTCTGTGAAGTGGGGTGGTTAAATATTAAAACAACATAAGACTCAAAAAAATCTTTTGTTGTGGTACCAAAGCAGAAAATGATTTTTTGGTGTTCAATTATGTTTATTTGTTGTCATGTTAAACATCTTCATCATTGATTATATCATTTTGTGATAAGCTAGAAATATCTCTTTACTATATTGCATTTCTAATTTCTATATATTTTCTCTTTTAGGTTGGTGATAACTAGATCGAAAAGAATGTGAGGAAATATATTCCTCGCACGTCTTGCCGCTATAAGACTGTCATAAACCTATATTGGCAGCATATGTTCAAAATTCCTCACACACTTTAGAGAGGAGATTCTTGATTTTGCAGCTAAAGTTTAGAGAGAAAATTTTCAATTTCGCAGCTAATGTTAACAAGAAGTTTATTAATTTCCTCGTTAAACTAGATATACTATGAACATTAACCACAAATTTTTAAATTTCCTCGCTAAAAATGGATTTTATATGTCCTACATACATTTATATTTATTTAATTTTTAGGTTGATTCTATCTATAAGTCATTCACTATCAATCAATAATATAAAAGAAACTAACTACAACATTACCACAATGCTCATTCGAAAGAAATTAAACAAAGAAAGTTGATGTTGTGCATTTATATTCAAGCGTTGATTGTATCAACTACTACAAGTTTTTCTTTTTCGAAGAGTACTACAAATTTAGTTGGATGAAATCTGTTCACGGATGTCTGAAAGTGATGCCTAAATGAGATAAAATAGGAATAAAGGATCTATATTCACCTCCCCGATCACTTTGAAGACATTTAATAGAGAGAATATCGAACTGATTCTGGACATAGGTAACAAAGAGTTTGAAGATGGAAGGAGCTTCAGACTTGGTTTTTAGAGGGAAAATCCATGTAAATCCATGTAATACTATTTAGTTTAAAAAATAATACATTTTCACTTAAACATGTAATATTTTTCACTTGCACATGCTCTCTACATATTCTCATTCCTAGCATATGCACACACTGAACTAGTCCATGAAAAAATATTGCGCTCAGACATTTCGTCAAACAAATCGATAGCATCATTAAACCTCGTGAAAAGAACCTATATATTAAACAAGGAATTAGCTACCTATAGATTCAACAAATACTCATTTTTTATGACCATTCTATGAACAATCTTCCCATATACAATTCTTTGTGAGCACATGAAGTGATAACAAAAAGTATACAAAATTGATGGCCATGGTGACAGAGTCAGTAGTGAAAGGTTTTTGAAAAGTTAAAAGAGTTTTTGAGTGAAGCAGCAATGGATGAGTGAATAATTAGTCAAAGAAACGTATGATAATGCGAGAGAAGTAGTGATGATATGCGCATGAATTTGCTTAATTTCAAAGATCGGAGGGCTTTTCCATAGAAGTCGATAGAGTGATCATCCGAAGACTTGAGTGAAAGTAAGGATTTGTATTGGATGGTTCGGGTCAACTCCCAAAAAATTACAAAATTACCACAATGGGTTTGGATTTGGGTCATGGAGCTACGTCTCACGGATTTAGACCCGTGAGACGGTCTCATATAAGTTTTTGCCTATATATATAGGGAGGGGATCCTGTGAGACCACCCCCCTAGGTAAGTCCATAAGACCAAATCCACACCATTAAAAACATAAATCAACGGTCAGGATCTCAATGAATCTATACAACTTTACATAAGAAACTATACATAGGAGGGGGTAAAATAGTAATCTGTCGAAATAAAATTGGTAACCGAATGCTAAAAATTAGGGACGCGATCTTGAATTGATCACGTCCCATAATCAGTGGAAATCCACCCGCGTCAACCCTTCTTCTTCACCACGACATTCTCTACCACCATTGACATCAAACTCTTAAACCTCGAAAATTATACAATATACATTTGCAGACGGGAAAAAACATACAATATATTTCGTTAATTGTCGAGGTTGTCATCAGTTAGAGCAAAGGGATTGTACAATGGCAGAAGATCTTCCCTCCAACGCGATTGGTGAATGTTTCCAAGGTAATTTCTTACGATATACTTGCAAAAAAATTTGGGAGGAATCACTCGAAAAACAACATCGAACGCATAATCGAACCAATTGTATGTTTTTGTTGGTAATTTGTATGTTTAATATACAACAGATGTATATTTAGTGTACAAACATTGTATACATATTTTACAATTTTTCAAATTTTGGAATTGTCTGTGCATTGTATATTTCTTGTGAGTTTGTATATGTAGTGAACAATGTTAGTATATTTAGTATATAAATCTTGTGTTTGAATATTTATTTCTTAAATATTTACAACTAGTTTGGAGATTGCATATATGTTGTCAACTGTTTTACGTGTATATTTAATATATTTAACTTGTATACATAGTCATGAGTGTTGTATATTTATAATATAAACTTGTATGTATTGTTATATTAGTTTCCCTGATTCCATTTAGTTAGATTGGATATAAATTCCTCTAAAAAAAAAAATTGTATGGTGGTGTATATGAACGTAGTTACTAATAATAATAATATGTATGTATATGGTTGTATATTGTATAAATAATACATCCATTTTATTTTTATAATGCTCTGTCTTGTTTAATGTAAAACATCACAGAACCAACAAACGATTTCAATGGACGTCAGCGGCTCGAAATCTCACCAGGCTCAACTAAATATTGGATACCAGAGGTAGAACAAGAAAATATTCCACGAGTGGGCATGTATTTAGCTACATTGGAAAACGGTATAAAATTTTACAAAGAGTATGGAGCATTAGCGGATTTGACATCAGAAGGAGCACGACAAAGCCGTTCAAGAACGAATTAATTCGTTTGCATTATGTTCTTTGCAATAGAGAAGGCTTCAAACACACAAAAAACAACATACCAATTGTATGTTTTTGTTGGTGATTTGTATATTTAGTATACATATCTTGTATATGCAGTGTACAAATATTGTATACATAGTTTACATTTTTTGATATTTGGAATTGTCTATAGATTGTATATTTCTTGTTAGTTTGTATATGTAGTGTAGAATGTTAGTATATTTAGTATATAGGTCTTGTATTTGTAGATTTATTTCTTGAATTATTTACAACTAGTCTGGAGATTGCATATTTTTTCGCAACTGTTTTGCGTGTTTATTTATCATATTTAACTTGTATACAATAGTCATAAGTGTTGTATATTTATAATATAAACTTGCATGTATTTTTATATTAGTTTCCCTAATTCCAGTTTGTTCAAATGAATATAAATTCATCATTATTTAATTGTATGGTGGTGTATATGAACGTAATTACTAAAAATAATAATGTGTATGAATATAGTTGCATATTGTATACATAATACATCCATTTGGTTTTTATAATGCCCTGTCTTGTTTGATGTCAAAAATTACAGAACCAACAAACAATCTCAATGAACGTCAGTGGCTCGAAATCTCGCCGGGCTCAACTAAATATTGGATACCAGAGGTAGAACAAGAAAAGATTCCACGAGTCACGAGTGGGCATGCATTTCGCTACATTGGAAACCGGTGTAAAATTTTACAAAGAGTCTGGAGCAATTAGCGGATTTGACATCAGAAGGAGCACGACAAAGCGGTTCAAGAACGAAGTAATTCGTTTGCATTATCTTCTTCGCTTGACATTTTATTAACCACGACTCCTGCAATGCAAAAAAAAAAATACACAATTCAGCTATCAAAAATTTTATGCATCAGCCCTGTTTACATTACACTTAACATTGTATATTTAACTTATCATATCTGTATATTTAGTATTTGGACCAATCTCCACATAAAAAAAATCATATTCATATATCAAAACTTTATGCAACTTGCTGTTTAAATTCCACTTAAATATTGTATATTTAACATAAGTTATTTGTATACTTGGTATCACCAAAACCCCCACATTAAAAAAAAAACAAAAACAAGATTCATATCTCAAAACTTTATACAGCTTCTTGTTTACATTCCATTTAATCTTGTATATTTAATATAACAATCTGTATAAATAATCAACACCACAAACCACACATAAAAAAAGGCATGATTCATATATCTGAAAATTATACAATTTTCTGTTTACATTTCACTAAAATGATGTATATTTAACATGACAACTATGTATACTTAGTACACAACATCTGTACACATGTCAGATACAAAAAGAAAAAAAAAGAACCTCTGAGCCACAAAATTTACGGACGTCGGAACCCCGCCCTACAGCTTCTCCACGGAATCGAACACCTTAAACCACCACAACTTGGTCGCGGCAAAGAACAAACGTGAATGTGGAAAGGTCTGGTAAAATAACTGAGAAAAAAATATTTAGAACAAAAAACGGGCGCCAAAACTGTACCCTATCCTACTCCCTCCTTCAAAAATCGAACAACTTCGACCACCTGGAATCGTTGGTAGAGACGATAACCGAAGGAATTAAAAAAATTGAGAGCGACAGTAACTTGAGGGGAGATGACCGATTGGAATTTTGGGGAAAATTGAAAATAGGGTTTGTTTGCAATATAGAACACGTTCAAGGAGGGAGAAATCAAAAGGGGTCTGATTTTTCAAAAGACACGATTGGCACCTAATTGGGTTTTTTGCTCCTAAAAATTGGGTAACTGATAAAAGGAAAGATTGTGTTTTCCTAAAAACAAGCAAAAACGTGTATTATATTAAAATTGGTTAAATGTAAAAATACAATACTACCCTTATTATCCAAAAATAACAAAAAGTGATCTACACCATTAAAAAATTTAAATCAAGGGCCTATATGAGGTCTTATGCACTAACCTAAAGGGATTGGTCTCATTTGAACCAATCCCTATATATAGAGATATGAGAAAGAAAGGGGGAGCCCGCATATACAAAAGAAGGAAAAAGAGAGGGGGACCGCATATGTATAGAGAAAGACGCACGTACATTTTGGATTTGGTATTGAACTGATTCCAGATATAGGTAACAAAGAGTTTGAAGATGGAAAGAGCTTCAAACATGGTTTTTAGAGGGAAAATCCATGTAAATCTAGTGAAGTCATCAACAAAGTGTATATAATATTTAAAACCATGAAGAGATATAATATGAGCAGGGCCCCACAAGTCAGAATGAAAGAGTTGAAATGGAGCTGTAGTCTTAGTAGGTGTGGATGCAAAATGCTGCTAATGTAATTTGCCTACTTTACAAGCATCACAGAAAGAAAGAGATTGACATTGAACATGAAGTTTACATTGTTTCAGTACAGTATAAATAACAGAACTACAAGGATGACCAAGTTTTCTGTGCCAACTTGTGACAACTTTATTGCAAAGTAAAGCATGTGAACTGATAGTGGATGGAACAATAGAAGAATTACAATGTGATGAGAAAGATGAAGTATACGATCTTTGTCAAGTAAACGTGAGATCTTTGAGTAAGTTTTTGGTGATTTGAGGTACATATAAGATGTTATTCAGTAGAAGATGTGTAGAGTGACTAGTAGAAGGAATGGTACTGGATGCAATATGAGAAATAGGGAGTTTAGAACCATTACTTTCAACCAAGTGACCATTTCCTTGATAGTTGGCCTTGAGGACTTTCTAAATCTGCAGTGATATGATTTGTTGCTCTACTATCAAAATACCAGTTAGGATCATTAATATTAATAGCACCAGGAGTGGTAGTAAGAAGATCCTAAGAGTTAGAGAGGTTGCCATATTTGAAATCTTCATAGCTGTTCTCAGTACCAGAACCTTTGAAACTAATATCAGATCGTGTAAAACACTTGATAGCAATATGACCAGGTTTACTACACAGCTGGCAAAAAGTTCTGTTGGTAGGATGCCTGAAGAATCTACCACCACGACCTTTGCCTGGATAGCTTCTACCACCACCTCGAGGATTAAAACCTCGTGCAAAACCAGCAACATTAGCAGCAGGGGAAGGAGAGTGATTCTGAGTAGATGTGTGTAATGCAATTGAATGAGACGGAGAGTGATTCTGCAAGCACATTTGATGAGTGTGTAATGCAAATTGAACTTCTTGGAGATTGAGATGATAAGATCTACTTGTGAGATTAACTACAACTGAGTCAAATGCAGGTCCTAGACCCCCAAGTATATACATGCACAACTCATCATTATATAAGACTGTACCAACCAGCTGAATTCAAGTCATCTGCAAGTGTACGCATTTTCAAACTATATTCATCAACACTAAGATCACATTTCTTCAATGTTTGTAACATAAACCTCAACTGCAATGATCTAGCCTTGGATCGAGACTGAAACAAATTGGCAAACACAATCCAAACTTTATTTGCAGTATTACATCTGCTAATATGCCCCAACATCGATTCACTCACAGAGGACAACATCCAACTGAGAAGAAATTGATCTTTTCGAACCCAAACAACATACTCAGGATTAACGGTGAGATTTTGATAACTCACCAGTTGAAGAAACACACAAAAATTGCGGAGGAGCAGTGCAATACCTAGTTTAGGATTTGATATTTATATTTTTATGTTATTATTAATAATATTATAATTAGTATTATTATTAGTCTTAATTTTTTTTCTTTTATTATATTAAGATAATGTTGTCCAGTCAACATCAATCCAATTTCAGACTCATTCAATGGTCCAATCATATATTATGTTTTATTAAAGCTCAAAATCTATTTAAATAAGTTCAAGTTCCACTAAATCTGTAATATATGTTAATGTTATTACTGATACTATTATTACATTGTATTAATTATTTTATTCATTTGTGTAAATAAGAAAAATAATGGTTGATTTATATATTTATAATGTCTATACAGTATAATAATATATTTTAAGTTGAGAAGAGGATTTTTATCTGATTTTTTAACACAAATAGATAAGCTTAAATCTCCCAGGACACCATTCAACTAGTTTGAAATTTTTGATAATAAGGGTTATTGATTTTTTAGTACCTGACTTATAGGCACTTTGCTGGTTTGGTACCTGACATTTTCGAGTTACCAATTTAGTACCCATACTTCACGTTTTTTATAAATTTGTACCTATTCACTTTTAAGGACAAAAATGCCAAACTTTCACGATCGCCGCTTGAAATTTGAAAAAAACACATTGCGGACTTGCGCGACAAGACCTTCAAAACTCATAAGTCGCTCTCGGTGTCATCTTATGAATTGCAGATCTATCTCTTAGCTTTCAATAGCCGCTTGAATGAAACGCATAAAAATATGCAAAATAACTCCCCCACACTTAGTATTTTGCTTGTCCTCAAGCAAATAATCACACCTGTAAACCCAACAAAAAATATTATGTCCACTTTAAAACTCAACTAATCCATAACACCGTGTTCTATTCAACTTAGATCCAACCCTAATAAATCCCCAATTTCTACAGTGGACTCACCTGGCTAAGGTTAGAAGTTAACAAAGGTGTTCTACCTTACTCGCTAAGTTTCAAATTCGTTTTATAAGTTGCAACCCCATTGCACAAAACAAACCACTCAATCGTTAGCCATATAATTACTATTACTTTCCTTTTTTTTTCTTCTTTTTTTTATTTTCCTTGTTTTGTTTTTTTGCTAGAATTTTTGAGATGTCTTCCACTATGTGTAAACTTTGAATTTTCTCCAAAGGCTAATAAGGTGGTTTCCCATACTCATGTTTATGCCGCCGTTTTAAGTAAAACACAATCATGGCGCTCATGATTGCTCTTAGTTATCAAGCAGCAACAAACAAAGGTGTATAATCAAGTTTCTTTTTTGTTTTGCTCTTTCTCATTTTATTTTATGATTTTTTCCATAAAGCTAGCAATCTCGTGCACACAATAATTAAAATAGGGGCTCAACTTAATTCACATCAACGGAACCTAACAATTTAAGCCCCACAACCTAGGCTATCATTTAACCCTCACCGAACCAAAAAGTCCAATTCACATTCTAGCCAAATCCTACATATCAAATTCACGATGTAATTTCATAATAAAAAATTAAATCTTGGCACATATTTCTAGTCAGTTTACAAACACAATTTTAACACTTGTAACATTTATAAGGCTAGTAATAACCAACCACATGCAACTATAACACATATACAATGACAATACCCTCCCTCACACTTATATCACACAATGACCTCAATGTTTAAAAAAATAAGACAAATGGAAAGAGAGACATCCCTGGAAAGTGTTATAATCAGCAAACAGTTAAGGGAATCACATGAACCATTAATTCTGCAAAAATCATGTAAAGGGAAAATAAAATACAACATATAAATTAAAAAAACAAAATCAAACTAGCATGCACAAAAACACCACATGCAAACTCACACAAAAAGAAAAATATTTGGGTTGTCTCCCGAGAAACGCTCTTTTAACGTCATTAGCTTTACATAATCAGCTAAGAAAATCATGGCGGGTCATCGAACAAGACCTTTATTACCACCTTAGAATTTTTATCCGGATGAATTTTATTCTGAATCACGTGTTCATGCTATAAGATATCTTTTACAATAGAATCGACATGAGTCTACAATAAAATTATTATGCAAGGCATATGCAAGACTAAAAGCTATATCAAAAATTGAAAATGTTATAGTTTTTCCCAAGACATTCATACTTAGTTTTCTATATTTGACATCAATCAAGGTGTTGGTGGTGGCCATTGACGATCTACCCAACAAAATAGTATGATCCTTAATATTACCTTTATCCTCCTCCCAATCTAAGATAACAAAATCATGAGAATTTTAAGACCACCTACTTGGACAAAAATATCTTCAACAATATCTTTACCTAACAGCAGGTTGCAATCATAGTCTAGTAGATTTCAATTTCCTTAAATTTAATTGCTGAAATATAGCGTAAGACATAAAGTTAATTCCAGTTGCAAGGTCAAGTATACCTGCAACTTTCTTATTATTCCCAAAAGTAATATTAATGATCAAACTACCTGGAATTTGTGGTTTTGGGAGTGGACTTAGGGATAGATTAGGAAATTTGTAAGGATTATCAATTTTGTGTATTGACAATCCCTTACTTGCCTCCTTATCCGTATTTTCTTCACTTGTATCATCCTTCTTTTTCGCTTTAGCAATACCTGTGGAGTTGGACGAGACAGTAGAATATGGAAACTCAATTTTATTATCATAAATCTCACCAATTTCAAGATCAGTGATGGCTTGAGCTTGCTCCAGTTGACTAGGAAACATTTCCTTTTTGAAGACATGTCGAGCTATCTCACCAACTTGTATAGCCAATTGGCCCACTTGAGTCTCAATTCGCTTAACAGAGGCCTCCAAGGATTCAAACAGTCTTCTATTCCCTTCTTGTGTTTGCTGACTAACTTCTATTCCCCTCTTGTGTTTGCTGACTAACTTGAATAAAACAAATCAAGCTTTTTTTTTTAATGTAAATCGTGGTGGTCGCTCTTGATTAGCGACCATTCCTGGTGCTTATATAAACAACATTAAGAAAATATATCAAACGCACCTGGCGAAAGAAACCTAAACTAGAAACCAAAAAAATAATCCTAATCTAGAAACACGAAAAAGAAACACAATAATTATAATGTCTAAAGATTTTCCCGGCAACGGAGCCAAAAAAATTTCGGCCGCTAAACACCCAAATTAATCTAGCAACGTTCGTAAGAGTACGATATTGATGTAGGGTGGCAAGTTAAGCACAAGTCGTCTCTCAAGGAAGACTTAGCTGACAAACAATTAATGTGCATCACAATAAAGAGAAAATAAATCCTAAACACTCTAACCAGATTTGTATGATTTTAATAACTAAAGAAAAACAAGTAAAAGATCATTGCATAATTAAACCCGATAAAACAATATGAATAAATGTCTAGATATGATTATGCGATTAAATAATTAAGAAAGCAGATATAAACTAGGCCTAGATATGATAACTTTCGTATTTACAGACTAAGTCTAGATAGATCTAATTTACCGAATTAATTGACCAAGTTAGATAATACATTGATGATTCATATCTAACCTCCTAATTAAATTTAGCCGGACTATAATATCATCCATCGATCTCAATTATTCCCTCAAGATAATACAAAGTTGGACGAGCAATCAATTATAAGATAAAGCCATTCAATGAGGAACGACATAATCAATCAATTAATATTCATGCTTATTTGTTCGATTTAACATATCCTAATCCTAGAACAAGGAATTTACTTCATACTTGAAGATGGAATCATAATCTCAATTGAAAAATAGAAAACAATAATAAACATAATTATGCTATAACAATAATCACCAAACAATTGAAATTAGATAAAAAAAGATTAAGAAATATTACGTTTGGATTAAGTCATAAAATACCTTCGTGGAAGAACAAGCAATCCCCAATGTTGAATGAAAGAGAAAATAGAGAAAACTAGGGTTTAAAAGTGCTAAAAATTAAAAGGGTTCAAACTAATGGTCTCCCAAAGTGTTATTTATAAGCCTAGAGTTTTATACGAGGTAGAAGAGCCAAAACACGGAACTAAATTGTGAATTTCGTGTTCAGAAAGTCACCGTGTGCGACCGACGCACTTTACCGTTCGACCCGACGAGCGCGACTGCGGGCTCTCGCACGCGCGGCTGAAAAAACACACTGCCAGACTTGCGCGACTGTGCACTCTTTATGCGCGACCGTGCACCTTCAAATTCTCTTGGTGTCTTGTTATGAATCGTAGATCTATCTCTTAGATTTCATATCCACTTGAATTACCTCCATATCAATTTTCTAGAGAGAGTTATGGCCAAAATACTAAGATGTATAATTTCCAAAATTTCATGACACTATTTCCATTTACACATGATTTTAACCCTATAAACGTCTTTATTTATAACTAGTAGTAGAATATACCTTGTAGAACTTTGTCTTAGCTTTCCAATGGTGCAAGAATCATATCAATTGAACTTTAGATGAAAATGTTATGTCCAAAATATGACGACTGCCGTTGTTGCACGAAATGACTTTTTGACGTTTCTTGCTCCAAAATTTGTTTAATCCACCAATACCTAGAAAATCATCAAAATAACACAACATATATCACATAAAACATGCAACATACAAATAAAAGGTATACATAACGATTTTTCAATTTTTCACTGCAAAAATTAACCTTTAGTCATGCTAATGACCATTGTCATGATTTGTATCATTTATTGTGACGCCTACATCGTCACTTTAACGAAAACATTTTTGTCATCTATATTTTTGCTTTGTCACAAAAAAATATATTTTTAATGATGAATGCTTGTTTTGTCATTCTAACATTAAATTTTAATGACGAACATGATTGCATTACCAAATTCATCAAATTCTAATGACGAATCTTGGTGTCACAATCGTATTAACAATTTCGTCATATATTACACAGTTTGTCATGAAAGAGGTGATTTAACGTTACAAAACATTGGATGTCACTTAATGTGTATTTATAATGTCAAAAAATGTGTCACAAATAATTAAGATTAAACGACAAGGTATGCATTGTCACCAAAAGAATATGAAACGTGATGAATTTTTTCATCATGGAAACAATAGCAATATATGTGGTGAAATAATGATGAAATTGTCCGTCATAAAAATGAATATGTGGTGACAAAATCTACCGTCACAAAATAATTTATATGGTGACAAACGATTCATCATAATTGACTTATTTTAAGTGACAAGTTTTGAAGATATTTGTGGTGATACCACTCATCATTATAGTATATTTTCAATGACAAATTGTATACCGTCAAAAAATAGATTTGTTTGATGACGACTCAATTTGTTGTAATAAGTTATTCTTTTAGTTACAAAATAATTCATTGTCACTAATTGATAGCTTTCTTACATGACAACATAAATTTTCATGAAAAAGAAGTATTATAGATGATGTTATTGGAATATTTTTTTTATTTTTACACATATATAATTATTTAGGTATTAATTTGTAATACTATATAATACATTATTAATATTACAAAGTGCAATTTCAAATGCAATAAATTTAAAAAATCAATCATATCTAATCAAGTAGAATACAATTATTCTTTTTAAAAAAAATCTAGAATACAATTATTTATCAATATAAGAGAAATAATAAAATATTCATATTTCAAATAGACAATAAATTACTTGATCAATGTCGAAAGAAGAAAAATTAAATGTCCAAACAAAAAGAGTACTTAGAGAATATAAAACAAAAGTCCACTTAAAAAAAAATGAGAAACTTCTTCTGCTGAATCTACAACCACCCATATATGAAAAGACTCACCTGTATCAAAATATAATTTTTTTAAATTAGCGTACATATATTAGTTTAAAAAAATATAACTTTAGAGAAGACAATATATAGATTAGTCTAATTATTCAAAAATGAAAAAAAAAACTTGTACCAATTGTACAATAGTTCATCACCTATTAAATTCTCACAAAATCTAAATTGAAACATGTTACTTACATTAATTCTATTGGCTTATAGATTATTCCCACTCGCAGCCATGAATACCATAAGCTTTTCGATACATGCACCTTGCCGACTCAATTGGTCTTTCAAAATCACCCACTTGTGACTTAAGCCCACTTACTTGAGATTCTGATTCTTGTAGCCTTTCTTGTGTCTTTTGAAGTTTATTTTGCATTTGTCGAGTAGTTGAGTCATACGAAGTGGTGCGTCTACTTGGAGATTTTGGGCCATAACCAAGGCCCTTTATATAACCAGATTCATGGCCAAACACCTCCAGAACTATTTCGTTGACACTCTTCTCAATTTATTCTTCTATATATTGGTCTCGCTTTGATATCATAGACTCCTATTTGATATTGGACATACGAATATGCAATTAATATCATGACATAAGATAAGATGATAATAAAAATATGTATGTGAATGAATTACCCAATTCTCTTTAGCATCAACTCTTGACTAACCATCTTTTTCTTTATAATGAGTACGTTTATACAACTCAATCATATCACATTGTTCTCCATTCAGCTCTTTCTGGGACTAAAAAATTGAGAAAATGAAAAAAATTAACAATCCAAAAAAAATAAAAATAAAAAAATGTTATCGACTCAAGGTTACTTATAACACACACAATTTCATGTTGAAGAATAGTAAAAGGCATTCTTCTAGAAATATGTGGAACTCGTACTTTTTTCCGATTTCCAGTATTGCAAGTTAAGATAGAAATATAATAAAAAAGAAAATATGTTATAAAATTTAAATATAAGTTTAATTTAATTTTAGGCGTTATTACCTTATATTCGGGTGTTGCAAAATACTCACACAAAACTTCCCAATTTTGTTTATTAGGAAAAAAAGATGGCTTATTATTTTTAGCCTCTTCTAAAGTTGCATACTTCTTTTGATGTTTTTTTGCCTATTCATTTACCGAATGAGGCATTGCTCGTTGGGTCAGTTCAATTTAGATGGATGTATTCCATTGAACGATAATCTAAAAGCCATATTTAGATACTTGCATCCAAGTTCACATTGTAATCATGTTGATTATATTTTTTTTTGTAGATCATTATGTGACTTAAAGCAGAGTGTGCAAAATAAAGCTCATCCAGAAGGTTCAGTTGCAGAAGCATACATCCCAAAAGAGTGTTTAATTTTTTGCTCAATGTACTTAAGGGGAATTGAGACAAGATTTAACTGAGAAGAGTGAAATAATTACATAGGAATTGATGATAGTCTACGAATCTTCTCACAAAAATATCGTCCTTTTGGAGCAACAAAGTTTGTAGAATTATCAGAGGAGGAGTTCAATACGACACAATGGTTTGTCTTTCAAAACTGTGAAGAGATTGAACCGTATTTTGAGTAAGTGTATAATTACATTTTTAACATAAAAAAAGAATTTACAATCATTTATAATATTTGAAATATATATTGATAATGATTATAGGCAGCACAAGAGGGAGCTTCTATTGGATGATTGTCAAAATATAGACCAAATACACAAAGAGCAATTTCCTGCATGGTTCATGAAACACGTAATGTTGAAATTACAAGCAAATTCAATTTAAAATTTTATTTTTCTCATTCTTATATTTTCAGATGACTCAAGTATATCACGAAGAACCATCAGAAGCAAACAAATCGTTGTATTCACTTGCAAGTGCACCACACAAATGGATAAAAGTATCCAAATTGTTTTGTGAATGGAGTAGATTTCTAACTAAAGAACATGATAGTCGTCGTGAAAAAACTCAAAACAAAGTGGGATCATGGTGGAAGGTAACCATGGCGAAGATACCACTGAATTTTATGGAGTTCTAAGTGATATAATTCAGCTTGATTATATGAAAGATAGGAATGTTATTATATTCAAATGTGAATGGTTTGATCTTGGGAGAAAAAAAAAGAACAGGGATACAAAAATAAGGAAATATAATAAGTGTTAAAGTTACTGGAAAATGGTACGAGGATGACTCTTATATATACTAGCTGATCAAGCAAGACAAGTTTTCTACATTCATGATCCTAAGTTAGGTCATGATTGGAGAGTAGTGCAACCATTTCAACATAGGTATGTTTTTGATATTGATGAGATGCATGATGAAGGTATGGAAGTTGATGAATTTTTCTCCGTGTAGATGAAGTATATCAAGAGAATGTTGCAAATGAGGAATTTGAAGTTATTGTTGGTGAAATAGAATTGCTATGTAGGGACGAAATGGATCCCGAAGACATTGATGAGTCAATAATTGCAAGATTACCTGAAGTTGATGAGTTAGCAAACTTAGATGATGCCGATGAGGAAGATGAGTTAGATGATACCCTGTTTGACTATGTTAGTAGTGAAGAAGATTCTCAAAAAAATAACAATTCTGATAATGAGAGTGATGATGATATATAATTGGAGTGAATATAAGAGTAAGCTTCCTTGGTTACTCAATGCTTTACTGTTTGATCACATTAGTTTTTCCAGAATAATGCCAATTAATAATGATAATATTAATCCATGTCTTTTCCTTGTTGATCTTGTTTCTGCTACATTCCAGATATATATCATTTATTGTTAAATTGAAAATTTACAAAATTAATTAGGATGGTGGAATAGATTTTTTGTGCTCTATTAATATTGCATTATTAGGATGGTGGTATAGATGTTTAAGTTAACTAGTTGTTTCATATACGAGTTGTTCATCTTTTTCCATCAAGGCTTATCTGTCTACGACATTCCAATACCAATTTGTTTTCTATTCGAAGACTAAAGAATTTTAAGGTTTTTCCCCATTCTGTGTTGAGGGGTTGTGAAAGCAATAGTTAAATTAGGCTTATCTTTCTAAATTACAAATACCCTCTTAATGTATTACAAACAGTCCCTGAGGTTTGTATTTGCTTTACAAAATCCCCCCATTGAGGTGCAATTTGTAATATTGAAACAAATGTCAATATCTTTTGCAATTATGAATGCTAGCTCTGTTTTTCTTAAAAAAAAAAAAATAGATTGGACCTCAAGGTTATATATTTCAATTAATCCAATAAATTATAGTTTTAGATTATTTTAGGTCTTTCAATTGGATAAACACTTGAAATGCGTATTGTCCTTCGCTGACATATTGTTGCCTTCAAATTGTCTTGATCAGGAAATGGGGGTAGAGGCAGAGGGGGGCGTGGTGGGAGGACTGCATGTAATTAATAATTGTCATCAAACAATCATAACTAGTTACTCTGCATATTGTTGTGGACAAGAACAAGTGATCCAATGGAGTATATTAGAGAACAATTGTTTAGTTATAATATAGTTAGAGTAATCATGCCACGTAGGCATAATTGGCTGGGAGGTAAGCTGAGCTTAATGAAGCTCACATTAATTGTGTATTTAAAGGCTGTAAAACTGAGTTGATACTCACTTATCATTTTTACATTTTCAATATTCAACATAATGGTTTTTTCTTGGTTATTAACAGGACCAATAAGAGAGCATTATCCGAGTGTCCATAAAATGTGAATAGGCAGGTAAGCAATTGGCATGGCAAGGGAGCCACGATTCAGACCATGTTTGGGTATGGAAACGTGATCGGATAAGACGTCTAGCTCTACACCGTGTATGAGGGAACTACTCTCTAAAATTGCTCCTTCAGCTCCAAGATGCTCGATTACCCAGAGGTTCATAAGGAAAACTACCATCTGTGAAATATTTGGAAGCACATTATCTGGAATATGAAAACCGACATCACATATGTTTGAATCGACTGAATAACATATTTGATTAGAATTTTTCGATCCGCTTGGGATAGTGATTTGTCTTTTCATCCATGGATCGGAGTTTATTCCATGCATGGTCCTACAAGGACAAGAAAACTTCTCTTTTATTTTTGCCAAATACTGATTATAGACCCAAATATTTTCTATAAGAATCAATAATAGGTATGCCCAATATCCTAGAGATTTGGTTTTCAAGGTCAGCTGAGGCACTATAGTTTTCATGGCTGAAGCATATATATGATTTTTCGTTTTGTGCAAAGTTATTTCATTGAGAATTAGTATATTTGTTTAATGTGATTTCACCGATTATGTAAAAGTTCGAATTTTCAAGAATTAGAAATTGTTTTTCAGCCCAGATTTTTTTTATTCGTATTTATAGTGAAAGTAGATGTAATTCACATGGATATATTATTCTTTCCAATTCAAAGGTGGATAAGGTGGATATATATAAAACCTGATGACTTTGGTGTAAAACTTTACATACACCACATAGCGAGTGTATGCCACTTGGTTTATAAATACGGAGAATTTTTAAAGTACCCACTATGGATAGTGGGTACTCTTTTCTACCCAATAAGATAAAAAACTTCTTTTCTACCCAAATTAACCAAATTATCCCTCTTTTAAATTGGTATTTTTGAATTTTGAAATTTAAATCATTATTATACCATTCAAAACCGTATAAGAAACCGTATAAAAACAAAAAACAAATAAGAAACCAAACCCATCCCCATTTCGTGCCCCAACTGTCAAAACAAAAGGAAGAAAAAAAGGAACCCATTTCGTGCGACTACAAGAAGAAGAAGAAGTACCAACCCCCCATTTTGTGCCCAATAAGAGAAGAACATGGACTCAATCGTGTCGGCCCGTCGCCGACGCCGACCGCCTCCACCTCCGCCGCCGCCGCCGCTTCGCCGCCGCCTCCGCCTCCACCTCCGCGCTCCCGCTTCGCCGCCGCATCATCATCCCCGTTTTGCCGTCGCCCTTCCGAATTAAAAACAGGTAAGCATATCAATCGCGATTTTGGGTTTTAAGTTTTAAACTCTATTTATGTTAGGTTCATTGATTTAGGATTTTTAGTGTTCGATTTTGGTGTTTAGGGTTTATCAATTGGGTTTTTGTTGGATAAATTTTTGAATAAGTTTGATAAATTTGTATGTTGGGTTATTGTTGGATGTTGGTGACTTGGTGAAGTTATTTTTACTTTGTGGACTTCAAGCCCCGCAATGCGCGGCGCGATTTGATGAAGAAGATGAAGCGGCACGATATCGTGCCGCAACCCTAGGTATAATTGGCACGATATCGTGCCTAGGTATAAATGGGCACGATATCGTGCCCTAGGTATAAATGGGAACTATATCGTGCCCAACCCTAGGTATAATTGGGCACGATATCGTGCCGTAGTTTAATTTGCGGACGATATCGTGCCCTAGGTGTATTTGCACGATATTTTGGCACGATATCGTGCCATAGGTATATTTTTTGGCACGATATCGTATCGTGCCCTAGGTTTATTTTGTGCGCCCATGAAACATCTGTTTTTTCCATGTATTCTTTTTTATATCGTGCCTAAATATCCATATCCATATCGTCCCACATCTTTGTTTTTTTTTCACTACATTTTCGCATTTTTTCAACAATTCATCTTACTAAATTGAAATTTATTAATTGTTGTAGGTCGGTCCACAATGGAAGAGACCTCATATCATCGAGAGAGGGCTGAGATCACGGGATACGTTCGATCGAATATTATTTGAGACCATCGAGAGATGAGTTGCGGGGATCGATGATGATTTATATAGTCGTTTAGACAGTCGGTTTTCGGATATTTTATGGATTTTGGGTATGACGGGAGATTGGTTGTAATGCAAAGACTACATGCATTAGTTGCGATGGAGGTGCGTGTGCCCGGCGCCCGGAATCGGAGTGTTGGTTCCACGTCGGAGAAGCGATTCTATCGATTCTCTCGGCGTGATTTTGCTATGATATCGGGATTACGATTTTCAGGGTCCACATTTGACCCTAACGGTGATTTTGAGGTACCCGAGACTGGTATATATAGACGGTATTGGCCTAGGGGTGATCGGGGTGTTATGCAGGAGATTAGCCAGTTCGAGAGACGCACAGGGGAGCGGTTCGCTCGATTGGAGACACGAGTCGATGATGTTGTTTCTCGGTTAGAGACTGTCATCTTAGAGGAGGGTTCTCGCTTGGACAGACGCCTAGATCAGGAGATAGGTCGGGTTCCGGACCTTGTTCAGCATATTCCACATTTCTTCTTACTACGCACTTGTCTCGAAGGACCCGGCTGTGTCACTGAGGCACTTTCGCGCTCATCAAGCGGCAATGACATAGTGCATTTGACTCTTACGTGAACGATTACTTGATGCTTTGCACTCAACGCAACATTATAACTCATTTTAAGCCCATGTCGCGATTCCAACTGTGCTATCATATCTCTTGGCACGAGCGCAAAATGTTCCACTAGTAATCTAGATGCAAAATACGCACCTACTACTTTAGAATGCACCCATTTTTTAGATGCATTGTCATTCAAATTTAACCCACATCCATGGTGCTTGTCAAACTTCCCTACTCTCCAAATACCATCCTTTCCATACGCACGCATTTGAAAAGGGCATCGTTCATACTTGCATATTGCATGAAAACGAGTCTTATCTGAGCGTTCAACTCGATACTTTCGACTTGATTTTCAAGGTGATACATGCCTATTGCGATATCCAATTGGTTTTGCTCATGTATGTTGCTCCTGGCGCAATGTCCCACGGATGCTTCCAACCTAGCGAGTTCCTCGGGAGGAACTCGAAACGTGCGAGAGTGTACCGGGAATCACCCAACTTCGTCTGTGGGCACTATTGTTTCGTCCATATTGTCTCTATGGATATCCGGATGTAAGTTAGCACCTCACTTACTTTAAATAATCTTGCTGCATCTTGGTTTTGGTTTTTCGAAATACTTCTCTAAAATCACGTCTCCACTCACAAAATTCCTCAAATTCAAAGACGTTCTTTGGTCATTTTCAAATTGATTATTATCTTCAACGCCGTACCAACATCACCAAAGAAGCGAGTGTAGTTCTCACCAAAATCATTTGGACTATAGTTTGCACCATAATTAATTTCATTATTATCACAACCAACATCAAAGATCGTTGGATAAATATTATCACAACCCATATCGGGATAATAGCCATCTTCATTGCTTGGCCTTATACTAGGTCCCGGACAATTGATATTTGGAACATTAAATGTAGGTGCTAGTGGACGCGGATGATCAATAATTGGAACATTGTTCATATGCATAAAAGGTGCTCCACTAGGCCTTACTACATGACTATATAGATTGATTTTGCGGTATCTTGTTAAATTGTATTTGTTGAAAACCAAGAAGTTGCATGTAGTTGTAATTAGGCCCAATGATTTGTTGACAAATCATTCGACTAGCCATTAGTTGCATAAAACTTCCACCAACACCTTCTTGACCTTCAACGTTCTCAACTCGATTATGCTCGGGATCGACCTCCCAATACATTATGCGAACTAGTCTCACCCATCGTTTTTTTTTTCGGTGTTACAAAAACAACCGGTAACTCGGTGTTCCCAAACGCAGCGAGTTTCAATGGCATCATCGTTTTTCAACTTTAACTTCCCAAGTTTGTTTCCAGAAATATCTACAATAGCATGCATTATACAATCGTATACGCCCCTATCAATATCAACAACACCATAAACCTCCTCCAATATTTCACTATAATTCATTTTGCCCAGTTTAATACGTACAACTTCTTCTTCACCACTTTTATATTCTAAACCTTCCCAATGACCACCAAATCGAACAACAAGATAGCGAGAGTTCATCTACATACAAAGAAAAAATATTAAAAAATGCAAGAACACATAATAAAGGGCCTGTTTTGTACTGGAACACGATATATCGTGCCCATTTTTCATTGAGGTACGATACAAAACAAGCACGATATATCGTGCTGTATATTAGGCACGATATATCGTGCTCTATATATTGGGCACGATATCGTGCGTAAGTCACGATATATCGTGTCTAATATACGGGGCACGATATATCGTGCCTAATATACATCACGATATATCGTGCGTAATATATGACACGATATCGTGCATTGTGTTTCATAAATGCAGAAAATTTTTCCTTTCACAAAACACTTCACATATTTTGCAAATATATTGGTCTTGAACGATTTAAACAAGGTTAACTAATTAGGAGGAGAAGAACATTACCTTGTTATTCGATTTTTGGTGCGATTTTGGTGATGAAAGGCCACAAAAATAACTTCTTGATATTTTGTGAAGAAGAAGAAGAAGAGAGAGAGAAAAAATGAAGAGCAAAAGAGAAGGGAAAGTTCACGTATGTTTTGTATTGGGAGTATTTAATTTCAAGATAGAGAAATACATATTAAAGGCTTGCATTTAAAGCCTCAAGAGTATTGTGGTAAAAGAACACCAAAAGTGGGTAGAAAACTATGTTTTTTATCCTACATGTCAAAAAACTCTATCACCTATTCCAAGTGGGTAATTTGCCCCATTTGCTCTTATAAATAATTATCTCATGTCCTATCAAGTGTGTGTTATATGGGATTAATGTTGATCTTTTTTGAATTGTAAGTTTATTTATAAAGAAGAATCCAAGCTACTAAGTTCACATATGGTATTTTGAAGCAACCAAATAACCTTGTATTCATAACTTAGTGTATTGTGTTGAAAGGATCTTATATATTGTATTGTAGAACATGATAATCAATTTTTTTTGTTAAGTGCTCGACTTAATACTTTACTTTTTTGTATTATTGGTATATGGTATTTAGGTGATTGTCGTTGTATTGAGTGTATATGATATTTTGATTTAATTGTTGTTGTATTATTGTTGTAGCTTTGGGACAACCTATTATCTTAATTATAATTGTGTGTGTGTGTATATATATAGGAGAGGATTATGTAGGACTCAGGCCTTATATAAGTACGTAGGACTAAATCCAGACCACAGATCTGCCTATTCAATGGCTAATATTAGATATGTATAATATATAAAAAAAACTAATAAAATCGAAATAGGGATATATTAATCCATATAAAAAATAAGAGACGCCTAAATAAATTAAATCCCATGAACATAAGAGCAGTTACCCACAATTGGTGCTATATATCTTACCTTATGAATTGTTATCTTATCTCAATCAAATTTTATATTCAACCTTCTTCTTCACCACGCCTACTGCATAAACACCAAAAACACAGATACACGCCGAAACAATTGAAAACTCCAGCAACAAAAGAATAGACGACACCTACAAAGAATTTTTCAGCACTCATGATCAATAAGGTAACACCTAGCAGTTTCTGACGATTCGATTATGTAGTGTATTCATTCCTTCTTCAATTATTTGGTATCCATTTAATATATGTTTCATGTTCACTGTCAAAAACAAAATCATTTCTTTATTACCACTTTTCTTAGGCCAATTTTTGCTTTGGTATGTATGGAATATATGTCACTTAGTTGTTCATAGATAATTGCTTAGCATTATTAAAAATATTGCTTACTTATTGCCTCTAACTTACTTTATTACATTAACTATAGTTTGCTCAATAGAAACTATCATATTATGTAAAAATAATAATAACTGGATTTATATGGACAACCAATTCATTTCATCATTTCCAGTTTTTTAACTCGGCCTTTGCTTTGGTATGTCTAGAATGTTACTCAGTTGTGAATGTTGCTTACTTATTTACTGTATGAGTAAATATGCTTATTTAATATACTCTTAATGCTTGTATATGGAGTAATTATTGCCTATGGGCTACAAACATCACTAATGTGTGTCTCATTATTTAAGGGATAGCAATTTGCTAATTAAACCTCTACTTCTGTGTCCTTGCAAAAATGCTTGTACATTCTAATGAAGTTGTCTGTAATTATTTACAATATTGCTTATTTATTGATTCTATGCTCCATGCTTTTTACTTCACAATGGGTATTTAAAATACATCCTGGAATACTTTAGCAATGTAACATTGTATCAGTGGGAATTACAAATATGCCTCAGCAACGGAAATAAATAACATCGAATTCAACAACAAATTGGATATCAGAATGTGACAAAAATATGACACCAATAGAAGGAATTAATTTTGATAATGTAGACAATGGAATATAATTCTACAAAAATTATGGGCGTGTCAGTGGATTTGATGTGAGAATTAGTACAACCAAACGCTTCCACAGTGGTATAATACGCAGGCAATATGTAGTTTGCAACCGCGAAGGATACAAAGACGGTCTCCCAAGAGACATGCCCATTAATTAATTATTTCTTAGTAAGATACCATATATTCAACTTTTCAATATTATTATATACTATTATTAAGTTGAGATTACTAACTCAACATTACGTAATAATTATATCACAGTATAATATTAATTAATATGTGAAAACTAAATTTTATGAAATGAAATTTTGATTTTAGTTATGGTTTTTAAAATTAAAATAAAGTATAGAGAATAAGAGAAAGAAATTCAGAAGAAATTGCAAAAAAAAACTCATATTTTGTGTAAAAAATACACTTTTACGCACTTTAAACTTTGTTTACGCTTTGCTTGTCATCCATATGCTCCGGGTGATTTTTTTTTTGTTTCTTTTTTACGCTTTTAAACAATATTTTTCCTCACCGCATGTGTGCCAGATTTCAAATGTCTTAACCGTGTAAGCACCATTTGCACTGTATTCGAACACACACTGTGCCTTGCATCCCACTCTTGTTGCTTTTCTGTGTTTCACTTGTGCATTTCGGTCAGCATTTAGCTTAGTTTCTTCCTCCACTGTAGTTGAGCTCTTAAGTGATCCCACTTCTCCAACAAATATTTGTATGGAAAAGTATCACTTCTTATTAAAACAAATATTAGTTTTTTAAAAAATGTATCACTTTTTATTAAAAAAAAATCATTTCTTATTTAAGAAGTATCATTTCTTATTAAAACAAATATTGCTTCTTATTAAAGAAAAAATCAGTTTTTATTATAAAAAAATATCATTTCTTATTAAAAAAGATATCACTTCTTATTAAAAAAAGTATCACTTTAAAAAAGTATCACTTTAAAAAAAAAGTATTAGTTTTACTCTGAAAAGTATACGTTTTTATAGTATTTCTTTGCACTACTAGAAAAAGAGGTTTTTGTGTCAACAAAAAATTGTCGCAAAAGACTGAATGTTGTCACAAAAACTTTTTTGTGACGACAAGTCATCACAACTACTTTGCCACTGAAACCTTGTCACAAAAAAACTTATTTGTGACAACGGTGTTGTCACAACTGTTTTAGCGACAACTTTGTCGTCTCAAATAATTTGTCAACAAATTTCCTACGATTTTTGTTAGGGGATTTCGTTAGAATTATTTGTGACGATATTGTCGTCCCAAATAAATGAAAACCATTTGCGTCGACGCAAGTCGACACAAAAGCTTTTTTGTCTAAACAGATTATTTGTGACAATTTGTGTTGCCACAAAAACTACTTTTATAAAAATATGTTTTTTTAAATTTTTTTACCCCTTTTTGAAAACCTGTATTACCTCATCTCAAAAAAAAAAAAAAAAGTTGTATTACCCAACAACAATATCAAATATTTACCCATCAACAGTATCAACATTTAGCCAATAACAATATCAACACCACAAATGCATTCATTCAACCAGCAATATCAACCCAACCACAAAAAACCACAAATATCAAAATCATGTTAAATATCTCAAACTAAAAACACAAACACAAATATGTTCAAAAATAACAAGTGTTATAAAGTTAAATATCGTCTCATCTAAGCATAATCATCTAAATCCTCAGCATGATCATCTCCAAAAGATCTTGAAGATGATGGAGTACCAGAAGTAGGGGGTGGCGGAGGCGGGACAACTGGCAGGGGTATGTTCGGGTGCAACTGTGTGAGCATGTCTCTCATGGTGGCAACTAAGTCGGATAACTGACCATAACTTGTAGCTTGCTGATGCACTTGTCCTCGTAGTTCCTGCATTATACGTTGTTGTTCCTCAAATACGTCGACTGAGACTCGATTCTTCTTTGGCTCGGAAGTTTATACGACCTACGTGGAAGACCGGGCCCAACTCGATAATGTGTCCTCTCTCCATTTGACCCAAAATCTCCTGCATGATAGCATGCTCGTCTATATGCTCACAATCTGCTGCTGATGCCTGTCTAAATCCCTCCACAAAACGATCCTACAAATTTGAAAATTAATGTATCAGACAACTTATAAAGATTAACTTACTCAATACATATTAACTATAATTGTATATACTTACATAGGTCTGCTCGGCTTCAGATTTCACCCAAACACCCTCGCGTGTATGCATGGCCCTCCAATTTTCAAGCAATGACAAGGGCTCTTGTGTCTCCGTGTTAGCCTGTCCAACATTAAGTTAAGCAACAACAACCAAGAAATATTTTGGGTCAATATATGTATTAAAGTAACTTCAAAATTTTAACAAGTTAAAAAAATGCTGGACAATCAATTCAAATAAATCTCATATAAAATTAATAATTATTTAGAATTCACTATTGAGTGTCATTCTTATAGAACATAAATGTTTTGCAGACCCAAATTTTAAGTTTAGAATAGAAATGCCTTATAGAATGTTCCCTAAAAGTTAAAAGTGACAATATGATCTTAAAGAGCAGTTTACTGTTGATTAGACAATAATGAGTTTTACTTGTGCTTATCAGAATCTGTGGACTAGGTAGGGGTTTTATCTACAAAAACCCCGGCAACAGAAACCATTGCAGTCTGACGACTTTAGATACAAGTGAAGTCAAATTGTTATCTTATCTAAACATTGGCTAGCTAAGAAATTTGGTCAGTGGGGTTAGTTAATCTGCCTTCAATGGGAAAATCTACTTCCTCACCATTTCACATGTTAGGGGAAGAGAGCAATTAGAGTTTTGTGAAGACTCAAAATTTCACCCATTTATATACACAGTTACAGTTAGTAATAAACTATGATCATGAAAAGAACATGATAAAAATCGCTAACGCTAGTTGTGTGTACATTCTGAAATCAAGAAAGAAAGTTTGTTTTCTTTTCGTAATTGAGTTGTTCCTGTAGTACAATGGTAAGAGCAACTTAGAAGCTTGGACGTTTAATATATATTTATGGATGTTGAAAGATCAAGGTGTGATTCTTGGGTTCAGGTTGATAACAGTGAGATAAATATAAAACAAATGGAAGAATTGAAACATGAAAGTTTTCTAATGGAAGATGGGCATCAACAACAAAAGCCTAGATACAAAGAGACCTACTAAAGCCATACTTTACAAGTTATCTATCGACAATTCAATTTGAACAATCACAGCCAGAACATGCCATTCTTGGAGAAATACTTGTATCACAATTGCTAATAAAAACTTAATTATTAAAAAAATGACTTTTTACCTTCTTAAAACGATGTCGGGTGTATGGTATACGTCCTTGAGTGCTATCACATTGCTTCTTGCCTCGATTCCCCTTGTTTGTCATACTCCGGCGCTTCATAAAATTAATTTCACAAACACATTAAACAATCACAAATTATCCATATAAACCAACAAAAACTAAATATACAATTACCTGGTATTTATCAGACATAAACATATCACAAGCACGTTGCCAGTGCACTAGGTCCCGAACATTTTTTGGTACACTAGATCTCGCACGAGCTGAGTCCTGCAAACCCCCATTTTCTTTAAAGTGCTCATGCAAATTACATTTCCAGTTCCTATAGCACTTCATTGCATCCCGCTCGACCACTCGGCGCAATATGCCATTTTTGTAGGTGTAATCGATGTTGAACCAATCCTAACAGATAAACAAAATGTATTAAGCAACTTGAATAATTCATAATGTAACGCATAATGATTAAATGAAGAATATGCACTAATTAGCATCATACCAACAATCTCTCAAAAACCTGTGTCCGCCGATGCAATGGGTTCCCAACCCATGACATGTGGAAGGGCTCGCAATGGTCTCGTGTAAGGATCCCAACTGCACTGTCATAAAGTGTTCCATCATCGCCTTTAGCCTTCCATGTCTTGCCTTTCTCGTCGTACTCTAAGTCGATTTTGCCACTAGTCTCCACTCGCCGATAGATGTCATCTCCTTTCGCCGGCCCTCGGCCCTTGTGAACAACAATGTCTCGAGTGGCTGGGGGTGCCGGGGGGGTCGAGGTGCTCGAGGGGCTCGAGGGGTTGCTGCACACATAATTTAAGGGACATGTCAATATAATATAAAATAAAATATTTATATGATGTGCCATAATCAATGTATATGACTCTAAATTTTAAATAGATGCAACTCCTTTCGTACACCCATGTTCTGCAGATCGACTCATGCCTTATCCGTGTCTTTGGTTTTACCTTCAATGTTTAATATTGTGCCCAACAAGCTATCGCACACATTGTTTTCGATATGCATGACGTCTAAATTATGGCGCAGAGACAATGAAGTCCAATATGGCAAATTCCAAAAAATACTTTTCTTACTCCAGTTTAACTCTGTTGTCTGTCGCTTACGTTTTTTACCACCATAATTCTCATGCTTCCCAGGAAACCTAGGCTCTAGATTCTGCAACTGTTCTAATATTTGTTCAGTTGTTTTGAGAGCTGGGGGGAGTCTCTTGTCAATTTTCCCATCAAATTTTTTGTTGTTTCTCATCGAGTGATTGGGCGGAAGCCATTGTCGATGCCCTACATAGCAAATTTTGCTCGTAATTCGTTTGGAAAGAGTTTCATTGTTGCATGTAGGACATGCCATATAACCTTGTCCACTCCAACCGGACAAACTACTACGAGCAGGAAAGTCATTTATTGTCATCAACAACATTGCCCACATCCTAAATCTAGTATTTGAAGCAGCGTCACGTACAACAACTCCTTCTGACCACAACTCCTGCAATTCATCAACCAACGGCCTTAAGAACACATCAATATCCTTGCCCGGAGCATTTGGTCCTGGGATCAATAGGGTCAATTGCTTATATGGGTCATTATTACATAGCCACGGTGGTAAATTGTACACTGTTATCACCACTGGCCACATGCTGTAAGATAAGCTCATATTACCAAATGGATTAAAACCATCTGCCGACAAACCCAATTGGACATTTCTCGGTTCACGAGCAAAGTCAGGGTATTTTTCATCTAATTCCTTCCATTCTTTACCATCCACTGGATGACGCATTGTATTTTCATCATTTGATCGCCCCCTTTGATGCCATGTCATTTCCTTAGCAGTGTGATGTGAAGCATACAATCGTTTCAGTCGATCCTTCAATGGGAAGTACCGAAGTACCTTACGTGGAACTTTTTTGCCCTTTGTGTTCTTCCAGCGACTCGTGTTGCAAACTGGACATGTCTGTAGATCCGCATTCTCCTTCCAAAATAAAGCACAATCATATGGACACGCATGTATGATTTCATAACCCAAACCTAATTTGCTTAATTATTTTTTTTACTCGTAGTGTGAAGATGGCAACTTGTTGCAATCAGGAAATGCATCCTTCAATAGCTTTAACAATGCATCCATACTCTCGTTAGTCCACTTATGAAGTACTTTAAGATGCATCAATTTCACCAAAAAGTTCAATGATGAATACTTAGTACAACCTGGATATAGCTCAACTTGTAGCTCAGATAACAGATCGATGAACTCAGAATCATTTGGATCTCCGCATCATCTTGTGTGTCACCATGTATATCATGAGCTTCAGATGTACTAGCAAAATCATTTAATATGTTGGCCATCTCGTCAGCTGATTCACTGACATTTGGTGATGGTGGTGTGCCAGTAGTTTCACCGTGGAAAGCCCATATTGTGTATGTTGGAGTAAATCCATAATTATGGATATGACCAAATACCGTTTCTGGCATTTCCATTTTACTATTCAAACACCTTTTGCATGGACAACTAATTTGGCCTATAGAATTAGTAAAATTCTTCGCGTGCTCTATGAAACCTTTCAACCCATTCCAGAATTCATTTGATTTCTATTTCTAATGTGTATCCAACTCTTATCGATCGGCATGGTCAGTCACAAGCACGCTGCAACATAAATTATTGTTGTTTTACAGTGAAAGGCCACATAATAAATTGTAACAGTTGCAAAGTTTCTAAAAACAACATAATCCTGACAACTCAAAGCCCATATAACACATTTCCCAGAATGCAAAAAATGTAAAAAAAAAAGCATTTAATAATAAAAAATAAGCATTTAATACAAATTGCACTCTCACGAGGAGTACTTGTCAGGTAAATAGAAACCTTAAGATAGTATTTGTTTATAATTTTGAAAGATAATTGGAGTAATTTATGATTAGGCTTAACTTTTGGAGTTGGAAGTATTAGTAAGCAAAATCTACAATGCAAATGAGGAACACCAAAAAGGTTAATTTCATAAATATTGGGTATAATTTTCTATGTTCTGATCTACTAAAATATTGGGTATAATCTTCTATGTTCAAATGCAAAACTTATTTTTACAAGTCAGAAACTATTTTAGCTAATTATACTAATCCATGTTTGCCTACAGTAAACCTATAAAATAAACTATTTTAGCTATCATTTTTCTTTTTGTAATAAAAGAAACTTTTATTAGCAAACAGTAATTCTATTTCCAAAGAGGTAATTAATAACACAGTAATCGACAAAACACATCTATCGCCCAACATTATGCAGCAAACCAAGAAGGTTCAGAAATCTATTTGAAAACTCAATTATATATTCTTCAATAAAATAGAGGAGCAACAGTCTCAGTTTTGAGTTTCATCCACCAATCGATTCTAAGTTTTGAGTTTCATCCAACCAGCTATCATGTCATAACTCAAACAATAACAAGTTATACATGACACCAATTTTAAGAATACATAAAGAACCAGAGGCAACTACTAAAATCTGTTTAAACAAACTCACTCGCACTGCACTCTTTAGTTTTGACATATGCCAGAGATTTTCATATCAATCTCACATGCAAAAATAGTAAGCTTCCTATATGGCATGTAAAAATAATTTCTAATCAAAGCCCAACAGCAGGGTGACATAGAGTCAAGGTGTGATGAAGGCTACATTCCTCTTTATGTCACAAATCACTCTTTAAGTGAAAATAAACTTGTCATTGCATCAACAATGCACACATGAAAACAGATTACACCAAAAGACACAAGCAAATTCATCAATTAACATAGGCATTATCTGGAAATATTTTGAGACATTTAGTATTAATAGCACAATAGATTATGATTTTCTTAATCCAAGTGGTAAGAAAAATACTTATTTTTATCAAATGCAGCAGACATTTGCCTAATGCATGAGGCACAACCTAAATGAGTTGTACATTATGCTTGAAACTTTATACCTCAGTGAACATGATAAAACCTTAAACATAATTTTCAATCCCTTGAAACAAGATATCATCAATGGGAGGCAGGCCACTATTTTATTTCAATATATAAAGATCTTCACATGAATTGATTCGATAATAAGGGGAACAAAAAATTACAAACCATTCGATCAAACTCTTGAGTCAAACCCAATTAAATAGCATATACAATTAAACTAAAAACAAGTATCCTTAAAGCAATAAATACACTAACCAAAATGAATGTAAAGTTGGCAGCGAGAGAGAGATTGTGCAGTGGTGAAGGTAAAATCAGAGGAGGTGCGGCAAGTCGGCAACATATAGTAAGGGTGGAGGCAGGAAAAGAAGTGGGAAAAAAAAGTGGGGCACTACCAAGTCAAAACGTGGGAAAATCGGGAAAAAAAGTGGGGTAAAAAATTAGGGTGAGCCACCAATATGTGATAGGTTGGGAAAAATTAGAGGTATCAATTTGGGTTAGGTCCGAGTTTCTGGGTTCGCGTGTCAGAATAAGTTAACCCAGAGCCGGCCCATTAATTATTCTTGTCATAATCTTGAATTCGAACTCGATCTGTTTAACCCGTATAATAAAATTATTTTTGTTTATATTTAATAGTTTCCACCAGTGATTAAAAAACCGGACCGGACTGGTCGGTTGAACCGGGAACTGGTGGTCGGACGGTTCAGTTAGGCCCTCAAAACCGTTTTTACGTTAAACCGGTCAAAACCGGTTAAAAACCGATTGAACCAGACAAAACCGGGTTTTTTATTTATCTTTGATTTTTTTTAGTTTTTTATTAACTTTTGGACTATATATTTTGTAATTTGCTACATTACATGATTATTTGAATTTTGAGTTATGTTAAATATTGTTTTAGTTACTTGTTTATGTATTTTCCATTAAAAAACATATATTATGTAATAATTGATATTTTATAATATTAATTTAAACAATATAAAAAAAATTCATTCATTTTTATAAAAACTGGTTGAACCGGCAGTTGAACCGGTCCGACCGGTTGAACCGTGAACTGCTAGCATGACCGATTTGCTCATCGGTCTGTGTTAGGAAATTTATTGTTTAGATTTTGATGAATGCCATGTAAAACTTAGAATAGAAAGTTGGCACCCCAAATCTTGTTGTAAAATGCATTGTAATAAATAGAGCTGGCCAAGCCGAGTTAAGTCGCCTACGCCCTAACATGCAAGAAGACAATCAAGACTAGAAGGAAGACTCACGCGAGACAACCGAGTATGTCAAAGAAGAGTAGACGGGAACTCTATGAAGAAGCGGTGAGATGCGGTGAGTGGAGTATCGGTCAAGTCAACTCGAGAAAAGCCAAGTCTCAAGTTGAAGTGAGAAGAGTCATCCATGATTGGAAGTCGACTCTAAGTCACCTGGGGAAAGCAAAGAAATGCGATCAAGTCGAGATAATCGAAAAAGATCCGTTGCGAGAAATCAAGAGAATTACTTAAACAAGTAATATCTCCATATCACCTTTCTCGGAGTGCTCAGTCCCAGAAGCGTGCAAAAGGAATGAACCAATGGGAAGCACTACACCGTGTCGAACTCGAAAAGGTGAAAGATTCATACGAGGAAATGGCAATTCCAAGAACGCAACAAGACAAGCCAACGATCGCAAAGTGACTTTCAAAAATAAGCCTATCTCTTCAACGGGCAAATTTTTGAAAGATCACTATAAAAGGCCGAGGAGTTTATTTGAGAAGGAGAGACACAAGTGACACAAGAGATAGACACGAACAAAAACATTCAAGCAATTATTAGAAAATCAAACATTCTCAATCCTCAAGCCTACACTGCGAAGAACATCAATCCAACACTCCTGTGAAGGAAAGATAACTTCAATGGGTTGAAGAGGAAAATACTTGAAAAATCAAGGGGTCTACATTCCACGAAGGATTGTAGGAAGGTTCAAGGTCGAACCAAGTCTTAAGCCTTTGGAGGGCTTCGTGATCAAATCCAAAGAGCTTGAGCAAGTGAGTCAGTAGTAGCAAAGCAGCCCCTGTGAAGAAGCCGAGTCGAGTCGTACGAGAAGCCGGTGAGTGATCAAGGCGTCTCAGATCGAGTCCCAAAGGAACAAGTCATTTGTGTGATCAAGACTTGTATCCGGACATTACCACTTTGTATATCGATCAATACCTAGTGGATTCCTCCAGAAGTTGGAGAAGAGAGGCGTAGAAGAATTACCCCATCTTCGAACTCTATAAAAATTTCATTGTGTCATTTACATTTTAGCACTTTAATTCCTGCATCTTAACTGTTAAATCTCTTTGATAAATTTGCTATCCACTTGATAATTTATAAGTACTAAATCAAGCACTAAATCCTTGCTTAATCACACTTAAGGGTGTTAAGTCTTCCGCTGAAAACAAAACCACAGTTGAGTTAATTTAAAGCCAACAGCTGAGTTATTCCATCAACAGCTCAGTTGAGTCTGTTGAGAGACTAACTCTACTGATTGACTAAATTGATGTCCATCAAGGACACTTGTGTGTAGTATCAACTCTCGTATATTTAAAAGGACTAAATCGAAAATTTGGTAAGGTTTATTCAACCCCCTTCTAAACCTTACACTTACACCCCCTTGGGACCTACAAGTGGTATCGAGGCGGTTGGTTCATTGAACCCTCCGCACCGGTTCTTGAACTAGATCTCCAAACTTTTCAAAGTCTGCTTTAGTACTTAAACTCTCAAAACTCTTTCTATCATTACAAGTTATTATCATGGAAGCAAATTTGACACGCATCCCTATGTTCATAATTGAAGAATTTGATGATTGGAAAATTCGTATGCGAGGCTCATCTATCAAAGCATTACATGATGAGATGTGGATAGTGATATAAGATGGGCCACTGCAAATCTTAAAGGTGAACACAGTTTGTAAGAAGAAGAGCCGAATTTGAAGGAGAAAAGGATGTTGCTCCCGGACGTCATGGTTGAAAAACCAAGAACCGAGTGGACAAAATGATGAGAAAAAGATACAACCTGGACAATGTAGCAAGGACATCCTTTACAAAACCTTGGACAAAGCCATGTTCAATAAAGTCAAATCATGCAAAACGGCTAAAGAAATCCGGGACAAGCTAACATGGCTTTGTGAAGGCTCGAGAGCAAATCAAAGAAAATAAATTATCGGTGGCTGTCTGAGAAATTTGAGAACTTCAAAATGATCTCGGAGAAAACCTGGATCAACTGGATGCTCGGTTCATAGAAATCACCAATGAGCTATCTCGCACTTGGAAAGGAATATACACAGAAGAAGAAATGTGTATGAAGATCCTAAAAAGTCTTCGGTGAATGGGAGATAAAGGTCATGGCATCGAGACATTCCATGGACCTATCAAAGACATCCAACCATGAATTATTCTCGGACCTCAAAGCCTACGAGTTTGAGTGAGAAAAAAGACCAGGAAGAGATTTTGTACCCAAAAAATTTTGCTCTAATTATTAAAGATGGGAAGAGAGGCGAGGTCAAAGAAGTCATTGATCCGAAGAAATACCCCGATGGTCAAAAGATTCAACAAGTTCTTCAATAAGAACTACAAGAGAGGAAAGGGCAAATCTTCCAGAAGACACTCGGCTCTCCTCCAAATCAAGGGAAGATAGGCCAACCAAGAGAACAGATCATCAAAAAGTTGAGTATCAAAGGGTGACAATCCAAGAATGGAAAAAGAGTGATCAAAAGGTTGAATATCTATGTTGGAACTGTAGACAACCAGGTCACTATGCCATTGATTGCTCATATCCTGTAGTTAACAAATACATGAATGAAGAAGAAAGAAAGGTCTTGAGAGAAAGAAGACAAGAAAAGAAAAAGGCAATGATGGTGCGCAGAGATCTATTTGAAATAGCCAAGTCAAGAGAGACAGTGATTCGAGAGAAAGTGAAGCCGACTACTCAAGTGACTCGAAGAAGAAGCCCGATCCGCTTGATGGCCAAAGAACAAGATCAACCGACCAAGAAGATGAGGTACACTCTAACTCATCAAACTCGGACTCTAGTGATATAGTGATCGTGACACACACACTTCATCACCCACTCGATCTTTATGATTCATTAGGCAAAATGATGAAAGATTTTGAACACATTAAATCCTCACACACACTATTAAATGAGGAAAACAGCCTACTCAAGAGTCAAAACTCAAAGCCGACTAAAGGAGCCGAGTACTCTAAGTCAAATAGCCGATGAGAATGAAAGTTTAAAGGCCGAGAATGCTAAATTAATAGCGAGAAATTGCCGCTATAGAGAAGAGGGAGAATGACCTCAAAAATGTTATTACCTCATTCACTAAGGCATCTAAATCATTGGATGATCTTATTATGAGTCAAAGAGAATGTGGAGACAAGACAAGGCTTAGGATTTAATTCCTCGTGCTATGTCAAACCTCAAAAGTAATTTTGGAAAAAGGATCTTCAAGCCATGAAGAGTCCGAAAAATCCAAAACTCTAAATATTGCACACACATTCACTCCAAAGCACCATAACAAGCAAAGCGGCCTTGGTTATAAAAGAAAAGGAAAAATAGCCGAGTTGAGTCTTATTTGAAAGGACAAATGACAGTGAGAAGAGATTCACCGAGTTCCTCAAAGCAAACTCCAAAAGTAAAAATACTGCAAAGAAGAAGCGAGCTACCAAAAACCCAGAAAATCCATAAAAGAAATACATATGATGGGAATGGTAGAAAATATCCAAGCCAAGCCGATTGGAATAATGTAAACTATCAAAGATAGACTTATGGAATATAAGCCCAAATGGCAAAGGCCTAGAACTCAAAGAAAGGCCATTCCAAAAGTATAAGAGCTTTCATCAAAGACACATATGCACCTAGACACTACACTCAAAGACACCACAATTACCCAAAGAAGGCGATTGCTAAAAATTATACAGGCATACAGACAAAAGAGACAAATTTGTATGAACCTAGAATCCCCAAGCAATTTGCAGGATTAATTATGATTATGGCACGATAGATGGCAACCCCTTAGAGTCAAATCATTTGGCTATAAGTTGGTTGGATCATCTTACAATTCTAACCCCTCAAGACCCAGGACAAGTATGGGTACCTAAAACTTAATTTCCTTGATTGCGGGTTCAAGGAAGCAGTGAGTGCCAAGGAACCTGGTACATGGATAGTGGGTACATTCCCGGACACATACGACAGAAACAAGAAAAATCTGTCAAAATTCAAGGAAGTAAAAGGAGCAAAAGTCATATTTGGAGGAAATGAAGCTCCTGGTGAAATAAGAGGCATTGGATCCATCAAGAGGAATGGATTAGAAATCACGAGATGTTGCATATGTTGAAGGACTCAACTTCAACCTGCTAAGCATCGATCAACTCTATGACAAGGGTTATAACGTTGGATTTAACATGGGTATATGCCAAATCAAGGATATTGAATCAAATGAAGTTTGTCTTTGCAAGGATGTAGACGAGAAGAATGTGTATGTCGTGGATTGGTCAACCGCAACACCAAAGACTGTCTACTAGCAAAGAGCACAATGAATCAAGTTGGTTGTGGCACAAAAAGCCGAGTCACCTAAATTTCAAAACGATTAACAAGCTTGCAAGAAGTAATCTTGTGGAAGGACTTCGGACTCAAGATACAAAAAGGAGAGTATATGTGACGCATGTCGAAGGAAAACAAATCAAGTCATCATTCAAAGAAAAGACATGCCCATCTTCAACAAGAATATTGCATCGCTACATATGGATCTATTTGGCCCAAGTGGAACCAACCAAAGATAAGTGGAAAGAAATACACCTTGGTGGTAGTAGATGACTACTCAAGATATACATGGACAATATTCATGTGTAAGAAGAAAGAAACTCTACAAAAACTACCACGGTGATGAAGAGGATTCAAAACGAGAAGAGCCAAACCATTATCAAAATAAGATCGAGAGGAACCGAGTTTGTCAATGGAATAATAACTCAAGATTGTATTGAAAATGGTATTGGTCATGAACTATCGCCAGCAAGGACTCCACAAATGAGAATGGAGTTGCGAAAGAAGGAAGCAGAACACTCAAAGAAGCAAGCAAGGACCATGTTAGTGAAGCGGGGTTACCAAAAAGATTTTGGATGAAGCAATCAACACACTTGCTACACTCAAAATAGATGTATGATAAAAGCAGACGGTGACAAAGACTCCTATGAGATTTGGTGGAAGAAAACCAAATGTTGCATATTTGAGAATATTTGGATGTAAATGCTTCATCCACAACAATGGAAAAGACAATCTAAAAGCTTTTGATGTTAAAGCGATGAAGGTATCCTCTTAGGATACTCGGTGAAAAGCAAAGCCTACAGAGTACTCAACAAAAGGACTATGGTTGTTTGAAGAATCCATTCATGTGGTATTCGATGAGCCAAATGTAAATGGAGAAGACATTGAAGAGTCACGGTGATAGTTTGAGTCATCCAACCATGCGAAGAGTCCCTATCTTTGTCAAGTCAAGCCTGGAACTATAAACTCGAAGAAGATGAGATAGTGAATCTCAAAAACAATTTGGAAAATTTGCAGCTAAGTGATCACGAGAGAGCGACCACAAAGAACACAATTTTGCAAGACAATGAATCCAGCTAACTTACTCTAACCTGATGTAAAATGGCCGAGAGACCATCCACCGAACTTGTCATTGGAGACATAAGAGAAGGTGTAAAAACAAGATCCGAACTCAACAAGAAGCTATGTTCACATGCTTCATCTCGCAAATAGAGCCCAAAGATGTGTTACAAGCATTGGACGACGCACATTGGATTCAAGCTATGCAAGAAGAGCTGAATCAGTTTGAAAGAAATAAAGTATGGGAATTAGTGCAAAGACCCATACATCAAAATGTTATCGGCACCAAATGGGTGTTCAGAAATAAGATGAACGAGGAAGGTTTGTGGTAAGAAACAAAGCAAGATTAGTAGCCAAAGGATATTGCCAAGAAGAAGGAATAGATTTTGATGAAACATTTGCTCTCGTAGCAAGATCGAAGCTATAAGAATGTTTCTTGCCTATGCAGCTCACAAGAATTTCACTGTATATCAGGATGGATGTAAAAGTGGATTTCTAAATGGTTTATTGGAAGAAGAAGTGTATGTTGAACAACCTCCAGGATTTGAGCAGAAGACTCTTGGAGATAAAGTATACAAACTCAAGAAAGCTCTATATGGATTGAAACAGGCACCCAGAGCATGGTATGATACCTTGTCACAATTCCTAACTGAAAATGGATTCACAAAAGAAAAGTAGATAGAACACTTTTCAGAATTCAAGACAAAAAGAGTATCTTTGCTTGTTCAAATATATGTGGATGACATCATTTTTGGATCTACAAACAAAGAGTCGTGTGAAAAATTTTCAAACCTCATGCAAAGTAAATTTGAAATGAGCATGATGGGAGAGTCGACATTCTTCCTTGGACTCCAAGTGAAACAAGTGAAGGATGGAACCTTCATAAGTCAAACAAAATACACAGAGATTTAATGAAGAAATTTGGTATGGAGGAGAAGTCTTCGTGAAAATACCAATGAATACATCATCAAAATGGACATGGATACGGATGGCAAGCTCAGTAGATCAAACAAGATCTGAGCACTTATTGGATCATTGCTCTATCTCACAAAGAAGAGGCCGGACATCACCTTTCTTTGTAGAGGTGTATATGCAAGATTTCAATCTGCTCCAAAAGATAGCCATATGACAATGACAGCAGCTAAGAGAATATTGAGATACTTGAAAGGAAGACAAGAAGTTGGCTTATGGTATCCAAAGGAAGGTGGATTCAAGCTAATCGGCTATTCGGACTCGACTATCTTTGGATGCGAGTTGATGAAAAAGCACTTGAGGCACATGTCAAATGCTTGGAAACAGTGATTTCTGGTTTAGCAAGAAGCAAAATTCAATAGCCACCTCTACAAATGAAGCGAGAATACATAGGCGGGAAAATTTGTGTTGTGCCCAAGTCCTATGGATGAGACAAGGTGAGAGACTATGAAGTTGAGGAAAAAGAAATTCCAATCATGTGTGATAACACAAGTGCAATTGCCATTACTCAAAATCTGTGGCCGCACTCAAGAACAAAGCATATCGATGTCGATATCACTTCATAAGAGATCATGTTGAAAAAAAGGACATCATCTTGGAATATATCTCAACCGATAAACAATTGGCCGACATCTTCACAAAACCATTATGTGAGTCAAGATTTGAAGAACTCAAACATGAGTTGGGGTTAATTGAGTGAGTGACACTCGGAAGAATCAAAGAAAAGAAATGGAACACAAAAAGGAAAAGAGTGAACTCACAAATCGCCTAAGTAAATTAGTCATATCGGAAAGACAATTTATACCAAGTCATTTGTTATTTGAGTCACTAAAGAGAACTGTGAGAAGGAGAGTTAAATCAGCTAAAGGATAAGCTGAGTCACTTATGAGCAAAGTGACAAAAACGCAGTCGTTTTGACTAAGCGGGAATGTTTTTAAGGAATATGTCAGATAATGATGATGTGTACGGACATAAAGCCGCACACCAAGCTTATGATTGGATATAAATCTTTGCCGCATTAAATACGAGACATTAAATGCTAAATAGGCGTGCAAAATCTAAGCCGTTGATTTCGATCACATTTCAAAAACCACCGTACGTTCTTTCATAAACCATACTTAAACCATTTCCGTCCGTTTCTCTCTCACACTACCAAAACTGTTCATTTTCCTTCTCTCAAAAGCAAAGGCAAAAATTCTCTCGAAACCCTATCTATCTGCAAATCAATCTCTAAGTTTTTCTTTGATAAAATCCTGAAAAATGGCACCAACCTATGATTTTACCAAGTTAGGGAAGCAAATCCACACCGGTCTCTTTGTGGATTTCGGCGGCATGGTGAAACAGGGGTCCGACGACACCCTAGTGAAGAAAATTCTTTGAGAAATTAGAAACGACCGGGTTGAAACCGTTTCGACGTTAGAATATCCGATGACCTATGTGGAGGAGGTCGCACAATTCTACGTGAATGCCGAGATTCACGATGAAGGAATAAAGTCATCGGTTCACGGAAAGCGGTGACTATCTCGCCAAGGATTTGGTGAACATCGCTCACTACCAATGAAGGAGCCTTAAATTAACGGTTGATGTAAACTTGGTGATGCTTGGAAAGAAATAGCCAAGCCCGACTTTCTTTGATAAAATAGTGTACACAAACAAACAAGAGATCTGCTTGAAAAGAGGATTATCACAAGTGTTGGACATAGTTGCCAAATGTATTGACATCAAATTTGGCTTTGACCAATCTGTCAAAAGCAAAGCTGATTGTAATGGTTGCAATCATCGCGAGAAAAAGAAAATAAATCGGGCCGAGTTTGTCTACAAAGCAGACTCGCTTAACGTAGGGAACAAATCCTTCAAGGAAGATGGCACATTTGGAGGATCCTAGGATATGGCCTAGTGATTGGCCGGTGATGGAGGTGAAAGGAGTCCCTCTTAGACATGGGAAGCATTCCATGTTAACAAGAGGATGTTTGAGCAAACCTCTCTCGGCGCACGAAGAGAGCCTACGCCAAGAGAGCGACACGAGTGAGGGGGAATCGGTGACCACTGAAGATACAATCTGTTTCCTCTCCACCAAAGAAGAAAAGCGCCCCTATAGCCGCAAAGAAGATCCTGTTGCCCTGCGCAAAGAAAGAAAGTCAAACTTGCTCCCGCCCGCAGCAGTGAGTCACACCGCCCCTCGCAGCCGTGTCTCCCGCCCAAAGAAGAAATGGTCGAGAAGGACACTCAAATACCTTCTCCGATCATCAAAAAGAGGAGAACCGACAAGCCAAGACGGCCGGCTCCTCGAGAAAAAGACACCAAAGACGGCCCCCCCCGCCCAAGACTCGAGAGGAAACCGTCTCTAAACCAGTAAATCCCTTGGTACAAACTAGGAGACGAAGAAGAATCATCAAGCACTCCGAGCTTGAGAAACCGGGCCGAGTCACCACTCGGTGGAGCAGATCATCGAGCTCGCTTTGGAGAAGTAGAGTCTCGGATGTAATTGATGAAACGACCAAGTCTGCCTGAAGGCGCGATCAGAGGCAACTCAAGACACACAGTGTAGCCCACACAATTTGAAACACAAGAAGAAGCTAATAGAGCCGATAGTGATGTGATGATCCTATCTCCACCTTACCCGGACATCCAAAATCGTCTGCGTAAGTGGAGGAAATGGAAGTTGAGTAAATCAAGGAACAGTTCCAAGGCCCGAGTTTATAGAAGAAGAAGAGGAACTGGTAAACTTCCTTGGACTAACCACTGTGCTCCCAAAGACTAGATGAAGATAATCGCACGGACATCCTGCAGATCTTCAAGGACAAGGAGAAGGAAAAGCAAGCGAGAGGAAGGCGAGGCACGTGAGAAGGCCAAAGATCTCGCCCTATCTCCGGCACCACGTAACACACACATCCTCTCCTTGATGTCTTCTCCGGCGGTGATGAGGATCCGGAGAATCGCCGCCCGCGAGAAGAGTTGCAAATGCAGCAAGCATTGCACGAATCGAGTAATCCTTCACGAGCAAAGATTTATGGAGGGACCAGGAGAGTCCTCCGAACACACTGAAATTGATCCAATGGGAGTGGTTGAAGAAATCGCCACCGTTGTTGTTCTTTGCCACCACCTCCCCCTCACTCGGAAGAAGGCAATAAGGGACTTGGAGATGAAACCGGGATAGTGGGGACCCCGGTCGAGCCAACCCCTATTGAAGGTGTCTTACCACCGCCCCAATGGTTGAACATTCAATAGCAACAAGGGAGTTTGGAGACGAGTGACCCCATTTCAAGTCACTCGGGGTGCGCCCGGTGAGGGGAAACTCCCTCCACGGCGCAAGGATGGAGAGAATGCCGCAGATGACTCCACAATGAATCAAGGAGGCGAAGTGGAGAAAGTACAACCACCAAATGAACAACAAGTTGCCATCAACGAAGCTCGGGCGATTGAGATCTGTCTCACCGAGGTGTCAACCGCTCGAAGGCTAATGACACGCTAATGCGGTCGAGGCACGAGGAAGGAACAGCCACGGGAGTTAACACTGGCGATGAAAGTGCAATCCATGGGGTTGAGACTCAATGGATGCCACCACGAGAAGACCCTAAGACAGTGACACTATTTGTCGAAAGGGAGGTCCAAGGCCTCGCTGCAGTTGAGACTGCAGGAGGTAATGAAGGCCCACGGGAGGTTGAGACTTCCGGGGTAAAGAAAGCGAAGTAGAGAACATCCCTCCCGCTATCATCGACCTATCCGAAAAAGGAGATAAGCGCGCTTCATGATTCCCAGGATAATCCTCGATGTAACCTTTCGGGATCGAAAGCGCGAAGAAGAAGTCGAGTCATCCCCGATGCGAGATCCAAAAGACTCAGTGCGGATGTTCCAAGCACGAGCAAGTCGATCCCAAGACTACTTGTCAAACCTTTAATTTTGATGATGAGCCACCAATGGAAATTTCATCATCGTCCGATGACGCTTCTAATAAGGCCGAGGACCGTCTACTCAATTGGAGAAATCGGTGAGACCAACGAAGGTTTGTTGAGATGATTGAGGCTCGACAAAGTCGGGCCCACTTCACAACAAACCCGGTGAACTAGAGTCCACTGCGCGCAGCTCCTCAAGCTGCAGCAGGTCGATTCCAAAAAGAACTTCACCGCTCATCATCGAACAAATCCCCGGTTGGCGGTGATGAATCCTTTATAGAATGTTTTCCTTTTTCCCTGGAGGTACCCGACCTCCATGAAGAGTCGAGAACGAACGAACGCGCACGCTACCACGCACCAGCCTCCGTTTTTCCATCGGCACCATTGTTCGGTGATTATGATTTTTTTGCATGGCCATCACCGCAACGGAGAATCAATCAAGTCCGCGAAGTATTCAAGGCATTATTTCCGAGATTGAACGGATGGAGAGGCATGCCTCTAGACATGCGATCGACAACAGAGATGCCAATCTTCGATTTAAAGGCATTATTCGGATCGGGAATGGTGGCAACAAGCGGAAACAATGTGGAACAAGTTAGATACTTGAGGACATTGTTCACAAGCCTCTGGTATGGAAAATGCCGATGCAAAAACGTTTGAAAGAACATATTGAGCACATGCATGAAGCACACATTGCCGAGATCAAGTGCATTGCGTGAGCAAAACAAGAGTGATCTACAAATGCGTTTGGAAGAAACCATGAATACAAAATTCAGCCTTCTCATGGCCGAGATGAAGCCGATTTCACAGAGTCCAACGCTACTCGAAACAAAAGAAAGGAAACTCTACCATCGCCAGGCTCGACTTCCCGCTGCCAAGATATGTTTCAGTGTCCCTCTCTTTTGATGATGCCAAAAAGGGGGAAGAGGGATACCTTAAAAGTAAAAGATCCGAAGCCGAAAAAGAGGATGCTGTTTGTGAAGGAAAGACCTTAATGAAAGGAAAATCTGAGGGGGAAGGATCGAAAGATGTGACCTTAATGATTGCACAAACCCCCAACAGGGTCTGTCACGGTGACATTATCAAGAAGAAACTCCTGTGACTCGCCACTCCAACACTCTGCTATATCTATGGCCGAAAAGAGAAAAACAATTGAAGCGGGGATGAAGGAAGTGGAAGGAATAATGGATGCCCGGGTTATGAACATCTTGAAACAACATGGAGGCATTCCAAAGAGAGAGACACTTATGCCATCTCGGATGTCGGGACGGAGCCACGATCGTTGATGAATTTAAAACGCTCGAATCAAGGATATTTTGCAAATATGTCTATGGCTCAAGCTTGGGACTTGTCTTGGGAAAAAGGTCTCACGTTATGTGAAGAAGGCGACAGCGATGAGAGACTCGGCGATCCCTCTGGTCGCTCTGCTTTAGTCACTCGGGTCACTCCTGGTCACTTTGGAAAGAAGAAGACCCCAAGACAAAGACACGCCCGCAGGTAGAGGAAGAAGCAGTGGTGGAGGAAGAAGCGGACCTCCAGGCCTCGCCCAAAAACATCGAACACGTAGATCCGGCAAGAAAGGAGGGATCTCTTTGGGCTGGTCTTGACCAAGTAGCAAATTTGCAAGTGGCTAAAAGTAACGATGAGTATGCAAAAAGAATAGAAGAAGAAAACAAGAGACAAACTCAGCTATGGGAGGAAAGACGGGGAAAGATTAAGAAGAGATGAAGTGCCAGGAAGGCATATGAAAAGAAAAAGAAGGCAAAGCGGTGACGATGAGAAAAAGAGAAGAAAGAGAAGAAAATGTTGGACAAGATGAAAGAAGGAGACAAATGAAGGAGATGAAGTGTTGATGTCCACCCTTCGTGTATTTTATTATGTAAATACATACAATGTAAGTCTTTAGAAATAAAGCTATAAATTCTTTATTTTCGTGTAGACAAATATGTGTTTTGATACACCTTGTAAAATTGATTGTGTAAAAGAACAAGAATGTTATGATCAATAAAAGAATTGATTCTGCGCATACATTCTATGTCAATACACTATATCTGTATGTATCTTTGCTATTTGCACTTTTGAATGGTTTAAGTTTTGCATCATCAAAAAGGGGGAAATTGTTAGGAAATTTATTGTTTAGATTTTGATGAATGCCATGTAAAACTTAGAATAGAAAGTTGGCACCCCAATTTTATTGGAAAATGCATTGTAATAAATAGAGTGGCCAAGCCGAGTTAAGTCGGCCTACGCCCTAACATGCAAGAAGACAATCGAAGACTAGAAGGAAGACTCATTGCGAGGCAATTTGAGTATGGCAAAGAAGAGTAGACGGGAACTCTCTTGAAGAAGCGGTGAGATGCGGTGAGTGGAGTATCGATCAAGTCAACTCGAGAAAAGCCAAGTCTCAAGTTGAAGTGACAGAAGAGTCATCCATGATTGGAAGCGACTCTAAGTCACCTGGGGAAAGCAAAGAAATGCAATCAAGTCGAGATAAGCGTAAAAGATCCGTTGCACGTAAATCAAGAGAATTACTTAAACAAGTAATATCTCCATATCACCTTTCTCGGAGTGCTCAGTCCCGAAGCGTGCAAAAGGAATGAACCAATGGGAAGCACTACACCATGTTAGAACTCGAAAAGGTGAAAGAACAATTCATACGAGGAAATGGCAATTCCAAGAAGCGCAACAAGACAAGCCAACGATCGCAAGTGACTTTCAAAAATAAGCCTATCTCTTCAACGGGCAAATTTTTGAAAGATCACTATAAAAAGGCCGAGGAGTTTATTTGAGAAGGAGAGACACAAGTGACACAAGAGATAGACTGAACAAAAGCGTTCAAGCAATTATTAGAAAATCGAAACATTCTCAATCCTCAAGCCTACTACACTGCGAAGAACATCAATCCAACACTCACTGTGAAGGAAAGATAACTTCAATCAGTTGAAGAGGAAAATCTTTGAAAAATCAAGGGGTCTACATTCCACGAAGGATTGTAGGAAGGTTCAAGGTCGAACCAAGTCTTAAGCCTTTGGAGGGCTTCGTGATCAAATCCAAAGAGCTTGAGCAAGTGAGAGTTTGTAGTAGCAAGCAATTTTGCCTGTGAAGAAGCCGAGTCGCACGAGAAGCCAACCGAGTGATCAAGGCGTCTCTCGGATCGAGTCCCAAAGGAACAAGTCATTTGTGTGATCAAGACTTGTATCTGATTACCACTTTGTATCTTGATCAATACCTAGTGGATTCCTCCGAAGTTGGAGAAGAGAGGTGTAGAAGAATTACCCCATCTTCGAACCTCTATAAAAATTTCATTGTGTCATTTACATTTCAAAACTTTAATTCTTGCATCTTAATTGTTAAATCTGCTTTGATAATTTGCTATCCACTTGATAATTTATAAGTACTAAATCAACACTAAATCCTTGCTTAATCACACTTAAGGGTGTTAAGTCTTCCAATGAAAACAAAACCACAGTTGAGTTAATTTAAAGCCAACAACGGTGAGTTATTCCATCAACGGCTCGATTGAGTGTTGAGAGACTAACTCTCTTGATTGACTAAATTATTTGTCCATCAAGGACACAGATGTGTAGTATCAACTCTGTATATTTAAAAGGACTAAATCGAAAATTTGGTAAGGTTTATTCAACCCCCCCTTCTAAACCTTACACTTACACCCCTTGGGACCTACAGTCTAGTTTTTAAAACACTGGTTTCCACCGAATAAATTAAACTTTTTTAAAATCAACCAATTGGTTACTTTTTCTGTGAGGAGAGAGAGGGGGGCATGTATGGGATGTGAGGAGAGAGAAGACGAGACCACATGAATATATATATATATATAGGGATTGGTTCAAATGAGACCAATCCCTTTAGGTTAGTCCATAAGAACACTTATGGACTCTTGATTTAAAATTTTGGATGGTGTAGATCGTTTTAGTTAATTTAGGCATATAAGGGTATAATTGTACTTTTATATTTAATTAGTTATGTTAATTGGACGGTTATTAGCTATTTTTAAGAAAACATAATCCTACCTTTTCAGTTACCCGGTTTTTAGGGAGGAAAAATCATCAACTTCAAGTATTTTTTTCAAAATTGATACTTATTTCCGCCATATTTGTGAACAGTTATTTTATTGTATACTTAGTTCAGTGGAATTGTATACTTAGTCATGTTTTATTCTATATTTAGTTAAGTGGATTTGTATACTTGATTCAGTGGAATCGTATTTTTAGTTATATAAGTAGTTTAGTAAGTAGTTTAGTAAATTTGTATACTTAGTTATGTGGATTTGTATACTTAGTTCAATGGAATTGTATACTTAGTTATATAAGTAATTCAGTGTAATTGTATACTTAGTTAAATATTTATGTATACTTAGTATTATTTTAATGTATAGTTAGTTTAATGTAACTGTATACTTAGTTAAATGTTTATGTATACTTAGTAAAGTTTTAATGTACAAGTAGTTTATTGTAATTGTATACTTAGTTAATTATTTATGTATACTTAGTAATGTTTTAATGTATAGTTAGTTTAGTGTAGTTGTATACTTTTCATTAATTGTTGCACGATTTTGTTGCCATATTTGAATAAATTGCAGGTTCGAATGGGAAGGGAGAGAAAGGAAAGGTGAATCGCTTGATTATGGGGACGTGATCAATACAAAATCACGTCCCTAATTCTTAGGAAGCGGTTACTATATTTAATTTCCTGGATTCTTATTTTACCCTTTATGTTGTATACTTACTTATGAAATGTTGTATATATTGTAATATATCTTGGCCATTGATTTACTATTTGGATGGTGTAGATTTAGTCTTATGGACTAACCTAGGAGGGTGGTCTCACAGGATCCCCTCCATATCTATATATATATATATATATATATATATATATATATATATGGGGCAAAAACTTATATAGGACCGTCTGACGGGTTTAAATCCGTGAGACGGATCCAATACCCAAAACCCGCAGGCCTTTTTTTAAAATTTGGTGTGGTGGTCGTTCATGTCTAATATCTTACCTAGGGGTGAGCATTCGGGGTCGGGCAGTCGGGTCCCAACCCGATCGGGTAACACCTGATCGAGTCGGGTATTTTCATTAAAAATTCGGGTGGTGGGTTACCCGATACCCAAAATCATAATTTTGGGTCGGGTGGTGGGTTACCCGATACCCAAAATCATAATTTTGGGTCGGGTGTTGGGTAGTAAATTACTACCCGATCGGTTATTCGGGTACCCGATTAATAAATTAAAAAAATAAAATAAAAGAGGGTTCCTCATGTATGGGATGTTTTCTTTCATTTTGAAGAAATTGATCTTCATGTTCCTACTCTATCCATCTTAAATTCCCTCCACGCAACCTTCAACAACACTAGAGATGTTAAACGGGTTGGCCCTAGCTCTATAGGGCCAGCCCTAGCAGGCTTCAGGCTAAACGGTCTTGGGCTAAATGGGCCGCTGTTAAATGGGTTGGCAATATTGGAACCTAACCCTAACCCTAGCGGGTTTCGGGCTAAACGGGCCACTATCGGGCTATAAGTCAAATAATTAAAATTATATATTTAAATTTACAATTTTAAACCCGAATATATATAACATTTAAGTTTAACATTTCAAGTTAAACTATTAGTCATAAATAAAATTCATGCAAAGTTTCTAATTACATTGCATTAACAAACTTATAAAATTAAATATTTTATGATCTAAATTTTGAAAATAAAATAATAATAACTGCAGCTACCAGAATTAACACTTTTTCTGTAATTAATTACTCATATGACTATAATTTAAAATTTTCAAAATAAGATATTTAATCTAAAATTTCAAACTTGAGCATATATAACAGTTAAGTTTAACATTTGAAGTTAATTTATTCATTATAAAAAAAAGTCATGTATAGTTTATAGTTACATTGCATTAACAAAATTATAAAATTAGATTTAGCACCATTTAGAAATATAATTTATATCCTAAATAATCTAATAAGACTACGTGACATTTTCTTATTCAGAATAAAAATGGAAAAATAAATTAAATAATAGATAAAACAAATCAAAAAGAAATTTTTCAAGAATTTATAGCTTGTTTAATAAAGTTAAACTTAAAGATGAGGGAGATGTGAATTTGGAAAATAAATTTGCTAGTAATAGGTAATAAAAGTAGATATAAAATATTAGAATTATATATTTTTTTAAAAATAAAAATAGCGGGCTAGTGAGCTAGCCCGTTAATCTTCGGACTAGCCCTAACGGGCTTCGGTTTAAACGATCCGGACAAAAAAGGCCCTGATTTTAATGGGCTAAAATAATTCGGCCCTAACTCTCTTTTTTCCGGTTTAAATGGTCCGGGCCAACGGGCCGCGGCCCTTTTAACATCTCTAAAAACACAATAAAGTGGTGGGCCTGGACGCCGGGTGGCTAATGCTTATGGTGGCAGTAGCAGGCAGCAACGGCCAGTGGGTAAAGCAACAAACTTGCTTGCATCTTCCAAAAAATGTTTTCATATGGAGGCAATCAGGCATAGGTCAAAGGATGACTGCCATCAAATAAAAAAAAAAGAGAAAAAGAAAAAGAAAAGAAAAAAAAACAAAAAGGATAGAGGCGGTGGAAAGGGGTTTGGTTTTGCTTCTTCAATTTTGTTTTAATTTTCAGTTGGGTTCATCTCATTTCTATTTGGTCTTCATTTACCTATACATCTCCATTTCTATTTCACTTTCATTTCAATTTTCATTTCCACTTCATTGGGGACGCAATTCATGAAGTACGTGGGTACCCAAATTTTGAATACCTGATTTTTTCGGGTCGGGTTGGATAGTAAAATTTTCTACCCGATAATTCGGGTACCCGAACCCGAGCTACCCGACCCGATGCCCACCCCTAATTTTACCATTCTTTGCTATGTATGCCATCAATATTTTTCCCCTTTTATAGCCCTCATCTTTTGGGACCCACAGTTCTAAACCAATTTATAATACATAATTGCCCACATTAGTTGCAAAATGTATTCTCAATCGACAAAAACCAATAGCAGGACCCATATTGTTGATTTTTTTTTTGAGAAAGAAATAGTAGCATATATTAGGCCGGAATCTCTGAAAGCACCGAGTCTACCAAGTGATCGGGAATGTCCCCAACTCTTGGATGTGTACAATGCGAATTAACAGCAAAGTGAGATAGGTGATGGGCTATAGTGTTTCCCGATCGCTTAACAAAACTAATTTTAAAAGAAGAAAACCAAGGCACCAAAGCATCTATATCTACTAGAATGTTTCCAAAGTAAGATAGGTCTTCCGATCTACGCGAGAGCTTGTGGTAAAGTGTCAAGTTGTTTGTCTCCACCTCCACATCCTTTATTCCCAAGTCTTTAGCTAACGAAACACCATCCCGGCATGCGAGTGCTTCTGCCACTTCCACCCCTACCTCGGCCTCCATAAATCTGGTTAGCGTCTTTATCACCGTTCCCGAATAATCACGTAAAATAGCCCCCAAACCTATTCTGACCCCCGATACACCGAAGCATCGATATTAATTTTTATGATACCCCTCGCAGGCGGCGCCCATGACTCCCTCCATTTCTGTCCCATAGCTGGCCCTCAAACATCTTTTGCGCGCTTATGTTCCAATAGTCGAGCTGCTGCAAATTGGAAACAGTGTTGGTGTTCCACAGTCGTACCATTAAATACCATCTTGTTTCTCGAATCCCAAATGGTCCACAATAGCATTCAGAAAGATCCCGCTGTTGTTTTCTTGATGGAAATAAAATTATTGGCTGACGAGTTGACAGAAAAAATGAAAGAGTTTGACCATGGAGGGATTCATGTGGTTAATTGCGATATGTCGACGGGAAGTAGAAGAGGTGGCATGTGTTTGTTTTGGAAAAGCTCATATGATTTCAAGCTGCTCTCAGACTCATTGCATCATATTGATGGTTTCGTGGTGGAGAAAGACAAAGAGTGGCGTATGACAGGAATATATGGCAGCCTACAGACAGTGAGAAGCGTTTGACATGGGAGCTTGTTCGGGAGCTGACCCGAGTCCAATGTATTCAGTGGTTATGTGTCGGGGATTTCAATGAGATTCTATTCAACTTTGAGAAAATCGGGGGACGGTTAAAAGAAGGGGCGAAAATGGAGGAATTTGATCTAGCCATGTAAGAATCACATTTGGATGATCTCGGCTATGAGGGGTTTACGTATACATGGATGAACGGACAAGCGGGGAAGACAATATTCAAGAGAGGTTGGATAGATGCCTCGGGAATCAGGAATGGGTTATAACGTATCCCTATTATAAGATATTCCACTTAGCCCGAATAGCGTCTGACTATTGTCCAATTTTGGTGGTGTGGAACATGGGGACGGCCAGGTGGATTCATGGTAAAGGAGGTAGGAAAAAATCTTTCGTTTCGAGTTGATTTGGCTCGAAAATGCTTCTTGCACGAATGTGATCTTGGATGCATGGAATCAGAGTGAGAACATAACGGGGGTTGACGCACTCAAAGTTAAGCTTAGTAGATGCAGTGCAAAATTAACCAAATGGGAACAAAACCATTTTGGGAATATTAATCATCAAATCCAAGAGTGTGAGACAAAACTCCAACAAAAGCAAAGAGGGAGGTCGGAGAGCGAGATAGTGACGGATAGACAGTCCCTTGAGGAAAAATTACATAGTCTCCATGTCAAACAGGAAAAGATGTTGCACCAGCGAGCCCGAGCAAACTGGATTAAAGATGGAGACCGAAACACAACTTTTTTCCACCGGGTGGCGAATGGCAGAATGGCGAGAAACAATATAGATAAGATTCGTAACCAGGCGGGGGAGTGGTTCGATGACCCTAAGGAGATTTAGGGTATGTTTGCAGGGTATTTTGCATCGCTATTTTTGGCCGAGCCGTCACTAGATATGGATAGAATGTTGGAAGATATCGAGCTAAAGATGGCAGCTGACATGAACGAGATTTTAGCTCGACCCTTTGACGCTGACGAGGTGGTGATGGCTTTATCCCAAATGCATCCCACTAAAGCTCCGGGGCCGGATGGTATGTCTGTTCTCTTTTTTCAAAACTTTTGGTCCATTATTAAAAAAGATGTCCTTTTTGTTATCCTTAACGTGCTGAATGGTCGTGAGTCCCCTACTGCCATCAATAATACTTTCATTGTGTGTATACCCAAGAAGAAAAAATCTGAGTTAGTTACTGATTTCCAACCTATTAGCTTGTGCAATGTGATTTATAAACTTATTTCGAAAACTATTGCTAATAGACTTAATCTGGTTCTTCCGGAAGTGATTCATGATACACAATCAGCTTTTGTGTCGGGTCAGCTTATTATAGATAATGCCTTGTTGGCTTTTTAAATATTCCATTGCATGAAAAATAATAAAGCCACTCAGCAAGGCTCATTTGATTTTAAATTGGATATGTCCAAGGCGTATGATAGGGTAGAGTGGTGGTTCCTTAACAGGTTTATGCATCGAATAGGGTTTAATGATAATTTTATTAGCCTTATTATGAAATGTGTTTCTTTTGTTTCGTTCTCTATTATTCTTAATGGCAAGCCCGGTTCTTTATTTACCCCTACTCATGGGCTTCGACAAGGAGACCCGCTATCCCCATATTAATTTCTCTTATGTGCAGAAGCCTTCTCATCGTTGATTCGCAAGGCTGAGATGGAGAGAAGTTTACATGGGATAAGGATCAGTAGGCGTGCACAAGCGTGTCTCACCTTTTTCACAGACGACAGCATTATTTTCGGGAGAGCTAACGAGCGGGAGATTATGGTGACGGGGGATATTATCTCTACGTATGAGAGGGCTTCGGGGCAAATGGTCCACAATAGCATTCAGAGGAAGTTTGCGAGTCGTATTGAACCGCGGTTGTCCCGACATTTCTCTGCTCTGATTAATACGCTTTAACGGGGATGCCTTAAGCCAGGGGCCATATTTCATCTCAGAAGTGTCTAGGCACTCGTTTCGGTCATATTCATCACAATTCCAAAAAAATGGCCTATGATACCACAAAAAAAACAGTATGTGGGGAGGGATTCATACTTCAACGGTAAAATCAACTGCTTTCCTTGAATCCTCACGGTTAAAGATCATAGAAGTGGTTTGGTAATGTCAATCATAATTTTGAATCTCAAAAATTTACCGAATAGGCCTTCATTTGAGATATCCATGTGCTCAATTTTCCCTATTTGTTTCGCAAGCATGTTGGTTGTTGAGGCATTCATGCAAGCAACAGGGACATCATACGCTCGAATCCAGAAAGCCCGCGTAGTGACACGAGCCACGGATGGTTGTTCATTCTCCTCCAATTTCTGGATAGCAAAAAGGCTTCCATCATAGTGCCATGGTTGGTTAGATAAGACCCATTCTCGATCCTCTTCATTCTCAAAACGGAACAAAATGATGTCACGGCCCCATTCACTCGCAATCACTCCCGCTTTAGGCTTCCATGAGTTTTTCATTACTTCGATTAGGTAATATGCTTTCCACGATTTGTCGGAGTATAACTTCCCGACCAGACACCAAGAAATATCTACCTTCGACCCTTCCTCCGTGCATCCGGATGCGTCCAAGTCTAATATTTCCCCCTTTTTTTCTGTTAACTCATCCATAAGGCGGTGATGTTCCCCGATCGAGCAGCGTCACCGATATGGATAGAAGCACGACCAGCTACTTGAGAAGAAAATAGACAAACCGTTAGACCGATCAAAAAGATATCAACCCGTTGGGCTGACGAAAGAAAGCAAACTAGATCTATCCCAAATGGCAAAAGAAAGAAAAACAGACAGAAAGGGAAAAAAACAAGAAGAAACCCTAGGACTGAAACCTAACAAACAAAACAGAAGAAAAACAAACACGATGTCTCAAGACCAGATCAAAACAGACACGAAAACACGACAGTAATTAAGAGAGAGGGCGGTGAGAGGCCGGACGGAGACCGCTGCGATGGAAGTGGAACGCTGAGGGAACGACCTGACAATACCCTAAGGGTGACAATGACTCATAACCCTAGGAGGACGAAGTTTGACCCACATTGTTGATTGCTGCTAGTTTTAAAGGTCAATTAGCTAGTTCAACATTCAATTCATTATTTAGCTATTGAATTTTAAAATTAGAATAAAAACCAAAATATCTTGCTTTGATTTATATTCTTTTTACCTAATTCATGAGCGAGTGTGTGCCAAGATCATCAGTTTTGATGGAACTCAAGTACAAAATAGTTATCCGTGGTAAAATACTTGTAGGTGGACATGTATATATTTTGGTAGGACAAAAAATGTACCAATCTGTTACAAATTAATTTGTAATATTAGGAGGTGAATCATCGTTATTAATTAGGACACAGTTGTATTTTTATAATATCAAAGCGGTAGAATAATATTTTTATTGGGCGGTAATATTTTTGTAATATTATGTGGTCCCAAAGTATCACATTTTATTTAAAAAATATCACTTTTACTTTGAAAAGTATATGTTTTCAAAGGAACATAACTAATCATTTACTTGCAAAGTAACAGACAATATGTTTAACAGTATCACTTTTTATTAAAAAAACGTATCACTCTTAGTCTAAAAAGTATATGCTTTCACAGTAACAAAATTTGCATTAGTAGTTTTCCGAACATAATATCACTTTAGACTCGAAAAGTATCAATTTTTATTAAAACAAATATCACTTTTATTCTAAAAAATAGACGTTTTCAAATTAACAAAATGATTATTTATTTGCAAAGTTATATACGACTTTGTTCAAAAGTATCATTTCTAGTCTAAAAGGTTTATCTTTTCAAAGTAACAAAATTACTTATTAGTTCATTGTATCACTTTAGACTCAAAAAGTATCACTTTTTATTAAAAAAGTATATATCACTTTTATTCGAAACAATATACATTTTTAAAGTAAGAAAATTCATTATTTACTTACAAAGTTATTTAAAATATAGTTCAAAACTATTATTTTTTTTATTAAAAAAGTGCCACTTTTACTCTGAAAATATATGTTTTCAAAGTAACATAATTATATTAATAGTTTTCCTAACACAAGGGACTTATGTCACCACAAGGGACTTATGTCTCTTGTGGGTGGAGGTCGTGGGTTCAAACCTACACACTATTAAAATGTCTCCCGGGGCATATGCGAGCTGGTAAGAGATTGGTGGGAACTCATACTGAATAGCATCCGTGTGGGTTCGATTATGGGGGAGATCGACTATAATTGATTTGGGGGATCGAGCATACTTGTTCTATTTACCTGGGAGAACCTGGTTGTACGTGAGCAGACCCCATCAGAACATTGGTCAGTCTGTGCACATCATGCAGTTTACCTTGGTGACAGCGATGAGGGGTCGGAGTTGTTGTCCTCAGGCATAGTCAAGTGTAAGCCTGGAAGTTGAGTTATAAAAAAATCACTTTAAACTCGAAAAGTATCAATTTTTATTTAAAAAGTATCACTTTTATTCTAAAAGGCATACGTTTTCAAAGTAACAAAATTGATTATTTACTTGTAAAGTTATATGCAACCTTGTTCAAATGTATCACTTTTTATTAAAAAAGTATCACTTTTACTCTAAAAATTATGTTTCAAAAAGTAACAAAATTATATTTTATTAGTTCTTTATATCACATTAGACCTGGAAAGTATCATTTTCATTTTAAAAGTATTACTTTATTATAAAATGTATACATTTTCAAAGTAACATAATTAATTATTTATTTGCAAAGTTACGTATAACCTTGTTTAACAATATCACTTTTTATTAAAAAAAATTATATTTACTCTAAAAATTAATATATGTTTCAAAGTAATAAAACTGATAATAATACTTTTGAGTGCTTGTTTTTACCCTTAAAAATATTAGTATTCCAACTTCTTCTCATTTTTCAAAACTACATATTTCTATTGTTGACCTTTGAGTTCAAATTAGTTAGTTCATCATTGGATTGCTGATATAAGTTTTGATTGAGGTATCTTTCTTTCTCAGCAAATTTAGAATTGAGGTGGTGAAGATTATGATGTTTATTATTTCTTGCAAAACTATTGCATCATCTAGCATTCTAGCTTCTCTTTCAGTTGTTCTTGCAGCTCCTGTTTTTTCATCTCGGGACCCACGTAGGCTGATTTCGGGATCATTAATTTGAGAAATTAGCTCTTCGACTAATCTCTTTTGTTTTTGCAACTTTTGTCTTATGCTTGTTTATGTATCATTTGAAAGTCTCAACGTGGAGTAGCTAGGTTTGACGAATGGTGTTATTAGGGTTTCAGGATACAAAAAACAGGAATATGGGTTTGGGTCGATTCATCTCACAGATTTAGATCCGTGAGATAGTCTCACAAGAGACTTACTCTTGGTAATGAGACTCCGTCTCACGAACTTAGACGGATCTCACACAAGTTGTTATCTTAATTAATAAGAACGAATAAGAGAGAAGATTTTCAAAGTAATTCTTATTTTCTAGTTCAACATATCTTAATTTGCATGAATTTTGTTGACAAGCGTCTTAGGTCAACAAGGAACAATATGACAAAGCTTATTACGCGGAAATTAGATAAACTCAAAGATAGGGCAAATTCTGCCTTTTTATATCAAAAGCCGAGCATAAAGTTTCTGGTCGGTTCTGTCTTTACAGCTGGAGTTTTTTACAAGTGTTTCCTCTAAATTTTCTCTCTCCTTCTTTCATCCTAATAAATGAAACCTATTTATACTCATACAATTAGTGGGTTTTAACCATCATTATATCTAGTAATAGAGTGATTACAAAGGGACACGTGTCCTTTTCTCAACATGCATGTTGGCCAAGTATTTGCCACTTGTTGACTCATCTTGCCATTATACTGACAAGTGGCAGTTTATTATGCTAATGGAGCACCCAACCTAGCTTAGCTGGATGGTTCTCTTAAATCTCCCGCCATAATCGCGCCTAACGTGAGCCGAGCTTGCTTCATGACACGTCACGGGCTTGGCTGCTGACGTCATCGGCTCGGTCCTTGTTATCATGTGGCTCCCACACCATTGTCAGCTGAATGGCCACGTGGACTAATTTGTTGCCAGCTCGGCTCGGGTATCATCAAGTGCCCCCAAGTTTAATTCGAGGAGAAAATTCTTTGAATGAATTTAAACTTTAATGCCAATCATGAATCTTAATGGAGAAGAAGAAACCTTAAAAGTCCTCCGCCACTGACAGTTGTCACTCAACAATTAATGCCTGAAACGACGCATTAATTTAGATGTTATGATGGTGGACACGTGGCGTCCTTTGGTTGGACCAATCTGCGCAGGAAATGAAGAGATGTGACAGACCCTGCAGTGAAACGTGGGGATGCGATGTTTCTGACAATTTTTTGAATTTGAACAGACACGCCTTTTGAGTTGGTGCACTGCTTCCAAGGGGAATTATCTTATAAATACCCCTTCCTTCTCCCATTTTATACTTTTGCATCTACAACCTTCCGAGCAGTATCCATAGAGAGCGAGCTGAAATTTCGGGTCGGCCTTAGAGCACAGAAGTCCCAAGATTTCTTAGGTATTCTCCAAATCCTACTTTCTCTTCTCTTTTTCCTTTTTTCCTTTCAAAAAACATGTCGTCTTCTGAGGATAGCCAAAACCGCAATCTTATTGTTGAGGTTGAAGTTGAAGATCCTCCTTCCGACCCTTTTTTATCTTCCTCTCCAGCCTCAGAGACTCCACCTTCCAGTCCCAGTGTCATTGAGCTCTCGAGTTCGGAGCATTTACCCAATCCTGAGGTTCCGCTTGAGCAAACACATGTGATCTTCGAGCCAATTCCGATTACCATATACCGCGAGGGTGTTGTATACAAACCGGGACTAGTTTGAGAAGAGCCTAGCGAAGAAGTAGGGAATTCTGACCCCTTAAACAACCAGCAAGAAGAGAGAGAAATGGATTCGCGGAGGCGTGAGCAGGAAGGAGATAGAGCAGCTGGGGACGCTGGAGCCGCGAGGCCCGTAGGTCAAGGCCAGGGAACCGATGAGAGAGCAGGCCACAAACATGGGGATCCAAGACTCGGAGGGGGACCCCCACTATGTGTAGAGGATAGGTGGAGACCCTCTGACCAGAATGACCAGCCCAGAATGCTGATGTTGCAGGAGTTGGAGGCCCTCCAACAGACCTATATGATTCTGGACGACATACACTTTTGGCTGCCGGATCATGCGGAGGTGCCCGAGCACCCGCCAGAGGGTTGTATAGCCGTGTACGCCCACAATGTCTTATATGGGCTAAGGTTCCCCTTGCCGCTGCTGATTACAAGATGGTTCCGCAAGTGGGACCTCCCTCTGTCCCAGGTACATCCGTTGACCTGGGGTCGGATTATCGGGTTGATGATCCTGTTCCAGTAGGAGGGGTACGAGTGCCCCCATTTTGCCGAGTTGAATGAGTTGTTTGTTTGGAAAGCAACCCCGTCGACTCCGGGCCGAGGTCAGCCATCGGGCTGGTACTACGTGCAGACCAGAGCTGGGTACCCGGACGGGCTGATGTTGCCGAGTTGAAGGCCTTCTAAAATCTCTGAAGGAGTGGAAGGAAAAATGGTTCTAGGTGGGTGGTGAGTGGCAGACTCGCCTGGGGGAGGAGAGGTCACTTCTTCTCCCCCCTTCCAACTTTCGATACAATTTCCGTAAGTATATAACATTTTGCCTTTTTACTTTTCCCTACTTCCTTTCTTCTTCTTTTCTACTTTGTTAATCTTGTTCCTTTCTCTTTCCCAGGAAACCGACCTTCTACCTTGGGTCATCTTTCAGATGTTTTTGTCCGCCGGCTGAATAATATCTAAGCCATAGCTCGGTCGGACAGAAAGATCCAAGCCTTGGCCACCGAGGCCAGATTATCGAAGACCAGTTTGCGGCCAAGATTGTCGACCGAGTCCGAGGCTGAAGAGGTGGTCGAGGAAGAAGAAGAGGCTCAGGAGGAGCAACAAAGGAGCCCGCCGAGGGCTGAGACGGAGAGGACCCCTGAGTTGGGGCGTCAGTCGGTTCGAACATAGCTGGCTAGGCCGTCCCCCATGGGGCCCAACCCTCAAGTACAAGTGCCCTCATTGGCTGAGCAGGCTAGGATAACCGAGCGGCCGAGGCTGACCAGAACCCAAGGTATATGTTTACTTGCAATTTTTGAATCTCTTTTCTTTTTGTCTTTCATTCCCATTTCTTATTCAGTTCATTTTTTCGTAGGCCGGGGCATTGACGCCTTCGCCTGCCTCTACCAAGTAAGAGAGATGGTTGCTCGCGGGGCCAAAGGAACCGCGAGCCAGCCAGTTGATGCTAAGGCGGCCCGTAGGGAAGAGATTTGCCAAGGCAAGTACCCAGATAGCGGCGTCCCAAAAGCAGAAGGGCCCCCACTTCAGAGGAGGAGAGGGGGAATTGTCATTGATGAGCACGGGCAGACTGAGAGGACCAGGCCTACCCCACAGGGGCCAGCCGTACAAATCCCCATGGGTGGAGCTCCACGGACCTTCTAGAATGATCTTGGATGGAAAGGTCACTTCATCCTCCGAGTCGGGAGAGGGAGGAGGCGTGTGAGTGAGTGGTTGGGTCGCGGCCCAAGTGGTTCGTGGAATTTGCTAAATGTTCCACGCCCACCGAGGAGCAGGTGGAGGCCTTGCCAGATGTTGGGCGGCGGCAAAGCAAAGGGACGACTGCCGGCCCGATCGGGACCACAGTATCAGCGATTCGCTTGAGACCGGATGGGAGGAAAAAGCTCAATATGCCATGGGTTTGTCCGGCAGAATTATTGGACTCTTATGGCATATGATCGGAGGCGCACGTGACCTGGAGAGGCGTCACAGAGAACCTACAGGATGCCCATGCTACCTTACTTGGGATTCAGGAGTCTTTGAAGACCCAAGCTAAAGAGGTCGCGGCCACGGCCAATGCTGAGAAAGAATCTGCCGCGAAGGCCAGGGCCGAGCGGGATCAGGCGCGTAAGGCCGAGGAGGAGCTCCAGGCAGAGGTTGTGGAACTGAGAAGGGTGGTTGTTGCTCATGTCGGTGAGTTAGAGAGGCGCGAGGCAGAGATGCACAAGGAGATGGTGGAATCCTCCACGAAACAAGTAGAAGAGGCTCGGGTGGAGGCCATCCGGATCTACAAGGACTCGGAGGAGTACTCGTATATGCTGACCTACGGGCACGCCACCAGTATCAGGGAAATCCTCCAAGATCTGAAGGGAAGAAAGACCATGGCCGAGTTAGAGGAAGTGCCCGCCCACCTGAATATTGATCTGGATGCTCTCCGTCCTCGGTTCTTGGACACTGCTGGTGTCCAGGACGCTCCTCCACCTCAGAAAGAAGAAGTGGCCTCCAGTGAGCCAGTTGAGATCCTCTTCCCACCGGGACCTGAGCTTCTTATCTTTTAGAGTAGTTTTTGTACTTTCACTTTATAGAATAGGTGGCCTTGGGCCTTCTGAAGTAATGGGTTTCGATCCCCCCATGTAAATATTTTGTTAATGAAATGAATTTTCCCTTTGGTCATTTCTTTCTTCTGTTATGCTTTCACTTTTTTCCCAAATTTTTGCTAAGTACGGGATATCAGATGAAAGGATAAACCTTCCTGTGTTAGAATTATATCTAGGAAGATGGACCAAGTAAAATGTGCAAAAATCCCAAGCTTTATTGATAATATTTCTTAAAATAAGATACATTCCATGGGTGAGCAAACTTTTCTCCACTCGAATATTCGAGCACGTATGCCCCATTCGACATAATTTTACTAACTTTGAACGGTCCTTCCTAGGTCGGTCTTAATGGGCTGGGCTCGATCCCAGTGACCCTCTTCAGAACTAGGTCACCGACCCGAAACCTTCTCTCTTTTACCTTCGAATTGTAGTACCTCTCGCTCCTTTGTTTATATACAGTGTTTCTCATCTCGGCACTACACCTTTTCTCCTCCAATAAATCCAGCTCAGCTCAGAGTGCGCCCTCGTTACCCTCTTCAAAAAAATTTGCAATCCTAAACGTTGGGGCTCTGATTTCCATAGGAATAACCGCCTCGTCCCCATAGGCCAACGAGAAGGGCGTCTCCCTCGTGGCCGCTCGATGCGTCGTTCTGTAGGACCATAATACACCGGGCAGCTCCTCAGGCCAACTCCCCTTAGACTCTTCCAATCTTACTTTTAGCGTATACTTAAGTATCTTATTTACCACCTCGACCTGCCCATTGGACTATGGATGATACGGAGTAGAAAATGATTCTTAATGTGAAGGCGTTCACAAAATTTCAAAATCTGCAATTATCTAATTATTTTCCATTATCCGTGACTATTGAGTACGGTATCCCAAATCTGCATATAATAGATTTCCACACAAAACTGACAATTCATTCCTCATCTATTTTTGCCAGGGGCTCCGCTTGAGCCCATTTTGTGAAATAATCCACCGCCACAATGGCATATCTGACGCCCCTTTTGCCAGTGAGGAGTGGTCCAATGAGGTCCATTCCCCATTTGGCAAATGGCCAAGGACTAAAGACATAAGTGAGTTGTTCTGGATGGTACCTGACTTGTGGTGCAAACCGTTGACATCTTTCGCATTTTTTAACCAGTAAGACTGCATCCTTCTTCAGGGATGGCCAATAATATCCTTGTCGTACTAGCTTATAAGCAAGCGTCTGGTCCCCAAAGCATTGTTTCCACATATGCCTTCGTGTACTTCTCGAAGAGCGTGTCTGCGTCCGTTTCTGATAGGCAACGGAGGAGTTGAACTAAGTACCCGCGTTTATATAGAACGCCATCCACCAACGTATATCGGGCAGCCTGAGTTCTCAATGTCCTATCTTCGATCTTATCTTCTGGTTGAACCCCATTCTCCAAATACTGAATGATCGGGGTCATCTAGGTCAGCTCAGTGGTCTCATTGGCATGTATTTTCCGTATATTGAGTGTCGGAGCGGATAGCTGAGTGACGGTGATGTCTGCGATTGCGTCGGTCCCTGGGCTGGAGGCTAAGTGCGCCAAGGCATCCGCCTGCATGTTGTCGGTTTGGGGGATATGTAAGACTTCCGCTTTGAAATGGGAGAGTTTTTTCTTGACCAATTCCAAGTACCGAGCAATTTTTTGTTCTTTGACCTCGTATCCATCGTTTACCTGATGGACCACCAACTGGGAGTCACTATGCACGAGCAACCGCTTCAGGCCCATTGATGCCGCCATTTCCAACTCGGCCAGGAATGCCTCATATTCGGCCTTGTTATTGGTCGCTGGAAACTGAAACCGTACGGCTGAGTAGTAGCATTTAAGTTTTGGATCGATTATCACGATCTTGCCCCCTGCTCGGCCTGCGGTGGAAGAACCATCGACGAACAACTTCCACTCCTGGTCTTCGATCACGTCCAGCTGGATCAAGGGAGTAAACTCGGCAACGAAGTCTGCTAATGCTTGTCCTTTAATTGCGGTTCGTGGCTCGTATGAGATGTCGAACTGGTTGAGCTTGACAGTCCATTTAATCATATGACCCGACGTGTCTGGTCGGTGAAGAACTTGCTTTAATGGGTAATTGTTCAATACCGCAATCTTATGCTCTAGGAAGTATGGCCTCAGTTTGCGAGCTGAGATAACCAGTGAATATGCCAACTTCTCCATGGGCGGATATCGGAGTTTGCATCATGTAGCGCCTGACTGGTGTAGTAAATGGGGTGTTGGACAGAGTTGTCCAGTCTAATAAGCACTGAGCTAACGGCGTACTCAGAGACCGCGAGATATAAGTACAGGTTTTCACCTCGGCTCGATTTTTGTAGAACCGGGATTGACACTAAGTGTTGTTTTAACGATTCAAAGGCGACCTACGTCTACTCAGTCCATTCAAAATCCTTATTTTTCTTAATTATATCGAAGAAAGGTTTACATTTGTCTGTGGATCGTGAGACAAATCGATTTAGAGCAGCTAAACCCTGTTAAGCTTTGTACTTTTTTAATGGAATTAGGGGGTTCAAGGTCGATTATGGCTTTGCTTTTATCCGGGTTAGCCTCTATTCCCCCTCTGACTAACCATGTAGCCCAAAAATTTACCCGAGCTGACCCCAAAGGTACGTTTTTTCGGGTTTAACATCATCTTATACTCGCGCAAAACTCTAAACATTTTATTAAGATCAGCAAGATGATCGGATATATACAAGGATTTTACCAACATGTCATCTACATAGACCTCCATGGTATGACCTATCAACTCCTCGAACATTTTATTGACTAACCTTTGATGGGTTGCCCCGGCATTCTTGAGTCCGAATGGCATCATTTTATAGCAATACACCCCACGAGCCGAGAAGAATAATGTGTTCTCCTCGTCGTCCAGATGCATCCGGATCTGATTATAGCCAGAATACGCGTCCATAAAGCTCATGAGCTCGTGACCTGCCGTGGCATCCACCATGTAATCTATGTTAGGAAAGGGATAGCTATCTTTTGGGCACACTTTGTTGAGATCGGTAAAATCAACACAGAGATGCCACAATCCATTACTCTTTTTCACCAAGACAGGGTTAGCCACCCAACAACGGTAAAGGGATTCACTTATAAACTGATTGTCCAGCAGCTTGTTGACTTTGGCCTCCAGGGAAACCTGCCTATCGGGGCCTAGCTTACGTTGCTTTTGAATCACCGGTCGGAATATAAGGTCGATGTTTAATCGGTGGCACGCGTGTTTAGGACCAATACCAGGCATGTCTGAATGCGTCCATGCAAAAACATCGAGATTGTTACCAAGGAAGTCAATTAGTTCCAACCTGAATAGCTCTTGGAGGTCATGGCCAATTCGGAGTTCGCGCCCCCCTTGCTGCTTATCAACATCTACTATGTCGATTGGTTCTATTGGTTCTGCGTGCTTTCGCTTTTTGCTCTGCCCCTCTTTTTTCTGTAAGGGCAGTTCTTCCTCAATCAATAGTTCTTTCTTGGTCTCCAGCTCGGCTGCTGTAGTTGCAATTTCATCCTGCTCGGGTTCAATTATCTTCCTCGAGTCTATCTCCACTGGTTTACTAGACTCACCCTTCTCCATCACATTAATTTCGGCAGGTCGGAGCTTGAGAGAACATTCCCGCGATTCTCTTTGGTTTCCTTTGTGGATGGCTTCCCCATCCGGAGTCGGAAACTTGATACAAAAATGGTGTATGGAGATGGCTGCTTTCAGATGATAAAGCAACGGCCTCCCAATTATAGCATTATACTCAGAGTCGGCGTTAATAATTTTAAATGTGGTGATCACAGTTCGCTTATGTACTCCCTATCCCATCTGAATGGGTAGGTCCACCTCTCCAAGCGGAATGATTCTCCCACCTCCAAATCCTAAAATACTGTCATTGCAAGGCCGAATATAGCTATCATCCATATTCAACCTTCTGAAAGCTCGGATATAGATCACTGACGAGTAATTGCCTGAATCAATAAGGATTATGTGCACCGGAATGCCCAGAATTGGTGATGTGACGACCAGGGGGTCGGAATGAGGATGCACCACTTGGTCGGCATCCTGGTCAGAAAAGGCAAAGTAACCCGTTGGCTGGCCTTCTCGGATTTCTGTGACCCGAAACTACCTTTATGCGTGAACAGCTTCCCTAATATTGGCCTTCCTCTTTCGATTAGAGTGGGTGTCTTCGGTTGCATTTGTGTTTATCCTATTGGTATTAGACATCATCAAAATTTCTCGCCGGATTCTCATTCGGGGTTAACGGCAACCGAGCTGGATTCGCTAGTCGCTCTGGATTTGCCCCCGGAGCGAGTGCTGGTGGTGGTGGTAATTCATGGACACCGCTTAAGGCCGCCCCTTTGTATGATGCGCATGATCTCTCTGATGAGATCCCAGCACTCATCCGTCTCGTGCTCTATTGACTTGTGATACGAACAATACCTTCGAGCATCCAATTTGGCAGGATCCAACCTTAAAGGACGGGCTGGTGGCAGTAAATTAAGAGCATGTATGTCGTTCCATATAGCTGAAGGAGTGTGAGTCAAAGCACTCGTCAGTGTCGCAACCTCGGCGCGTACCTCTTGGTATGACTTGTACCCAATAGTCAGGTTCTCAGAGAAAGGCTTGAACCTCGACCCCGAGCCGAGAAGTAGACTTCTTCTTACCATCCTTCTTCACGCCCCCTATTTTCTGCTAAGGACGTTGACCGGCCATGGCTTCCTCAGCGCAGATATGCCGCTCTGCGCGGATAAGGAACTCCTGGAATAAGGTTTCCCCCGACTCATGAATAGAGCAATTGAACCAGGTCTCGGACGCGAGCCCGGCCATAACAACAATAAGAACCGCATCGTCCAAGACGAGCTCCATCTCTCGGACTTGCTTGTTAAACCGAGCAATATAACTCTTCAAAGGTTCGTCCTTGCCTTGTTTGATATTGACAATGGAGTCTTTGGGCGCAGCACGAACTTTAGACATAAGAAAATGAGTTGTAAATGCGGGCGCCAAGTCGCTCCAAGATCGGATGGAACCCTACGGCAGGGTCCGAAACCAATGGTGGGCTCGGTCGCCGAGAGTAAACGGGAACGCCCTGCATAAGATGGCGTCACTGGGATTGTATAGTTCCATCCATGCCAAATATTTATGGACGTGAGTTGTTGGGTCGGTCTCTCCATTATACAATCGATTTATGGGATTTTGAATTTTGTAGGCAAGGGGGTTGACAAAATACTAGAAGCGAATGGTGACACAACACTGGGCCGGCCTGTTACGTGGCTCGGCCGCTGACACTGGACATCATCAGGACCTTCTTCTAATTTATCTAGGCGACGGTGGAGAAGTAATATTTCTGCCTCTCACTCGTCCAGTGGGCTAGGATCCTGAACTTGGTTAGCCCCGCTCGGCTCCTTCTCATCTGGGAATCGGAGTCTGGAATTGATCGATCGAGCAGGACGGATTGGGTCAGGTCCCAAATGACCTGCGAATACCGAACGGGCGCGACAGGGACACGGGAGCACCGGTAATGATTCTGCCACCTGGCTTTGCTCTCACGTGTCGTCCCGCGATCGCCTCCTCTCTCGCCTTCCACCGGGTCGTTCATTATGAGAGCTAACTTCTTGATTGTCATTATTTGGAGGTGCTGGGACTTGGGGATTGGCATTCAATAGGGGGTTGAGTTGGCGAGTATTTATGGGGAGATGAGGTTGTATTTGTGGGGGTGTATTCGCGAGGGTTTGAGAAATGAGCTGATTCATTTGTTGAACAAACGTAGGGTTAGCAAATAGTTATGTAAAAGGAAGCAAAATCGTGCTCCCTACTTCAGTTGGGGGTACGGTCTGGCCGTTAGTGTTCTGGCCAGTTTGGTTATTTTGGGGTGGGTCCTCAGTCCCACGCACATTTCGGGAAGTCTGACTCATTTTTACGAGGAAGTAAAACTATGTTACCTTAACTAACACGGCTTGAGTAGCTGGGAATTCTGACTGGACCAAGACGGGCCCTCCTTCTGGCGCCAATTTGTTGACGAGCGTCTTGGGTCAACAAGGAACAATATGACAAAGCTTATTACGCGAAAATTAGATAAACTCAAAGATAGGGCTAATTCTGCCTTTTTATATCGAAAGCCGAGCAGGAAGTTTCTGGTCGGTTCTGTCTTTACAGTTGGAGTTTTTTACAAGTGTTTCCTCTAGATTTTCTCTCTCCTTCTTTCATCCTCATAAATGAAACATATTTATACTCATACAAGTAGTGGGTTTTTAACCATCATTACATCTAGTAATAGAGTGATTACAAAAGGACATGTGTCCTCTATACATGCATGTTGGCCAAGTATTTGCCACTTGTTGACTCATCTTGCCATTATACTGACAAGTGACAGTTTATTATGCTAATGGAGCACCCAACCTTCCTTAGCTGGATGGTTCTCTTAAATCTCCCGCCATAATCGCGCCTAACGCAAGCCGAGCTCGCTTCATGCCACGTTAGGGGCTCGGCTACTGACGTCATCGGCTCGGTCCTCGTTATCCTGTGGCCCCCACACCATTGCCAGTTGAATGGCCACGTGGACTAATTTGTTGCCAGCTCGGCTCGGGGATCATCAAATTTATGTATTAGGCGTACGACGTAGTATTGATATTATTCCTCTTTAGTTTTTAGTGTTTGTGTTTGTCTCCAACTAGAAGTCCAGTTCAACATGAAAATTAATTAAAGATCTATTTTTTAGGAAAAAGAATTACAAATCATTTAATTGCCACTAAACTTAGTCTGATTAGTTTCAAGTATTAGTTTCCAAAGTCTACCGTTAAAATTAATATGTTTTTTTTTTTTTGGTTTTTGAAAAGTTAAAATTAATATGTTAAATTAACATAATATGCAGTATACATATAGATTCAGAATATATCACTTTCCTTTTGTATAGCAAGTTTAATTATTTAATCTTTCCCAATGAATTAAGTTTCCCTATTCAATATACGTTTCCTTTTATACTTTTATACAGTAATTATAATTTCCTTACAAATTGGAATTCCCATACATATACACACGCATATTTCTATAGCAATCAAACAGTGTCCCTGTCGTATAGTAATTCTATTTATTTTCAAATTACGATTCCGTTTATATGTATATATATATAGTCCGTATATTTTTTTCACTTGTTTATATATTTTCATCTGAATCTGAGATTAGTACATACACCACTCATGCTAGAGCAGAATTTAGATATGGGTAACAGAGCGGGATACGAATATAATTATCGTATTTGGACGGACGAGAAGATGATTTCAGATGAAATAATTTCAGATTATAATGAATCCCTTTCTAGGGGATCCGATGTTTTTATGTTTGATATTAGAACTAAATTCATACTAAAAAGAAGGCGAACTGAGGCCAAATGTTCGTATAATTGCATCAATATTGACGACGATAATGAATACGATGATGATGAGATAATAGGATCGGAGAGTAGCAGCGTATGTATCGATGAATTTTGGCTAGTGCCACGCCACCTTGATCAATCAATGCTTCTGGCAGCCTACGCCAATTACAGACTTGATGAATATTGGATGCCTCATCAACAAATTCAAAAATTGGTTCGTGAGGCCTTCGATTTTGCCAGACAAAAGGTAGCAGTACCTGCGTCTCTGGCACAGGCCGGTACGGTTGTTCCAGTGGTTGTGGAGATCGAGGTGTGCACTGTGCAGCAACAGGGCGAACTGGTAGATGATGTCATGGATAGGGCCATAAGGCCCGAACGCTTGTCCCCCATATTCGTGTGGAATTGCAACTACAAAGATTACTACATCGACCACCACCTCTCGAGTTTCTTGAGGGATCTGTCGAGGATCAGAGTGGAAGATGTTGATAAGAGATACTTGGGTCTGATGGAGGTTTGTTCTATTTGTTTGGGTAATCCAACTATTGGGGCTCAAATATGCGTACTGCCTTCTTGCCGTCATGCTTTCCATTTCCATTGTGTTGTTACGTGGTTGACAAAGAGGAATTCATGTCCCATGTGTCGTCAACCAGTGCATGATTTCCCCATCTATCAGGGAAATCAAATTCCAATACCACAATAATCGATGGATTCAATTATTTTTTTTTTTTGTTCCTTCTAGGTGTAGGTAGAGATTCTTTTGGAACTTATTCGTTTTAATTCATTAATGTATTTATTGTTCATCACAGCATTGAGTACTACCAGTTGCGTTAACCCAAACAATCCTCCCAATTGTCAAAGTCTGAATATTTTATTTTTATATAGTGTTTCACTTTCTATTTTAACAACGTAACGGATATTTGATTTTTATATTGTGTTTCACTTTCTATTTTAGCATATATACAATATCAATGCACATCACGTGTGGAATTCTGCTGTCAATATAAACAATATTTAGTGAGAATAATAAATATTGAAATACGTGATGAAATAATATTAAAATAGAGGATCTTGGTTTAAACTAGTGACCAATTTATTTTCATATTTCGAAAAACATGTACAATGGATATACACTACTATGTCAAAACAACAATTTCTGGAGTCTGCTAGAAACAATTACAATCGTCTACGTACAATGTAATAAACCCCATATATAATGAATGGTCATAATTTCACATAAAACCTACTGCAAAATTAACTCATTATAACTCCAATCAACACCCATTTTAACAAACGCGTGCATGCACGTTATCTTTTTTCTGCTCATTCATTTCTCTCCTCTGCAACAAACCCCTTATCCCTCCATTATCTTAATTTCATCCATTCTTCTTCTTCTTAAACATAATATTTTTCACACAAATCACAAATTAAGAATCAAAAACAAAAACAAAATAAAAAAACTCCATATATCCCCAGATCGACCCTAGAGTTTTAGCCTAATTATCTCTCTACAAGCAGCGATCGATCTGATCAATTATATCATCGTTAACATTTATCAGAAAACAAAAAAAAATAAATGGCTCGTGTGAGCAATGGGATTCTCACGATCATTAATCTTCTAACCCTGGTGGTTTCATTTTGCGCGATTGGTTTGGCCCTATGGTACTATCTGAAAATCGGATCTCCATGCGAGAGGGATCTGAGAATGCCTCTTCTGGTGATCGGTGGGGCCCTGCTATTGGTTTCCATGGCGGGGCTAATGGGGGCGTGCTGTAGGGTGTCGTTCTTCATGTGGTTGTACCTAATAGCGCTTTTTGTGATGATTGTGGGGCTGATAGCGTTTACGGCATTCGCGATAGTGGTGACGAATAAAGGGATTGGAAAAGCGCTGTCAGAGAATGGGGTGGGGAATGGGAAGCTTGGGGATTACTCATGGTGGTTACAGAATTACGTGATTAATTCGGATAATTGGGATAGGATAAAGAGGTGTATGATTCATGTCAGACTGTGTGATAGCATTGTGGGTGGATTGGATATCGAGTTTTACAAACTAAACATGCCTCCCATTCAGGTAAATTGTTATCATTATAGTTCTATTTATTCTTCTTTATGTTTTCCGAACATAAGATGCCCCATTTTCTTTAGGGATAATTACAAAAACACCCTAAGGTTTGGGTTAATTACAAAAAAAATCTGGAGATGTTTCAGAATTATAAAAAAAAAAACTCAGGTTTGATTATGTTCTAAATTTAGGGGGTTAATTGTAATATTTTTATAAATGTCAGGGAGATTTTCGAAAATTTTTTTCTTATGGAAGGGGAAAATGTAAGACGAATCAAACCTCAAGGTTTTTTTTGCAATTTCAAAAATCTTTGGGGTTTTTTATAATTAGCCCAAACCTCAGGGGTTTTTTGTAATTATCCCTTTTCTTTATTAATTTTGTAGTTGAAAATATTTTTTAAAACTGCTAAGAGAAAAATCTTTCAGGAAAATTTACGTTTAAATTGGTCAATTGAAATGTTTAATTTAATCAAGAATTCATTGAACATATATATGAATATATCCATCAACAACTAATAGATTATAATTATTAACTCATTCAGACCAATTAATAAGGTTTTAACAATTTTAATAATTAGTAACAAAAAAAAAACAATTTTAATAATAATATCAAACATCGGACACTCATACGTTAGTATCACATGCATGGTTCTGATATGGTTTAACAGATTACATATAACAAACTCAGAGAAGTATCAAAATTATTTAAAAAAAAAAAACCTTGAGATTTGGTCTTGCCTTAAATGGGATAACTGTAATACAAATGTAAATACGGTGCTTTGAAATATTTTTACTTATGGAGGGGTAAAGTATAATACTAAATCAAACTTCAAGTGGATTTTTGTAATTTTCAAAAAGCTCTGGGTATTTTTGTTACTACCTCAAACCTCAGGGGTAGTTTTTGTAATTATCTGTTATTATTACTGTGTCATGCTAAAGAATTAATCATGGATTATGCATGTGATGATATATATATATGTCAATTGTCATGCATGTGATGATATATATATATATATATGTGTGTGTGTCATTTGTCATGCATGTTGGTGATGTGACAATTAACATGTATGTACATCCATGCATGCAGTCGGGTTGCTGCAAGCCACCAAACTACTGCGGGCTGGAGTTCAAGAATGCAACAACCTGGACGATGCCGGAAAAAGGTCCGGCAGTGCCCGACCCAGATTGCAAGATATGGAGCAACGATCCGACCAAGCTGTGCTACAACTGCGAGTCGTGCAAGACCGCGTTTCTTGACAGCATAAAGAGAGAATGGAGAATGCTGGCCATCATCAACACCTTCATTCTCATTTCTGTTACCATCATTTATTCCATAGGCTGTTGCGCTCTCAGGAATAACAACAACTACGGTTACACCAAATACAGAAATTACTATGCTTAATTGACCATGTACACCTCAAACATGCACATGCATGGTATTAATTAGCTTAATTAATTGGCCTCCTTCGCTAATTAAAGGCGGATTAATTAATTAGGGAAATCCTAATTAATTATCGACTAAATTGTAGAGGATAGAATGTTAAGATGTATGTTATTACATTGATCAAGACACTATAGGTGGTATCCTTAATGTGGTGTTCATTCACTTGGATACATGAGACTATACGGTGTACGTTCTTGTCGGATTGATGAGAAGGAATATACGATTAGAATTTGTAGCGCTTTTGTTTTCGAGTTTTTAAATTTTCTTCTTATGTTCTTGTATTAAGGAATATATCCTTAATATGGTGTTCATTCACTAGGAAACGAAAATATTTGATTGTAGATGTTTTATGGGAGATGGATGTTATACATATTCATGCTATTAAACTGGTTTTGGTATCCTTCAGCAAATGTAAAATTTAGAGCCAAAGAGTCCCTTCCACGTTGCTGTAGACTTGGGTGTTTCTGAAATCAGGGACACAAAAACAAATAAAGAAGCTACAGAAATAACAGTCACTGTAAATTCTTATGTCCCATTCTAATTTTACTACTTTTTGCGGACAATATATGTAAACGATTTTCATTTCTTTGATTTTGCAATATAATACTCTCACTTGTTTCATCTCCACTTATACTCCTCTATCCTTACAGATCAAATACCCTATTATTGAAACTACATAATACTATAATAGGAACCAATTGAAAAATTCACTTGTAGTGGAACAGAAAGCATTTTGACACTACAAAGACTTGCAGCGTATCCGAAAAAGGACTCCGTTGACATTAGATACAAATGAAGGTTGAACTGATCAACCAAAAATTTCAGGAAAGTCGAGAGAGAATTTCATAATCCAGTGTTGTCCACAAGCACTTTTTCACACCCAAAATGAAAAAGTCCCTAGAAGGAGATCAACTGATAAAGAAACCCAACTCACTGAGATTGCATCTATAATGATCAACTGTTATTCCGAACCGAATACATAGACGTGTGCGGAAAAATACAGTATAACAATTCAAACAAAATGGAAATTCTGAACCATCTGTTTCAATTTCTAAATTGCACAAGGATGACAATAGTCATTTGTTTAGATTTCACTTGAGAAAAGTACAGGCTAAAAACATGAAAACGTATGCTACCAGGGATGTAAGAAGTTCAAGAGTCCAAGTGGGCTGCAACAAAAACGATGGAATGAGTGGGACCAAGAAAGATCCACAAATCCATCCAACCACAAGAGCTCCAAATCTGCAATAACATGACAAATTTTCACGTTTGAGTAATCAATCAAGCTCCACGACAGACTGTGAAAAGATAGGCAGGTGAGACTCTTCTGCCAACAAAACTCACCCAATAATGGCAGCTCTAGGCAAGCTTTTGTTCTTGTCATTGAGGAAGTATATGCAAGCTGCAAGAGATAATGCTACCTGCAAAGGAAAGAAAAATGTAGTGATATTGAAATGTAACAGTATGCAAAATATTGGTATTAGAAATTGATACAAGTTCACATAGATGCAAACACACATATAAGTGTGCTGTGTGCCAAGTCAAAGCAAATATTGCATTTCTTTTTGCACACTTCTCCTATTTTCCTTCCACTTGCTCTTTTTCCAATTTATTTCCTTCCAATCATTTTAAATAACATAATCATGGCTATTTAATTGCCAATTTTTGTAAATAATCACATAATCCAAAAGGTAATTTACTTAATGCTTAATGAATACTGTTCCTTCTTCATTCTCAGTGATGTTAGATGCTTCACAAAACAGTCAACCAATCAAGAGGTGGGTTCCATCAGAATCATGTTTCTACCCGAATATATTTGCACAAGTAGCATTCTATTGCTTGCTTTAAAATTCAATAAACAACCAATCTTCAGCTTAGTGGATTTCATTAGAACTATCCATAAAATTTGTGGCAGTGTTGCAGTGATAGAGCAATAATACGTTTTTCCTTATTGCATAACCAGATTTCAGCTGTAATATATATATATACACACACACACACACACACATATATATATATATATATATATGTGGTTCTACAAATCTTTCAGCTAAACTCTACTCGGCTGTCTACAAAGTTAATTAGAAAGAATCTTTATTTAACAAGTTTCAGCGATCTCACGCATTAGATCATATTCCAATATCATTAAGATTGTAGCACAAAGATCAACTTTTATCGTATATCACAATCTTTATGATGCATACACAAATTTATATATATAATAATAATAAATTTAATTAGATCATTTTGGTAAATATTACGAATAGCTAGTAGATAACATCCACATTACAATTCAACCCATTTAAAACTTATAACAATCCACGTAATGCCTGATGTAAATAAAAGAGATCCGATAGAATAGTACTCTTGGCAATGACAAACTAAGATAGCTATACTTCATTTTTACATATCACGTACCATATGAGTTATTACCATTCAATAGAATTTAAAAACTAAAGTTACATTAAAGTTTGTTGGTTCGAAGTATAAATCTCCACATGACTATCACCACACTACCTGTATCACACCTCCTAGAATCCGAAGTGTAGGATACACTAAGGTAGGATTTCGGTACAGAGTATCAATCACCATATGTAGTTATGAACTCCTATGGTTGTCCCACAATAACTGCAATTTTCATCTCTTTGCTATCCAAAATCCTAATATCCGTTAGCAAACGTATTGAGCTATGTGGCTCTCTAATGCCCCAGAAACTAAACTTTTATCAAAATTGCATTAACTACTAGTTTTCCGTGTTTCAATTCCATACATAAATATGGATATAGTTTAATATGGCAATGGAAAAAAAACTATTGTACACGTATAGTTGCACAGAATGCAATGTTCATCTACGGCTATCATAAGGTGCTCGCCTACACAAGCACTTCAACATAAAATTGGTTTGAGTGGCAACCTAATAGCACCTGCTAATGGATCAGAAAGGAAACAAACCTGGAAAGCAGGTCCGGCTTCAGCAGAGTTCATCACACTCCAACATGCCATAAAAGCAAATAAGAACAGCCGTCTTAAGATGATCACCGGGGGAGGAACTTCCACAAAACTGAGCAAGTTCTTAACCCATGGTGGAGATTCCTCAACCTTCTTCTTTAGCCTGGTTTTCAAATTAATCTTTGTTCTCTTCCTATTCTTGAAACTAGTCATCAGCAGTTTCTCAAAAGCAGCTTCTATTGATTCTGCACTTCTTTCGTGACCTGCATACTGGTTCAACAAAAAGTTCCGAGCACTCCAAACTTCTTCCTCAGAAGCATCAGTACTTATACCCAGGCGCTTATAAGGATCCCACACACTTGTTCGAGGGAACTTTGAAATGCTACCTACAGATATTCAAAAATGAAGATGACGCCTCAAAACTTTTTTTGCCCAAACAGAGCAAGTTGTATCATAGATTCATAGATAAAGTTTGCGCTAACAAGATGGTAAAAAGCACCAACCCTTGAGCACCCAAAATTTACACATGGGTGCAACTAATTGCAGTACATAACAGAATCTCAAATCGTGTACCTCTATTCCATAACAGACATCTTTGTAAACCAATTTACATCCCAAATAATCAATTTTCTATACAAAAATAAAAAAGATAAAAAAATATGCTATTTCAGGCAGTTATCACGGAAAGATCAATATCAAAAACGAAATTATCTAGCATTTTTAAATTCACCATGTATGATGGACCACTTAAAATAAATACCATCCTCATCAAGTAGAAGCAAAAAAAAAAAAAAAACGTTTAACTAGACTATCCTCTCACAAAACGTTTAACTAGACTATCCTCTCACAAAATATTTTTCTGCCAAAAGTTCACCTTCATAAGGGGTATCCACCGCACATCTAGGGCTTCTGAAACTGACGCAGCACGGCATGCATTTTTTCGAATTGCCTCGAATTGAACTGTAGAACACCAAATTGTACAAACGAACGAACGAAAGAAAGAAAAACCATTATCAATAGCAATATCAGTACAAATCAATGCGAATACATAAAGAGAAAAATAAACACAAACTTACAGTCGATGACCATGGAAAGACGAGGAAAGGGTAGGGTTTGAGAGAAGAGCCGCCGCCATTTAACTTAGAAACAGTATCTTAATCAATTTGTTCGACGCATAAACTACTTTACTCCGTCCCTGAAACTTGTGACTTCGATTATTACAGGGACGCCATGGAATTCGAGAAAAGAGGCAGCTTGCAGGCCCAAACGCGTACGTTTGGGATAGCGCAGAGAGAGGGCTTCTTAGTTTCACTACGGAGGTTATTTGTTGCTTGGTTTCATCGTTTCTGGATAGAACGGTAAAATGCATAGCACCTCTGAATTTACTAAAAACTCCTTTTATGCTCCAAAGAAATGGAGAATTTCATGAGAGGACCCAAATTTAAGAAAATACACCACTTTAATGCTTAAAATTTCAACTTTCTCAAATCGGGATCTAATTTTTATTTTTTTTTCAAATCGGGTCCTCCCCAAATTTTGAGTTCTCACTTCGGGTTTTATAACTTAACAGAAAGAAAAACATTAATGTAATCTGCCACGTCAACCACAAAATTTATTTTTCCTCTTTTCGTTCTTTGAGTCATTTCTTTTTCCTAATCAATATTTGTTGTCAATCTTGGTTAACGTCATCAATGCAGATACTAAGATGTATAAACTTAAATTAATGAAAAGAATAGTAAAATATTTTTTGTACCCCACGTCACTCCAGTCTTTACCAACTCGTCTATGCCCTCGGGGGCCTCTTCTAGTAGTTTTTAAGGAATAGTTTGGTTGCAAAATCTTAGGTAAGAGCTACGAGGGAAGCTTGAGTTGATGGATGGGATGAGTTATGGAGTAGACTGTCGGACTAGGCTTGGAAACCTGGTTCTACCACAACAGTAGGGTTTCGAAGGAAATTTGGAAATTCGAAAACAGGCAATTTCCAATGGGAAAGCTGGTGCCAAAACATGCACCCACTTTTTAGCACAGTATAAAACCGTAAAACTAGCTTTGAAAATACATCCATACAATACCTTAACAGTGGTAATAAATAACTAAAATTATCATTTTGCTCCATAAACACTTAATCACACATAACAGAAAGAATGAAAAAAGAAAAAGAAAAAAAGATGTTTGAGAGTTGAAAACTAAGGTAGTGCTTACTTGTGAAAAAAATTTCCTCCATTTCATTTTTTGGATGAGCTTCTCACCGAACGTGCGATTGTCTGTAAAAATATTCAAATAATTCATTATTCACTCATCCTCATTTTTTTTAATTATCAATCACATCCATTTATAATTTTAACAAAAATACATCACATCAACTATTATCACTTCATAAATACACTATTTACTCTCTCTAATTTTTCAAATCACCAATCACATCTATTCATTATCACACTAAAAAAAACTATCATTCAACTATCATCATCACATTTTCATCTTATATCCAATTACATTCTCAAAAATCATTTTACTTTTCAAAATATTTTTTCACACTATTCTCTCCAAAAATAAAAAAGAACAAAATGAAAGGTCAAAAAATCACTCCCTAAAATATCAAACTATCACTCCCTAAAATGCATCCTTCAACGTTACTCTTTCATTTCATGTGATCCGGTGAGCCTCTTTTACAAATTATTACACTTGTAGGTTATCGTGCAAGATAATAGTGTAATTCTAGAACAATACATAATATGTTGCTTTATGCATAATTTGTCACTTTAAAAGCCGTTTAATTTTTCCAAATGATAGACTTTTTATTCAATAGAAACTTGGAACAAAATTACAACTTCACGAAGCCCACTGGCTTAGGACCGATTTGGCGAACCTAGCCAATCGGGGAAATGTTCATCCCAAAATTGAAAATCGAGGCAATCAATGGCCGAAAGAGCTAATCTATTACAGATATATCTACTCTTCAAGTCCATAAAAGCGAAACAACAAGAATCAAAAAGATACCATGAAAGAAAGATGTCTTCGGCTATTGGCAATTCACCAAGAGCAAAGGATCTCTTGGCGTTGAGATTATTTGCAATATCCTTGTCATCTATATTTATAATAATCCTCTTGATTCCCTTAAAGTGAGCATAGCACATGGCTTGTCTGATCCCAACTAGAGTGGCCTCTTGAATGATGAATATCATTCTAGAACCCAAATCCAAGCATAGATCATAATGCCATTCTCATTTTTAATCCACCCACAAAACCAAAGGAATTACCACTTTGAAAGCACCACTGACCACATTAAAAATGGATCCTAATGCATTCAAAAAACCATCGTGATCCGAAGATAAAGAGTACACATGTGTGGGCTGATGCACCAACTTCTTCACATCCTCAGGGGCATGTTTGAATTCCAGCCATTCACAAACAACGCGATCGATGATCTCCTTTTCTCGTCCAAAAAAGCTTTTCGAAGATGCAAATATTACGGGTTTCCCAAAGCCACCAAAGTATATAGACGGAGAGTTGGATGCAGTCTTGAGAAATACAGCTCTTATCTAAATTGCAAACATCATACCACCATCTTTTAACTGAAAATGAATCCTCAGAGATATTACTCCAACTGATCGGGGAAATTTTCCACACGCTCGTGGCTCTGCTGCACTGGAAGAAGAGATGAGACAGAGTTTCTTCATACAGCCCGCAGACCTGGCAAACCACAGAGCAGGGGATATTCCTTCATCGGAGTTGATCAGCCGTTGGGAGGGAATTATGAATGCAATGCCACAAGAAATGCTTGAGTTTACCCTTAATCTTCAGTAACCAACATCTGTTCCAAGCTGCTTTCGATTTTTTAGAACCCGCACTCGATTACGGCCTATCCATCTTGAGTTTTTTGGCAGAAATCAAGGCTTTGTAAGCAGACGTGAATCGACCATGCTTCTCAAAATGCCAAAAGAGCATGTCTTTCCCTCCGTTTGGATCAATTGGAATTTGTAAGATACGGTTAGCATCATCCAAAGAAAAGACATGATAAACAAGCTCTTTATTCCAACCATTCTTATCAGGATTAAATAATTCAAACACCCAAAAAACATCGGACCTCCGCTGAATGAAGGGGGGAAGGGGTAAAATGATTCAGAACCGGGACCCAAGGAGATTCCTAGACGCGTATTGATTTCCCATCACCCAACTTATATCAAATTGATCCAACATTTCCAGAGCCAAGAATCCTCACCCTTAGCCTCAATGTTAAGCAATCCCCCTCTGGGGAAATACTTGGACTTCAGAAATTTGCTAACAAGAAGGTTGGGTTCGGTGAAAATCCTCCAAAGCTGTTTAGCTAAGAGAGCATTATTAAAAAGAGAGATATCCTGAAAATCCCCCGTCCAACCTCTTTAGACAAAGTAAGCTTATCCCAAGCCACCCAATGAGTTTTAAGATTCTCATTACCCTTACCACCCCCCCCAACCAGAAGGAAGTAGTGATTTGACAAATTTCTTTACAAATGGAAAGGGGAAGTTTAAAGCATGACATGACACAATTGGGGAGGCTGTTAACAATAGCCTTGATTAAGACTTCTTTGCCACCTTGAGATAGGAAAATATTGTTCCAACACATAATTCATTTTTAACATTTTCCAAAACATAATTGAAGACTTCTTTTTTTTATTTACCAATGACCATAGGAAGACCGAGATACTTATCAAGTTTCAAAGGAACGGGGGTATTTTTGCTAAAAAGGACCGAATACTTATCTAAGTTAACTTGTTGACCCGAGGCAATAGAGTATCTTTCCAAAATGTTGTTGATCACAGTGGCTTGGTTCACATTAGTTTTGCAAAATATGATAGAATCATCCACAAAGAAAAGGTGGGTGACCACTGGACCATTTCAGCATATTTTGAGACCATGGAAAAGAGAATGCTTTTGGGCTTGAAAGATCAAGTTAGAAAGGGCTTCAGAGAGGATGATGAAAAAGAGGGGAATCCCTAATTTCTTTGAGCCTGGAGGGGCAGAGACTCTTCCTTTAAGGATTTATGAATACATAGATTATCCTCATCCACAAGTTTATCCTTAGTCTGAGTAGATTTAGGCTCTTTCTCACCTTTTTCGATGGAAACAGTCACCAGGGGCTTATGTTCTTTAGCAGAATGGGAAGGGGGGGTTCTTATAAGGTTTTCTCAAACCAGGGGAATCCATAGCTCTCGGCCATTCACCATATTGTCCCTCTTTAAGGGTATCATCCTTAGTATCATCTTTTTTTTTTTTTTTGAAGTCTGTCCAAATGGCCTACTACGCCACAATAGTTGCAAAAGCCTTGCAAGTTCTCGTATTTGAAGTCGACCCAACAAGACTCCCCCTCCAGTTTAATGAAAGACCCACGAAGAAGGGGCTTCGCAAGATCAACTTTCACAAGCACCTTGATAAATCTCCCTCTTGAGCTGCTGGATTCCGGGATGAGAACATCCATCACTTCCTCGAATTTGAGGCCAATTTTACGTCCGGTTTCCATAGTAATCCAATGATAGGGAAGGTTCCACACTTATATCCAAAGATCAATAGAAGTAAAGGAGTCAACATGGTCTAAAATGTTGTCGTACCACTCCCTCAAGAGGAGGTATTGATTTTCAAAAGACCATAAATTTCCTCCTAAAACTTTAACCTTATCCTCCTGAGAAACAAAGACGAATTGGAAAAGATTGTCCGATTTCCCGAACCGAGAATATCTCTTTCGTTTGCCAAATACTCAGCAGGGTGTTACGGAGACCGGCAAAATTCGATTTTTTAGATCCGACTATTTTACCCAAGAGGCTTCTCTCACATTCCTCCTTGCTCTTACAAACATGCATCCCTTTCTTCCAAGGATATTTCCTCTTTTTCCTTAGAAGAAAGACAGAAGGATTTCAGCTTGTCGACAATATCCCTCTCCATTCTAATGGGAAACACCTCAGTTCCCAGATCTACCTCAAGAATCACGGATCTAGCCACCTGGAGATTGAAAAAAGACAAAACAATAGAAAATTGCGAGCAATAAAATGAAGCAACAAAAAAGCAAAAGAAAATGAGAAGGTCAACGATACTACATAGAACAGGACCTCAGGATGATAAATAATAAATAAGGAATATAGACGGTAGGTGGGAAGGAAAGTTGGGAGCACATGGCATTAATGAAAATAAAAGCATGGAAGTCAACTAAATGCAAGTTATTAAATACATGAATACCATTACCAACTTTAATGAGGCTAATCGTAATAATAAGAGAATCTTTCAAGGCACTATCCCCATACACACACGCCCGCTTGCAAGTCGACAAAATGGAAACCATGGATATTACAAGGATTGAAAAAGTTCAGTTGGAATCTACTTGGAGAGGACAAAGAGGCCGACAAAAAGAAGGGGAAAGAAGACACAAAACTAGGGTTCCCTGTAGAGAGAGAAAATGAACACTCGAACCAAGGGAGACTTTTGGATTAGGAAATGTTTAATTTTAACGAACACTACCTTCTTGAGTTCTTCAAAATAGAATCACCTTTTCTAGTTGTCTGGTCATTGGCGAACTACATTGAGTTCCAAGGTAAAAAGTTAAAAACCCATACTAATTCTCGACTTTGTAAGTTTTTTCTCATTATTTAAATTTCGAAGGGATAATTACAAAAACACCCCTAAGATTTGGGTTAATTAAAAAAAACCCAGACATGTTTCAAAATTACAAAAAACCCCTTCAGGTTTCTTTTTGTCTTAATTTTAGGGGGTAACCGTAATATTCTTGTAAATGTCAGGGTTTTTTTTTTTGAAATGTTTTCAAAAATCACGGGGAAAAATGTAAGACGGAATCAAACCTCAAGGAGTTTTTTATAATTTTCAAATAACTCTGGTTTTTTTGTAATTAGCCCGAACCTTAGGGGTGTTTTTGTAATTATCCCAATTTTGAAATCAGTCAAAAAAAAAAACTACTAATGTTTCATCTTCTAAATTCACATTGTTACATAAAGTGGTGTGCCTGAGAGGAAATGCTGATCCATTTCTCCAAAATATGTACTGTAAACTAAAGTAACATATTGACATTCGTCATCAAACTTTGTATCACAGTTTCGAGTTTTGATCACTTTGAGAGAACTGCTGCCTTAAAACCCTTCTCATAACTTTATTTGTGGCTGTTCTCGGAAGATAAGGGAGCGGAACGATATCAGACACCTGCAAGATTTAGCCTTGGTAAGAAAAGATCGATCGCCATTTCAACTGCAGAGTTTGTAGAGAGTATATTATACCTTGAATAGAGGATTTAATTTTTTCTGAAGAGCTGAATTGAAAGATGCAGCCAGATTACTCAAGTCCAATATGGGCTTATCAGTATCCTTGAACACAACAGCAACCACTAACCGCTCTGGTCCGCCCCCAGGAGGTGGGACCCCAACAGCTGCCGTCTCTAAGATACAAGTGTTGACTGAATTACAAATGCGCTCAATCTCAACGGAGCTCACCTGAATGGAGAAGGAAAAAGCGACAATATGAGTGTTTTACGTCTATCTCATTCTAAATTTTAAAAATGAGACAATTACAAAAACTACCATCGAGGTTTGAGCTAATAAAAAAAAAACAGAAGTTTTTTAAAATGACAAAAATACCCTTGAGGTGTTATTCTTTATTACACTTTGCCCCCTTCAGAAGAAAAAACATTTCAAACACCCCCTTTCCATTTCTAAAAATATTACAGTTACTCCCCTTACATTTAAGACAGAATCAAACCTTAGGGGGATTTTTGTAATTTTGAAACTTCCCAAGGTTTATTTGTAATTATCCCAAACCTAAGGGATAGTTTTTGTAATTATCCCAGATAAAACTAAGCTGATGGGCGAATGCAAAAAGTACATAGCGGGCTTGTTATATGTTGATTTTAAGCATGGAAGCTCGATTTTACTTCTAAGGCTCGAAGCATGGAACATACACACTGTAATGCAATTCCCACAAATTTCTCATTAATTAAACAAGTATCTGAAGCTTTGCCACACCTTTATACCCCCCAGATTCATAGTATCATCGGCACGACCATGTGCGCGGTAGTATCCTCTCGAAGTGCGCTCAAAGACATCACCATGTCTTCTGAGAACCTGGTCCGAAATGAAAAGAAAATAAATACTAAGAAAAAAAGGGGAGTTCATTAATGGCACTAGTGACATAAAGACACAGAGGATATTAGATTTGTTCACCTTCCCATTCCAAACTGGCATTTGCTTGAAGTAGATATCATAGTGGTTAGCATTTAGTAGAGTACTTGAAGCTCCAAACATGAGTGGACCAAGGGCTAGTTCACCAATTCCAGGACAGTCTTGTGGCTTCACATAAAAATATAAGAATTAAAAGTTGGATCAAATTCTACAATAGAGGTTAAAGCCATATTCTGTGATTTGCTGTATTAACAGTGGCTGAGCACCTAAAAGACCATAGTGTGATTTCTCCCTCAGCAGATGACTTCCCAAATTTGGCTTTTCTGACTGAGAGTCAATTCGTAGAATTTTCGGCAATTTTTTTCTTTCCCTAGTTCTTTTACACTTGAAACATTCTTACCTCTTATTTACTCGAGAATGACATACTATGAATAATGAATTAATTCTCCAGTTTCACTCTATTGAAGTAATAGCTATTTGAACACCCCCTCCCCCTTCGTTTATCATTTTCTGTCTGATTAGAATCTATCCACCATCAGGAAAGCCATCTTCATGTGCAAAACATATGTGAGTAATTTCCTCAACCCACCCAATAAAGCTATTGAAGACATTGGTGATGGAAAAATAATCATTTCTTATAAGAAGATATAACAATCATAGGAAGTCACAAATTCTACTGCGACCAACATCTCAAATTGTAAATAAAGCACAAAGAGAGATGAAAACTAAAAATTCCTAGATCCAAGCACCAATCAAGTTATGTATGACCTTTTTGTTCAGAAACTGCAATCATTTCTTTAACATTTGTATGATGTATATCATAATATGTTAATCAAGACATACCAACAAGAATGACGATAGATCCGAATTTGAATTATGAACAAACGGGAGACAATTGGTTTTCAGCAGCTTTAGTTTTTTCAGCAGTTGTCAAAGGACTATGTTTCAGGGGTAGCAGCCAGAGAAGCAAAGTTTAGAAATTGGTCTGAGGAGCAAGATTTGTGGTGGCCTGTATTTGTTGTCAAAAAGAAATGGTTTGCCTCAGGTACAATCCCGTAGTGGCAGCAGCTCTAAACTTACTAAAAATGTAGAAGTTGATAAGATAATACTGATGAACTAGAATACAAGACATTTTGCACATTTTGTGCACATTATCACAGTCGCCTAAGACCAAAAGTACATGCTATTATCATTTATCATTTCCTTTTCAAAACCAAATCAGGAAAATAGATGACATCCTTCATTACGCACTTCAAAGGCTAGGAGTAAGGGTAAGTCAGTCTGACATTTTACCCCAATCGTTAGTTGACTGAACGGAATTTACTGATGTCATCAAATATCTTACAATTACATCCCTCAACTTTTCTAAATATTACAAATAGCCCCAGCTTTTCAACTGGCTATTTGTAAATATTACAAATACCCCAACCGTTAGTTGCTTGTTGACACATTCCCTCAAAGTCCATTTGTTCAACCTCTCTAGAATAAAAATCGATTGCAGTTATATGTTCATAATCATCAACTGAAGAAAAGAAATGCAAAGTCCATTAAGTGTGTGTTGGTTGGTTACTCACCAATATAAAAGGGGTAAAAGTGCTAAAATCCTTTTCTCATTTTTTTTTTGTCACATTGCTCGAGGATCAAACCTTTTATCCAATAGTTCTCTTTGGGAGGAGAAAGAAAGTGAAGACAACCACTAAGATCCTTCTATACCTCTAAAGGGATAGAATGAAATCCCAGTTATTCAGGAATCAGTTAACTTCTTATGTAATTAGTTAATGCATATTATATTCCTGATTTTTATTTTTTGACTTTCTGTTTCCTATTTTAGTTTTTTAGTTAACTTTCTGATTTTATTCCTAATTTACTGCAGTCGACTTTTCTAATTTCCCAAAATGAGGGGGAAAAGTCTAGCCTATATATTCTATTTCTCATTCATGGAAAAATATATAGAGATATTATATGCAAGCATGAAGTTGATGGCATGCTCAAATGATATGAACATTTTAATGTTCTTTTCCTCGGGATCAAGGTTTCAAGTGGGCTTACAATTGGAAATCCATCATCGCCAAGAATAAACAGACTGCAGCCCATTGCCGGTGTGCTAAAAGCTGCTAGAGATTGCTGCTGCAATAATGAACCAGTAACGAACCCACCGCCAATTTCAGTGCCACCACAATACTCAATAACAGGCTTGTATCGAGCTCTCCCCATCAACCAAAGGTATTCATCTACATTAGACGCCTCACCCGTGGACGCAAAGCAACTACAGGAGATCAATAACACATTAGGCTAGTCTTAAGGTACTCAGCACTTAAAAATAAATTAACACTTAAAATAAGAGGAGTGGGCGAATTAAGTGTCTAAGAATGCAAGGGAACATTTTGAAGTAATATAACAACACCTAATCAGAACTTTTATCACACCAACCTGAAGATTTTAAAGCCCCACGCGGCCCCCACCACGCTTCTTTTAAATCCCCATCACCTCCCACCAACCAAAAATAATCTCTCTCTCTCTCTCTGCTCTGTTCCGGACAGATATACACAATCATTTCTAGCACTGTTGGTTACATGTGATAATATAATGTTAGGAGTCCCACTAGAAAATAATTATTTATCTCCTCTCCTAAAAATTAATATAGGATAATGCCGGGTGTAAGCAGTGGATCCATTGCATAACAATTATAACGATTTGTTAATTTTGTTCCTTTCTTTTTCTTGTTTGTTTATTTTAAATTAGGTTTCAGTTTCTTTATCATTAGTTTTATTTTTCTTGCATATCTCCTACTTGTAGAATGTTCACCATGGAGTATATATGCGTTTCTGTGTGCACAACCGCTCGTGTGTAGTATCTGACAGAAGGAACTGTAAATGCAATTTCATTCAGATTTTAGCCATATGTTTAGTATTTAAATTCAGACTATGAAGTTTTAGTTTTCAATAATGATTCAACAACTTAAAATCTTCAGGCTTAACATTGAGTGCCCAGATTTCAGTTTCAGTCTTCCTTTCTATCAAATGCATAAGGATTGCAAAGGCAAAACTCATCTCATAATGTGAAAATGCATCCATAAATCGCAACAATAAATCTGTCACAATACTATGAGCTGTAACTTATAACACCTTCCACTCTTCAGATACTCCGGAAACCCCAGAAAAAGTAATAATAAAAAAGTAGTAGTAGTAGTAGTAGTAGTAGTAGTAGTAGTAGTACTAGTAATAATAATAATAATAATAATAATAATAATAATAATAATAATAATAATAATAATAATATGACAAACAAATAATATGCAGGTCGAGGAGGAACTAGAATGAGGTAACACTTTGCTTAGAACACGTTATACACGGTTTAAAATTATTCCAACGTACCGGATGGCTGACCAATCATAAAAGGCTGTCACATTTGCACTTTTCCATGCCCTTACAATACTAGGGATCACACCCAGCATTGTCACTTCAGCATCCTAAAAAGGTACCAATTTGGATTTCATATCAGTGCAATAACAGAAGGTAAAGCGAAATCCATGTTAGGCCTCATTGATGCAAATTTAAGGTGCCTGAAAAATGTTATATGTGCATCAAGTATATTGAATCCAGGGACTACGGCACAAAGATTTTTCCCTCGTCTTTCTCTTTATATCCATTTAATCATTCATAAGCTAATCAATTTCTTGTTCATATCATAGTTACTAAATTGTTTCACAATTTGGAGTGCAGCGATGCAGCCTTCGAGCTCATAAATAGGTAAAAAGAATATAAGTACTCCGCTTCATGGCTATGTAATTATGATAATGTGGAATGAAGATATTTGAGGGGATACATAAATCGTAATACTCAATAACCATTCTAGACAATTAGATTGTCGGAAGCAAAAATAATGATCCAAACTACTATGAGATGTGGCTAATCTTTGAACTAAAGTCAAGTTCAATTGCCTGTTCGTCATATCTTTGTAATGGTCTGAAGTAGCAGGACAAGCCCCCAAATCAATGTTGTTTACAAGTGTACAACGCAAAACTCCCTATAATTTTAGCATTTAAATCTACAGGTTTAAGGTTGACTTGGATCCACAATTTGTCTAGTAACTTCAGAAGATATGCACCTCTAGTTTTCAATCCAAATTACACATAATTCAAAAAAGTAAATAGGAACTTCTTAATTGACAGATTTGGAGACATACACCAAGTGACTTGGGATGCCTTGCGGTGCAAAAGTTGTATGCCCTGACATGCACCAAATAAAGAAACACCCCGCACCCCCAATTTAGCATTGCCTCAAGGCAGTTTATCTGTTTATGACCTCCCCCCTGGGGAAGGTCCCAAGAACAACTTTTAAAAAACTTGGGATAATTACATTAACTGTCAACTCTTAGGACATTCCCTGGCACCTTTAATACACACATGAAACAACAAAAGATAGCCACTTATTTCTTCATAAACAATGCAGATTAGGTCAACAATGATATTTACAAGGAACGGGAGGGTTCAACAACACCTGAACAAACTTGGCAAAGCCAGAACCAAGGGGAGATCCACTATATAGAGCTATTGAAGCACCATTCAACAAAGAAGCATAAACAAGCCAAGGACCCATCATCCACCCGAGATTAGTTGGCCAACATATTACATCACCTACGCGAATGTCCATGTGGCACCAACCATCCGCAGCAGCTTTAAAAGGTGTAGAAACAGTCCATGGGATTGCCTTTGGCTCCCCTGAGACACAAAAACCATAAGTTAATGGTGATGTTTTCTTACATTTAATCAATTCCAACATACAGACGAGGTTCCAGTAATCAACTGTTATCTAATGCTGATCCAATTGTAACATATTCTTATATCCAGTATTCAATTAAGAATTGATTACATCCACCTCATATGAGGTTTCGCCTAATTACTAAAACTAACCCGTGATGTTTCAAAGCTACAGTTACCCCCTTGCGACTAAGAGACTTTACAAAAACCCTTACAGAATGTCATAACTGTCAGTGTTATCCTCACTTGAAATAGTCCAAGAAACATAATAATTTGACAAAAATCTAAAAACCTATCGGGCTATTATATCTTCATGCAAAAAAATGTGTTTTTTAATAAGTCTTTAATTCTTTCTATTCATTTCTTCAACCACATAAACACTTCATCCCCAAACCCTCTCCTGCCCTCCGCTCCTCTGCATCTCATCATCACCAATCCTTCGCTGCACAAGGGTGGTATACTTGAGGGTTGTCAGGGGTGCTAACTGCTAATGGTGGGGCAGGCTATAGTCGGTGTGAGGTGGAAGAGGATGCAAGTGACAGTGGCATGGTGGACCGGAATTTTGGAAATAACAAATATACGGTCTTTGGGAATCTGGCAAACTGGCAAATGTGGCCATGAGAGATGAAGACTTACTATGGAAAGGATGGTGCAGAAAGAGGATGCAAGTGACAGTGGCAATGGTGGACCGGAATTTTGGAAATAACAAATATACGGTCTTTGGGAATCTGGCAAACTGGCAAATGTGGCCATGAGAGATGAAGACTTACTATGGAAAGGATGGTGCAGAAGGGGATGGTGAATTTGAGATGGGAAAGGGGAATTGTCACATAATATTTTGAAACTAGTGGCAATATGTGTTAAGTATGATTTTTGCATGTATTTTGGGTATGGTTTTGACTAAAATGAAATGATATACATGCATTAAATTAGTAATAAGGGTTGTGTTCTTAATATTTGGAAAAGATATTACGCTTTGCTCGTTTTGCAGGAAAATAACTATTTTTGTAGCACTTTTGTGGTAATTTGGAGCATTGCAGATATTAGAACCCTTATGATCAGACTGAAACTATTCCAATCTCCTCACAACTAGTTGAGTCTACCTTGTCACAACCACCAACTCCTCTAACATCGAGTCCAACCCAAATCGTCACTTGTCCCCAACTTGTTGATGAAAATCTTCGAGTTTACTCGAGGAGAAGACATGACCGAGGGATAGAGCACGAAACTCAACCACTAGTCCAAGAGTCTTAAGCGAATCTAAGTCCAAACGAAGAACCCACAGGTATGGATAGTTTTGAATTTGATGAGTTCATGATTCCTAGTATTGATGACTCTAGTAAGCCGATTGCTATGAGGAAGGGAGTCAGGAAGTGTACTAGTCACCTTATTGGCAAGTATGTCTCTTATGATGGTCTATCAACATCATACCGTGCATTTGTGTCATCTCTTAATAATACACATATTCCTAGCACTATTCATGAGGTTGTCAAACATCCTGGATGGAAGAAAGCAGTTCAAGAAGAGATAAATGCACTTGAGAAAAATGGCACGTAGACTCTTACAGAACTTCCTATCGGAAAACGGCCGGTTGGATGTAAGTGGATATTTACTGTAAAGTACAAAGCAGATGGAAATGTTGAGAGGCTGAAGGCTCGTCTTGTAGCAAACTCAACACAATCAGAGTTTTGCTTTCATTGGCAGTAAATCAGGATTGGCGTCTTCAACAATTGGACATAAAGAATGCTTTCCTAAATGGTGATCTAGAAGAGGAAGTGTATATGGAGGTGCCACCAGGTCTCGAAGGAAGTCAAACCCATAACAAGGTTTGTAAGCTCAGAAAATCTTTGTATGGCCTCAAGCAGTCTCCTCGTGCTTGGTTTGACAGGTTTGCAAAATCATTTTTAAGACTTGGTTATACCCAATGCCAAGCCGATCACACCTTGTTTATTCGAACATCACCAGTGAAGAAGGTTGCTATTTTGATAGTGTACGTTGATGATATCATTCTCTTTGGAAATGACGAAGAGGAATTGCAACGATTGAAGGATCACTTAGCCAAAGACTTTGAAGTTAAAGATTTAGGAAATCTCAAGTATTTTCTTGGAATGGAAGTGGCTAGATCGAAAAAGGGGATTGTTGTCACAAAGAAAATACATCATAGACATACTCAAAAAAACCGGCATGCTTGGGTGTAAACCGACATATAATCCAATGAATCCCTACAAGAAGATAGATTCAGAAAAGGATAGTGCACCAGTGGACAAGGGAAGGTATCAACGGCTTGTTGGACGACTTATCTATTTATCACACACGAGACCAGACATTGGGTTTGCAGTGAGTGTCTTAAGTCGGTTCATGCACAAACCTACAGAGGAACATATGGAAGCCGTTTACAGAGTGCTTAGATATCTAAAGATGACACCAGGAAAAGGGTTTGTTCTTTAGAAAGTCTGACAATCGGCATACTGAAGTTTATTCAGATGCAGATTGGGCGGGAGACATTGCCGTTAGGTAGTCAACCTCTGGTTATTGTTCTTATGTATGGGGAAACCTAGTAACTTGGAGAAGTAAGAAGCAATCTATTGTTTCCAGAAGCAATGCAGAGGCAGAGTTTAGGGCCCTAGCCCATGGAATTTGTGAGGGAATCTGGTTAAAAAGGTTGCTAAGTGAACTAGGAGTGTTTCCCTCATCGTCAATTCAAATGATGTGTGACAATCAAGCAGCAATCAACATAGCCAAGAATCGTGTGCACCATGATCGAAGGAAACATATTGAGATTGACTGACACAAGTGAAGAATCATGTGCACCACAATCGCCAACATCTCTTTTTCAGTGGTGGTGTAATTCTGTTGTGCACCATCCAACGTTTTGCTCGCATAGTAGATGGCTCTGAATATCTTTTCTTTCTTGTGACCAAGAACTGCCCCTACTGCAAAGTCACTAAAGCATCACACATCACCAAATGGCCGGCTCCAACCGGACTACAAGAATTGGTGCACTCACTAACGCCTTCTTCAAAATCTTGAATGCCTACAAACAGTCATTGGAAAAATTGAAAGCAGTATCTTTTTCTAATAATTGACTCAAAGTCTAATTGATTTTAGAAAAGTCACGAATGAACCTTCTCAGAGAAACCGGCGTGCCCTAACAAACTTCCGATTGCTTTTTCATTTGCGGTGGTGGGAATTTCTCAATAGCCACAATCTTTGCTCTATCCACTTCTAAACCCATGAGAAGAAACTCGATGGCCAAGTACTATATATGTTTTAAATAAAACTATATTCAACATATTATGAAAAATGGATTTTCTATTATTTTTAATTTGTGTTAAAATATATATGTTTTTATATATACGATATAAAAAAATTATAAACAATCAATATAATTGTTGGATCAAGTCCTAGATTCTAATTTTAGATTTTGATAGAATCTGAATTACGGTTTATAAAAATATTGCACATATTTTTCATTTATTATATAAGTATTTTATGATGTATTGTACATAGTACAACCATTACATAAAAAGATATATATATATATATATATATGATATTCTTATAATAATAATAATAATAATATAAAATTAATAAATGGATTATGCCAATATACATATAACTAAAAAAATGTTTGAATATTTTAATTAATAAATAGTTAATATATAAATATTTATTTTTTGAAAATGTTGATGAGTTGGGTCTTGAGTTTATCTAATATTTTAGTTATTTTCAGAAGGACAATTTCGTCAAAAACAAGTATAGATTTATTCTTGATTCATTGGGAATAGTCAAACACATGGTTGGAATAAAACTGGTTGGGGATTACCTAAATCCCTCACTCCATATTAGAGGTGTCTAGAGAAAAAAAAAATTACAAAACTAAAATTTAGTATACTGCCACGTAGATTTGTAAAGAATGATACTAGAAGGTGGTCCAATGAAGAAACTTCATTCTATTTTAGGAAACACGGATTGTCTATGATGCATGAAACTTAATCATGCAGTGTCGCAAAAAAGGTCCAAAATTCCATCTTTCTTTTTCGCCAAGAGCTTGTACAAAAATAACTTCAACAAATATCCCTATGGATGTCATTGCTAAGAATTGCTAAAAGTAGGATGGCCATTATCAACTCAGAGTATGGGAGGAACAAACTCTCTACAACATTTAACCTTACATTACATTGCCCGAAGCCATTGAAAGAGAACTTTTCGGTTTTTTATTTGAAATTGTGCAGCGCAATGAACTGTAATCCCACAAAATTTACCATCACAAAATGTGGAGCTTGTTAAGTTTCTTATATGATGGAGAAGGGGCAGGATATTTCTTTGTGGTTTTGACAACATCAATTTACAGAAAAGTGCACCCAAAAAAAAATTTAGATAAATGGGAACCACGATATACCTGTAGTTCCTGATGAGAAAAGAATATTTGTGAATGCTTCAGTTGTTTGTTCAACAGCAACGAACTCAACTTCTCTGCAAGTGTACATTTTATTCTAGTATGAGAGCCTAACACAGGCTGATAGTATGCAAAGATCTTGATATATCTAAAATCCTTGAAGAAATGTTTATGGTACTATCTTTTTGAGTATATGCTGACTCTACAAAGTACTATTGACAAGGGTATCACCATGTTTTTGCTTATTTGCAATTTTACTAGCATTTAATGTCATGGCTTGAGTATTAATAATAAACATCTGACAAACATTATTAGTGAAACGGAGTATAGGCCAAACTGATATGCTCTACTTGAAGAGGTGGACAGGCATTGCTAAATAAAAAGGACAAGTCAAACAGAATTCATCTTTTGCCATCACACGGAAGAGCAAGTGTGATGAATTTGTGCATAATTTAAAAGGACATAATCCATGCCATCACATGGAAGATCCTGAAAATGGTCCTAAAGCATCTCTCAATGTCAAGATTATCTGAATTACGATTGCCAAAAAAAATGTGGACACCACAAAAGAAGTAAAAACTAATTTTTAATAAAATAGCAGCAACCCACACTTCAACTTAAATTATGCTTGAACTCACAGTTAAAGACTTACAATCTCTCAAGTAAGATATAGTTTCACCAACCACTAAACAATCTTAGTCCTGCTTAATTGGATTTCATGCATTCTAAATATTAGTTAAAAACAATAAATTCATTTGTGCCTCTAGATTTAAAGATTTTAGATTATAAAGTACCTTAAACAATCAAATTGATTAGCATGCTTACTTGGAATCATTTGCTCTCTGAAGAAAACTCTGCCAGGAAATGTCATTATCACGCAAATTCATGCTGAAGCTGGAGCCACTGCTGGGAATTACAATTGCCATTGGTGATTGAGCTTCAACAACTCTACTGCAATATTAGAAAAAACATGTGTGAGGAATAACACAGATGAAAAAGAATGAAAACACCGATAAAGAGTACAGAGAAATCAGGGGGAATCAGGATTCGAATACATATCTGCATAAGTTTGATATAAAGTTTGTGTGAATTTAACTGGGAAGTGTGGCCAAGCACAGAATCAGGTAAAAAAAACAGTTTGAAATGAATTGGACTAAAGCTTTTATTCAGACTTGACAGAAATGGTAATAGCTGTTTCTTTTGGTGTTGGAGTAATGCAGTCAGGCCCCAAGAATTAAAGTTGGCTTTCTTTGTCTGAAAAATTTCAGTGACTCTTGTCTTAGAAGCAGAAATCTGCAACCTTATGCTGCATTAGAGGTGCCAGAAAGAGTTTGCGAGCATTCTGTTTTCAATCTTTCATCCTTTATCTTTACAGCTACTCTTTTTAAATGTTTGATTGGGAAGGAAGTGTTTGAACTCTAGGTAATCATGGATGCCAGTATCCTTTATGGAAAGCTCAACAACAGACCCTTTGAGTTGTAGGACCTGCTTGGAAATGAAATGTAAAATCTTTTCTTTCTGGTGTTTATAAGTTAACTGAATCGATAAATGGAAATCTTTATTGTTTATAAGTTAACTGAATCGACAAATGGAAATCTTTATATGAGAAAGATTTTCCTTGAATATATTTATCTGATAGACTGAGATATACATCCATTCACATGCCAATTGCACAAACCAGGAGAGAGAGAGAGAGAGAGAGTCGGAGAGTTCACCTGTACAAGGGAAGTCTTCTATCACTGCGAATGATGAGGTCCTGGGAATGAAAGTTGAATTTTAGAAGAGATTAGGCAACAAAAGAGTGACTAAGAATCAAAGATGCAGCACCCCAATTAACTAAAGCAAACAATAACAACCACAACAACAAACAACAAAACTAAGCCTCATCCTACTATGTGGAGTCGGCTATATAGATCATATCACGCCACCGCCTACAGTCAAAAGCCATATTTTCATTTATTTCTAGATATAACATATCTTTTTTAATAGTTTCTTTCCAAGTCGTTTTAGGTCTTCCCCTGCCTTTTCTAATTTGGGTGAGTGATTTCATGCCTTCAAATTAATTAAAGCAAACACATCAAATAAATATTTTGCAAGTAGAAGGCCGTGTCCAAAGGGATTGGCGTACCAATAAAACTGCCACCTTTAGTACTGAAATTTTCAGAAATTGTAAACACAAACACGAAAATCTTTTTGTTATAATGTTCCATTGTTATAAAGTAATTCTAATTAGCGTTTAAGTTATTGTAGATAATCCATTTAGTAAGAACATTGCGTAATTTTTTCACCATGAAGCTCATTCGCAGGTTCACTTGACCACCTTATTATATAGCATTAAGATTATATGCAGCATTAGAAATATGGTAATCCTTCATTCATACAGAAACAAAAGGGATTCTCACCTGAGTGAAAATTGCTTTTGCTTTTGATATTTGGAGCCTCATAGATATTTCGTTTGGTGCGAAACTATCAGCAATGGACACAACTATGTAACCAGCAAGTACTATGGCCAGGTAGATCACCACGGAGTTAACATTCATGGGCATAGCTATGGCAATTGCAGAGCCTTTCTCCAACTTCAGGGTTTCTATTGCGTGGGCAACAAGCCTACAAAACAATCCTAAACAGGGTTTCACATCATCTAATAGTTTAAGCTATCAAACTCTTTGGATATAATAGCCACCATAGCATCATATGCCGGAAGGATTAAATATCAAAAAAAAAAAAAGCACAGGACAGTTCAAACCAGAGAAAGATAAACCATATCACCATGGAATTATGAAATAAAGGGTGATTGTTTGAAAGGACTTGATTGGATTTGGAAGCCGAAGTAGAAAGAGGTTAATAGCAGTCAATAGAAATCAAGGGATACAGCCCGTTTGCAGATGAAGCTGAAAAGTTTCTCACAGTGAACATGCAAGCAAAACTAAGTTATGTAAGAGAATATTGTTTAAAACAAATCTAAAATACCCACTCTACACCGGATATAAGTCCTAATAAGGTTTGTGGACAGGAAGTCTACATAGAATACCTCCCAAAAAATGACAAGAGGTTGAATATTTTTTCCTCACAACAGTTTTGAAATGGGAACCGCACTTCCCTTTTGTTCACAGTTTACATGGACACTTCAATGAGTCATAAAGTAACTATTTCACTTCGTAATGGAAGGACTCACGGAAGACTTTATGAGTGAAAAGCTAAGTCCAGTATGCCATGTTCTAAAATTGTTTTACTCTAGTTGTACAAATTTCATGGTACTAAAGTGAAAGGAACGCCTATATTCATCACATGTATCAGAAATTGAAAATGGACAGAACCATCGGCACGGCGTTATCAAGAATGCTAAACACTCCAAGGAAAAATAGCATACCAAACTGATGCGCGTAGCTCCTTAAGGGTCATCTTATTGACTGGCACTTCATCCTCTGCTTCATCACGCCATATTACAGCAATATCCTCGAGAGTCCTCTTAACACTACTCAAGCAATTCTTTGCTGGATTAGTAGTTGCACATGGAAGCCAATGACCCCCCGGATGACTAGGATCCTCACGCAAAATGCATTCGGGGGGAACCGAAAAAAATACATTCATTTTTCCAAATAGTGTTTTCCAGTAAACCTAAGAAAGACAAAGAAGTAAATATCAAATGAAACACAGCAAATCACTCACGTTCTTTTAACAATTAAGGACTCAACCATGATGGTGACAATTCATTCCAACCTCAGGGTTTGAGACAGAAAATTCCTGAAAATCAAGGAAGCTCGAAATAGGATCTACGTATTTTGATCCAAAGAGCTCTTTTCCATGCTCCTCCAGTAGCTTGCCAACATTAGTCAAATTTGCGCCACCACTGTGTAGAAGAAAAATTATTATGAATATACAGGAAAAACTAGATTGACTTTGTATCAGTATATTAACTTTCTTCCATTTTTCTATGTTTCTTTAGTAGAACTTGGTCATGTCTGGTTGTGTAAGTCCAATAGAAATTAGAAGTCAGTAGCTCAGTTTCGACCATTTCTTACATGGCATAGTCCATAACTCTACACAGTACCCAGAGAACTCATGGCACCCCCATATAATTGAAGAACACATGAAGTGCACGAGTCAAAAATTGCTCAGGCTAACCATTCAAAAGCAGAAAACCAATTTCTTCTGGATGTTTTCAAGTTACTTCTTCCACATCTCATTAAACATTATGGAGTTATTTATGACATTACCTCTTCTGTGGTTATTTTCGCAGAAAAAATGTCTTCCTAAACCTTCAGAGTTTTCGGGTATTTTTGATCTGATGAGTACATAAATACTACCGACAATTGCAATTATCATTACTTCCTAAGAAAATCTGTCTCCTATTCCATAAAAATCTTTAATTTTCATGCTCAAAATGTCAATTACTCTAAGGATGTCATATTTCATTTAAAATCTTCAATTGCCAAGCCTCCAACACACAACTGAATCTTTTTTTCCTTTTTTCCAACACTTGATTTAGATGACCAACATTTCCATAGTTTTCCTACAAGTGCTCCCACAATATATATTACTTCCATAGAAGTTCTTACCAATAAAGAGGTAGACGGGAGATTACAAATAATAGCAAATACGTTTCTACCAACAAGTGTTCATTTCACACAACCATTGCCTTTCATCCAGATTATTTTGTCCAGCCAAAATAATCGAACCCCTTACACAGAATCTCAAAGAAATTAGCACAAGAAAATAAGCTTTCTTATACCGCCCAAATGCAAATACTAGTGATCTACTTAGACACTAACTTCGGAAATCCATAATTCCTCACTGTTGATTCCTAAAATGTCGAGGCCACACGTGAATTCAGACAAATATATATATGTGTGTGTGTGTACATACGGGTCGGGCAACCAAGCGGGAGGATCGGGTCCGAAGTATTTGTAGCAGCCATAGTACATCATCTGATGGAAAGAAAATGGTAGCTCCGGATTAATAAGGTATTTGGAGATGTTATGCCACGTTTGGGGAGTTCCGGCGCCGCAACTTTGGATAATTCCGGCGAGCTGACTGTGGAGTTCATCGGCCTTTCCGGGGGGTATGCCCAAAGCTGCTATATCAGCGGTGGTGATACAGTCGAGGGACTTGTAATTCTCACTCCCCATTTCGCAGAAAACTCAGCTATATTGGCTAACCAGAAGAAATTATCATCGCTTCAGAGTAAGAACTTGAGAAAAAGACATAAAAAACTGGGTCTATTTTCCTCCATAGTGAAGACACAGGAGATTAATCAATGATAATTTTCTTTTTATTTTTTTCTTCAAAACTATAGAATTTAGAGGAAATTACAAAAAATACACTCTTTCGGTCTTTCCCGTAAATATACTACAAAATGCGCTCATATTACTTTTGTGTTTTTTTTCCTTTTCTACACTCATGCATGTTTTTTATTATTATTTTTATATTTTTTTTGTTCATGTATTGCTTTATATGTTATATATGTTGTTTCGATGTTGTTTAAATTTGTTTCTTTATTGTTTCGATGTTTCAGAACAATTTTTACCTATTTTTTATGTTTTTTTCATGTATTGTTTTGTACATTGTTTCTATTATTTCTGTGTTGCTCTATAATATTTTTAATGTTGTTCTAATAATTTTTTTGTTTTCATATAGTGTTCAATGTCTAAATACAGTTTAGTTCTTTGACAATAACTCCTGTTAGACCATTTGACGGGTCAAATCCGTCAGACGGATCTAAACCCAAATTCAACTAGACCCGCATGCCCATCCCCTGTAAACCTGGTGGGCCCATCCCTTGTAACCTTACTCGTCAACCTTGAAATAAGGTGAACACAATAGCGGCCCATCCCCGGTAACATGGTTTCTTATAGGCATGCATGGGACAATTGGGGTGGGCCCCCACATTATATTCGACACAGTTTCTCTTTTTTTGAGGTCTTTTAAAAAAGATAAGTATTTGTATTTATGTCACTTTCAATGGTTTCTATCCATATTTTTTTACCCATTTTCGTGGGTGATTTTGTATACTTAATTATTTTGATTGCCACTTATGATTTAGTTAAAATAATTTAGTTCAGGTCTGTCTTACTACACTTTTAAATATATTTTAAATATTTTCACTAAAACCCTGAAATATATTAGTTTTTTTTTCCATAAAAAGTATTAGTAGTACCTATAAAAATATTAGTGGTTCCCTAAAACTATTTTTGTAGTCTCCTAAAAAATAATAGGATTTTCCCTCAAAAGTATAAGTAGTCCCCCTTAAAACGTATTCATATTTCCTGTGAGAAGTATTCTTTTTTTCCCCAAAAATTATTTAGTAATTCTCTTGAAAAAAAAGTGTCATTTTTTCCTTGAAAAGTATTAGTAGTTCCCTAAAAAAAATATTATTAGTCATTTGGAAAATATTTAGTAGTTTGCCCAAAAACTTTTAACAGTTCCACTGAAAAAAATTAGTAGTTCCACTGAAAAGTATTATTAGTTCCCCGTAAAAGTATTATCAGACCCACTGAAAAGTATTAGCAGTCCCACTGGAAAAAAATGGTAATTCTACAGAAAAGTGTTAGTAATTCTCCATAAAAGTATTATAAGCACCACTGAAAAGTATTAGCAGTCTCAGTAAAAAAATATATAGTAGTTTTTTCGAAAAATATTAGCAATCCGTTTTAAAAATGTATTTTCACTGAAAAGTATTAGTAGTTCTCTATAAAAAGTATTATCAGCTCAACTGAAATGTATTAGCAGTCTCAGTGAAAAATAAATAATAGTTTTCCCGAAATGTATTAGCAATCCCACTGGAAAAAAGTAGTAATTCAACTGAAAAGTATTGGTAGTTCTCCATAAAAGTATTATCGGCCCCACTAAAAGTATTAGCAGTCCCAATGAAAACTATATATTAGTTCCCCGAAAAGTATTAGTAGTTCCAGTAAAACGTATTACTTAGTGGTTTCCCTGAAAAATATTAGTTTTCTCCAGAATGATTTTTAGTAATTCCCTGAAAAGTATTAGTTTTTCCAATAAAAAAAGTATTAGTAGTCTCAATTAAAAGTATTTGTAGTTCATTTGAAAAATATTAGTTTTTTATATTAAAAATATTAATAGGCCATGAAAAATATTAGTTTTTCTCTAAAAAGTATTAATATTCCCACCAAAAAATATTAGTTTTATTTTCCGGTAGAAATACATCACTAGTTAATCTAACATAAGTGATATTAGTCATTAACAATAATTAGAGTTCTAGCAACCAACTTGTTAATTGGTAAAAATCCCACCCATTTTCCTTGACATCCCAACCTTTTCGTGCATATTCAATGGCAAACCAAGCATCCCCAATTGTACAAACTCAATTACGCTGGCTTAGCCACGAAGAAAATTTGAGCCCAGTGAAGTGGACGACTGGAAACTACAATTTGCACCGTAGTCAACGGATAAACCATGATCTACAAATTCCAACAACGAGACTACGAAGGCTAAACAAACGAGGTTCACAATAAAAAAATTCAACCAAAAATTCGCCAAATAACAAACACGATGTCGGAATTTTAGAAAACCCAGAAAGCAGTTAAAAACTAGAATTTTTTTTTAGCGAAAATAGACCCAAAATTAAAATGGAAAACAGGTATGAAAACAAAATTCCTCTAAGAAATCATCATTAAAAGCATGAAATCTAAATGGGAAAATTAGAAATTTCGTCTCGCTAACTTTAGCCATTTAGACATTTAGCCCGCTAATTAGTCAAATTTTGATTTAGACAATTAACTTTTGATTTTTCAGACATTTAGTCCGAATTTCGCCGGAAAAACTAATCGCGCCGGAAATTACTGAGATGGCTAAATGATAGTGAAATATTGTTGATGTGTACATAAAATTAGGCATTTATTTACAAATGGAAAGAAAAAATGGTAAAATTTAAATTTAAAAAATTAAAAATGTCATGTTGGCAATTAAAGGATGAAAAGTAAATCTAAATCTTCTTCTAAATTCTAAATATTCAAACGAAAAAAAAATCAAAAAAACCTTAAATGAAAGCCATCGTCACCTCACCTAAGATGAAGAACTCAACCGCCGGTCCGCCGCCGTCCCCCCACCTCACGCCAAACCCTCCCCATTACCCCGCGCCCATCCCTCGCCTTCTTCTTTTGTCTTCTTGCCCAACCGCCTTCATATATATGAAGCAAATCTCTTTCTCTTCAAAAATTAAAAGAAATGGAGGTATTTTGGGGGCTGGTCTTGGTGGTGGTGGCGAAGGTGGATGCATGTGGGCTTGGTGGTGGAGGTGGAAGTGGAAGCAGGTGGTGGAGGTGATCAGTGGCGGATCCAGAAATTCGAAAATGGGGGTACGATAAATTTTTGGCTAATCGTAGTTAGATTCTATAACTTTTTTTTTTGGGAACAAAGTGTTTGTAGGGGAAAAAAATGTGGGAAATTGTTGTAAAAAATATGTAAGATATTTTGATTTTTTTGGATTTTAATTGTTAAAAATACCATTTTATATAAAAATTGGGGGTACAAAATATTATTAATATTATTTTTTAAACTAATTTTTTATTTTTTTTCCAAATTGGGGTACAGTTGTACCCCCAAACTTACAAGTGGCTCCGCCACTAGAGGTGATGATCGCCTTGGCGGCGGAGGTGGGGTTAGGGTTGGTGAAACGTTTTCCTTTTTCTTTTTTTGTTCTTCTTTTTTAATCAAAATTTGCTTAATTCTTGCCTAATCTTTACTTAATTTTAGCTAATGTTGCTTAATCTTTACTTAATTTGTTCTAGTATTTGCCTTATTTTTCTGATATTTTTCCTTCCAAAATATGCTTGATAACCAATAATTATGTGGTTAATTTTGCTTAATCTATGCTTAATTTTACTTTAATTTTGCTTAATAACCAAATTTAACTTAATTTTGTTATTTTTTCTTCCAAACTTTTCTGGGGAAATTAGATATTCCCAATATTACCTTCTCTCTTGCTTAATTTAATAAGAGAAAATTAAAATTTATAAAAAAAATAGATTTAATTATAACTAAAGAAGATGAATAAAAGAGTTAATCTTTTTAATTATAACTTTTCGTAAGATGGGAGATAAGAGAAAAAAGAATTTTACAATTTTTCATATTCATTTTTTCTTAAACTGCTCCATCTAATTAATTTTATATTTTTTTTATCAAATTCATATTTTCTAATTTTAAATTTCAAATTTTTGTATTATTTTTATTTTTTGTGATTTTTGTATTTTAATAAATATTTTTATTTTAGGAATATTGTTATTTTGGATTATTTTTGTTTTATTTTTTATTTATTTAAAATTTAAATAATCTACGCGCATGATGACACATGGGTAAACCCCGATTTTTTTGTCCATGTCAGCACAAACTAGCCCACCTCAGCAATTTCCGGCGAGATTAGCTTTTTCGGCGAAATTCGGAATAAATGTCTGAAAAATCAAAAGTTAATGGTCTAAATTAAAATTTGCCTAATTAGCGGGATAAATATCTAAATGGTTAAAGTTAGCGGACGAAATTTCTAATTTTCCCAAATCTAAATTATCACATTTTTCGTTTTTTTTTTAAATTTTTTATGTTTGGTTTCTTGAGAGATGTAGAAAATTCTTCTTGGAGTGAAGATCAGTAATTCAACTCTCTGAAAGATTAAAAAAGAAAATCAAGAAAATCGAAAGATGGAACAGTGAAATAGGAAGCGAAAACAGATGTAGATGAAAATGGAATGCACATGATAAGAAAAAAGGAATGAAGAAGAGACAGATACAATCATGTTATCATTTTTCGTCATTTTTTAGGTTAACCCATATGCCCAAAACGAGTTAGGTTATGAGATCCGGTTATGAGATCCGTCTGACAGATTAGATCCATCAGACGGTGTGATAGGAGACCAGCTCCTTATTATTCATGTAGTGTTTTTAATATTATTTACGCTGTTTCTAGGTTGTTTCCATACCTTTTTAATGTTGTTCTGATGTTTTTTTGTTGTTTCCATGTAGTTTTCGATGTTCAAATACAAATTTTACCTATTTTTAAGCTCTTTTTGCTCATATGATATTTTCTACATTATTTCTAGTTTGTTTCTACATTTTTTCTTGGTTGTTTTCATGTTTTTTATGTTTTCATGAATTGGATCAAAAATTGAATTGTGTTTCTTTATTCATGTTGCTTCTATAATATTTTTAATTTGTTTGGTTTTAATATGTGTTGTTTATGCGTATATTTCTTGATTTTTTATAAGATTTCGAGTATAAAGTGGATTATTTAATGGGGGTAAAATTTATTTTTTCACTGAAATCTTATTAGAAGAAACATGTTTGAAACATATTCGAAACAATCTTGAAACAACAACGTAAATAAGTTCGGAAATTTGGCAGGAGCGTAAATTCGGCCCAAAAAAAAAAGCGGAGCGTAAATTTTCCAAAACGTACTGAAAAATGTAAAAAGCAGTCATTGTCTCCGAAAAGTGGGGCAATTATGTACATTTCCCTAGATTTTATAACTCATCACAAAAGGAAATACAACGCCCTGATACCAACTGACAACAAAATATCATCTTGGATACCATTAGTAAATCCAAGATGGGAAATTGGACACCCATTCCTCACTAGGATGTCCGGCCAGAGCCGGTGCTAAGTTTCGAGGACTGATGCGAAAAAAATGGGGCTCTTGTGTTTACATAAATAAAATTAATCAATGTTACAAATATAATTTCATTGATTTAACATAAAAAAAATAAGACATGAAATAACAAAATTACCATAATCCAAATTTAACATTTCGCCTTATTAAAACAAATTACGAAAATATTGTTCAATATTATTTACCATAGAGAAAAAGACAAAACAAAAACAACTAATAATAATTAGCTATGAAAAATTGACATGCTTGTATTTTTAAATTCTTCAATTTTATTTTTCGGTTTTGCAAAAAGAAAAAAATGGCAAATATGAAAGACAGAATGAGGACGTAAAGGTAGACGGGGTCGTGCGCCCTGCCGAACATTGGCGAACCAACGCACGGCTCGTGCGTCGGGTCGTGTGCCGCTGAACAGGTGCGTCTGTCAGTGCAAAAATGTGTCTTTTCGAGCCAAAAGACGCGATCTTTTCGTACGAGGCACCTGAGGCCTATAATTATCGACCCCTGTAGATGAAAAAGGACACGAAATCTTAAGATAATAACCTGTCATTTTGCATACGAGCATATTGACATTTCCCTTCATTCAAAGCTTGGAAGTTCAAACTCTTGCTGTTCGCTGTTGTTCTGGTTTTGCTAGTGCTTAATCGAACTGTAAAAGTCGTTGTATCTTAGAGACTGTTAGATAAATGTTTTTATCAAGATTTTGATGATTATGTTTAAATGAGTTTTTATACCAAAACAATGATAATAAATGTTGTCCAAATACTCCTAAATGATTTAAAATGTTTTTACTAATTTTTGGAGTATTACTTAGTATTTATTTTTTGATAAAAATGGACAACACTTTTGATGGTTTTGTTTAAATTGGTTTTACACCAAAACTATGTTTATAAATGTTGTCAAAATACTCCCAAGTGATTTAAAATGTTTTTACTAATTTTTTGGAGTATTTCTTGAAGTTTATTTTTGATAAAAATCGGACAATATTTAATATTGGAGTCGATGGCCGCCTATATCGTCGCCGTAGACGAAGAGTTGAAAAAATGAAAGCAGAACAAAACAGAAACAAACTCGTGAAAAAAATAAGGAGGGGACGGTCAAGGGTGAGGTCGACCGGTCGCACCCCCCCGTCGACCGGTCGACCCCCGACGACGACGTGTACTGGATCGCACTTTCTTTTTCAAACGTTCGAAATCTTAAACAGGGCAACCGGTCGCCTTATGTAATTTTGTGACAGCAAAATTATACCGTTTGAATTCTTTGACAACAAGATTTGTTTTTCAATTTTGTATAATATTTCTACATCTTGTGATCCTCTTTTTGTAGACAAAAGTGAAGAAGAAGGAGCCTATGTTGGGAGCGTATGTTGGTGAAGATTTCCCTATAAATAGAGGATGAATTGAAGACACAAAATACAACAACACAAGCAATCAAACAACAAGAAATTTGCAAATTTCCAAGCCTTCATATTCAACACTCTTGTTGTATTTATAGCCTAAGTATTTCACTTTCACATCTTGAGGTCTAGGCTTTATTTCTTGATTACACTTGCACTCAAATTGTAATATTCATTATTGAGTTGTAATCTTGATTTTTGTCATCATTCAACACAAGACATCCTTGTGAGTATTCTTGTGGAAAGAATACACTTGGGTGATCTAGGTGATAGGTGTTTCAAGAGTGTGGTGCTCTTGAGGTATTGAAGAATTTGGTATTCTTCAAGGTTGAAGATTGTGGTAATCTTCACAAGGTGCCGTTGGAGATTGTGGTAATCTTCAAGAGAGATTGTGGTAATCTCAAAGGTGGTGTTGTAGAAGAGTGTGGTGCTCTTCAAGGTGATGTTGTAAGGTGTTGTATTAATTTTGGAAATTAATAAAAAAAATTTCTTTTTGAAATCCATCCCGGAGATACTGGGGTGGTAGAGGATTAGGCCCTAGGTGGGTTGAACCTCTTTAAATCGACGTGTGTTGTTTACATTCCGCACCTTTATTATTGTCTTTGAGCATTCGGTTCGAAAAAGAGGGTAAAATCGAAAAGATGGAGATAATCTATTCACCCCCCCTCTAGATTATCGTAGCCGCTTGGACTTACAAGTGGTATCAAAGCCAAACTCTTTGGCAAGCTCGTTCCACATTGCGAGTAAAGAGGAACGATCACCGGCTACGAATGAAGTCTATCTTACCGGCGCCTCCACCACCAAGCCACCAATATTTGATTCCAAAAATTTTATTTTTTGGAAAGAAAGAATGGAATGCTATTTACAAGGTTGCGGGTTCGACATTTGGAACACCGTCATAAATGGAGAATCCATTCCGATGAAAGATATACCACACACCTCCAAAGGCTTCAAAGAGCTCAATGATGAAGAAAAGAAAATTATCTCCTTAAATGGTAAAGCTCTCAATATTTTGTATTGTTCATTTACTAATTTGGAATATGAACATATTGTAGGAATTCGATCGGCACATGAAGTATAGCAAAAATTAGAAGCCTATGGAGTATTTGCAAATGAAAGGAGTCAAACAAAAGCATCTACTTATCAAAGGGATACAAGTTCAAATCTAAGGAACAAGCCTCCTACAACTTCCAACTATGAAGAAGTTGAATATTGTTTTATGGGCATCAAAGAAGAAAACGAGGTATGTCTTAAACCCTCTACTTCCTATGATATTGTTATTCAAAATGATTATAGTGATTTGCAAAATGATTTTGATGATCTTCAAAATGAATTCCAAGACTTACTTGTTAAATACAAAAACTTGAAAAAGGAATTCATTGTTTTGAGAAATGATAAGGATAGTTTATTTACTTCCTATGAATCACTATCATGTGCTCACACCACCACACTTGACAAGGTTAGAAACCTTGAAAAACAAAATAGTACTCTTGTTGAGAATATGAATTGCATGAAAAATGATTTATCAAAATCAAACTTGAGTACCAATAAAATGTCCAATATTGTTGATATTCATAATTGTGATAAAGGACTTGATCATAAGCCTAATGTTGTTAATCATATGAAAAAGGATCAAGTCACTATGCATATTGGTCATTATGCTCCTAGAATTATTACTTGTTTTCATTGCGGTAAAAAAGGGTCATACGGCTAATTCTTGTCGAGCTAGAAATAGCTCTAATTATTGTTGGAGACCTAAAAGTCTCAAGACTAATCCCAAAGGACCCAAACACTTGAAGGTACCACAAAACAATGTTATATTAGGTACCCGACGAAATAATGATCGAAGAAATTTCATACCGCCAAGAAGACATCAAATGACCGATTCATTTGATCAAAGAAGGAGAAACTATTTTCAACAAAGCCAATTTCCAAGAAGAGGATATAATCAAAAATGGGAAGAACAAAATCCTTGGAAATGGCAAAGACATCATCAACAAGATGATCTTCCAAGAGAATGACACTTTCGAAAATGGGAAGGCCACAATGCTTGGAAATGGAACAATTGGAGAAGCCATCATCAACAAGATGTTTCTCAAAAGGGAAGATATCATCAACAATGGGAACGACACAACCCATGGAAATGGCGTAATTGGTAACCCGTATCTCTCTAGTTAAATATGCATTTTATTTTGTTATTATGCATGCTTTTATTTGTGTCTTAATTGCAAAGTGAGTTTTCAAGTATTTATTTTTTAATTAAGGTCTTCAATATATATTTGTGCTTTTAAAATTATTTTTGAAAAAGAAGACCTCATATGATGTTTTTAAAACTCTTGTGCACTTTTGTAGACTAAAGTGTGTTATAATCTCTTATGGATTTTTATGGCACGAGCTTACTTGTGTTATCTCTTAGCCTACACTTTTATCATTATGATTTGTGCTAGATTTGTTTTAAGAATTGTGTAGGATTTACATATTTTCAAATGGCCATTTACGTCATTATTTGTCAAGAAAGGCATTAATTATCGAGGTACGTTTACTTGTGTTATTCTTACTCTTATAGACTCGATATATTTTTGTCTTTCGTGCTTGCCTTTCAAAGTATTTTATACAAGTGCTATTAAGAGGATTTTTTTTAAAAGGCATTATTTGATATAACTTGTTTTATCCAAGATTTGTAAAGGATTATATTTTGTTTTGATAAAAAAAAAATAATTTTTGATCTTCTAGTTATGCATTTTATTGCACATATAAATACCATTATTCTTGGATGCTTATGTCAAAGCTCTTGTTCATATGATTCTTGTGTTTGAGGTCTCAACTATGTGCTCTCGTATTTTCATATTTCAAAAGAGACCTTATATAGCTTTCTATAAGCTTATTTGAACTTACATGGTGTAGTATATTCTTGATGATTTTCTTTAAGCATAGTATGTGTTACTTGCAATAGTGTATCTATTATTCGATATTACTATGCTCGTGTGCAAAATATCTTGTTAAGATTTTGCAGAAATTTATGATATTTCGCAACAAGTTTGATGAACAAGACAAGGTTAGTAGCTCAATGATATTGTCAAGAAGAAGGTAATGATTTTGATGTAATATTTGCACTCATAGCACATTTAGAAGTTATTTGCACTTACTTGCCCATTCTTGTTTTGAGAAAATTTCAAGCTTTACCAAATGGATGTTAAATCCAATTTTCTAAATGGTTTTATTCAAATAGAAGTCTATCTGAGGTTAAAATTTTAGGCCAAATGATTTTTATAAAAGGCCTTGTACGGTTGATACAAGTACCCCGTATATGGTTTGATAGACTTAGCTATTTTTGCAAAATAATTTTACAAAAGGTAAAGTTGATACTACACTTCTTGTTTTGAAAAAGGGCAAGGTTGTTTACTTGTGCAAATTGATGTTGATAATATTTTTGGTGCTACTAATGAATTTTTGTGCAAGATATTTTTCCAAGTCAATGCAAGGTGAACCTAAGATGATCATGATGAGGGAAGCTCAAATTTGATCATTGGAATGCCAAGAAGGTGATTATATTCCACACCCAAAAGAAGAAGTGAGACATTGAAGAAGAAAGAACTATTTCAACCTATATGGCTACAAATGCGAAAATTGACAAAAGGTTGAAGTAGGCATTGACAAACAAATTCAAGGTATGTTTTCTTGTATTATTCCCATAGACTCGACATTTTATATGCCTTATGTCTATATGCTCGATTTAAAAAACTATCCCAACGAATCTCATTAAAATGCTGTTAAAAGAAATTTTCAAATATTTAAAAGGCACTTCTTCTTATGACTTGTTGTATCCAAAGTATTAAAACGTTCTTATTTTTCCGGGATAACAAGTTCGGTGTTAACAATTTCTCAAAATATGGTTCGTCATAATCGAACTAAACATATTAAGATTTGATATCTTTTTAAGGGATTGCGTTTTTTTTTTAACAAAAACTTGAGATATGTTTAATTCCGTCTCAAAGTTAACTCGCGGACATTTGTTCATTTACCGCCGAGTCTTTTTACCTCATTTCGAGCTTGATTATGACATAATGTATATTGAATGAGGTATATGTTTGCATTTTGCATGTTTTTAAAACTTAGGGGCAAAAAATCGGTTTTTTGGTTGAAAATTCGGATTTTATTAAAAATGACAAGACAGTGGGCTAAACAGGTTGAGGGCAACCGGTCGCCCTCAACGTCGACCGGTCGCCCTCAACCACGACCGGTCGCCCTAAGCCTAAAATTGGATTAAAACCGTTCTATCTTCAGCTTTCTTCATTTTAACTCTTTTTGGCCATTTTTCGTCCCCTTTGCCAAATTCACTCAAATTTCATTCAAAATTGGTTTTCATGCATTCTTTTCAGAACTTGAACTTTATGAGGCTCGTTTATCATCATCATTGTTCATCTTTACCGATTAAATGGTAAGAATTTCTCCTTTTAATCTCAATTGGGTTGAACCCTTGAGAATGTGCTTGTATCTTTATATATTGTTGAAATTCTTGTATTAATATGTTGTTTATGATGATTGATGATGAATGTAAATTGTGGGATTGAAATTGGTGACGAATTCTTTTGGCTTAAACGAATCACAAAGGCATTATATTTCTCTTGTTTTATTCGACGCACGCCAAGTGTTCGACAAAATGTCTCATTGAAAAATTCATTACCTACATGATTCTCTTGATTTGAAAAGTCTTATAAGTTTATAGAGATCATGTTTTATCAATCAAATGAGCTTTTACAAATCAAATGAGCAATGTTTTCCCTTTTATTCGGAATTTAAGCTTAAATGCTCAATATGCTCGATAAATCTATAAAATTGCGCACTTTGATATAATTGTATGATGTTTTTATCGTGCTAACATTATTTTTGATGATTCAAAAGGGGGAGAAACAAGAAAAACGCTCATAAGCTCAAAGAAGTGTAAATAAGCTCGCAAGAAAAGCTATTAGCTAAAGCTTTTAAAAGCCAAAAGCTATGGATTATACTTGGTCCATGTGATGTATTATGGACTTTTATACTTGACTAATGATGCTTTTGTGACAGGGGGAGCTTATAAGCTCATAATATTCAAGCTTAAGTTGTAAAAGCTAAGCTTTAAGCTTTTAGTTGTTGCTTGTATACTTGTTCTTGATATGCATATTGATAGGGGGAGCTTGTGCAAAAATGATTTTGAAAAATCTTTGCTCCTATCCTTGTGTGTTTGTACTTATGATAAATCTTGCTTATAATGGATTGATGTTTTAGACCGGAAAACTTGTTTTGTTTTAAAATCAACTTCCTAAAATTGTTTTGGTTTGTAATCATCAAAAAGGGGGAGTTTGTTAGATAAATGTTTTTATCAAGATTTTGATGATTATGTTTAAATGAGTTTTTATACCAAAACAATTAAATGTTGTCCAAATACTCCTAAATGATTTAAAATGTTTTTACTAATTTTTGGAGTATTACTTAGTATTTATTTTTTGATAAAAATGGACAACACTTTTGATGGTTTTATTTAAATTGGTTTTACACCAAAACTATGTTTATAAATGTTGTCAAAATACTCCCAAGTGATTTAAAATGTTTTTACTAATTTTTTGGAGTATTCCTTGAAGTTTATTTTTGATAAAAATCGGACAATATTTAATATTGGAGGTCGACCGGTCGCCCATATATCGTCGGCCGCCAGACTGAAGAGTTGAAAAAATGAAACAGAGCGAAAGCGAGAAACAAACTATGTGAAAAAAAGAAGGGGGGACGGTCAAGGGTGGTCGACCGGCCGCACCTAGAAGGCAACGGTCGCACCCCGTCGATCGGTTGACCCCCCTGACGACGCGTACCTGGATCGCACTTTCTTTTTCAAACGTTTGAAATCTTAAACAGGGCAACCGGTCGCCCTATGTAATTTTGTGACAGCAAAATTATACCGTTTGAATTCTTTGACAACAAGATTTGCTTTTCAATTTTGTACAATATTTCTACATCTTGTGATCCTCTTTTTGTAGACAAAAGTGAAGAAGAAGGAGCCTATGTTGAGAGCCTATGTTGGTGAAGACTTCCCTATAAATAGATGATGAATTGAAGACACAAAATACAACAACACAAGCAATCAAACAACAAGAAATTTGCAAATTTCCAAGCCTTCATATTCAACACTCTTGTTGTATTTATAGCCTAAGTATTTCACTTTCACATATTGAGGTCTAGGCTTTATTTCTTGATTACACTTGCACTCAAATTGTAATATTCATTATTGAGTTGTAATCTTGATTTTTGTCATCATTCAACACAAGACATCCTTGTGAGTATTCTTGTGGAAAGAATACACTTGGGTGATCTAGGTGATAGGTGTTTCAAGAGTGTGGTGCTCTTGAGGTATTGAAGAATTTGGTATTCTTCAAGGTTGAAGATTGTGGTAATCTTCACAAGGTGCCGTTGGAGATTGTGGTAATCTTCAAGAGAGATTGTAGTAATCTCAAAGGTGGTGTTGTAGAAGAGCGTGGTGCTCTTCAAGGTGATGTTGTAAGGTGTTGTATTAATTTTGGAAATTAATAAAACCTTTTTTCTTTTCGAAATCCGTCCCGGAGATACTGGGGTGGTAGAGGATTAGGCCCTAGGTGGGTTGAACCTCTTTAAATCGACGTGTGTTGTTTACATTCCGCACCTTTATTATTGTCTTTGAGCATTCGGTTCGAAAAAGAGGGTAAAATCGAAAAGATGGAGATAATCTATTCACCCCCCTCTAGATTATTGTAGCCGCTTGGACTTATAGAGACGAGCGTCGGAACCGTTAGCACTCGGTATACGAGGCATTTTCGTCTTGCGGAGACTGAATCAAATTCAGGCCTCGACTTTAGCCTATACAATATACACTTAGCCATTTTCCTAAACATAGACCTTACATATTTTACCCAACAAGAGTCAGGTTCATTGTTGTAGTGATTGAGGTTGGAATCCCCTCAAGAATGTCCAAACCATTTTGAGGGAGAGAGGAGTTGAACATTTTTTTTTTGTAAAACTCTATAATTTTTTCCCCAATCTTTTACTTATTTAATTAGGGATCCTAGAAGGTCGCGGGACCCTACGTGGCCACCTCAATGGCCTAAAGACTCCAACGGCTCCGCACATACTTTCACTTTTTCTTCCACACATCACATCTACTTATTTTTTTAAAATCATTCACTCACATATTTCTAACTACCGATAATATTCAATCATTATTTTTCTATTTCTATATCAAATCAATTTTTCATCATTACACTTTCATCTCATGCAATACCCCGAATCTCAAACTACTCATTTGACTCAAATACTAGAACACTATGTAATATTAAAATGACATTGTGTGATTCATTTTATTAATTAGATGGAATAATAAAATACTATAAGAGAGTTGCAATATTAAGTAATATATATATATATATATATATTGATAGTCAAAATATTATATGAGAATAGTACTTTTGATACAAGAAATAATAATAATAATAATAATAATAATAATAATAACAATAATAATAATTAATTAATGTAAGAACAGGAAAAAAAAGGAATAAAATCATAATTAGTATTAATGAGGCCTTATATATTGAATGTCATACACTAATTGTGTACATAAAAATAATATATAATTAGTATACACAAATTAAAAGCTTTAGCTAATAAAAGATAGTTCTATAATTAATGTGTGTATGAATGATTACATATGATATACCTTCATAATTAAGTTACATAGTTATATAATATGATGATATATACTTACAAATGGATGAGTACATGCATGCAGATAAGATATGTGGGGGGATTCACAAATATACGCGCAACTAACTCACATTTCATAAGAAAACGTGTAACTAACATAGACATGTATAAGAGTATACTAATATTAAAATAAAGGCTGAGATATTCAAATACCAATTCAGCATCGCCTTAAGACATAAAACATATCTATAAATATGCATTTCCTTGAGAATCAAATGCACACACTGAGAGAGAAACAAAATGTGGGTATGGTTTGCAATAATAAGGCCGTGAGAGAATAGAAAAATAGGAAAGAAAATAGAAGAAAGAAGGAAGAAAAGGAGGCAACAGTGTGATTGGATCTGTAGGGCGTTATAACATCATCAAAAATTTATATTTTCAAGACACTGCATACATGTGAGGTAACTCTGATCTGTAAGTATGTTGTACAATTATAATCATTGTTGTTTCGTGTGTTGTTTATTTGAACAAATGAATGGACTCTCATTTGGGAAGTCAAAGAATGAATAAATGGGATTCACCTTCGGGTAATCCAAATGAATCCTTCAAGATTATTACTAGCTAACGGACCATTTCACAGAGTGTGTCTGGTCATGAATGAATGGTTCTTGTGACAATTGGTTATAACCGTTTGCGGTGTTCACCATTGAGTTTTTATATTCTGCCACGTGCATTATATTTTTACTACAGGCTGGGAATAGGACAACTGGGCTGACGACAATGAGCAATGTGTCTCCTCCCCTTTTGGTTAAAGTGTGGATTTGTAATATTATATATGTTGGGTTATATCAAAGGTAATATTTTACCCAACTTTCAATGTTAACATTAAGTTTTCCACTTAAGCTTCCTTATCAATTATTTCAATTATAGAAAAGTAAGTTTTAGTATCGTTCATGAGCCTAGCGGGTTCAGGGCATCACAGGTGGTATCAGAGCAAGTCTACCTTCTTGTAGACTTGAAAAAAAATTTCAAAATTCCAATGTTTATTTTTGGTTCAGTTTTATGTTAAAAAAAGGGTATAGGGAGACTCGTACTCATCTGAAGTTTTGCACCTATTTCGAAGGTAATGCATGATTTAAAAGCTTTTCTACTTATGATGCATGAGTTTGTTATAACTGGATTTAAAATATTTTGATCACATCAACATGGCAAGTTTTGATAATGTCTTATGATATAATGTATTTTAGATTAGAAGCGATTCAAATATGATTTATGCATTCAACATTATTTACAAAGAATTTTCATGAGAATTTAGAAGAATCCCTTGTTGTTATAGAAATTTCATGAGCATAATTTTCAGGATGGTTTATAACCCTGTAATCGAGATTTGATTACACTCTTAGAAGCTTTTAGAAATTATTTTTCTTTATGGTTTAAATTTTCTATTAGGCATACACAATTAGGAAAACATTTTGAGGGCATAATTAGTACTGTATGGTGATATGCGATATATATGGAGAATATGCAGCCTATGGACCAGAGTCTCCCGGGTTATACTATAGTAATAGATTACCAAGTGTCTGAGCAATTATTGTGCCTATAACCCATAGGTTCCTTAGCTTCGCTGAGATTGAACAATTACGTCGGGATAAACATTGACTATGAGGTTAACTATTGCAAGGGTAAAGATCAAGTCAAATAGTTTAAGATCAGATCTGAGGCGAGCAAAATATGAGTGGTGTTTTGGGTTAAAAGTGGTGTCGAGGTAGAGACAGAAACAATACATGTTGAAGCACTTAGCAAGATATTAACTATGTGGAATATAATATAACTCAATATTGGTGAATTTTTTTATCAATAGATCGAATTATAAAGTTATCCTATTTACAAATTTTGGCTAGTAAAAAATGGGGTATGTATAAAAATGAATTTTCTTTATTTTTTTTGTAAGAGTTGGTCTTGAAGTAACCACTACTATGATTGATGTAAGCATGCTAGTTATTTTTCTTGGAGACTTGGTCTATATGATTTTATGTGCTTCATTCTACATTAACCTGACACACATGGATAGTAACCACATACTTCTATCGAAAATTGACGAGCCTTAAGTGAAATTATAAATATTAACCACATGACTGCTGGTATCATTAGAATGATATATTTTGTAAGACTAGGATTAAATCAGCTTTATGGGATGAGATATTGTCGAATTAATTGGGCATATTGAGATAAACAAAATAATAAACTATTTATTATTGATATTTTAGTGAATTAGATTTTATCCATTAAACTGTAAGTATTTGGGATAAGAATAATAATAGATTAGGGTCAATGCAGAAATCACATGAGTACACTTATATAGACTTTTGATAAATTTCTAGAATATTGATACGATTATAAGTTACGAGAAATTGCATGACTATATTTTGGGTGATGATCTTATAGAGATATTGATGAATTTGTTCATATTGATAGATTCTTAGGCAAAGGTATATTTGTATAAGTATAATAAATTTATTTTGTACTACAATAGAGGCCCAATAATTTTATCACTTGTCTAGAAGAGCTTGCAATAAATACTGGGAACATAGTTATCTTCTATCCATGGGCAAGTGAAAGAATGATCTTAATGGAATAATGTGTTTAAGGTTTTGTGTTATCCAAGATAACTAGATTGTTCTTTAGGTTCGTAGGATTTTTGTAGAATAAATGCCTGCTATTTGGATAGTTGTCTCTAGAGTTTATAAGGTAAATGACAGGTTATGATTTTCTAAGAATGGTAATCAAAGTTTTAAGCTAATATGATTTGAAAGTATATATAAGTGTATTCCATATGCAACACACCAAGGTTGGCCTTGTGGTAATAAAGTGTGAAGAAGATATTGCTTTCTTTGGTAATATACAGATCAAATAAGGGATAAGTATTTGGAACTCATTCGGTGAACAAAATTTCGAGGATGAAATTTTTGTAAGGAAGAGAGAATGTAATACCCCAAATCTCAAACTACTCATTTGACCAAAATATTAGAATACTATGTAATATTAAAATGACATCGTGTGATTCATTTTATTAATTAGAAGGAATAATAATATACTAGAAGAGAGTTTAATATTTATGTAATATATATATATATATATGTATATGATCATATGTGGCAAGGACCTTATCATGTGGCAGTGTGGACAAATCTAAGCCATTACTATGTTTAATCCAAATGCCAATGTTTTTTCGAATTTAGTTTTTTTTTAAATTGAATACAACCTATTTAAGGGCATAATGGACATTTATACTTATAAGCACACGGCATTTTTGGTAACCCCATAACCTCCCCTTTTTTGGGATTTCATTTAATCTTTCCCACTTCTTTGCAATCTTATTTTTTCACACAAAATCAAAACCCATTTTTTCGTCTATTTCTTCTTCATTATCACAATCCACCGTTTTTTTTTTTTCTTCTTCATTCTACCGTTCGAGCGCCGAGCAAAAATTCTGTGTCAGTTTCGACACTTGGTTGGGTTCATTCGACATCAAAATCCAACACGTCCGCGGTAGTATTGGTAAAGGTCAGTTTCTTGTTCGGTTTTTTTAATTTTCGGGTTGTAGATTTTTGTGGAAAGGATTTTCCCTTATTTTTCCTCCCCTTTTATGTCCAGTCACGATGATTTTTTTCTGGGTTTTTGGAGTTAGTTGTAGTAAGTAGAGCGCGCAATTTTTATTTTTATTTTGAATTTACTAGGGTTTTATTCTTTGATTTTTACAGACCCCCCTTTTTTTCTTGGGTTTATGGAATTATTTTTTGTGCGAAATGTTGCATATACAATTGATGTTTAAATAGTATTAGTTTCGTATACAATTAGAGTACAATCAGTGCACAATTAGTTTAGATGTTGTATTTTCTTTGCTACATCGCAGAATTAGTATAGTTCATGCACACTGTGTAATGTTTTATATATGTTTCTCACTTCCAGGTTAAATGGCACGAGGAAACAGTAAGAGACCTGCATCCCAGGGCCGAGCGAGGTGCGAGTGATGGTAATCGAGCACAGAGGCCTAAGACCACAAAATCTGCTTTGAAAGCCTCGATGCCCAAACTGAGGAGAAGATCTGTGCCCAAACTGAGAAAATTGTAGCTTATATTTTTTTTGGCCCATTTTGTTTTATTGTACCCGTGGAAATAAATTGATGAAAACTTAGCTATAAGTTGGTATACATTTAGTAAATAGTTGGTATACAATTAGTTCAGTTATTTTTATTTTAATTGTGGATATTAATTGATGAAAACTTAGCTATAGAATGATATACAGTTAGGCAATTGTTGGTATACAGTTAATTTCTCAATTAAACATCTAACAATGCACTACTGAATACTTATATTATCATCAAATATTGGACAAGTATATACCATAATATAATTTCAGGGTACCGTAATGGAATTATTTTTATACCATATTTTTATGGTTATAAAGCACCAAAGTCTGCATATGTATACACCAAAATATGCTTCCAATGTACAATATTGTCAATATTTTTATACCAACTTAAGTACCAGTGTTTAGTCTGAAATAAACATCCAAACACGCCATATTTCATGTTATATTAGCACCAAAATATGCATATCTATACACGAAATAATGCGTCCAGAGCACAATATTATAAACATTTGTACACCAAAATATTGCGTCAATGAAGAGTGAGAATCCACTTTTTTCCTCATTATTAGGCGTATCTGTTATGGAAATCTGATATTGAATATATCCCTTGATTTTAGGAAAGTAAATATGGTATTATTTTTACACCATTTTGATAGTTACTGATTAGCACCAAAATATGCATATCTATACACAAAATAATGCGTCCAGAGCACAATATTATAAACATTTGTACACCAAAATATTGCGTCAATGAAGAGTGAGAATCCATTTTTTTCCTCATTATTAGGTGTATCTGTTATGGAAATCTGATATTGAATATATCCCTTGATTTTAGAAAAGTAAATATGATATTATTTTTACACCATTTTGATAGTTACCGATTAGCACCAAAATATGCATATCTATACACGAAATAATGCATCCAGAGCACAATATTATAAACATTTGTACACCAAAATATTGCGTCAATGAAGAGTGAGAATCCGTTTTTTTCCTCATTATTAGGCGTATCTGTTATGGAAATCTGATATTGAATATATCCCTTGATTTTAGGAAAGTAATTATGGTATTATTTTTACACCATTTTGATAGTTACCGATTTGCCCTTTTTACACATAAAATAAATGAAAAATGGTGTATTTTTAGGCTTAATCTGAACCATTGATTGAATAGGATGGATGGATGGGATCTGTCCACACTAGCCACTTAAATATCATATCCAAGGGCTATATTTTTTTTTTGGATTTTTGTTTTTTTTTTTTTAACTGATAAAGACAGTGTTGTCTTTTTAAAAGAGAGGCTAATTAGTTTTTTTGGTAACAATTTTTTTAGGATTGATTTTTGGGATTAATATCTCAAAATTCCCGCTCTCAAGTCCCATTATTTTCAAAACTCTTTTCAGTTTTCTCTGTGAGTTTAGTCGTGTGCATTCTCTTCAATTTTCAGTTTCGAGGGATGATTTTTTGAGGGACGATTTTCTTTACGTGCAGGGATTTTTGGAAGAGATTGTTGGTGCAGTGCAGTTCGATTTTCAGTAAGTGTTTTGTTCGTTTTGATTCCATGTATGTTTACTTGTTTGTTCTAGTATTTGGTTGTTCTATTTTCTTTCAATGTTCTTTTTTTTTTTATTTTGCTTCAATTCCTTAAAACAGAGCAATTTTTTTTTTTGTTTCTTTGTGTATACTTGGGTCTAGGATTTCTGGTTTTGTATGTGTTGATCGTTTTTTTGGTTATTGGAGGTTATTTTTGTTTGTTTAACTAGTAGGTTCTAGAAGATGGTTTACTTGGATTTCGTTATTTTTGTTTGTGGGATTTTGGAAGTTTGCTGGGACTCAAAGTCGATGAGTATCCGTCCAAGCTAATATATTGGTTGGTTGACAGTTTTAACACTGTCAGATGTGAGTTAATTCTTTCGGGGAGGGGGAGGTTTATTCATTGCGACGAGAAGGATGTTGAGTTGGTACTGGGTTTTTCGTAGGTTGGAACTATAATTGACAAGAAAAAGAAGTCGGAAACATCTCAAGTTTATGAGGATTGGCAGTCGCAGTTTGAGGCCACTGAAGATAGGAGCTTCAGTATGCTTGAGGATGATGAATGAGGTATCTGGTTTAAGAGGCACTTCGTTGCTCTTGTAGATGCACAAATTATAGGCAATGTCCAGGGCGGTTATATTAATCCCCCTGGTTATGAAGTGTTTGAGAGATATTAACACTATTCGCAACTTGAATTGGAGCGAGTACACTCTGAAGACTTTGATATCTAGACGAGAGAGATGGGGTAATACGAACAAGAAGCATTTCAGCGGGCCGTTGCTTTTTTTGATTGTAAGTATATTCTAATTTCTTTATGTCAATATTTTTTGTTTTTAGAATAATGTTTTTTTTTGCATTCAAGGGTTTCTACATGGATAAAGTTGTCATGTCAATTCGAGAGATCCCGAGGGTTGTGCCATTTGTTCGCTCATTGCACAATGAAAAACATTGGGGATAGAGTCTTCTTTGCCGAGGTCAACATTGGGGGTTTTGGCCAAGGTTTTGTAGATCGTGCCATTGATGAGGCTGGACAACTGGATCGCGGAATGATCACCCGACCCTATTTTGTTTAGCGGTGGTGGTGTGCGGTTTTATTCTCTTTTTTACATTATGTTATTGATGCATTTGTTAAAAACACATCAAAATCAGTAATGTACCTTTTACTTGAATTTTGTCAATATTTTTGGTGATGCATGTTTTTGTATAGTATTGATGTAATTATATTGTTTTAATGGTATATTGTTAGTTATGGTTCTGTATTGTTTCATTTATCTGAGATTTTGTTTGTTGTTACTGTAGATGTATGATAATGCATGTTTATCATAGGAATGATGTAAAAATAGTGTGTGAATGATATAATATTAGTTATAGTTATATATTTTGTTTCCTTTTTTAAGCATGGATCAACATTGTGTGTTAGTACATAAGCTATATACACCATGTAACAGTTATTTATACATCATAATTCAACTAAATGTATACTTTAAAGTTTATTTCGTGTGCATTATATTTGTTAGTGTTTATCCAATTGGTTTTTTGGCTATGTATTTTTTTTTGTGGATTAATTGTCTTGGGTTAATATTGTGCAGGGGTATGTTGGTAATGTTTTGTGTAAGTTGGCGTCGCTAGCTATCGATGTAATGGACATTATTCTTATGCTGAATAATGTGCCTCAGGAGCTGTCTTCTAATCCTGACTTTGGAAAGATTGAAGCTGTGGCGAGGAAGTTGATATGCTTTTTCGATGAAAAATCTAGTGAAGAAACTGGTGGTGGCCAAGGGCTTGGTAGCAAGACTCAACAGAATGATGCATTTTGGAATAATTCGGAAAATATTGCGACTTCGGAGAAGGTTGAGCAAGCGATTTGCCAAATGGGACTCTGTTTTGGAAACATTGCAAAAATACGCTGAGGAGAATTTTGTTGAGGAACAGCCGCAAGTCGGGGGCGTGAGTGTATTTTTTTTTAAATTGTGTAGGCTTTTTTGTTTTACTTATGGATTGTTATGGTTTACGTGTTGGAGAAGGATACGAGCATAGCTCGGGGTGGTGACAATGGAGTGGACATTGTACAAGGTGCTGATGTTCAAGCTCAGACTGGTATCGGTGGGGAGGTTGGGAATGTTGAGACTGGAATTGATAAGCCCACTGTAGAGGTCTACACGCGTAAGGGTAAGAGGAAGCCACGTAAATCTGTGATGATGACGTCGCCCTTTCATGCTAGACAGGTTGATATTGCACATAAGTTGAATAGGATTCACAATGTGGTTGCCTAGTGGGTTTTTGAGAATATAGGGTCTGACAGGTTGTGTGTTTTTAGATATCTGTAGTTTCTTTTCAGTTTTGTGTCATTTTTTTACTGTTAGTTTGTTTTTAATTTTTTGTTAATGTATGCAGGAATGAGGTTATTTTTAGGATGGGTGACATGATGCTTATGAGAGAGGAGTAAGAGACAATGAGGCTAGGGGAGTATATAAGCATTGCTGTTATTGATGTCTGGTCCAAATTGCTAAATGCGAAGGAGGAATGAAGGATGCGAACTCCCCTTCTAGGTTTTTTGCTACGACCTTAGCGACGGTATATGTCCTTATTAGTGTTTGTGTTTTAATTCTGTTTTCTAACATGTAGCCATTGATTTTGCATGTGTGTATTTTTAAAGGATAATGGTGAATGGTTTTTGTGTTTTTGATGCACATATAGTAATAAAACAATGCATCTTTATAAGTTTTTTTATGGTAGCATAAAATGATGTACAATTAGTTATACAATTATGCATTGTGAGTTATAAAATGGTGCACATTTTAGTTATTAAATGGTGCACAATTACATATATACTAGTGCACAATTACTTATACTATGGTGCATAATTAGTTACAAAATGTTGCTCAAATAGCTAAACAGAGTGCAGATGTATATGATGGTGCATTTTTTAGTTTTTGTAGGTAGAGGCATAAAATGATGCACATTTAATAAGAATATCATGCACTGTTAGTTGTATAATGGTGCACACTTTAGTTATAAAATGATGCACAATTTAGTATGTAAAATGATGCAAATTAAGGTATAACATGTTGCACAAATAGTTATACAATGGTGTACATTTAGTTGTAAGATGGTCAATTTTTTGAAGTTTCTATGATGAGGAATTGAACTATTTGATGATTTGTAGTTTTTGTGTTCGTAGTTGTACTCTGTTGTGGCCCCTATGGATGATTTGAGTGAGGAAAGGGTTTTGGCTCTGTTCTAGGAAACGTTTGATGCTGAATTTACAGACCCAACCGCGACTCGTTTGCAGGCTGTTGAAATGGTATGATAGTTAATGATTTTAGCAGTTTGGTTGTTTTATTTTTTGTTTTAGGTTGACATATTATTTGTTGTTGTTCCTTTTTTCAGTTTCTTCCCTATTTGCAAGAGCGAACATATTTTTGTTATATGCATTAACATAAAGAAGAAGCATTGTCATATTATGGACAACTCTTCTGTCGGTGGTTGATATGTGTAAAATATACGTGCATTTAGGGGCTTAATTTGATATATAATTGATGCATTTGCGCGTATATTTAGTGTATTTTGCTTAGTTTCCTTAGAAAGGCATGATACTGCGTATTCTTGTAACTTTTTTACAGGAAATGGAGTTTAAGCGGAAATATATCAGTTAGAGGGCTCGGATAAGATTGAAGAATGCGAAGAGAAGATCGAATACATGAAGAAAATAGGAAAAACCAATCACATGGTCAGCCCGTGTGAATCTCACACTGCCGTGTGAGTTGATTCTGTGTGGTTTTTACATGTTCGTGCGACTTGAATTTCAGAGACATGTTACACGATCTACCCGTGTAAAAGGCACACGACCGTGTGAATGGTTCGAAGCAAAAAAGAGAGCAAAACACTTCACACGACCTGACCATGTGATCTGCACACGGCCATGCGATCCGTCATGCGTCTAATTTTTGTTTCATTTTTCCGTCAGAACTCTACAAATGATCTTTCAAAGCACCTATATAAAGGGACCAGGGCCTTGAACGATTTTCATACTTCATACACCATAAAATACATCAAAATACACTAGGGTTACACAAATCAACAGTCTTATGAGAGAGAATGGCTAGTCTACGAAGAGCACCACAATGCCTTTCGCATCTACGGAAGCACAAGTGTTCGAAGACTTGGAAGGAGGATCCATCCTGACAAGAAGGGTTTTTCTTTCTTAGTTTAGATCTCTTGTTTGTACTTAAACTTTGTCAAACTATTTGATTTCATCTTTGTTTATGAATTTGTTGTCAAATATGTTAGAATCTTTCTGATCCTATTGCATAATCAAAACTGTGGATTCATGTTAAATCTATATTAATTGTTTTCTTGATTTATTTATGTGTTCTATTATATGAATTCAAATGCTTATTTCTTGTAGATTATCTGATAATTTGCATGTCATATTTGTTAGTCCATAATCCGGGAGGTGAGTTCTAACAAACGAAAATTGGGTTCAGACACAAATGGGAGTAATGTATCGGGAGACTACAACTGTTTGTGCGGAGTACTTCAATTCAAAGATCTCTTGGGAGTTAACAATAGTTGTAACGTATTGGGAGATCTACAATTATTATTAATCAACTATTGTTGCGCCACCTGGGAGGGGGAATAAACTAATTTAGGAATTGAACCCATAGAAACACATGAATTGGTTTTGATAAACATTAATTGGATTTAATATTAAAGAACCATGTTAAGATTATGTGCCTAGGGTTACTTTCGTATGAGTTAAAAAGACTTGTGGAGTTCGGGTTTTTATAAATTTACATCTTTTATTTTTACTTAGATATAAATTGTGATTTTCGGTCGCTTCAATAAAATTGGAATATGCTGTTACTATAGCCTAAGTGTTTCATATTCAATCCCTGAGGAATACGACCTTGCTTGCCATTATTCCATAAACTACGTTGTACACTTTTGAGATTGTAAAGCGATTTTTGTGATCAGTGGTACCAGTTGTGACAAGTACGAACAAATGCTGGAGAGTCTGGTAATTATTGTACTTTGTTTTTTTTTGTAAATATGTTTTAGTTTTAGTATTATTTTTTGTCCAAATATGTTTGTTATAATCTGGTGGTCAGTTAGTTATGTGATAATGTACTTTTAGTGTGCTTTTGGTGCACATGCACATATGATGAAATGGCAAAGTTGTTTAGTGCATTGTTAGTTGTAAAAGTACGACAGAGATAGGTTTAGCTTTTGGAACAACTTATGATGTTTCTAGTTATTTTTTGTTTTTATGTATTTTTTTAAATCTAATTTGTGTATGTGCTTTGGCATTTAGTTCAGTAGGAGGTATTTTCTCGATATTTGCTTGCGCGCGGTTATTACCAGGTATCACGTGTTGTTGAAAAATGTTCCCCAACTAGGCTTGCTATATCGTGGAGGGATTCGAAAAATAAAATTGATTGTGTAGTCTATGCGATGCGGCACATGGAGACCTACATGGGGGGAGCGTTGAAGAAATGGAAAATAAAATTGATTGTGGAGTCTATTCTTGTCTTGAGCTAATTTGTCCTTGTGTTCATATAATAAGCGTGATAAATCTGCCAATTTTTCCACTCTTCCGTTTGTAAGTCTTATGCAGCTATGGAAAGTTGACCACAAATCACTTAGAGTTGTGTTTGCTTCTTCCCTGCCTTCGAATTTGTATAGTTGCCCGCTTGTTGTTGATCGATGTATGGATGCCAGTTTCATCCACCGTGTAGGTACGTACTTATTGGGATTTTCCTTGAGGTCTTTGAATATGACGAAGATGTGCTGACATAAAATCCCATGCATTTCGAACATCTTGCAGCTACACATTGCTTTTGTTTCTTCTTTGCAGTACAGTACATTGAAAATTGCATCATTTTGGTCATTTATTGAGTAGGAACAACTGCCATTTGTTCTTGTGACCAAATGTACTGAGCACTTATAACATGCAGTTTCAATCTCCAGGCTTTTTTTTTAAAAATAACATGCATGTACAATGTTGCGGCATGTTTTTCAATGTCCAACGACGTCTTGCATTCGAGGATAAGAGTGTCATTGTCATTGTTTAGTTTGTGTACTACGTGTCGTTGAGAATCCATTGCGCTGTCAAAGTGCATGAAAAACTCTACTAAATTGACCTGCGGGTCTGTAAACCCACTGAACCAATTGTTCGTCCTTTCAGACCGTGACGTAGTTCGTAGTAAACCTCCCATAGGAACATCTCTAAAATAAGCGGGTATCCAACTATTCCTGATTTCATACAGTGATGAAAACCAGGGATGGGTTTCTAGATTGAATTCCGTCATCACTGATTGTCATAATATTTCAAATTTAGCAGGTTCAATTAGGTCATTCCAAATAGCTGAATTAAGACGATGTAAGAATTACTCATTTTTTAACAATGTATGGCCGACTTTGGTGCTCACCTTCTCCATAATGTGCCACATACGTAGGCAGTGCCTTGCGGTCTTGAAAACAATTTTGAACGCATTTTTCATTGTCGGATCCTGATCAGTTACAATGTAGTACGACTCTATGCACATTGTTTTCGAAACAAATTCTGAATAACCAGACATAGAATTCCTCATCCTGCTTCAATTATAATCCACATGCAAATGTAACACAACAATGATGGTTGTCGATGCCTGTGAAAGGTGCAAAAACCATTTTGTACATGTGAACAAGAACATTGTAATGCATCATTGTTTAATAAAAGTACATTATATATATAGGGATTGGTTCAAATGAGACCAACCCCTTTAGGTGAGTCCATAGGAACACTTATGGACTCTTGATTTAAAATTTTAAATGGTGTAGATCATTCTAGTTATTTTAGGCTACTAAGGGTATATATGTCCTTTTCTATATCATCAATTTTTTAAACAGACAGGTTAATATCCTTTAATAACTATTTTTAAGGCAAATACAATCTTACCTTTTCAGTTGGCCGATATTTAGGGAGAGAAACCCCATCAACTTCAACCGTGTTTGTTCAGTTATTTTCATATCAAAACCGATACGTCTTTGATCATGAAATTCTTACCGCAAGCGTACGGTGTCAAGTTTTAGTATAGTTTTGAAAGTAGGGTTATCGTCTCCACAGGGATTGTTATCGAATTTTAAACTAAGTACTATAATTAAAATAACTTAATTATATCTAGAAATCGAAAAGAGATGAGTGTTTATGAAACTAAAAATAAAACTAAAATTAAATTAACAATTGGTTCAGACAATTAATCAAACACTTAAGATATGAATTCTAGAGGGTTGATTTCACTTAGTTATCCCCTATGTTCTCAATCCAGTTCATTAATCACAAGTTATCAATCTATAAGCCAATATTCCTACCGTTTATCACTTCATCTCTCGAGTGCCAAGTGATTCTAGGTTCCAATTCTGATTTCGATATCTCTATAAAAATCATAAATTAAACCCTAATACGCTCGATGAATATTCTATCACAAGCTTCAAAAGATTCATAAACCTCTCGGTTCTATGAAACCCTAGGTTGTGCTATTCTATGGCCAGGTGTTCAATTACCTCTCTCGAGTGTCAAATCAAACACGCCAAACAATCTAAACTATTGATCAGATAATTCAGATGCAATCAAATCAAATAGCACAAATAGATTAATTAACATATGAATTTCATAAACTGGAATTCAAAACATAGGTTGAAACGTAAGTTACATCAATCCCCTAGAAAGATGGGTTTAGCTCATAATGGATGTACAAAAACTCATAAAGAAATAATTGTACATTTCAAGAATTGACAAAGAAAAACAAAGAAAGGAATTGAAAAGAGAAGAGAATGAATTCTCTCTGTGTCCAGATGAGAAAATGCCTTCAATTGTCGTCCCAAACCCTAGCTCCATGTTTCTTGTCTTGCGTTGTGCTCAAAATAATGTCCGACTCCTGTTACGTGCGCCCCTTGGTGTATTTATAGGTCAAAACATCCAAAATTCGTCAAAAGCCCACAAAATACCTAGCCCATTGTTCAGCCCCTGACCGCGCGCTGCATCGCTTCCCATCGCGCGCTGCAGCGTGCGCTGAAGATCATCAGCGCTACACACGATGGCGTTGTAGCGTGTGCTGAAGATCATCACTGCTGCACACGATGGCGCTGCAGCGTGCGCTGATCTCTGCCACTGTACTAATTTTAGTCCCCGCGCTGCGGCGCGAGAGTTTTGGTGCTGCGGTGCTCGTCCGTGAACCACAATTTTCTGCTTTTCAACTTCTAAAATGCGATTTTCTCCCTTCAAACACGTTTTTCACCATTTTTGCTCAATTTTGGCTACCAAGACCTGTCTCAATTCTCAAACGACAACAAATGACATGAACTCGACTCAAACGACACTAAAATACCTGAAAACAATGCAAAATCCTAGTCTAGAATACTCAATACGTTGGTATAAAACCAACTTAACAAATACCTCCAAACTTAGACGTTTGCTTGTCCTCAAGCAATTATAGACTCTAAAAAATCAACAAACATGAAGGGACCAAAAATAACGGCAACTAACTCAAACCGACTAACTGCAAAACTTCACAACCAAACTCATTCGTCAAATATCGTTTCACTACCAATTAAGCATGTGTTTTAAAAATGTGATCATGAGTGTGGAATGTTCATGCCAACTCCATTTTTATTATCCATATAGATTCATGCAGTCAAGTGTTTTCAAGATGATCCACTTTGTTAATATCAAGATGAGGTGCTTACCGAACTCCATAGGCTTGTCTTTCACACTAATCTCCACTAATGTAGGCTAATGTAACACAAGGATCAATAGGACTTTCAAAGCTTGTAATGTGGGCTTAGGGTAAGGTAGGAAAATATAGGATTAAGTGGCTCAAATCACCCAAACACACAATTATCACTTCAAATCACCATTTAATAACTACCATTCACTTTTTTGACATCCCCAATGTTCTCACTTTATGAACCCTCAATCCCACTGATTTGCATTTTTTTTCCCCAAACCCCCAAACTTATTCTTTGCATGCTTTACACATGGGGTTTCATCTTTTCTTTTCTGGGGCAACTTCATACAATTTAACACATATCCTTCTCATCATACCCTCCTCAACCTTCAATATTTTTCTATACTTTGTGTGTATGAGTGACGGGTAATTAAGATTTTCACATTTAGGCTCTAGGTATTCGATTGGTTGCCAAAGAAACGGGTTTAAAAGGCTCAAAAGGGGACACTAGGGAAAATATAAAATAAAGGTAGACATTTTAGGCTCTAGCTTGTTCAAAGATGGCCTAAATCACTCCTTAATGTTACTTCACCTAGGATTTCGCCTCGACTAGTGATCAGACAAGTTCTAGAATCCAGTGGGATCATGCAAGAAACACTAAACCACATATTCATCCCAAATAAATCAACAGAATTAAGCACATAGATGGAATTAATGGAAAGAAGATTAGATCACAGTTCAAACACATGCTCTCTTGACCGTTCAACTCATATTCCACAAATTCACTTAGTCATGCAGTTTTACAGTTTTACAGACGACCCGACTCGACTCTGGACTCTTTTTTCATTTTTTTGCCTCAAGAGACTTGACTCGATGAATAAAAATGGACTGAACCCCTCCAAACTTAAAACGACATTGTCCCCAATGGAGAGGTGTTTAAAAGGACTTTCCTGGTAGCCGAGGAGCGAAGGCTCCTTATCAAAGTCATGTGGTACTACTACGTGTATGAGGTGTCTCGTATAAGCTCACTATGCATCCTAGCGCACGAGCCCGTGGGTTTTGTATGCCTCTGAGGTGTGGTCTTGTTCCTCCCTTTCGCCTTGGCCCGGTCCTTTTTGGTTTCGCATCTTTGTAACCTAGCAAGGTAGACAAGAAAACAAAACTCGTGGAGCCACGGAATTCGGTTATGGGTAATATATCAAAAATCAAAGTACGTACATAATGCACCCAAGTGGAAAAATGTAGTGCCATGTCAAGAAGATAAGCATAGATATGCAAGATAGCACTAAACAATGTGAAATTGTCATTGGGGCATTTAATCAAACACCTCATATGCATGAGTTTGGGAAAAGATGGTACATGCAATGAATAACTCAATTCAATCCCCAACATTCAACACCAACCTAAATCTAGCATGATCAACCAATCCACAATCCACAAATCAACAACAATTATCCTAGCACTACTACAATCCATCACACAAAAATAGAGAGATGGGGAAAACCATGGGGTGGGGTTTGGAAGTTGCAAACTTACCAAATAATGAGTGGAGGAGATGAAGATGGTGTGTGTGTGTTAGAGTGCTCCTTTGTGAAGATGGAAATGATGTTATGTGAATTTTTGATGGTGCACATGTATGCTCTTTGAGTTGCCATGCCAAGAGAAGAAGAGTGTGTGTGTGTTAAACAAGGGCCATGGGGCTGTTTTTTAAAAAACAATTGAGCATCGGGCAGTCGGGCGTTGCAGCGCGCCTCCACGGGCGCTGCAACGCCAAAGCTGGATTGCAGGGCTGTACCGGATGAGGGAGGCATGCTGCAGCGCCCCCAGACCAGCGCCGTGGTGCTGGCCTACCTGCTGCACATCGCAGCAGGATTTTCCTGGCACATCAGTTTTTTTTTAAATCGCTTCGCTCACGTGTTACCGCAAGGGGTTGGGAAATGATGCAACTTGCTACTCCTAAAAATGCAAAAATCAGAAAAACAAAAACAACTACTAACTATATTAATACTACGAAAGCAATAAAAGGGGCTTGGGTTGCCTCCCAAGAAACGCTAAGTTTACAGTTTTCAGCCAGACTTTGTCAGATTATCCTCAAGTTGGAGCTCCAATTGGAACGTTATCCATGTTTCCCTTTGAAACTTCCCAACCTCCAATGCCTTCAGCTATATTCCCAACCATCTGCTTACCATCATTTAATTCAAATTTTAGCCTGTTGGTTGGATGGATGGTGAATACGACTTTCTCTTGATTTACCCGCAGAGTTAGATCCCTCGTCTCTACATCGATCAAAGCCCTTGTTGTGGCTAAAAACGGCCGCCCAAAGATTATAGGTATTTTCCTATCCTTATTCACGTCCAACACTACAAAATCCATGGGAAAAACAAATTTATCAATTCTTACCAACACGTCTTCAATGATTCCCCAAGGATAGGCGATGGATCGATCAGCAAACTGCAAAGTGATATTGGATGGTTTCACCTCCCCGAGCTTCATAACATCAGAGAGAGATATAAGATTCACACTGGACCCAAGATCACAAAGTGGTTTCTCAAAGAAAACTTCTCCAATAGTACAAAGAATAGTGAATTCTAGAGGGTTATGAAACTAAAAATAAAACTAAAATTAAATTGACAATTGGTTCAGACAATTAATCAAACACTTAAGATATGAATTCTAGAGGATTGATTTCACCTAGTTATCCCATATGTTCTCAATCCAATTCATTAATCACAAATTATCAATCTATAAGCCAATATTCCTACCGTTTATCACTTCCTCTCTCGAGTGCCAAGTGATTCTAGGTTCCAATTCTGATTTCGATATATCTATAAAAATCATAAATTAAACCCTAATATGCTCGATGAATATTCTATCACAGGCTTCAAAAGATTCATAAACCCTAGGTTGTGTTATCCTATGGCCATGTGTTCAATTACCCCTCTCGAGTGTCAAATCAAACACGCTAAACAATCTCAACTATTGATCAGATAATTCAGATGCAATCAAATCAAATAGCACAAATAGATTAATTAACATGCAAATTTCTTAAACTAGAAATCAAAACATAGGTTCAAACATAAGTTACATCAATCCCCTAGAAAGATGGGTTTAGCTCATAATGGATGTACAAAAACTCATAAAGAAATAATTGTACATTTCAAGAATTGACAAAGAAAAACAAAGAAAGGAATTGAAAAGAGAAGAGAAGGAATTCTCTCTGTGTCCAGACGAGAAGTGCCTTCAATTGCCGTCCCGAACCCTAGCTCCGTGTTTCTTGTCTTGCGTTGTGCTCAAAATAATGTCAGACTCCTGTTACGTACGCCCCCTTGGTGTATTTATAGGTCAAATCCTTGAAAATCCATCAAAAAGCCCACAAAATACCTAGCCCATCATTCGCTTTTTCGATCGTGCTGCGATGCCTCCCATCGTGGCCGAAGATCATCATCGCATTGCATCTTTGTGACTGCAGCAGCAGCGATCGATCTCTGCCACTGTATTAATTTCAGCCCCTGCGCTGCGGCGCGGGGGTTTGGCGTTGCGGCGCTCGTTCGTAAACTACAATTTTCCGCTTTTCAACTTCTATAATGCAATTTTCTCCCTTCAAACACGTTTTTCACCGTTTTTGCTCAATTTTGGCTACCAAGACCTGTCCCGATCCTCAAACGACAACAAATGACATGAACTCGACTCAAACGACACTAAAATACCTGAAAACAACGCAAAATCCTAGTCTAGAATACTCAAAACTTTGGTATAAAACCAACTTAACAGTCTTCCGCCATTTTTTGAACCGACGGTACCTCTCAAACTAAACCTTATTGTTTAGTCTTCTTGTTTAAACATCCCATGAATGGCATCATTTTTTGCTTGTTGTTTGCGGATTTTCGACGCTCTCAAGCAAGTTTTGTGGAGAAGGAAGTTCGATCTTGTGCAGAAGGAAGTACTCTTTGTAAACCGTCGTTCGATTTCGATTTTCTCGAAGGTATTTTGTGTTTTTTCTCTTAATTATTGGATTTTCTCAATTCAATTTTTGTGTAAAATTTCGTGTTTTTGTTTTTGTGTAAATTACAACAAAAATTTGTGTTTTAGGTTTGGAGCAATTGAAATCATATACCAGTTGTGATTTATATATGCACCATATTTTCAAACTGATTGTTTGTGTTGTAAGTAGCATCAAATGAAATTACGTCTCCAAACATTGCATAATTGCGCCGCAAAAGGGTCCGCTAGAAACAGTCTCTCGTCGAGTTGATCATTTTTGTCCACGTCATAACAAAAAGCCATTCCTGGACACATCACTTTTTTTTTCAAGAATTTGTCAATTATCAATTGTGTGTCTGCCCCACGTATTTATGCGTTCAAGTCTCTTTTGAAATTCTTGAAATCATTCTCAGAATGCATCGACTTGTGAATATCCTCCAACAATCGCCTAAATAAGTGGTGTATCTTTGTAGTGCCTAAGTTGTCCTTTGAACAATTTATTATAAATTTTTGGTGACCAAAATTTAAATTTCGATTTACTTTAAGAAAATGCCAGTAAGATTCCAATGTGAAAGAATGTGTGTGGCGTTCTTGAAATGCTTTATTATGTATGCACTTTGTTCTCTGTGTATTCTAGTATGCGATTTGCCTTGCAACCATTGCGATTTGAAATTCTCTTGCGTGTCCGCTTGTATGTTTGACTTCCCTCTCCATTTCCTGCAATTGTTGTATGTTTAAAATAGCCCTCTCGGTTATATACAATGTACTATACCCGGATCTCTTAGTTTTTAAATTTTTCAGAGGTGCTTCTTCGTATGTCAAAACCGCATCTTTTACCGTAGTCCCTATAAAATTGTACACCGTCCTCCAATGTAGGAAATTGCATGCCTATTTGTGGTATTTTTTCTTGTTCAATTTCAGGTATCCAATATTTAGTAGAAGCAGGGGATATTATGATGCGTTCTCGTACTTCTGTGTGTTGGCTATTTGCATCAAGTAAATCTGCACAAAATATTCTATCAATGTGATGGTGGGTAGATGTAATATTCATCATATATTTTTACACCAATTTTGTAATAATTATGCACTATATATGTACAAATAAGCATCAAATGACAAATGTTTTTTTGTCATGGTTGTCTAATTTGCACATTTTTTGCAAATAACAACTAAATATGCACTGTTTTATTCCTATTTATGCACCACTTTATCAATATCTTTATACTTATATTTTACCAATCCTATTTTTACTATTTTTGTAATGTGCACAAGTTACACATCAAGATAAATATGTATCATTTGATTAGTAATTATGCATCAATTGTACACTAGGTATGCATCACATCTTCAATGTATGAATCAAAGTAACAAAGGTCATTTTCAACATAAGAAAAAATTGTGCACTAATCATTTGGATGAACATAAACACTAAATATGCATCGTTTTTATAAAGTTATACATTTCGTACACACTATATATGCATCAAAATAAACTAATTGTGCATCATTTTTATAAAATTGTGCGTTACGTATACACTATATATGCATAAAAAATAAACTAATTGTGCATCGTTTTTTCCAATGGACCAAAATTAAGTTGTTACATTTTCAATTTACCAGGGTTCAAAGATAAACTAAATGTGCATCATTTTTTTTTTCAAATTATACATAAAAAAACACTAATTATATGTAATTTGTTTGTTATTTAAATGAGTGAATGTGTATATGAAAGAAGACAGTGGATGTAAACAGGGTTATTTTTTTGACGATTTGCAGATAATTATGGCATATTACAATCTTGTTATTATGTATCAGAATTATACGTACCAGGGTTATCGCCTGCAAATTCGATGTTTTCATTTGTATTATCCATTGATATGCCACTCTGGTGTTCATGAGTATATTGATCTTCCATGGTGTAGGTCGCAATTTTTTCCTCAACTGCTTTTGATTTTCGTTATTTCTCAAGTTTTGCAAGAAGACAGAGAGGGAGAGGGGAGTTGATATGGTGTGATTGTGTTTTCAGTTATGGAAACGTGATCTTCATCACATCCATGATTTTAGGGGCGTTATTATGGGAAGTTTCTTACAGGATTTTGTTAGTTACTATTTTGCCCTTTTTATCCTTTAATTAGTTGATAAATGATGTAATTTTACCTGGCATCTGGACCATTGATTAAAGGGAGTGGATGGATAGGATCAATCCATACGGTCTCTCGGTAAGAGGCTGTCTTACGAGATCATATCCCTTTATATATATATATATTGATAGTCAAAATATTATTTGAGAATAGTACTTTTGATACAAGAAATAATTATAATAATGATAAATGTAAGAATAGGGGAAAAATGATTAAAATCATAATTAGGATTCAATGGGGCCTTATATATTGAATAATACACTAATTATGTACACAAAAATAATATACAATTAGTATACACGGAAAACTTTAGCTAATAAAATATAGTTATATAATTAATGTGTGTATGAATGATTACATACGATACAACTTAATAATTAAGTTAATGTTATAGAACATAAAAATTAAGAACACAAGAGAACTATATTTATAGTGATATTATAGAACTATCAAAGCATAAATAATATAGAGAGAATAATTTAGTAGGGAGAAAGTAATTCTTTCTATTTCTCTTTGATATTATGCGTATATTTACAATCAAGATTATGCCTATTTATAGGCATAACACCACCGTAAATTACAAATGATTAGGTAGGGTGTATTAGGTAGAATAGAGTAGTTAGACATCTGCTAATATTGTGACACTCCCCCTTGGATATCTCACTACTGGATGAATATGCCTCGTTAAAAACCTTGAGCCGAAAAAATTCGGTTGGGAAAAAATCGAATATAAAGGAAAAAGAGTACATTCTCAAATCCAGACCTTGTGCACCAGCTGTCTTGTTAAAAACCTTAAGCTGGAAAGACCCAATGGGATAAAAACCAGACAAAAGGGAAAAAAAAAAGTGCAGCTCATAGTATATTTGTTCCCCCTGAAACGTAAGATATTAGCTGCATAACTTGATCCATTAATCTTGCTTTATATTGACTCTTCTCATTCCGATGCCGTAAACTAGTTTCTCGAATGTAGACGTAGGCAAGGATTTTGTAAACAGGTCAGCAAGATTATAACAAGAGCGAATCAGTTGAATATCTACCTCTCCATTTTTCTGGAGCTCATGCGTATGGAAAACTTTGGTGAAATATGCTTGGTCCTATCACCTTTTATGTAACCTCTTTTTACTTGAGCTATACACATTTGCATTATCCTCATAAGTAATAGTAATGGTATTTGTAACCGACTTCAATTGACAACTATTTGAATATGAGTTATAACAAATCTTAACCAAAAACATTCTTCCAAGCCTCATGAAGAGTAATTATCTCGGAGTGACTAGAAGAAGAAGTTGCCACTAATGTTTGTTTGGCGGATCGCCATGATATAGTTGTACAATTATAGCAAAATATTTAACCGTGATTGTGATCGACTTTGTGCGGATCAAATCTATATCCCTCATCAACATAACCAACTAATCCAGTCGGTGGATTCCTTTGAGTAGAATAACCCCAAATCTATAGTACCACTAAGGTATCGAAAAATATGTTTAATACCATTCCGGTGTCTTTGAGTTGGCTCGAGAATCGTATCGTGCAAGTAGATTGATAGCAAAAATGATATCTTTGTCAGTGCATTGTGGTAAATACATTAATGCTCCAATAGCATTGAGATAAGGTACTTCAGGACCTAAAATCTCTTCATCTGACTCCTTTGGTTGAAATGGATCTTTATTCGAATATAAACTTCATACGACCATAGGGGTACTCAAGGAATAAGTATTGTCCATAAAAAACTGTTTGAGCAATCTTTTGGTATAAGCAGATTGGTGGACATGTATTCCTTTATCTTTATGATCTAGCTCAAGACCAATGCAGAGTTTGGTTTTCCCAAGATCTTTAACCTCAAACTCCTTCTTCAGATATTCAGCATCATTAGATAATTCTTTAGGGGTGCCAATCAAATTCATGTCATTGACATATACAACAATGATAGCAAATCCAATATCTAATCTTTTAAGAGAAACATATGGGCAAATGATATTATTTTATAACCTTTCTTAGAAAGATATTCATTAAGTTTATGATACGACATGCGACCAGATTGCTTTAATCCATACAACGACTTTTACTTGATCGAGTAAAGTTCACGAGGAGTATCTTATTTTCGTATTTTATATCCCTCAGGAATTTTCATATAATATCAGAATCGAGTGAACCGTATAGAAATGATGTTACCACGTCCATTAAACACATATCCAGATTCTCGTGGACAACCATACTAATGAGAAAACGAAATGTGATAGTATCCATCACAGGTTAATATGTTTCATCATAATCAATCCCATGTCTTTAGGAGAATCTTTGTTCCACGAGTCGAGCTTTATATCTCACAATCTCGTTTTTCTCATTTCTTTTCTGAAAAAATACCCACTTGTACCCAATGGACTTTATATTATCTAGAGTTCGAGTACTTTTCCCAAATACATTTCGTTTCTCTAGGAAAACTAATTCAAATTTTATTGTTTCCTCCTACATAAACCAGTCTGGCCTCTAATGACATTCTATTTTAGAATGTGGTTCACTATCATAATCATTATCAATGATTTCTTGAGCAACCGATGTACGTCCCAAGGGGTGTAAGTGTAAGGTTTAGAAGGGGGGGTTGAATAAACCTTACCAAATTTTCGATTTAGTCCTTTTAAATATACGAGTTGATTCTACACAATTTGTGTCCTTGATGTCTGATCGAATTAGTCACTCAAGAGAGTTAATCTCTCAAGACTCAAACCGATTTATTGATGGAGTAACTCATTTGTTGGCTATAATTTGACTCAAGCGTGGTTTTGTTTTCAACGGAAGACTTAACACCCTTAAGTTTAATTAAGCAAGATTTTAGAGCTTGATTTAGTACTTATAAATAATCAAATGGATAGCAAATTTATCGAGATATAAAGCGGTTAAAAGTGCGAGAATTTAAATCTTTGAAATGTAAATGACACAATGAAGTTTTTATAGAGGTTCGAAGATGGGGTAATTCTTCTACTCCTCTCTTCTCCAACTCCCGGAGGAATCCACTAGGTAATGATCGGTTTACAAAGTGGTAAGTCCGGATACAAGTCTTGATCACAATGGCCGACTTGATCCTTAGGGACTCGATCCTGAGACGCCTTGATCACTCACCGCTTCAAATGACGACTCGGCTTCTTCACAGGGCAATTGCGCCTTGTTACTAAAGCTCACTTGCTCAAGCTCTTTGGATTTGATCACGAAGCCCTCCAAAAGCTTAAGACTTGGTTCAACCTTGAACCTTTCTACAATCCTTCCCGGAATGTAGACCCCTTTTCTTCGAAGTTTCCTCTTCAACCGATTGAAGTTCTCTTTCCTTTCACGGTGAGTGTTGGATTGATGTACTTCGTAATGTAGGCTTGAGGATTGAGAATGTTTCAGTTTTTCTAATATGCTTATATATCTCTCATGTGTGTCATGCATGTGTCACTTACTTCTCAAACAAACTCCTCGGCCTTTTATAGTGAACTTTCAAAAAATTTGCCCGTTGAAGAGATATGCTTATTTTTGAAAGTCACTTGCACGCGATCGTTGGCTTGTCTTGTTGCGATTCTTGGAATTGCCGTTTCCTCGTATGAATTGTTCTTTCACCTTTCGGAGTTCGACACGGTGTAGTGCTTCCCATTGGTTCATTCCTTTTGCATGCGGGACCGAGCCCTCCAAGAAAGGTGGTATGGAGATATTACTTGTTTAAGTAAATCTCTTGATTTCGTCGGCAACGGTTCTTTCGGATTATCTTTTTTTTTTTTTTTTTTTTTTTTTTTTTTGAGGGGATTCTTTTACGATTATCTCGACTTGATTGCATTTCCTTGCTTTCCCAGGTGACTTAGAGTCGACTTCCAATCATGGATGACTCTTGTCACTTGACTTGAGACTTGGCTTTTCTTGAGTTGACTTGATGATGCTCCACTCCACTGTGCATCTCACCGCTTCTTCAGAGTTCCGTCTACTCTTCTTTGCCATATTCAAATTGTTTCACAAAGCAAGGTCTTCCTTCCAATCTTCAAATTGTCTTCTTGCATGTTAGGGCGTAGCTGACTTAACTCAGCTTGGCCAGCTCTAATTGTTACAATACATTTTACAGCAAGAATTGGGGTGCCAACTTTCTATTCTAAGTTTTACATGGCATTCATCAAAATCTAACAATAAAATTCCTAACAATTTCCCCCTTTTTGATGATGCCAAAACTTAAATCATTCAAAAATGCAAACAGCAATGATACATACAGATAGTGTATTGACATAGAATGTATGCGCAGAATCAATTCTTTTATTGATCATATCATTCTTGTTCCTTAACACAACTGTTTACAGGGTGTATCAGAGCACATAATTGTCTACAAAAAATGAAGAATTTATAGCTTTATTACAGAAGACTTACATTGTATGTATTTACATAATAAAATACACGAAGGGTTGACAGCAACACTTCATCTCCTTCATTTGTCTCCTTCTTTCATCTTGTTCAAGATCTTCTTTCTTCTTCTCTTCTTCTCGTCGTCAATTTGCCTTCTTTTTCTTTTTTTCATATGCCTTCCTGGCGGCTTCATCTTTTCTTATTCTTTCCTATCTCTCCCGCCATAGCCGAGTTTGTCTCTTGTTCTCTTCTTCTATTCTTTTTGCATACTCGGCGTTAGTTTTAGCCACTTTCAAATTTGCCACTTGGTCAAGCCCACCAAAGTAGATCCCTCCTTTCTTTCCGGATCTACGTATTCAATATTCTTGGGCGAGAGGCCTAGGTCAAGCTTCTTCCTCCACTCGCTCGCTTCTTCCTCTACCTCGGGCGTATCTTTGTCTTGGGGTCTTCTTTTTTCGGTGAGTGACTAAAGCAGAGTGACCAGCAGAGTGATTGCAGGTAGTCCGTTTGCTGTCTTCTTCTTCACATAATGTGAGACCCTTTTCCCAAGACAAGTCCCAAGCTTGAGCCATAGACATATTTGCAAAGTATCCTTGGATTCGAGCGTTTTGAATTCGTCAGGCGATCGTGGCTCTGTCCCGACATCCGAGATGGCATAAGTGTCTCGTCTCTTTGGAATGCCTCCGTGTTCTTTCAAGATGTTCATAACTCGCATCCATTCTTCCTTCCACTTCCTTCATCCCCGCTTCAATTGTTTTTCTCTTCTCGGCCATAGATACAACAGAGTGTTGGAGTGGCGAGTCACGGGAGTTTCTTCGCTTATAATGTCATTTTGTGAGGACCTTGTTGGGGGTTTGTGCAATCATCAATGTCACATCTGTTGATCCTCCCCCTCAACAAGCTTTCCTTTCTTCTCGTTTCAAGACTTCCTCGCCTAATTTTCCTTCTCAATTTGCTCCTTTCTTTTCGACTTGATTTTCTTTGCTTTAAGGTATTCCTCTTTCCCCTTTTTGGCATCATCAAAGGATAGAGGAACCCCGGGAACATCTTTGGCAAGCATGAAGTCGAAGTCTTCGATGGTTGAGTTCTGCTTCAAGTCTGCTGCGTTGTATGCAAAGACGGAATTCAGGTCGAGTAGCGTTGGATTTCTTTGAAATCGCTTCATCTCACCATGAGGAGGCTGAATTTTCTTGTCATGTGTTCTTCCAAAACTGTAGATCATTTGTATTTTGCTCACGCAGCGAGCTTGATCTCGGCGGTGTGAGCTTCATGCATATGCTCAATGTGTTCTCTTAGCTTCGTTTTTGCATCGGCATTTTCGACTCTCCACACCAGCAGACTTGTTGAACAATGTCCTGAAGTATCTCAATTGTTCCACACGCATTGTTTCTTCTTTGTTGCCACCATTCCCGATTCTCGACTGTTATGCCTCTCAAGTCGAGTTGTAAGGGTGGCATCTCTGTTGTCCGATCGCATGTCCAAAGAGGCACGATGCCTCTCCATCCGTTCAACCTCGGAAAGAGTGCCTTGAACACTTCTCGAACTTCACCGGTGATTCTTCTATTGCGGTGATGGCCATACAAACATCAAAGTCATAATCAGTTGGAACAATGGTGTCGATGGAAGAACAGGAGCTGGTTTGTAATAGCGTGCTTGTTCGTTTCGACTCTTCGTGGAGTTCGTATCTCTAGTGAAAAAGGGAAAGATTCTACAAAAGATTCATCACCGCCAACCGGATCTGTTCGATGATGAGCGGTGCGCGTGAAGTTCTTTTGGGAATCGATCTTGCTGCACTTGAGGAGCTGCTCGGTGGATCTTTGGTTGGTGGGTTTTGTTGTGAAGTAGTCCCGGTTTTTGAGCCTCATTTGTCTCAACAACTTCGTTGGTCTCGGTGATTTTTCCAATTGCGTAGACTGGTCCTCGGCCTTATCGATGGCGTCATCGGACGATGATGAGATTTCCATTGGTGGCTCATCATCAAAGTTAAAGGTTTGACGAGTAGTCTTGGGATCGACTTGCTCGTGCTTGGAACATCCACCCGAGTCTTTTGGATTTGTCATGGGGATGACTCGAACTTCTTCTTCGCTTTTGATCCCGGAAAAGTGACATCGGGATTGTCCGGGAATCATGAAGCGCTGATTTCCTTCTCGGATGGGTCGATGATGGCGGGAGGGATGTTCTCTACTTGACCTCTTTACCCGGGAAGTCTCAACCTCCCGTGGCCTTCATTTCCTCCAGCGGTCTCTTTGCTGCGAGGTGTAGTCCACCCTTTTTCGACGATGTGTCGGTATGTCTTAGGGTCTTCTGAGTGGCATCCATTGGAGTCTCAACCCCATGGATTGCACTTTCATCGCCAGTGTTAACTCCGGGTCGTTCCATCTCAGTGCCTCGATCGCATCGCCAGCGCGTCATTAGCCTTCTCGAACGGCGGTTGGCACCGAGAGGCAGTCTCAAGCGTCCGAGCTTCATTGATGGCAATTTGATGTTCTTCTTGTGTTTGTATTTTCTCTACTTCGCCTCCTTGATTCGTTGTGGAGTCATCTGCGACATCCTCCGACCTTGCTGAGGTGGTGGAGGAGTTTCCCCCCCTCGGTGGCGCACCGGTGAGTGACTTGGAATGGGGTTACTCGGCTCCAAACTCATTTGTTTCGATTGATTGTTCGGCCCGTTGGGGCGGTGGTAACACACCTTCAATAGGGGTTGGCTCGATTGGGGTCCCCATTGTCCCGATTTCATCGCCGATTCCTTATTGCCTTCTTCCGAGTGAGTGGGGAAGTGGTAGCAAGAACAACATTGGCGATTTCTTTGAACCACTCCCATTGGATCAATTTCATTTGTGTTTCGAGGACTCTCCTGGTCCCTCCATCAATCTTTGCTCTTGAAGGATTCTTGATTCGTGCAATGCTTGCTGCATTTGCAACTCGTGGCATCGCATTCTCGGATCCTCATCACCGCCCGAGAAAACATCAAGTAGAGGATGTGTGTGTTACGTGGTGCGGGAGATAGGGCGGATGCTTGCCTTCTCACGTGCCTCGGCCTTCCCTCGCCTTGCTTTTTCTCTCCTTTTCCTTGTAAATCTGCAGGATGTCTAAGTAGTTGTCTTCATCAAGTCTTTGGGGGCACGTTTTTAGTCCAAGGAAATTTAGCGGTTCCTCTTCTTCTTCTATAAACTCAGCCGTTGGAACTGTTCCTTGACTTACTCAACTTCCATTTCCTCCACTCACGCAGACGATTTTGGATGTCCGGGTAAGGTGGAGATAAGATCATTACATCACTATCCGCTCTAGGGTTCTTGTGCTTTAGCCGGTGTGTGAATTACTGTTTGTGTCTTGAGTTGCCTCGTTGATCGCCTTCAAGAGACTTTGTTTCATCAATTACATCCGGAGATTTTACTTCTCCCCAGAGTCTCGATATCTGTTCTAGCTGAGTGGTGACTCGGTGGTTTCTCCACTCGGAGCGCTTGATAATTCGTCTTCGTCTCCTGGTTTGTACCAGGGGAATTTCTGGTTGAGAGATGTTGTCTTCGAGTCTTGTGCGGCGGGGCAGTCTTTGGTGTTTGTTTCGAGGAGCCGACCGTCTTGGCTTGTCGGTTCTCCTCTTCTTGACGATCGGAGACGGTATTTGTGAGTCCTTCTCGGCCCGCTGCAGGGGCAGGGACACGGCTTGAGGCGGTGACTCTGCAGGGCGGGGAGCATGTTTGGTTTTTTCTTTCAGGGCGGGGGCGTGATCTTCTTACCGCAGGGGCACTTTCTTCTTGGCTGGAGAGGAAACAATTTGTATCTTGAGGGGTGATTCCCCCTTACTAGTGTCGGCTCTCTTGGCGTAAGCTCGCTCACGAGCGCCTGAGAGGTTTGCTCGAACATCCTCTTGTTAACATGTAAAGCCTTCCCATGTCTAAGAGGACTCCTTTCACCTCCAATAGCCGGCCAATCACTAGGCCATATCCCGAGGATCCTCCAAATGAGCCATCTTCTTTGAAGGACTTGTTCCCCACATTCGGGCGAGTCTGCTGTAGACAAACTCAAATTTGATTTATCTTCTTTTCTTCGATGATTGCGGCCATTACAATCGGCTTTGCCTTTTGATTGGTCAAAGTCGCCAAATTTGATGTCGATACATTTGGCAACTATGTCCAACAACTTGTGATAATCCTCCTTCTTGATCTCTTGTTTCTTTGTGTATATTATTTTATCAAAGCAAAGTCGGACTTGGCTATTTCTTTTCGGCGTCGGCCAAGTTTACATCGCCTTCTTTAATCTCGGATGCTCCTTCTGGCGGTAGTGAGCAATGTTCACCAAATCCATGGCGGTGATAGTCACCGTTTGCTTTAGTGAACAGATGACTTGATTCCTTCATCGTGAATCTCATCATTTACGTAGAATTGTGCGACCTCCTCCACATAGGTCATCGGATATTCTAACGTTAGAAACGGTTTTAGTCCGGACGTTTCCAACTTCTCGGCGATTTTCTTCACTAGGGTGTCGTCGGACCTGTTTCATCATTCCGTCAAAATCCACCATAGAGTAGGTGTGGATTTGCTTTCCTAACTTGGTAAAGTCATAAGTTGGTGCCATTTCTCGGGATTATTTCAAGGAAAAACTCGAGAAAATGATTTGAATATTGATAGGGTTTCGAGAGTATTTTGCCTTTGCTTTTGAGAGAAAGAGATGAGCAGTTTTTAGAAGTGTGAGAGAGAAACGGACGAAAATGGTTTAAATATGGTTTATGAAAGGGCGTGCGGGTGGTTTTGAATTGTGATCGAAATCAACGGCTTGGATTTCGTGACGCTTATTGAGCATTTCATGTCTCGTATTTAATGCGGCAAAGCATTTATATCCAATCATAAGCTTGGTGTGCGGCTTTATGTCCGTACACATCATCATTATCTTCGACGTGTTCCTTAAAACATTCCCGCTTAGTCAAAACGACAGCGTTTTTGTCACTTTGCTCATAAATTATTCAGCTTATCCCTTAGCCGATTTAACTCTACTTCTCACAGTTCTCTTAGTGACTCACCTATCGGTGACTCGGTGTAGTTGTCTTTCCGATACCGTCTGGTGATTTCTTGGTGATTTTTGTTTTGCTCTTTTTCACCCCTTTTCTGCATTCCATTTCTCTTTTTTGATTCATCTGAGTGTTAGCTCAGCTCAATTAACCCCAACTCGTGCTTGAGTTCTTCAAATCTTGACTCACATAATGGTTTTGTGAAGATGTCGAGCTAGTTGTTTATCGGTTGAAATATATTCTAGGATAATATCTTTCTTTTCAACATGATCTCTTATGAAGTGATATCTGACATCAATATGCTTTGTTCTTGAATGCAACACAGGATTTTGAGTAATTGCAATTGCACTTGTGTTATCACACATGATTGGAATTTCTTTTTCCTCAATTTCATAGTCTCTCAGCTGCTGTCTCATCCATAGGACACTACAAGAAATCACACATTTTATGACGAAAACTATCGTCATATAAACCTGTTTTTTCGTCACTAAATGTATTTGTTGACGAAAATTGAGCGTCATAAAGATCGTCATTGTAGCCCCGTCATAAAAGGTATACATGACGATTTTTGCAATTTGTCACTACAAAATTAACATTTGGCCACGCTAATAACGATTGTCACGATTTGTATCATTTATTGTGACGCCTACATCGTCACATAAACGATAATTTTTTTGTCATTTATATTGTTTCTTTGTCACAAAAATATCTTTCTAATGACAAAAGCATGTTTTGTCATCATAGCATTAAATTTTAGTGACGAAAATGATCGCATTGCCAGATTCATCAAATTCTAATGACGAATTTTGGTGTTGCGATTGTATTTATAATTCCGTCATATATTACGCAGCTTGTCATGAAAGAGGTGATTTAACGTTACGAAATATTACGTGTCACTTAATGTATATTTATAATGACAAAATAATGTGTCGCCAATAGTTACAATTCAAAGACGAGATATGTGTTGTCACCAAAAGAATATGTAACGTGATGATTTTGTTTGTCATGGAAACAATCGCAATATATGACAAAACTTATCAGCGTCGCTAATTGCACCGAAATAACGATGAAATCGTCCGTCATAAAAATTAATATGTGGTGACAAAATGTATCGTCACATAATAAATTTATACAGTGACAAGTTTAGAAAATATTTGTAACGATGCAAGTCATCATTATAGTGTATTTTTAATGACAAATTGTATATCGTCAAAGAATAGATTTTTTTTGGTGACGACTAAGTTTATTGTAATAAATGAGTGTTTAAGTTACAAAATAATTCATTGTCACCAATTGATAGTTTTCTTACATGACAACATAATTGTCATGAAAATAAGTATTATAGGCAAGCAATTGGCCAATTTGTTTTTAATTGTACATATATAATGATTTAAATATTAATTTGTAAAATATTCTATCAATACATTAATAATACTACAAAGTCCAAGTTCAAATGCAGTTAAGCATGAAAAATAAAATAAAAAAAAAAATCAATCATGTTTGATTAAGTAGAATACGATTATTTATCAATATAAGAGAAATTATAAGATATCCATATTTCAAATGGAAAATAAACTACTTGAACAATGTCAGGAAAAAAACATTAAATATACAAACCAAAACAAAAGAGTACTTAGATTAATTATATCGGTTTAGAGAGTATTCCCACTCGCAGCCATGAATGCCATAAGCTTTTCAATACAAGCACCTTGCTGACTGAGCTAGTCTTTCAAATCACCCACTTGTGACTTAAGCCCATTCACTTGAGATTCCAATTCTTGTAACTTCTCTTGTGTCTCTTGAAGTTTATTTTACAGTTGTGAGTACTTGAGTCATGCGATGTGGTGCGTCTACTTGGAGGTTTTGGGCCATAGCCAAAGCCCTTTCTATAACCAGATCCATGGCCAAGGACCTCAAGAACTATTTCGTCGACACTCTTCTCAATTCCTTCCCCCGTATATTGGGCTCGCTTTGATATCATCAACTCCTATTTGAATATTGGACATACGAATATATAATTTATATCATGACACAAGCTAAAATATACAATAAAAATGTATATGTGAATGATTACCCATTCTCTTGAGCCTCAGCTCTTGACCAACCATCTTTCTCTTTATAGTGAGTACGTTTATATAATTCAATCATATCACACTCTTCTCCATTCAGCTCTTTTTGAGACTATAAAAAATATAAGAAAATGAAAAAAAATCACAATCCAAAAAGAAAAGGAAAATTAAAGAAACATTATCCACTCAAGGTTACCTAAAACACTCACGATTTCATGTTGAAGAACAGTAACAGGTGTTCTGCCTGAAATATGTGGTGCTCATACTTGTTTCCAATTTCCAGTATTGATTACACTTCGGTCCTGCAAAATAAGAATGTTAAACAAAAATAAATTTTAGCACTTATTTCAGCAAAATTACTTATGATACTTTCAACAAATTAGAGAAGTAACTCTAGCACTTATTTTCAGCAATAACCTCGGCAATTTCACCAATGATTTAAAAAATATCAATAATTTTGATAATAATTTCAAGGGATAATTGCAAAAAGAAAAACAGAGTTTAGGCTAATTAGACCGAACCTCGGCGGGGTTTTGTGGTTATCCCTAATTTCAATAATTTCAGCAAATATATTTAAAAGAAAAACCTCCGGAACATAAAATTCAATAATTTCAAGAAAAGGTGAAGAAAAACAGAAAAGGAAAAAAGAGGAAAAAATAAAGACTGACGGGCAGAAAAAGAGAGAAAGCCCCATCTGGAAGAGAGCAAACAAAATGAACAACTCAAATCTAACTCACAATTCCTAATATACTTTCATGTAATTAATTTTTCATTAATTTTTCATAAAAATACTGAAAAAATGGAACCAACCTCGAACCAAACAGATACTAAAATTTATTTTCAATACATGTTACTTGGTTGTTTAATGGGATTATTTTATGGTGTAATTGTGTCATTATTGTGAAGTCAACCTATATATGAATCTCTTCCTCAAAAAAAAAAAAAAAATCCTATATATGAATCCTAGTCCAAACCATATATATATGAATGAATGATGGGTATGGGAAAAATAATAAAAGAAAAACAACAAAGGATAGGATGAAACAAAAGAACACTAATTCCTAATCAGCCATCACTTGCAGGATAGTGACAACAAGAAAGTCGAAGGGTTGAAATTATATTCATGCAAGAAATCCTAAAAAACTGTGAAGCCAATATAAATGTAAGTTCTTCTATTCTAATAAAAAAAACTCTTGAAATACAGAGCACACAAATACAATATATGCATTAATTTGTTTAAGGTTCAAATTTCAACCGCTTAACGGAAAATTATGATAGACACGAGTGCGAAAACACCAAAGGGGAGGATCACGCCTATTTAGTAGTGGGATCTACAAATAGGCATCGTTTGATGTTTTCACCCTCGGTGCATATAAGAGTTTTTCCCCACTAACACTAAGCCATGTAAGTAAATACCTTAAGTTCAACACCAGAAATGCAAGCACTCAAAAATATTCTAGAAATGAATGCAAAAAGTAGCAATTCATTAGTGAGAATACAATGCAGAATCAGTCAAATGTATTGAAGAAGTAACAATAACACTTAAAAAATCTATGCATTCATCCAAGAAAGATGATTAGCGGTGAAATATAAATGTTATGGCACTCAATAAAAGGCCTACAATCTGAAAAAGACAGGAAAAACTGAGTGATAATGGTGACGGAGATTAGTCGGATTCAGCATTTGCACCATGCATCATGGTGATGGACATAAAAGAAAGCTGTAATAACACTTAAAAAGAATTTACACACAGAAGTCTGAAAGTCCATTTTCCCCAACGATTATAAATCACAAATTTTATCTCCTGATTAAGATGAAATAGAACCCAAATTCTGAAATAACATGCAAAGCATTTCAATGTCATCCCAGAATAAAAGGCATCACTTATACGGTAAGCCCAAGATAAGATGAAATAAAAGCCAAAATCTGAAATTATATGCAAAGCATTTCAATGTCATCCCAAAAGAAAAGGCATCAGTTATAAGTTGAGCCCAAGAACAGCTATCCCAGCTGACACAATCATATTTAGCAAAACAAAATCTATCAAAAGAAATCAATACGCTACTCAGACCAAGAACTCAGAAACAAAACACAAGGAAATTACTTAACACACATGCAAGCCCAAATACATATACACTCTGCCAAATCCAATCAAAAAGTAAAAAATTAAAACAAAAGACAGAAACAAGTAAAGGGACAAAAATACATTTTCTCAAAACTCTCACATAAATTTAAAAAAAAAATTCTTGCACAACGTTTTTACACATCAACCACATCAAAAACATTAAAACACACACTCATCCCTTATAAACACAGATGCATAGCTTCATATTAATCAATAGTTCTATATTCAAATTAACTATGAAAAACTAAGAAACAGAGCACCGAGCAATATGAGTAAAAACCATAATATATGATTGATTTCGATGAAGAAACGAGGAATAAAAGAGACATTACCAGGTAATTAGAAGCGGCAGATTGACGAGAAGAGAAAAAAATGATATCTTTGATATATTTATTGTTAACCTAATCCTTGGTATATATGTATGTCAATTAAAGCAGAGAGATAGAGAGAAATACGATAAGAATATATTGTTGTGTTTATCTACTTTAATTAGATACTAATCTACCTTAATTAGATTGACCTCTTAAGCGCCAAATAAAAGATTTGCCCGCCTAATATTTTGTTAATTATGGTTGTGAATCTTTTCTATTAATTATTTTTTTTCGATTTATTTATTATTTACAAGTATTACCATCAAACACACAGATTAGAATATAGGGTTATCATTAACTATTTCCCAAATTAATTTTTTTCTTCTTTTGAAGAACAAATTAACTTTTTAATTTCATGTAAAGCTAAAATAAAATCAAAAGAAATTATATTAAAATTACCTGTCTTTCTCATAAGGTATGAGAAATTAACCATTTCGGAAATTTTTCCCCTTTCTTTTTCGGAAATTATATTAAAATTACCTGTCTGGCGGAGGCAGTGCACAAACATCTTAGTATTATTGATACTAACATTACTGTTTTGTTGTTGTGGTGATTGCTGCTGAAGCTGCTGCAATTGTTGTTGTTGGGGCTGTACCATCTGTTGTTAGGCTTGAACCATTTGCGGTTGTTGTTGTTATGCCAATTGCTGCTGCGATTGTACCAATTGTTGCTGGTTCTCAAGCGAAGGGGAGGAGGATTGCAAGGGCTGTAATTGTTGCGAATTTGAGGGTTCAATTATAGCTGGGTTTTGCTGTAGCCTGTAAGGGCAAGGGTTTTGGTGGGGAAGATGAATATTGGATTTTCCGCCATTCTAGTATTGGATTAATCCATGATTTGGGTTTAGGCAAGGGCTAAATTTATTACTTCCCTTTTTTGGATTGATCTCTGGTATTTGATTAATCCATGATTTGGGGAACTCTTTTTTCAAACTTCTTAGGTTCAATTGAAGAAGAAAAATTGCGGTTAAATGACATTATATCCCTAAACTAAATATTCGTATTAATTATTAATCTAATTTTTGACTTTTTTTAAAGCAAATATCATTAATAAGTAGATAACTTATAATTAATATTTACTAAGCTTGTTTAGACTCGATTAAGCTTGAAAAAGTTTGTGAGCCATCAATATATTCGATAAATTCATGCTCGAGTTCGACTCGATAATTAACGAGCCAAACTCAAACACTTAAAAGCTCGGTGAGCTATTCGGGTCGATTCTATAAAAGCTCGTTCGGTTCGTGTAATGAGGCTCGTTAAATAAACGAACCAAACTTAAACTTAGAGATATTTGGTTCGTTAGCTCGTGAACAGCTCGTAAGTAAGTTCGTGAATAGGCTCGATAATAAGCTCGTATAAATTAAATTAATTTTTAACTTTAATTTTAATTTTTCATATTTTTACTTATGATAATATAAAAATATTTCAATAAACTTATTTGTTTGAATAAAATTATAAAATTTTATTTTTGTAATAATTGAAGAATAATTTAATTTATAATTAATATTTACTAAGCTTATTTAGGCTCGATTAAGCTCGAAAAAGTTCGTGAGCCATCAATATGTTCGATAAATTGAGCTCGAGTTCGACTCGATAATTAACGAGCCAAACTCAAACACTTAAAAGCTCGGTGAGCTATTTGAGCTCGATTCAATAAAAGCTCGTTCGAGTTCGTTTAATGAGACTCGTTAAAATAAGCGAACCAAACTTAAACTTAGAGATAATCGATTCGTTAGCTCGTGAACGCACTTTAGCTAGTAAGTTCGTGAATAGGCTCGAAAAAGTTCGTGAGCCATCAATATGTTTGATAAATTGGGCTTGAGTTCGACTCGATAATTAACGAGCCAAACTCAAATACTCTTATTTTAAAAATAAGTGGTTGAAGTGTTTGAATAAGAAAAGATGTTGTAGTTTATAAGATGTTAGTACTTGTGTAATTGAAATATTCAAAATTAAATGAGGTTATTGAAATAAGATCTTAGGTTGAAAATAAAGTTTACTCAACGTTTTTAAAAAACAACTTATAAGCTTCTAACATCTTATTTTAGAAGCTTATCATGAGATCTTTTTTTTAAAAGTTTACCAAATTAATTTAAACAGCTTATAAGCTCTCAAATATATTATAAGATGTTTTGAAGAGCTTATAAGCTCAGCTAAACACCCTCTATAAATCTTATGATATTTCTTTTTTTTAACCAATTTTAATAAAACTAATTATGATTTTAATTATATTATATAAAATACTTATTTTTTGGAAAATAACTTTATATTTGGGGATGATCATAAATATTAAATAATTTATTTTCAAATAATCCTAGAAAAGATAACATTTTTTGCAAAAAGATAACCAAAATGTTTTCAAATAATTTACGTTTCTTTCTCTTCAAAAAGAGAACCAAAGCTTTTCGGCAGATAACGTTTTTTGCAAAAGATAACCCAAAAGATAACGTATTATCCAAACAATTCAACAATTTATTCTTAAAATAAAATCTAACATCTTTTTTTGTAATGATATTGTATTTAACAAATAACCATGAGAAATATGTTAACCCAATCTAACATCCTTCTCGTTCAATTCCAGTCGCACAAGAAAATCGCCCCCCAATCAAAAACGAAAATTTTGGTTCGGTCTTTTGTTTTTACTTTTTAAAATTTCAGTTTTTCGGATCGGTTCCCCTCAAAAATTCCGGTTATCCGAACCGAACTGAATAACCAAAATGGCAAACTTGTTTTTTTAGTCCTCTAAGTGGAGCCACTCGGAGATTTAGTCCTTTTTTTTCTCGACTTTGATTTTAGTCCTTTAAATGGACAAAATTCGGACTTTTAATCCTGTTATATGCTATAACAGGTAAATGTTACCTGCTAGTGGATTATCTTTAATTCAAACTTTAAATAAATTTTAAAAAAATAGAATATTGTTCATGATAAAAAACGAGTTTTAATTTTATACTTTTAAATGTTTTATTTTAAATTGTGAATTTAATATTTAGAATTAAAAAAGTTTATTTCCTTCAAATATTTTACTAAAAAAATCTTTTACTAAAACTATAAATAAAATAAAAATAGTTTACAATATTAATAATTTCATATTTTATAAATATAGAAATTATTTTAAAAAGAAGAAAAGTACTATTAACATATTTTATATTTCTAAGTAAAAGTATACTTAAATTACAAATATATAAATATTAACAAATTATACATTTTCTCAAAAAGTATAAATGGTTATTCAAACTTTAAAAATATTAAAATAAATATTATTTCAATTTCTATTTATTTATATTTTTCTTTTATTTTTAATCAAACATTATATATTATTAGTACTAATAATTACCAAGTACTAATAATTAGTTTTTATAATTACCAAGTACTAATAATTTTTTTCAAGTATACTGTATATATATGTATGTTATGCATACATATGTAACGTGTATATTAATGTATATGCGTATATATATATATATAATGTTTGATTAAAAATAAAATAAAAATATAAATAAATAGAAATTGAAATAATATTATTTTAATTTTTAAAGTTTGAATTACCATTTATTCTCTTTGAAAAGATGGATAATTTGTTAATATTTATATATTTATAATTTAAGTATACTTTTAGCTAGAAATATAAAATATTTTAATAGTATTTTTCTTATTTTTAAAATAATTTCTATATTTATAAATTATGAAATTATTCAATATTATAAACTATTTTATTTTATTTATAGTTGAATTTAATATATTTCCAATAACTATATGTGAATTTTATATTTTTTTTATTTTTAAAATCAATAAGTAACTTAAATCAAAAAAGGAAATACAAAATATTTTTTTTGAAATAGTTTTAGTAAAAAAATGTGTTAGTAAAATATTGATAGGAAATAGATTTTTTTATTTCTAAAATATGAAATTTACAATTCAAATAAAAATTAAAAGTATAAAATTAAAACTCATTTTTTTTTATCATGAATAATATTCTATTATTTTTTAATCTCGACTCCCAAAAAAGTGATTCTGCAAACAACTTCTGCTTCTCTCCATCTCGACTCTCGCCTCTGTCCCTCAGAGGCACAGCGGCACAGTCCGGCTCCGGCGGCGGTCGTCCCTCTTCATCCGGCCCTCTCTCTCACGCGGCGAACTCTTCAGCAGGTATATTTTAATTTTTTATATCTATTTCTTTCAAACCTTAAGCTCAATTGGTATTTAATCAGTTACTAACTAGGTATTTATAGAAGATTTGTGTATAAATTGGTATTCCTACTCCTATTAGTAGGGTTTTGTAAACTGGAATTGGTGATTTTTTTTTTTTTTTTTTTTTTTTTTGGGATTGATTTTTCAGTTAATGGAATTTGTATAAGATTTGTTTAATGGTAAACCAATTATTGAGTTGTAAGTTGGAATTAGCTGTGAAAAGTTAAGTGTAATTTAGAAGATAAGGTTTTGCAAATTAGTTCTATTTATAAACTGAATACGTGTCTTGATAGTCATTTAGTCTGTTTGTGAGATTTTCGTGTAGTATTGCTGCGGTAAATAAGACAGTCAATAACTTCCTCATCTCCATTGGATGGCAATGTTTATGTTCTGAGTTGAATAGCAAACATCTGGCACATACTGTTTGCGATGATGTTGAAAGTTGTGAATAGGCTATGAACAGGTTTTATGGCCACTTTCTATTGGTTCATCAATATTGAGTTTATTATTCCTTTTTAGAACCTGAAGATATGCTCTATGAATAGGGTCTATTTTCTGCCCTCAGTCTTGGGTTTGTTTAATGGGAATTGCAACAATTTTCTCTCTTAAGGTTTCTAATTTGAACTTGCCTCAGAAATTCTTTTGTTTCGTTCATTCCCAAACACTTTTCGGACTTACGCTAGTGCCGCAGACAGTATTTCGTTTAGGTCTAAAATAACAAGTCTTGTGCAGAGATCATCTTGGTTTCTTTTAAAAATATAAACAAACAAGTCTAAAATAAAATAGTCTTTAAGTAAAAGCCTAGAACATGTGAACTCAAACTTGTCTATGTAGTAGTTTCCTCGAATAATATGAGTGCACTGGAAGCTGTTAATTTATAGTCAAATTGGAAATGGATGTAATGTTTCCTTCAAGCGTATGGCCAGTTGGTGTGGGGCCCTGGGTTGTGACATTATCTTGGGAGGAGATGGGGTTAACCTACATAAATTGAATTCAACATGTACCTGTTGCTGTTGCTGCGATGATGCTTAAGAATACTGAGGTTTGCAAGTGGCTAATTGTGCCTAAGTTTGCTATGGAATTCAAGTTCACTTTAATTGTTGCTTCACCTTTCCATAGTAACTTCTTCTATGGCCCCTAGGTTGGTACCCTGTTCCAGATGTTTTCAGAGCCCTGTTTATGTTCTTCTTGATAATGTAATGCTTTAGAAGAGGGTAGGATTAGCCTTCACCCTGGTACTTTTTCTGCACATTTGATCAGGCCGATTGTGCGTTGGCTCAATGTTATTTGCACTGGCGGATTTAAAACTATTTTATCATGCAGATTTTCTCTCGATGCTGTTAATGTGAATTTGGATGCCCTGCAGAAGATCGAGAGGTTCTTTCTCCAACCGGGAATTGAAAAAATTGTGATGGGCCGTTACCATTCGCCTGAAAATCACAGCATTGGAGGAGTCTTTTTTTGTCGTCCAGTTTCTCCCCGGTGACGTTTAGCAATTTCACCGAGTCACAAGCCGAGTGTGTTGTTAAAAAGACTCCCGTTCAAAGGTTCCAGGTCGAGAAGAAGCAGTCTTCTCTTGTTCTTTGCTGGCAACGGAAGGAGCTCGTGTCTGCTTTGGTTTGGAGATGCTGAGGTTTTCAGCGGAATTCTATTAACTATGGCCTTATCGAGAAGGTGATTCAATGTCATCATTACTGCTTTAATAAGTCGAACTCCATGAATTTGCATGCGTAAAAGAACCAGTCGCATTTTAATTAGCATTGGATGTTATCTAATAGTACTATTGTTTTCCGTGTCTCGCGTTGAAAACAGGCCTTACACTTTTGTTGTTTTCATGCTTTTCTTCTGAAAGGCATTAGTAGGTTCTGATTGTGTTTGTAACCTTACACTGGAAAGTATTAAGAGACCAACAGTTGCAAAGGGAATTTTTTAAAGTCTTTTAACTGATTCTTTGATTTTAGGGATAATTACGAAAACTACCATTAAGGTTTAGGCTAATTACGAAAAAGTCCAATTATCTTTCAAAATTACAAATACCCCTTGATATATGTTTCTATTTTACAAATTACATTCTTAAGATGGGTATATTTGTGAGGTAAATAAAAACCTCAAGAGGTTTAAGGGAGTATGTGTAATTTTGAAATATAATTGAAGTCTTTTGTAATTAGGCTAAACTTTTAAGGGTAGTTTTTGTAATTATTTCTTGATTTTATGATCTGGATGGAATATAGATGATATATGTTTCATGTTATCATGGGCGTTTGATGTTTGCTAGGTAAAAATCGTGTGATGCGTTGATATCCACTAATATGATGTTGCTTGACAAATCGACATATATCTCTATGCGATACAATGAATGAGTGGTCAACAAATTCAACATCGCTTACGAGGAATAGTCGAAGGGGTGGTCGAACCGCTTTTATGTAAAAGTCTATTCATTTCATCTCTTGTTGTCAAATTACCTCAAGAAGAAGCAGACTTATATATATTTATGTCTAGGAATTATGTTTGGAGCAGGACACCCGATGGTCATGAACCGTATAATAATTCTCTCTTTATTTCTTCACTCGATATGTCGTGCTCTTATGTAGTTTGACCTTCATTTTTATTTTATTTTCAATTGAAGATAGGGTAGTGAATTGGTACAAAAATTACTTTGTCGAACAGAGAGACATAGATGAGATTTAAGCAAAATTGATGAAATTTTATATTTACACGAGTATACTAAAATTATTTAATTTTTACATCAAGGTGCAGTAACATCAATGGAGCCATTCTTGAATAAATTCTTTCCAGGGATTTATAGGAAAATGATAGAACATACAAGGATAAGCATCTATTTGAAATTTTATAGTCAACTTATGACATCTTTCACTTCCTTACTCTGATATATTTGGTCTCATTTCTTCTTTCTTTGATGCACTCATGATCGGGGACTACGGTAAGAAAGCCATCGATTATTATTGGTGGAGTTGCTTATATATATTAAACATCATATAATGTAAATTATTGTGAAAGAAAAGTGTCGTCCCTTATTTGATGAACTAATTCTTGTTGAAATTTTTTCTCATATAAAGTTGATGTTTGTGAAATTAAATTGTGTAAAATTGTAATATTTTATACCTTTAAATATTCGCCTCCAAAATTTTGAATATTAAATTTTGTATCCAATTTTTTTTACGAATTCGACATACTATGTCAACCTACTCAAGACGAAATATTTTTGTAGCTAATAGAATAAGTTCATTAATGGTGAATTAATATCTCGTCATATAAATTTATCAAGCATGACAATATAGTTGTCATGAATTATATATTTATATCTTCTATAAATTTTCTTATTGACGAATTTGTTTGTATTGTCACTAAATATAAATATTTAAGACTAACACATTTGTGTCATAAAAATATATTTTTCAATGACAAAAATATATTTCGTCACTATGACTTAACAAATTACGATTAATAGTTGTGCGTTGAAATTTTTGGTGTGAATTCCGCCCTTTTACAAATAACTATGACACAATTCAATTAACCATCGTGAAATATGTGAATTAGTGACGAATGTGATGTTGATAGTGACGAAAATAAATGGTGTCATAAAAGAGTATTTTAAAATGACATAAATAACTTTCGTTATTGATAATTAACAAATAATGACAAATCTTTATGCGTTGCAAACAAATTGTCATAAAATATGTCTTTGTTGACGAAATAAGAGTGTCACCATTTTGTTCGAGTGAAAAATGACAAATTTTGATGTTGTCATTAAAAGAAATCATTCGTGACACTAAATTTCATCACCAATTATCACTAATTCGTCATCGAAAGATTTTCCTCCAAAATTTTGTTGTCAAATTCCACCTCTATGAAATATAGTGACGGATTGATTAATCGTCATAAAATAGGCAATTTAGTGACAACAACTAATACCAATAGTGACGAAATTAAATGGTGTCGTAATAGTGTACTTTACAATGACAAAAATAAAAGTTGTCACTTTTAATTAACAAATGATGACAAATAGTTGTGCGTCACGAAAACTTTCGTCATAAAATGTTTGATTTCTTGTAGTGGGACTTGGGCACAACTTGCCCTTGACTATGTATTCCGCCTCACCATTTGTGGAGGTGGCTATTGAGTTTTGCTTCTTCTTCTTGAACCAGGAAATCATCTGTTTCCTAAAGCATTTGACATGTGCACGAAGTGCTTTCTTCCTGTTCACTCTGCATCCAAAGATAGTCGAGAATCGAATAGCCAATTAGCTTAAATCCACCTTCCTTTGGATACCATAGGCCTACTTCTTGGCTTCCTTTCAAGTATCTCAATACTCTCTTATTTCTTTGTCATATGGCTTTCTTTTGGAGCAGATTGAAATCTTGCACATACACTACAAAGAAAGGTGATGTCGGCCTTCTTTGTGAGATAGAAGCGGTGATCCAATAAGTGCTCAGATCTTGTTTGATCTACTGTGCTTGCCATCCGCATCCATGTCCATTTTGGTGATGTGTTCATTGGTATTTTCACGAGAAGACTTCTCCTCCATACCAAACTTCTTCATTAAGTCTCTGGTGTATTTTGTTTGACTTATGAAGGTTCCATCCTTCAATTTGTTTCACTTGGAGTCCAAGGAAGAATGTCACTCTCCCATCATGCTCATTTCAAATTTACTTTGCATGAGGTTTGAAAATTTTTCACATGACTCTTTGTTAGTGGATCCAAAAATGATGTCATCCACATATATTTGAACAAGCAAAGGTATACTCTTCTTGTCTTGAATTCGAAAAGTGTTCTATCTACTTTTCCTTTTGTGAATCCATTTTTAGTTAGGAATTGTGACAGGTGTCATACCATGCTCTGGGTGCCTGTTTCAATCCATACGGGGCTTTCTTGAGTTTGTATACCTTGTCTCCAAGAGTCTTCTCGCTCAAATCCTGGAGGTTGTTCAACATACACTTCTTCTTGGCAATATCCTTTGGCTACTAGTCTTGCTTTGTTTCTTACCACAGAGCCTTCCTCGTTCATCTTATTTTCGAATACCCATTTGGTTCCAATAACATTTTGATGTATGGGTCTTTGCACTAATTCCCATACTTTATTTCTCTCAAACCGATTGACTCTTCTTGCATAGCTTGAATCAATGTGTGTCCAATGCTTGGGACACATCTTTGGGCTCTATTTGCGAGATGAAGCATGTGAACATGGCTTTTGTTGAGTTGGATCTTGTTTTGACACCTTCTCTTATATCTCCAATGACTAGTTCGTGGATGGTCTCTCGGCCCATCTTACATCAGGTTGGAGTAAGTTAGTGGATTGATCGACTTGCGGTACTTGTGTTCTTTGTGGGTCGACTCTCTCGTTATCACTTAGCCGCAAATTTTCCATTGTTTTTGAGATTGACTATCTCATCTTCTTCGAATTGATGATTCCGGCCTTGGCGTCGACAAGAGAGGATTCTTCTCGTATGGTTGAATGATTCAAACTTATCGGTGACTCTTCAATGTCTTCTCCATTTACCTTTGGCTCATCGAATACTACATGAATGGATTCTTTCAGTAACCATAGTTCTTTTGTTGAGTATTATTCAGAGGCTTTGCTTTTTTGAGTATCCTAAGAAGATACCTTCATCGACTTTAGCATCAAAAGCCTTTAGATTGTCTTTGCCATTGTTGTTGGATGAAGCATTTACATCCAAATATTTCAAATATGCAACATTTGGTTTTCTTCCATCCGGATCTCATAGGGAGTCTTTGTTAGTTTGTCTATTTATCATACATCTGTTTTGGGTGTAGCAAAAGTTTGTGTTGATTGCTTGAGCCCAAAATCTTTTTGGTAATCCTGCTTCAACTAACATGGTTCTTTGGCCGCTTCTTTGAGGGTTCTGTTCTTCTTTCTCGCAACTCCATTCTCTTTGTGGAGTCCTTGCTGCTTTGCGATAGTTCATGACCAATACCATTCTCAATACAAGATCTTGAGTTATTATTCCATTGACAAACTCGGTTCCTCTATCCGATCTTATTTTGATAATGGTTTGACTCTTCTCGTTTTGAATCCTCTTCATCATTTGTGGTAGTTTTTGTAGAGTTTCTTTCTTCTTGCACATGAATATTGTCCATGTATATCTTGAGTAGTCATCTACTACCACCAAGGTGTATTTCTTTCCACTTATGTTTGGTTCCATTGGGCCAAATAGATCCATATGAAGTAGATGCAATATTCTTGTTGAAGATGTGCATGTCTTTTCTTTGAATGACGACTTGATTTGCTTTCCTTTCGACATGCATCACATATACTCTCCTTCTTGTATATCGAGTCCGGAAGTCCTTCTACAAGATGACTTCTTGCCGGTTTGTTAATTGTTTTGAAATTAGTGACTCGGCTTTTTTGTGCCACGACCAACTTGATTCAATTGTGCTCTTGCTTGTAGACAAGTCTTTGGGTGTTGCGATTGACCAATCCACTACATACATATTTTTTTGTCTACATCCTTGCAAAGACAACTTCATTTGATTCAATATCTTTGATTTGGCATATACCCATGTTGAATCCAACATCGTAGCCCTTGTCATAGAGCCGATCGATACTCGGTAAGTTGAAGTTGAGTCCTTCAACATATGCAACGCGTCGTGATTTCTAATCCATTCCTCTTGATGGATCCAATGCCTCTTATTTCACCAGGAGCTTCATTTCCTCCAAATATGACTTTTGCTCATTTAACTTCCTTGAATTTTGACAGATTTTTCTTATTTCTGTCATATATGTCCGGGAATGACCACTATCCATGTACCAGGTTCCTTGGCACTTTGTTGTTCCTTGAACGTACTCAAGGAAATTAAGTTTTAGGTACCCATACTTATGCGGGTCTGAGGGGTTAGAATTGTAAGATGATCCAACCAACCTATAGCCAAATGATTTGACTCTAAGGGGTTGCCATCTATCGTGCCATAATCATATTAATCCTGGCAAATTGCTTGGGAATTCTAGGTTCATATAGTTGTCTCTCTTTTGTCTGTATGCCTGCATATGTGTTTTAGCAATTGCCTTCCAGGTAATTGTGGTGTCTTTGAGTGTAGTGCCTAGGTGCATATGTGTCTTTGATGAAAGCTCTTATGCTTTTGGAATGGCCTTTCTTTGAGTTCTAGGCCTTTGCCATTTGGGCTTATATTCCATAAGTCTGTCTTTGATAGTTCACATTATTCCAATCACTTGGCTTGGATATTTTCTACCATTCCCATCATATGTATTTCTTTTATGGATTTTTGGGGTTTTTGGTAGCTCGCTTCCTCTTTCAGAGTATTTTTTCGTTTGGAGTTTCTTTGAGGACTGGTGAATCTCTTCTCATTTGTCTTTCAAAGACACTCAATCGGGTCGTTTTCCTTTTCCTTTGTAACCAAGGCCAGGTTTTGCTTGTTATTGTGCTTTGGAGTGAATGTGTGTGCAACATTTAGAGTTTTGGATTTTTCGGACTCTTCATGACTTGAAGATCCTTTTTCCAAAATTACTTTTGAGGTTTGACATAGCATAGAGGAATTAAATCCTAAGCTGTCTTGTCTCCACATTCTCTTTGACTCATGATAAGATCATCCAATGATTTAGATGCCTTAGTGAATGAGGCAATAACATTCTTGAGGTCATTCTCCTCTTTTCTATAGCAGCAATTTCTGCTTTATTAATTTAGCATTTTCACCTTTAAACCTTCATTCTCATCGCCTATTTGACTTAGAGTACTCGGCTCCTTAGTCGACTTTGAGTTTTGACTTTTGAGTAGGCTGTTTTCCTCATTCAATAGTGTGTGTGAGGTTTTAATGTGTTCAAAATCTTTCATCATTTTGCCTAATGAATCATAAAGATGGAGTGGGTGATGAAGTGTGTGTGTCACGATCACTATCACTAGTGTCCGAGTTTGTTGAGTTAGATTGTACCTCATCTTCTTGATCGGGTTGATCTGTTCTTTGGCCATCAGGCGGATCGGGCTTCTTCTTGAGAGTCACTTGAGTAGTCGGCTTCACCTTTGCTCTCGAATCATTTGTCTCTCTTGATTTGGCTGGTTCGGTTCGATCTCTGCACCATCATTGCCTTTTTCCTTTCTTGTCTTCTTTCTCGAAGATCTTCCTTTTCTTCTTCATCCTTGTACTTGTTGACTACATGATATGGACAAATCAATGGCATAGTGACCTGGTTGTCTGATTCCAACATAGATACTCAACCTTTTGATGATCTGTCCTCTTGGTTGGCCTATCATCCCTTGATTTGGAGGAGCCGAGTGTCTTCGGAAGATTCACCCTTTCCTCTCTTGTAGTTCTTATCAAAGAACTTGTTAAATCTTTTAACCATCGGGCTATTTCTTCCGGGTCAATGACCTCTTTGACCTCGACTCTCTTCCCATCTTTAACAATTAGAGCAAATTTTGTTTTGGGTACAATTTTGTCTCTTCCTGGTCTTTTCTTCTCGGCTCAAACTCATAGGCTTTGAGGTCCGAGAATAACTCATGGTTGGATGTCTTTGATAGGTCCATGGAATGTCTCGGTGCCATGACCTTCATTTCCCATTCAGTGGAAGACTTTTTAGGATCTTCATACACATTTCCTTCTGTGTATATTCCTTTCCAAGTGCGGACAACTCATTTGTGATTTCGTGAACCGAGCGTCTAGTTGATCCAGGTTCTCTCCGAGATCATTTTGAAGTTCTCAAATTTCGTACAACCACCGATAATTTGTTTTCTTTGATTTGCTCGAGCCTTCACAAATCAATGTCACTTGTCCCTGATTTCTTTAGCCGTTTTGCATGATTTGACTTTGTTGAACATGGCTTTGTCAAGGTTTTGTAGAGGATGTCCTTGGCTACATTGTCCAGGTTGTATCTTTTTGTCATCATTTGTCCACTCGGTTCTTGGTTTTTCAACCATGGTAGTCCGGGAGCGAGATCTTCTTCTCCTTGTTGCAACTCTTAAATAAAATTTGTGTTCACCTTTAATATTTGCAGAGGCCCATCTTCTATCACTATCCACATCTCATCATGTAATCTTTGATAGATGAGCGCATACGAATTTTCAGTCATCAAATTCTTCAATAGTGAACATAGGGATGCGTGTCAAATTTGCTTCCATGATAATAACTTTTAATGATAAAGAAGAGTTTTGAAAGTTTAAGTACTAAAGCGGACTTTGAAAAGTTTGGAGATCTAGTTCAAGAACCGGTGCGGAGGGTTCAATGAACCAACCGCTCCGATACCACTTGTAGGTCCCAAGGGGTGTAAGTGTAAGGTTTAGAAGGGGGTTGAATAAACCTTACCAAATTTTCGATTTAGTCCTTTTAAATATACTGAGTTGATTCTACATTTGTGTCCTTGATGGACATCGAATTAGTCACTCAAGTAGAGTTAATCTCTCAGAATGACTAAATTTGAGTGTTGATGGAGTAACTCAATTGTTAGCTATAATTTGACTGTTGTGGTTTTGTTTTTTGGAAGACTTAACACCCTTAAGTTTAATTAAGCAAGATTTTAGAGCTTGATTTAGTACTTATAAATTATCGATGGATAGCAAATTTATCACAGATATAAGCGAGTTAAAAGTGCAGAATTTAAATCTTTGAAATGTAAATGACACAATGAAGTTTTTATAGAGGTTCGAAGATGGGGTAATTCTTCTACTCCTCTCTTCTCCAACTCTGGAGGAATCCACTAGGTAATGATCGGTTTACAAAGTGGTACAGTTCGAGATACAAGTCTTGATCACAACGGCCGACTTGATCCTTAGGGACTCGATCAAGACGATCACTGATCACTCACCGTCGTGACGACTCGGCTTCTTCACAGGGCAATTTGCCTTGTTACTCTGACTCACTTGCTCAGCTCTTTGGATTTGATCACGAAGCCCTCCAAAAGCTTAAGAGTTGGTTCAACCTTGAACCTTTCTACAATCCTTCCTGGAATGTAGACCCCTTTTTCGAAGTTTCCTCTTCAACTGATTGAAGTTCTCTTTCCTTCACAGGTGAGTGTTGGATTGATGTACTTCGTAATGTAGGCTTGAGGATTGAGAATGTTTCAGTTTTTCTAATATGCTTATATATCTCTCATGTGTGTCATGCATGTGTCACTTACTTCTCAAACAAACTCCTCGGCCTTTCATAGTGAACTTTCAAAAAAATTTGCCCGTTGAAGGGATAGGCTTATTTTTTAAAGTCACTTGCGATCGTTGGCTTGTCTTGTTGCGTTCTTGGAATTGCCGTTTCTCGTATGAATTGTTCTTTCACCTTTTCGAGTTCGACACGGTGTAGTGCTTCCCATTGGTTCATTCCTTTTGCACGCTTCGGGACCGAGCACTCCAAGAAAGGTGGTATGGAGATATTACTTGTTTAAGTAAATCTCTTGATTTCTCGGCAACGGTTCTTTTCTGATTATCTCGACTTGATTTGCATTTCCTTGCTTCCCCAGGTGACTTAGAGTCGCCTTCCAATCATGGATGACTCTTTCACTTGACTTGAGACTTGGCTTTTCTTGAGTTGACTTGATCGATGATGCTCCACTCACAGTGCATCTCACTGCTTCTTCTTGAGAGTTCCGTCTACTCTTCTTTGCCATATTCAAATTTGTTTCACAAAGAAGGTCTTCCTTCCAATCTTCAAATTGTCTTCTTGCATGTTAGGGCGTAGGCGACTTAACTCGACTTAACTCGGCTTGGCGACTCTAATTGTTACAATACATTTTACAGCAAGAATTGGGGTGCCAACTTTCTATTCTAAGTTTTACATGGCATTCATCAAAATCTAACAATAAAATTCCTAACAACCGAGAATGCAAAATTATCATCAATAATTATTTTATTTCGAACCTGTATCTCATTACAGTAGCTCAAGGGGTTCTCAATGCTATAAAAAATTTTAATTTAATTATTTTCTAAGATATTAGGCTCTAGTTTCATCTGGAGCATGCTTACTCGTATCAATTCTCCATGTTTTTCGAGGAACAATATCCTTTGAGCCAATAGGTCTGCCACGTTTTTATTGTGGGGCATTATCATTCATTTCTTATGTTCTTCAGGAACAATAATCCTGGCTGGAACATTCACAGTCGGAATATGAGACTTTGTGACTTTGCTAGCATCATTAAATGCATTAGGAAGTCTATTGGCAATATTCTGTAAATGAATGATTCTACTCACCTCACTTTCATATTTAGGAGTAAGCGGGTCCAAATATGATACATTTTGTTGCAAAATGAGGTAAAGCTAAAAGTCCGTTCGACATCCCCAACTGGCTTTTGTTTTTCATTTTGCAACACAGATTTATCCATTCCCATTGATGGAAATGTTATTTCATCAAAATAGCAATCCGCAAAATGAGCGGCAAATAAATCTCATGTCATTGTTTCCAAATATCGAATAATTGACGGAGAATCAAATCCAACGTATATACCAAGTCTACGTTGTGGACCTATTATTGTTCTCCTAGAATGTGGAATCGTTACTTGAATATCACAACCAAAAGTGCGTAGGTGCGAAATATTCGGCTAAAATCTAAGTGTTAATTGCATTGGGATTGCATATAATAAGAAGTGGAGCCTAATCTGATAAGTGTTGATGCATGCAATACTGCATGACCCCATGCCACACTAGTGAGCTTTGATTACATTAATAATGTACGAGGAATGACCTGAACTCATTTAATCAGGGATTCTGCTAACCCATTCTGAGTATGAACATGTGCTACTGGGTGCTCAACATTAATTCCCAGTGCTGCACAATATTCATCAAAACTTTTTGATGTATATTCTTCGGCATTATCCGTTCTTATATTGTTAATAGGATAATCAGGGAAATGTGCTAGGAGTTTAATAATTTGTGCTAGTAATCGAGCAAATGCAATATTTCTAATAGATAATAGACATACATTTGACCATCTACTCAATGCATATATTAAGACCATGAAATATCTAAATGGTCCGCTTGCTGGATGTATTGGTCCACAAATATCACCATGAATACGTTGTAAAAATGATGGTGATTCATAACCAATCTTTTCCATTGAAGGTCTAGTAATGAGTTTTCCTTGTGAACACGATTCACATAAATACTCTTTGGATATCAACATTTGTGTGCCTTTCAATGGATGTCCATTAGTCTGTTCAACAATACTACACATCATAGTAGTTCCGGGTGTCTAGGTGATCATGCCATAACCCAAATATATCGGATTCAATGACTTCCAAGGCATGGTGGTGTAGGATTCAAAAGCTTTAATTGGGACATAATATAATCCAGAAATTGTCGCTTCAAATTTCTCATGGGCACCCTTCTTTCCCATTTTATAGGATGTGATACATAGACACTCTTTATCATGGTCATTTAGTGTCTCCAAATGATAGTCATTATCACGCACATCCATAAAACTTAGTAGATTTCTTTTTGATCTACTAGATAATAATGCATTTTCAATCTGCAGGATTTTACCATTAGGAAACATTAATGTTGCATTCCTGGAGCCATCAACCAAATATAATTGTAACTTGTGCCTTGCACAGTTTCACACTCGAGAAATATACTTTATTCGTTAATATTGAGTTCGTTGTTGCACTGTCAACATCCAATAGTCTTTCTTCTCGGTGTTTCTGATATACACCTGATAGAACATTATTGAATTAATATTATGCGATTATCCTTATGACTTTATATATCAAATAATTCTATCAATGTAAAATAGTTAAATAATATTTAGGGATGGCAATCTCTGACGCGACACGATAACACGACACGAACCTGACTAGAAGTTATCGAAAGGAACCCGAACACGAACACGAACACGAGAAACCTGGAGACGACTAACAAGAATCTGACACGAAGTTACCAAATTGTCTAAAAATATAATATCTTGAATTTAATTTAACTTTTTATGTATTTTGAACATAACGCGGGTTTGACCCAAAACTAAACCCGAACACCACTCGATGACCTTGCCACCCCTAATAATAACATAGAGGCACAAAAAATTCGACAACATAGACATATATAATCATCTAATATTACATCATGCCAAAATAAATTGCTATGGCTAACAGCGGATAAATGAGGACAATAATAAGCTGAACATAAGCCAAAAATAACCCGGAGGATATTCTCCAACAAAACTAAAATGGTATACATTATGACTAGCAAGATAAGAAATACCATTGTTGGGTTAAACATCTTGAATGAAGAAATGAAACTGGATTGAAGTATTGAGAATATATGATAATGTGAGGATTGTTGAATGAAATATTGGTATATTTATAGATAAAAATTAGTGTTCATAGCCATTACATGACCGTTTGGGGGGGGTTGAATGTGAAAATTTTGAATAATTTACACTACAACATAAATGACATTAGGTAACACTGAAAAAATATTACCTAATGGCCATAAAATGTTACTATAGACAATAGGTATCACTTTTATGGCGCTGCACTTGCCCGTGCTACCTATAGTCTAAGGTATCACTTTTATTAGGTTTTAGTAACACTTTTTTTAAGTGTTACATTAAGTTTTCTATTGGTAACACTTTGAAGCAATATTTCTAAAGTGTTACATATGAATCTTATGTAACACTTTTTTGTAACACTTTTTATATTTGTCACACTTTTAAAGTGTCACATATGAATCTTATGTAACACTTTTTTGTAGCACTTCGTAGAAATACTATTTTTTGCCACCAATTAGATTCGAACCCACGACCTGTTATGTATGTAAGTGGTAATTTGCCACTAAGCTAAGTTGATTCTTATTACAACTTTTGCTTTGTTTTATACACACACACACACACACACACACACATATATATATATATATTATATGTATATATAATATATTTTATATAATAAAGATTATATATTATAATATATGTATTAAATTATATTATACACTGTATATATCAAATTTTATATTGTATAGTATATAGTTTGAAAATCATATTATATTATATATTAAAGGACACAATAAATTAAAAATATCAAAAATATATATAATAAATTTGTCGACTGATAAATATTCAATCGGTAAAAATAAAAAATATAGAAAAATATAAAATTAATTTACCGACAGATAAAAAAGTTCTAACAGTAAAAAAAAATAAAGAAAATAACGAAAATATAATTTACTGACGGTAAAAATTCCTAAGTAATTACCGACAACATCAATTTTCATTGGTAAATTTTTTAAAAAGTAAAAAAAATATAAAAAAAAGGTTAACGATGAAATTGGTCTCTGTGAGTAAAAATTAAAAAATAAATAAATAGTAATAAAAATTTATATACATGCGCATTTTCCGTCGGTATTAAGACGTAATTAATTGCCTTTGTAAAAAATAAAAAAAATAAAAGCAAAACTAAAATACTTTGTAAAAAGAAAACAAAAATTCAGTTAACAAAAAACAGAGTACATGATGTCTACAATTTTTAGGTTTGTTGACATCAATTAATTAAATAAATCTTTGACATGATTTAATGATAATTATAAAATTTTGTGTTACTAAAATATAGCTTAAAAAGTGTTACAATCAATAAAATATAGTGTTGCCAAGAGTGCTTCTTAAATAAAATGATACCTATTTGGTTACAAAAGAAATAACAAAAACAAAGTGATACTTAAAAAGTGTTACTTATATAAAAGTGTTACATATAAGCGTTACATGTTGATAAAAGTGTTACTTATTTGCGTTACAGAAGAAATAACAAAAAAAAGTGATACTTAAAAAGTGTTACTTATATAAAAGTGTTACATATAAGTGTTACATATTGATAAAGTGCTACAAAAGTGTTACATAAATATTGTAATGTAAAAAGTGTTACAAACAGGTGTTACATATGTACCTTATGTAAATAGTGCTACAAAATTTGTGTTACCTAATGTCATTTATGTTGTAGTATTAGTGGAATTATAATGATATTTTGTAATTGAAATAATAAACACAAATATTGTGATAACAAAATTATTTTTCATATAAAAGGTTCAACCGGGAAATATATCTTCCCGAGAAAATACATACAAACACATTCAAAATATTCCCACCCTTACAACACCAACATATTTGCATGAAATATTTAGAAACTAATTTAAAATATAGGTACCATTGCTTAAATATTTCCATCGCCAATTAAGTGGCCAATTCTTCCTGTTGGATGCTCAAAGAAATTAGCAACATCTAGATGTATAATATCCACATTCATGTCATCAAATTTATCATCTTCAAGATGATCAGAAGTGAAATTTGCCTCAACACTTTTATCTTTCTTTCAAAGAGATGCTTGATAAAGCTCTACTAAATATTTTGGTTGTACGATAGGTACGTGACCAATGACCTTTTATTCCACACCGATAACATTTCTCTTCACTAGCCTCCAGATTTTTTACTTTCTCTTTTCCTTTCTTGTCATTTATGTTCCACTTCTGGTGGTTATTTGCATTTTCATTATTCTGACTACCACGATTATATGGCGTATGTCTTCCATGACCACGACTACGGCCTCTTCCGCGGCCTCTAAAATTATTAAAATTTTAAGCTCTAGTCGTATTTGCTACAGGGAATGGAGTAGAACCAGTAGGTTGTGATTCATTATTTTTTTTATCAATAACTCATTATTTTGTTCGGCAACAAGAAGGCACGCAATCAAGTCAGAATACTTTGTGAAACCTTTTTCTTGATATTGCTGCTGCAGGAGCAAACCCGAGGCATGAAACATATAATTGTTTTTTCAATCATATCATCATCCATAATATTTTCTCCACATAATTCTAATTTTTAAGAAATTTTAAATATCATGGAGTTACACTCATGAATTTGAAATCTTGAAACCTCAATTTTATCCAAGCCTTTGGAAGTATAACCATCTTCAGGTGGTCATACCTTTTTTTCAAATTTTTTCCAAAGGACGGATGGATCTTTTACGTAAGGTATTCAATTTTTAAATTTTCATCCAAATGGTGATGAAGAAAAATCATAGCCTTAATTAGCTTTATCGTGTGCTGATGCACTATTTCCTTCTTTAATGGTATCACCCAAACCTTTAGCATCTAGATGAATTTCAGCATCTAAAGCAATGACATATAATTCTTTCAGCAATATCAGGAGCAACAAAATCAAGTTTTGCAAGGTTAGTCATAAGGATATTTCAAATAAGAAATGAATAAAATTTATCGTACTTACCAGAAGTATTGAAAAATTGGCTAGAGACTCGTACTGATAACGTGTTATAGAACAAATAATTTAAGAACACAAGAGAACTAATATTTATAGTGATATTATAGAACTATCAAAGCATAAATAAAAGAGAGAGAATAATTTAGTAGAGAGAAAGTAATTCTTTCTATTTCTCTTTGATATTGTGCACATATTTACAATCAAGATTATGACTATTTATAGGCATAACTACCATAAATTACAATTGATTAGGTAGTAATAATAGTGTATTAGATAGAATGGAGTGGTTAGACATCCACTAATATTGTAACAGTTATATAGTTATATAATATAATGATATATACTTACTAATGGATGAGTACATACATGCGGATAAGTTATGTTGGGGGGATTCACATATATACGTAATACACTCACTCACATTTTTCATAAGAAAACGTGTAACTAACATAGACATGTATAAGAGTATACTAATGTTAAAATAAAGGCTGAGATATTCAAATACCAATTCAGCACCGCCTTAAGACATAAAACATGTGTATAAATAGACGTGTTCAACGGTTCGAACCGAACCGGCGAACCGGCGGTTTCGAACCATGGTCAACGGTTCGAAAACCGTTGACCCCGGTTTTGGTTCGAACCGGAACCGTAAACCTTAATTTTAAGGTTAGGTTACGGTTCCAGAATTTTGAAACCGTAAACCGCCGGTTTAACCGGTGGTTTTCCTTTTTTTTTTTAAAAAAAAACTGATTTATTTGAATTTTGAATTTTGAAAATTCAAATTTCAAACGGTCACTTTTGTGACCGTTTGTGGCCGGTTTTAACCGGAAACCGGGTTTTTGTTTTTTTTTTTGTTTTTTTTTTTTTGAAAATTCAAAATTTGAAAAAATCAACGGTCAAGATCATTTGACCGTGTGAAGCCCCGATTTTTTCCGAAGCTATTAATTGATCCTTATTGTTGTTTATACATTTGATCGACTATTTTACCGCGTCATTTTGACGGGTAATTAATAATAATATATACATTTTGTATTTTATTTCATTTTATTTAATTATTTGTGATCATGATCTTATTAATTCTATCCCTCATTTATGATCACTTGATTGATCATTATTACTATTTTTGTATTTATTAGTCACCTTAGAATATTAAGAGATTATTTATTTTGGAGACTTTTACCTTATAGAATTAAGATTTTGATTTAGATTAAGTGATCATGAGACTTACAAGTGATCAAGTAAATCACTAAATATTTTGGAGATTGATATATTTCATCTATTATCATCAAATTTGGGACAAAAAAATATATGGAATTACCATATTGCCCTCATAGTGGACGGCCATGGTGGTATTTTTGGGATAAAAATATCATCCAACTCTTGTACACCTACACCATATATTAGTCATCTTGTGTATAATTATATCATTAATTCAAACATTATACACATCATCTTATACACCAATTCTTTATTACTATTTTTCTCAACTTATTCCATTCTTCCCAACATTCTCCTTATTCCTCTCAAATTCCAATTTGACCCACACTTTGACTTGCATTTTGTCTCCATGCAAGAGAAAAATTACAAGACACAATTTGATCAAAATTTTCTCTCCCTCTCTCTCATACTACACGGCCATATGGCCTATTACACACAAAAAATTCATCTCATTTCATCTAACACATTTATCCTCTAACAAAAATCCTCCTCCTTCTCTCTAAAAACTCCTAACTTCTCTCTATTCTTCCTTTCACCTTCTTCTTCTATACTTAGAAAAAATTTCAACATTTCCTCACTATTCTTCATAAAAATCGAACCATCATCATACAAGGTAAGAAATTTTAGCTTCAATCCATTTTTTGATATCACATTGTTCATCTCTTCCACCTTCTTAACTTAAGTTTGAATTTGGTTTGGAGGTACATTTAGAAGAACTTGAAGGTTTGAACTTGACAACATTTTGAAGAAGGACCTCAAGCTTGAAGAAGAAAATAGTAGAGAAAATTAGACTACAAGGTAAGAATTGTGTACTAGACCCTTCTTTCCTACTCTTCCTATTTTTTTCAAATTTTAACACCCCTTTTTCATTTTTGAGAAATAGGGGCTGACCTTAGGAGATTTTGGAGTTGAGCCAAAATTTCCAATTTTTGAGCTTCAACTAGTCTCCAAACATCTACTACACAAGGTAAAGTGTAGTCCTTTTCATTTCCTTATTTCCTTCTTTTTCTCCTTAATTTTTCTCTCATTTTTCTAACTCCAAATTTTGATATTTTCTTGACTTAGGGGCTGACCTAAGAAGCCTCATCCAAAAATTGTGAAATTATCCTTTTATTTCACAATTTCCAAATTTAAGGTGGGTGGAAAATTATTTTTTCAACTTTTAGGTGTTTTGATTAAATACATGTAGAAACTTTAATCATGAGCCTTGAGATATATATAATTATGTATTGCATGTCAATTTTATATATCAAATCATGAAAATTCTCAAGAGTTGCTCAAAATTATTATTTATTGAATTTTAGGTGCATGCATGTACACTTTAATGCTTTAATTGATGAATTCTTGTATGTATTGGACATGCATGTGTATGATCTTTAAAATATATGTTTTTGGATGACTTATAACCTGGAAAAGTCGAGCATAATTGATTAAATTTCAATTTTGGACTTAAAAATGCAAAAATGGAAAGTTGGTGGACTAAATTGCAAGAAATAAAAGTTTAAGGACCCCTCTGCAAATTTCGAAATTTGGGACTGTACTCAGGTTCAAAAATGATTTTTGGACATTTTAATAAAGTTTTAAGAGTTTTAAGATAAATAAAATCAACCTTTAAAAGCCCAAGGACTAGATTGTAAAATTTTGAAAGTTTAAGGGCTACTTTGCAATTTTTAAAACTGTATCAGACCTAAACTTTAAAAATTGAAATTTTTACTCTTAAGTTACTGGGAATGACACATTTTAAAAGTATTCCAAAAATCCAAGTGGTTAGGTCTTGGAAAGTAATTTTTCTAAAATTGAGGGACTAATGTGTAAAATATTAAACTTGATGACCCAAATGAAATTTCCAGGACTTATGCAGCCCATGCACCTGGAAATACTAACTTAACTACAACTTAATTATTTTTGGACCCAAGGTTCAAATTTCATAACAATTGGACCCCTAAAAGCCTTAAAGGCAATTATTTTAAAATGGGACAAAAATGATATTTTCAAAAGTTGAAAGACCTACACATATTGCTATTAAAAACTGCTTTTGTCCCAATAACCTACTAACCTTAGTGACATTTTCCAACTGGAATCACATTAAAAGCCCTTCCGGTTTGTGAGTTCCGAATTTTTAAAACTTAAGGTCCGAATTGACAATTTTTACAAATTTGGGACCAATGTGAGATTTTTATAAAGACTCGACCTCAAAACTTTAAAAACCTGAATCTCTGGACAATTTGGAGAATTTAGGAACTGACCTCATAATTTTTCAAGGTCGGGATATTTAATTATTCAATTTTTAACCCCAAAAGTGTTAGTTTTTACATAACAGGGCTAAATTACAATTTTCCTTTTATAAAGGACCTAACTCAAATTATTTTCTCTTTTACTAAAACAGCCCTGGAGTCTCTGACTGGGAGATTTAATTTAAGTATTTTACTTTCCCAAAAACCCCTGACTTATCGGATCAATTTGACCGATTAATACCCGATCGCGTAGCGACTTCCTCGCCTTGCGAATTGAATCTATAACGGGACTTATGTCCCACCCAATCTTTCAAGATATCGAAGGTTGCTTATCCTTCCGATAATCATCTTCATCCAAAAACTCCACCAACGCCATAATTGCCACTCGCGTTTTTCAAAAATTTTTCCTAAAATGCTTCCCTGAATCAATAATACTCGACTGCCTGGTTGACTACCTGAACTTGTTTTTACTTTCCTGCCTGAGTCAACTTGGTGTGTCGAGCTCATAGTCGGAATGGATACATTGGGGATGGAACGGGCAGCTCGGCCGCTATTCCACTCTTTAGGCCCCATCGCCCTAATCCCGCAGGCGAGGGACGGAGTTTGTCCAAGGGAAGCGGGTCGTAGTACTTGAGGTATAATCATGATTATGACAAATCCGAGCCTTGCTAGCTCCATTGTGGATTTTGTCTTTGCCTACGGAGCGATAAGGTGTGCGGTCTTGGACCATCCGATCGGGGCGAGTTATAAGGAAAAACGAAGGAATCATTGTCCGATCCACACGATTCGGCCGCAACCGCTACCTATTTTGCATTGTTTGGCGCTACAAACCGTCACGCAACCAAGATTTGCCTTGCATAGGATTGGCGTTACACTTCCGCACGCAATCCTACTGTCTTGGTGATTCACATAGTGCTGTGTGACCATGAACTTTTTCTTGAATCGTATAAATATACTATTGTATTATTTTATCACGACGCTTGTGAACTGTGTGTGAAATCATGCATCATGCTCACGCGTTTTCATATAATTGTTTTCTCACATTAACTATATTGCGCCACACTCGCATTACGATCACCCCATCCACCGAGATTTTTGTCTCATCCCCACCATTTTCTAACCTTAGATGAGGATTTCGTTGGAAATCCGAACAGAAGCTCTGGATTGAGACCTTGTACTACGCTTGTTGGATTTCATCGCTTCTTGTTGTTGATTGGACTCTTTTCTTATGTTGTTGTCGGACTTTTGTATTTCATTCCATTCGGGTTTGTAATTGAGGGGCGTATGACCCTTTGACTTTAAGTTGCTACTTTGTTGATTTTCGGGTTGTAATTTGGATGACGGATTGTAGACTTTAAGTGTAACTTGTATCTGTTATTTATTTCCGCTGCTATTTAGACTCTGTCTTATTGGGTTTTCATTGATATTTGTCTGGACTGTTGGTTCATTTGTATTTAAGTTGTGGATCGTCGTCGTGTCCCGTTTGGGGCGTGACAGACCGTTGATGATCAACGGTCAAGATCATTTGACCGTTGAAAACCACCGGTTTCGGTTAAAACCGGCGGTTTTTCGATTTTTTTTTTTTGAATTTCATATTTTTCCTATAAATACCCCTTCCAATTCATCCATTTTTCCTCACACCAAATTTCTAATCTCCCAATTCTCAACATTCTCTATATTCTAATCTCTCAATTCTCTACATTCTCTATATTCAACTTGTTCAAGTTTAAATTCCAAGTTTCAATTTAATTTTTAGTAGTTTCATACTTTTAATTTCATTAGCTATTTTAAGAAAATGTCGAGTCGTGGAGGATCTTCCTGTCAATCTAAGGGCAAAGGTTTGGCGTCCGGCTCTGAGCAACAACCACCACCACCACCACGTTTTGATGAAGCTTTCGATTTGAACAAAGATGAAATCGAAGCTTGTTTTGCTAGTTTGCAACAAGAAGGTGAGGCTCAACCGGAATCGCAACCGCCAACTCAAACTCAAAGTCGCCGAGCTCCGCCACTTAGATCCGATATTTTTTCGGTTCATTTTAAAAAAATTCCGGATCCTACAACCGGCGGTTTCAAAGTTACTTGCAATTATTGCACTAATTCCTACAAGTTTAGAGGAGGGGGCGGTTATGGGACGTTCACGAACCACCTCAACAAAAAACATCCGGATAAAGTTGGGCTAGATCGTGCTCAAACACAACTACCGACGGGATTCACGGGTTCTTCAACAGGTATGGAGTCTTCTTCTTCTTTATTTAAATATATCGATATAAATGCTAGAAAAGAGACCGCTTTATTTGTTAGTGGTATGCCACTTCCTTTTAACTTTGCCGATAATAAAAAATTTGAAAGGTATACTAGACGTGCTTTTAACCCCGCTGCTAATAAAATTTCACGTTCTACATTGACTCGCGATATTAAAAAAGCAGTTTGTGAATTTAAGTTTCAATTAATTAACTCATTTGCTAATTTACAAACAAAAGTTTCAATTTGTTCGGATGTATGGAGTGATCATTGGCAAAGAAGTTTTTATATGGGAATTACTTGTCATTGGGTTGATGATTCATGGACTTTGCAAAAACGTTTAATTGCATATAGAGATTTTAATGTTGAACAAACCGCTATTAATATTTCTCATAAAATTCATACTATTTTACAAGAATATGGTTTAGTTACAAAATTTTTTTCAATTTCATTTGATAATGCTAGTGCTAATACGGCTAGTTTACCATCATTTATTAATATTTGTGAACCTTCTATTGGTGGTAAATTTTTTCATGTTCGTTGTATATGTCATATTATTAATTTATGTGTTCAAGATGGTTTAGCTACTTTAAAAGAAGAAATTGCACCTATTAGAGATGCGCTTTTATATTTATCAAGATTTTCTTCTGTTTTGAAAAAATGGGCGAGATATTGTAAAGAAAATAATTTATACCCAAGAAAATTCTCGCCCGATGTGCCAACTCGTTGGAATTCTACATATAAAATGATAAATGATAGTTATGCATATAGATAAGCTTTATGTTCATTTTTTGCCGATCAACAATGTGGCATAGTTTTATTTCCCAATCAATGGGATGCATGCTCTAATTTATGTCAACTTTTAAAGGTTTTTAAAGATGTTACCGAAGAATTATCCGGTGTTTATTATCCTACATCAATTTTAGTTGTTGATCGTTGTGTTAAAATTGCACTACTTTTTAGATCTCTCATGCCTTGTGCTACTATAGGACCAACTATTGCCCAAATGGGATTAAAATGGTTAAAATATTTCACTTATATTCCTAATGTATTTTTAGTTGCAAAAATATTAGATCCTAGAGTAAGATTAGATGGTTTAGAAGAATTGTTAGGAATATATTATAATGCTTTGTTTCCTATTAAAGAATATGACACTCCCATTCCAAGCGTTGTAGTAGAGAATGCTAAAAAATGTTTATATGATATTTTTAAAGAATATTCAATAAAATTTGGTGATAGTTTTAGAGGCTCATCTAGTTCTGTTGTTTCTACACCCTATGTTGAACATACTAATGATATTGGTACGTTTAATGAGGCGTCAGTATTTGCACCATTAGATAATTTTTATGACGCGAGAATACCAAAACGTTCGAGAGGAGGCGCGACCCCTTATCTTGAACTTGATACATATTTAACATCTCCTTTTGATTATACTGAATTTGTAGTAGGGAATTCAAAGTTCGATTTGTTAAAGTGGTGGTCAAAGAGGTCTTCCTCTTTTCCTATAGTAACTTTAATTGCGAGGGAAATATTAGTCGTTCCTGCCTCAACCGTCTCCGTAGAGCAAGCATTCAGTGAGGGAGGTTATATTCTGGATCCTAGACGATCTAGATTAACAGTAGAAAATCTAGAGGCTCAAGCATTGCTCCACGATTGGACAAACGCCGAGGTGCGTGAGCAACACGTCGATTTTGATGATTCCGAAGAAAGCGATAATCTTGATACCGAATCAAGCAACGGGTCACAAAATGATTGAAGAATCACGTTGCCACTTGCCACCTTCCCTAAGGTAAGTAAAAGGTAAGAGAACTACGTAGGGTTTTGATTCCTCTATGAGGATACGTAGGCAATTTTATTTCAATATTCAAAGTTAAATTTCAAATTTTTAACTTAGAATATTAAAATAAAACTCAAACCCATTTCTTTGTTTTCTTTTTTCCTTTCTTTGTGGTTTGTACTTTGTAATTTAAATTTTATACGAAATTGTATTAACTTGTAATTTTGTTTTTAAATTGTACTTTGGAATTGTAATATATTAGAATTTTTCATTTTGTAAATTGTAAGTTGTAATTTTACTTTTAAATCAATAAAATTATTTTTTGTGTTACTCAATTTCATTTCCTTCATCAATTGTGTTAATTTATCAATGGTGTTAATTTATTAATATTAAAAACTCAAAAATTCAGAAAAAAAGGAAAAATTGGCCAAACCGGAACCGGAACCGGAACCGAAACCGTCTATAGGACGGTTAGGTTCCGGTTCCACCCTTTGGGCGAACCGGAACCGGCGGTTCCGAACCGTAACCGGTGGCTCGGAACCGTTGGACACGTCTATGTATAAATATGCGTTTCCTTGAGAATCAGACGCACACACTGAGAGAGAAACAAAATGTGGGTATGGTTTGCAATAATAAGGCCATGAGAGAATAGAAAAATATGAAATAAAATAGAAGAAGGGAAAAGAGGAAGAAAATGAGGCAATGGTGTGATTGGATCCGTAGGGCATTATAACATCATCAAAAATTCATATTTTCAGCACACTGCATACAGGTGGGATAACTCTAATCTGTAAGTATATTGTACGGTTATAATCATTGTTGTTTCATGTGTCATTTATTTGAAAAAATGAATGTACTCTCCTTCGGAAAGTCAAAAAATGAATGAATGGAATTCACCTTCAGGTAATCCAAATGAATCCTTCGGGATTAATACTAGCTAATGGACTGTCTCACAAGTGGGTATGGTCAGCAATGAATTAATGGTTCTTATAAATTGTATGCATGTGACAATTGATTATAACTACTTGCGGTGTTTCCGGCTGAGTTTTTATACTCATATATGCCACATGCATTATATTTTTATTACAGGCCGAGGAATATGACAGTTTGGCTGACGACAACGAGCAGTGTGTCTCCTCCCCTTTTGGTTAAAGTGTGGGTTTGTAATATTATATATGTTGGGTTGTTTTAAAAGTGATATTTTACCCAACTTTCAATGTTAACATTAAGTTTTCCACTTAAGGTTCCTCTATCAATTATTTTAATTATAGAAAAGTAAGTTTTAGTGTCATTCCTAAGCCTAGCGAATTGTGAGCGTTACATCTCATATCCAACCATACTCTCAAAATTCAATTTTCTTCTTTCAAATATTTTTTCATAAGAATAGTGGGGAAAAAAAATCCCAATGAAAAAACATCTAATCGCAGCCTTATAAGCTACGTTTGATAAAGTGGGCATATATGATCTTTTTTTTCTTTAATTAAATAGTTAAAATTTAAAAGCATGCCTTTTCTTCGCTCAAACAAACTTGTTTTGTTCTTGCGCTTTTTTTTTTTTATGATAATCTTAATTTTATATTTTATACTTTTTATTATATCGATATGACTTATTAAAACAAAACATGCATGAAATTGCAATAAAATAAAATAAGCAACTATCTTGTTTTCTATATTATTTCTTTAACAATCATCAATATAATTAATTTAAAATTTTTATATTATTAATCGAGTAGAATTTTGCGACCATAAAAGAATTATATTTTTTATTATACTTTTTATTTAGCTTCAAAATCATTAAAATATTTTTTTCGTATCATGTCTGCTGTTGTTTGATCTTTCCCATAAAAAATGATTTTTAATTGTTTTTTTTTAATCATTTTTATTGAAACCTATAGTTTGAAACATGGCATTTTGTTACATTTGTATTATTTTCTAAATGTTGGGCTATGTTTGAAATTCTCTAAGTTGGTTAATTATATATTTTTCATCCTAAAAATATGTTACTGCTTTCGGATAACTGCGTAATATTGTTACAAAAAATATTTTGGTATAATTTTACTTTGTCCTTGTTATTTTTGTGTAATAAATAATTTTGAGTTTCTCGTTGTAATATTTGATATTTGGTTTGGGTTAGGTTTGGGTGAATTTAATTAGAATTAAGTAAGAATGATTAAGTGTGGAAATTTCAAAATAATTAGGAGTTATCGAAATGATTGGAAATTTTTAAATGCTTAAGGGCTATTTATCATGATCTATTAATTGGGGCCTGACAGTTACAATATTATTATATGCAATACATAATAAAACATACAGTTATTTTCAAAAAAAAAAAAAAAAAAAATAAAACATTCAGTTACTTGTTATTAAACTGGTTGGACCGAGGGTTTAACACGAACCTTTAGAGAGACCGATTACTCATCGGTCTAGTTTCTAAAACATAATGTAGATGTTGGTTAAGGGTGTTGGGAAGCATGAGTGGGGCCGATCAAAAATAATAATCGCACACACAAATAATTATCTCAAATAAAATAAAGACTAAGAAAACAAAATGATAAGCCAAGACACCAAGTTTTAACGTGGAAAACACCGAAAAAATAAAGGGAATTAAAAACCACGGGGCAAATACCCACAAAGAATCCACTAACAAATACTGATTACAAAATAGCACAAGCTTTTTACCAAAACTTGTTTTAATTACAACAATGGGAAAAATACCCGTTGTTGGTATATCTCTTAACACTATAAAGTACCCCCAAAGAAAACCTACAAAATTTTCCAAAGCTCACACAATGTGAAGAAACTCAACCCCACTATTTTCTGACACACAGTCAAATGTTTATAGTAATCTCTATATCTATTCTGAAGCAAATAATCCCCTTTAATTGGAGAAAACTCTCTCACTCGAAAGGACGCTAGGCCAAACTATCTCTTAGCTTTTCTCTCTATTTTTTTTCTCTCGGTTGTATCCTCCGAATAATTCCTATTTGTAGGCATATATCTGTCACGCCCCAGACGGAATGCGACGACGATCCACAACTTAAATACAAATAAACCAAACAGTCTAGACGAATATCAACGAAAACCCAATGGAACAGAGTCAAATATCTGCGGAAATAAAGAACAAGTACGAGTTACAACTTACGGTCCAACTAATATCCAAATACATCCAACATAATAACCTGAATAAGTTTACAGGCCAAACTAAAACATAAGGTAAAGTACAATATCCAAATCTTAAACGTCAAAGGGTCCTACGCCCTTAAATTACAGTCAAAGAGAGAAAAGAGTAGCAGAATAAACGGGAGTCCAACATCAGTAGAAGTACATGAAATAAGAACAATCATTAGTAAAAAGGTGCAAGATCGACAGGCAGGGCGAGGGTCATCAATCTGTGGCTGGTTCGACATCTTCAACATAGTCCCCATCTAAAGGTTAGAAAACGAGGAGAGGATGAGACAAAAATCTCAGTGGATGGGGTGATCGTGTGCAAGTGTGGCGATATATAGTTAATGTGAGAAAACAGTTGTATGAAAACACGTGAGACATGATGCATGAACTCACACACAGTCCACAAACGTCGTGATAAAATATATTTAAGTAATATACTTATACAGTTTAAGAAAACAGTTCGTGGTCACACAAGCACTAAGTGATTCAGGCAAGACAGGTAGGATTGCATACGGAATGTAACGCCAATCCTATGCAAGACAATTAATGGTTGCGCACGGATCTGTAGCGCCAACCAATGCAATACAAGTAGCGGTTGCGTACGGATTTGTAGCGCCAACCAATGCAATACAAGTAGTGGTTGCGTACGGATTTGTAGCACCAACCAATGCAATACAAGTAGCGGTTACGTACAGATTTGTAGCGCCAACCAAACGGGTCCGATTAACTCCGAGTCGTGTGGATCGAACGGCCCGATTCCTTCGTTCTTCCTTGTAACTCCCCGAGCAAGATGGTCAAGACTTGTCGCGCTTATCGCTCCATATGCAAAGACAAAATCCACACTGGAGCTAGCAAGGCTCGGATTTGTCATAATCATGATTATACCTCAAGTACTACGACCGCTTCCCTTGGACAAACTCCGTCCCTCGATTTGCGGGATTAGGGCGATGGGGTAGGAAGAGTGGAATAGCGGCCCGAGCTGCCGGTTCCATCCCCAATGTATCCATTCCGACTATGAGCTCGACACACCAAGTTGACTCGGCGGGAAAGTAAAAACAAGTTCGGTAGTCAAGTCAGCAATGATCGAGTATTATTGATTGAGGAAGCGTTCATGAAATTTTTGGATGAAGATGATTATCGGAAGGATAAGCAATCTTCGATATCTTGAAAGATTAGGTGGAACATAAGTCCCGTTATAGATTCAAAATCGCAAGACGAGGAAGTCGCCCCGCGATCGGGTATTAATCGGTCAAGACGATCCGATACGTCAAGGGGTTTTTGAGAAAATAAAATATTTTAATTAATAATCAAAGTCAGAGGGTCCAGGGCTGTTTTAGTAAAAGGAAAATAATTTGAGTTAGGTCCTTGATAAAAAGAAAATTTACAATTAGCCCCGTTTTGTAAAAATCAATACTTTGGGGTTAAAAATTGAATAAATAAATATCCCGACCTTAAAAAATTATGAGGTCAGTTCCTAAAATCTCTAAATTGTTCAGAGATTCATGTTTTTAAAGTTTTGAGGTCGAGTTTTTATAAAATTCTCACATTGGCCCCAAATTTGTTAAAATTGTCATTTCGGGCCTTAAGTTTAAAATAATCGGAACTCACAAACCGGATGGGGTTTTATTGTGATTCTAGTTGGAAAATGTCACTAAGGTTAGTAGGATATTGGGACAAAAGCAGTTTTTAAAATAAATAAGTGTAGGTCCTTTAACGTTTGAAAATCTCATTTTTGTCCCATTTTGAAATAATTGCTTTTAAGGCTTTTAGGGGTCCAATTGTTATGAATTTGAACCTTGGGTCCAAAATGTAATTAAGTTATAGTTAAATTAGTATTTCCAGGTGCATGGGCTGCATAAGTCCTGGAAATTTCATTTGGGTCCTCAAGTTTAATCTTTTACAATTCGGTCCCTCAATTTTAGTAAAATTACTTTCCAAGCTCTAAACACTTGGATTTTTGGAATACATTTAAAATATGTCATTTCCAGTCCCTTAAGAGTTAAAATTTCAAATTTTAAAATTAAGGTCTGGTACAGTTTCAAAAATTACAAAGTAGCCCTTAAACTTCTCCAATTTTACAATCTAGTCCTTGGGCTTTTAAAGGTTGATTTTATTTATCTTAAAACTCTTAAAACTTTATTAAAATGTCCAAAAGTCATTTTTGAACCTGAGTACAGTCCCAAAATTCGAAATTTGCAGAGGGGTCCTTTAAGTTTTATTTTTTTGCAATTTAGTCCACCAACTTTCCATTTTTGCATTTTTAAGTCCAAAATTGAAATTTAATCAATTATGCTCGACTTGTCCAGGTTATAAGTCATCCAAAACATGGATTTCAAAGATCATACACATGCATGTCCAATTCATACAAGAATTCATCACATAGAACATTAAATGTACATGCATGCACCTAAAGTTGAATAAATAGCAATTTTGAGCAACACTTGAGAAATTTCATGACTTGATTCATAAAATTGACATGCAATACATAAATTATATATCTCAAATTTTAACACCCCATTTTCATTTTTGAGAAATAGGGGCTGACCTTAGGTGATTTTGGAATTGAACCAAAAATTCCAAATTTAAAGCTTCAACTAGTCTCCAATTTCATGACTTTGGTGCCTACCCATGGAAGAAAAATCCACCCACACAATTTTTGTCAAGCAATTATTCTTGGGTGGACCCCAATATACAATATATATTATAACATGATGTAGATGCCGTCAAGGGGTATGTACGTTGATTACTCTATAATTGTTTTTTAATAATGGCCAGCTACCCTTGATGCTCTTGGTCATTTCAATACGCATTTAATAGTGCCAAAAGTTGGACATTAATTATAATCTATTTGTCATATAGTTGAGTAACAAATGCTTATGCAATTGTTATTCTCAAAAAAAAAAAAAATGCTTATGCAATTGTTTCCAAGGAAAGCAATAATTTCAGTCACAAAAGTTGTTTATGATGCTAATTAAGAGTGTTTTCTTCTCAGTTTAATTAAAAATGAAAATTGTGTGAGATAGTGAGATATGGCTTATGCTGCTGTGATTTCTCTCAAGCAGACACTTGAGCGGCTTCATTATGATGACTATTATTCGGGTCCTCCTCTTTCAGAACGCATAAGGATAAGATATGCACACGGGGAGGTTAAGTCCTTACAAGAAGTTTTGGAAGTATTGGATTGTCTTAGTAAAAACAGGATGAAAACATGGGATTTAGTTGAACCCCATTTGTTGAAACACTTTCCCGCACAAGTTCAATTCATCCAATTTGCATACAAAGACGTTAATTCCTTGGAAAAATATCTCCGCATGAAGGTGGATGTTTCGGATATTGGACGAATCGGAGAGGCAGTACATAAATTAGAACATGTGTTTGAATCGCTTGTAATAAAACTCGAACAAGCTGTACCACAGGATCAAGTAGTCTCCGTAGACGACTTGGACAGAGCAAGGCAAGAGATTAATTCTTTTACCCAAACGATGAACAAGATCATAAACCAGAAGAATAGTAAAGAAGAAGATGATTGTGATGGAAAGAAGTCATATATGGTGAAATTGTGGGATGAATTTCCCAAAACCCAGGATCTGATTCCAGGTTGGTGTTCATTAATTTTAAAACAACTTTTTAATTTTTTAATTGCTTATTATTTTTTCGAAGGGAAATTGCTTATTATTTTACACAAGCTACACTCGATACAAGTATCCATTCATTACAAGATATATGTTAAGGTAATCTACATTTATAGTCATTAATGACTTAGGACTGCAATTTTGGTCCGGTAAGTTGTGATCCTATATAACAATTTTGGTCCCATAAATTTTGGTCATGTAAATCTAAATGAGCGACATAGTTGGTCCTGTAAATATCTTATGTAGCAATTTCGATTACGTAAAATTTTATGTTTTTGTAAATTTGGTACCATAAGTTCTAATTTTGTGCAACTTTAGTCCCAAATGGTAGAGTTGGCAATTTTTGGCCCGACCAGTCAGAGGATTGGGTTAGGCTAGGTTGTGCTATATTTTTATAGGCCCAAAATGGATCGGGACTACTTTGGCCCGGTCCGAATGGCACAAAGCCCGAGTGGCCCGACACAATATACGTATAAAAATGCATTTTGGGTTGGGTTGAGTCGAGAAAAATAGCAGACCGAGTGATTTCGGGCCAGCTCGACCCGACCCGATTTTGTGTATTGGCCCGATGGGCACGAGCAGGGTTGGCCCGGCCCGGGCTTTTGCCAACTCTACGAATGGGTACTTCAACACTTCATCTTTCGGGACCAAATTGCAAAAAATCAAAACCTATGAAACCAAAATTATTACATAGGATGCTTACAGGACTAAGTATGTCACTTCTTTATACTTACGGGACCAAAATTGATACATATGCCACACCCCTTATACAAGACAAAAATTGAAACTAACCCGTTCTTGAATAAATATATAGAGATCAAACCCCTTGTCAAATTAAACTTGGTTTGTTCTCCCCATGTCCAGAAATCAGGGAATTTGCACATGAGGTGCTTAAGAATTTGCAAGAAGTTTTGCGAAGATTGGATATGAATAGGAGCAATAGAAGTAGAGAGAGGGTGAATGCTTTGGATGAACAAATCAGAGAGGCAATATGTGAAATAGAAGATTTACTTGAAACCCATGTGTCAAATCAGCTTCTTCCGCAATTTGAAGAAAGCCTTGAAGATGAGAGTAGTCAACCATTAATGTCATTCTTCGTGGACATTGAGAAATTCGTACATCAATATATTGATCCGTTTACCCAATTGGTGAACAAGTTGAAGAAGGACTACATTAATGAATTATTAAATTATGATGATGATGATGATGATGATGATGATGATGATACTACTGTTTCATCATTAAATTATTTTGATGGAAAAAAGTCAAAGATGGTTGGATTACATGATGAATTTAGCAAAATCATGGATAAACTATCTTGCGGCTGGTCACGCGAACTCAAATGTTTTACACTAGTAGGGATGGGAGGCATAGGTAAGACAATTATTGCAAAGGAAGTCTTTGAACATCCATCTATGTTACAATCCTTCCAACTTCGTGCATGGGTCAAAGTTGGCCCCAAATATCAACTCAAAGAAATGATGCAAAGTATTATAGCACAAGTGTGTCCCCAAGTTGAAGCTGATAAAATACTTACCAAAGGTGATGGAAGATTAGAAGAGTACTTGTACCAAAGTTTGAAAGGTAAGAGATATCTCATTGTGTTGGATGATGTATGGAACACCTCTCATGCGGGTTGACATGAAAAGGTTATTTCGACGATAATAATAGAAGTCTAATCTTTCGACAACTAGGCTAGAACGATTATCACGCCCGCTTAATTCTCATAAAATACGCTTCTTGAGTAAAGAAGAAAGTTGGGATCTTCTTCGTGAGAAGGTGTTTGGTTAAAGTCGTGCCCTCCTTTATTGGAGGAAGTGGAAAAGAAGATTGCCGAGCGTTGTGAAGGTCTTATCTTACAATCGTCACGATTGGCAACCTTTTATCCAATGTCAACAAGACCCTGGAAAAGCGGAACAAGGTGGCAGAGTACCAAAATTCACTTTTCGATGATGCATATGAACAAGTGACAAAGGTACTACTTCCAAGTTACAACTATTTAAATCAATGTTCGAAAGCATGTTTTCTCTATATGGGAAGTTTCCCTCAAAATTATGACATCTCACGCTCCGAGCTCATCAAGTTGTGGTCCACGGACATACTTTTTGATCAAAGTGTGAACCGTTCAGAAGTTTTCCTAATAATTGAGGATCTTGTTTACAATAGTCTTCTTATACCTGGCACAAAGAGCTCCACTGTTGGAATTAAAACTTGGAGCCTTCATAGTTCATTTTGGCACCTTTGTAAAAGAGAAGCTTGCAAGAACAAGTTTTTCCATGTTATTAACAGTTATGCAGATGGTTTATCAGAATGTGTAAAAGGCCAACGCCGATTGTGCATCCATAACAATGTTTTATTTGGCATCAAAGATGTGTACAAGTCAATGTCATCCATTTCAACTGCACGCTCTCTCATTTGCACTAGTCCATCTCATCAATACCTAGTACCAATATGTTTCAGTTTGAAGTTGCTGAGGATACTGAATGTTCTTACAATCCGTTTCTACGAGTTCCCAATGGAAGTAATGAAACTAATACAATTGAGATACCTTTCTCTCACTTTTTATGGAATCTTTCCTTCTTCAATATCAAACTTTCTTTGGAATCTTGAGTATTTAATTGTTTGCCGACATATGGACATCAAATCATTTGGAGCTCCATCTTATCTGCCTATGGAGATATGGAATATGAAAGAACTGAAACATCTTCAGATCATGGGAAGCAACCTACCAGATCCTTGTAGCGACACCCTTTTACCAAACCTCATAACGCTTTTAGATGTTGGCCCTCATAGCTGTACAAAAGGTGTTTTCGAAGGAATTCCCAATCTAGAGTAATGGCGGGAATTAGAATTGAACAGTGCACGATGCTTGAATCATTTGGTTGCTTTGATCATATTTCTCTTCTAGAGAATTTAAAATCACTCAAGTGTGTCATCGTTAATCCTATATTCAGACCTGAGGTCGTTGCGCCACCTCCTCTTTCGATTTTCCCATCAAGACTTGAAAAGTTGAGTTTGAGTGGTTTTGGATATCCATGGGATGATATGAGGATGATCGCTTCATTGCCAAATCTTAAAGTGCTCAAATTGCGATGTTATGCCTTTCGAGGGTCAAATTGGCAAATAGAAGACAATGAATTCCCAAAACTTAAATTTCTTCTAATTGAAGACACTGATATGGTGCAATGCACAATGGGACGATTTGGAAGCCTCCCGGGATATATCTACATATACCTTAAAAGTTGTTACAAATTAGAAAAGATCCGTCTTGGTAACCATTTTACAAAAATTGAACTGGTTGACTGCAATCCTTTAGCTGTGGCTTGTGCACAAGAAATGAAAAATGAAGGGACTGTCATGTCTGTTAATGTTCATTCTTCATGGGATGACTATAAACTTGGTTCTAAAGGATAGTTGTTCTGAGATCCAATTTTGATTACAGTTAATAGCTAGGAGAATACATTCTTTTTGGTTTCCTTTTTTGGGTATGTAATGTAATGTAATGTTCGTGTGTGTATGTGGGTTTATGTATCAAAGTAAGATAAACAAATACTACGGAATGAATAATTCTTTTTGATGTGATACTAATGTAAAATGTACAGTTTTTATTTTATATAACCTGGAATTAACCTTGTGTTTAACGTCCCTGTATTTATTGAGAATGCGTGGCTGTCATTAATAGGCTTATATTATGAATATTAACTGTGTGAGAAATTTTAAGGAATTTAAATGAAATGTATGATTAAAATTTTTCAGCTTTTGAGAGTGATTTGACCAAGAATATTTTGTATGATGAATGAGAAAGTGAGTCTGAAAGACTACGAATTTGAGTTATGTATTTACGTTGATTTCTTAGAACATCTGTGGTTTAACAACAAATCGTGGGCATGGCAAATTGAGTAGAGTGATTCTCACTGCAATTTTGGTACAAGTACTTAAAATCTTTATTTGCCTAGTTGACACAAAGATGGTTTGCATATCTTCTTCTCAGAATCGTATATATAGATGCATGACACGAAATTGCATTTGTGAGGCTTTGAAGATAGTGCCTTTTTTAAAAAAAAAATTAAGCAAACCACCTAGCTAAAGCTAGATGAATGGGAAACACACTGTAAAAGTAATTAAATATTAATTGATTTACATCTCTAATAGATTAAAGGCAATTCATTATCTAGGACATTTTTTTAAGACGGGTCCCACCTGCTAACCCAACCCACTATCTTGGTTCCTTTTTTATTTTTATTTTTCTTCCGTTGTTTCTCTCTCTCTCTCTGTCTCTACAACCTTCTCCCTCTCTCTTTCTATACTCTCTCTTTCCCATTGCTACTTCAGTGTTCAAGCACACGTTTTTTCACTTCCAACTATTCCAGAAAATGAGCTTATGCTTGTTTAGAAAATTCTCAATAGAAATGAAGTTATTTTCAATTTTTACTTCTGTGGAAAGATTTACAACCAAACAAATTGTCATCATAATTATGCTGATCTATGTAAAAAATACATTACAATCACGCATATTTATGTCAAAAATACATTTAAAAAACTATAACCAAACATATTTTTATTTTTAAACAGAAATTCAGAAAACAAAACAAATATATTCTTAATTCTCACACGAAAACCAATAAAATCTGAAAATCCGATCATTTTCCAATATTGGAAACTGAAAATTGGACTTGGAAACACATCCATACACTGGGGAGCCAATTTCAATTTTTTCATTAAGCTGTCTGCAATGAAGTAGCATATACAAAGATATTTCTGTTTGATACTGCTATTCGAGCATATTTTCCCGCTTTCCTATCGATCCAAGTTCTGATCGCGAACATTTATAAAGATCCATGTAAAGAAAAGCGAAAAATAAAAAAGAGTTCTATATTCCCATCCATGTCAATGACTTTCTAATTAAATTTAGTTGTGTTGTACTATTATACATCCATATCTATCTCATAAATGTAGAGAGACGTGAACAGATGAAAGCCACAATTTTTTTTTTCTACGCCTTACCCACCTCTACTTATGCATCTGGTTTGTTTATTGTTTACCTCTGGTGTACTGAAATATGTGGTTGGGTTCCTCAATTTGCAGATTAAATTGTAGATCAATAAGGTGTATGATCATTTTTTTTAATATAAAGTGATACTTTTAGTGTAAAAAGTGATACTTACAAGTATCACTTTTTACACTAAAAGTATCACCGTCTCACGGTCTCACGAATTTTAACCGGCTCACATAAGTTTTTGCGTTTTTTAATATTTAGGTTGCGGAATTGTATCTCTACAAGGCTTTGACATTTTTGTAATATTATCGGTGGAAATGTATCACTTTAGCCTCAAAAATATCATTTTTATTAAAATAAGTATCACTTTTATTTGAAAAATAAATGAACAAAACCAATCATTTACTTGCAAAGTTACATACAATCTAATTCAAAAGTATCATTTTTTATATTAAAAAATATCATTTTTATTCTAAAAAATATATGTTTTTAAAGTAAAAAAATTATATTAGTTCCCATTGACATAATATCACTTTAAACTCGAAAAGTATCATTTTTTATTAAAAAGTATTACTTTTACTTTGAAAAGTATAAGTTTTCAAAGTAACAAAATTGATTTTTTTCTTGTAAAGTTATATAATATTTTTTTCAAAAGTATCACTTCTTCTTAAAGAAGTATCATTTTTTACTGTAAAAAGTATATGCTAATTTTCAATATAACAAAATTACAGTAGTAGTTCCCATAACATAGTATCACTTAAGAATAGAAAATTACTATTTTCTATTAAAAAAAATATCATGCACTTTGAAAACTATACGTTTTCAAAAAAGTTAAGGATCTTCTTTGTGAGAAGGTGTTTGGTCAGAGTCGTGCCCTCCTTTATTGGAGGAAAAGTGGAAACAAGATTGCCGAGCGTTGTGAAGGTCTTCTCTTCACAGATTGTCACAGTTGGCAACCTTTTATCCAATGTCAATAAGACCCCGGAAAACTGGAACAAGGTAGCAGAGTACCAAAATTCACTTCTCGATGATGTATATGAGCAAGTGGCAAAGGTACTACTTCCAAGTTACAACTATTTAGATCAATGTTCAAAAGCATGCTTTCTCTGTATGGGAAGTTTCCCTCAAAATTATGACATCTCACGCTCCGAGCTCATCAAGTTGTGGTCCGCGGACATACTTTTTGATCAAAGTGAGAACCGTCCAGAAGTTTCCATAATAATTGAGGACTTTGTTTACAATAGTCTTCTTATACCTGGCCCAATGAGCTCCACTTATGGAATTAAAACTTGGAGACTCCATACGTCATTTTGGCACCTTTGTAAAAGAGAAGCTTGGAAGAAAAAGTTTTTCCATGCCATTATGATTATGCGAGATGGTTTATCGGAATGTATAAAAGGCCAACGCCGATTGTGCATCCATAACAACATTTTATTTGGCATCAAAGATGTGTATAACTCAATGGCATCCATTTCAACTGCACGTTCTCTCATTTGCACTAGTCCACCTCATCAATACCCGACTACCAATATGTTTCGGTTTGAAGTTCCTCAGGATACTAAATGTTCTTACAATCCGTTTCTACGAGTTCCCAATGGAAGTAATGAAAGTAATACAGTTGAGATACCTTGCTCTCACTTTTTATGGAAACTTTCCTTCTTCAATATCAAAATTTCTTTGGAATCTTCAGTATTTAATTGTTTGCCGACATATGGATATCAAATCATTTGGAGCTCCATCTTATCTGCCTATGGAGATATGGAATATGAAAGAGTTGAAACATCTTTAGATCATGGGAAGCAACCTACCAGATCCTTGTAGCGACACCCTTTTACCAAACCTCATAACGCTTTTAGATGTTGGCCCTCATAGCTGTACAAAAGGTGTTTTTGAAGGAATTCCCAATCTAGAGAAACAGGGAATTAGAATTGAACTGGTGCCTGATGCTTCTGAATCTTTTGGTTGCTTTGATCATATTTCTCTTCTAGAGAATTTAAAATCACTCAAATATGTCATCATTAATCCTATATTCGGACCTGAGGTCGTTGCACCACCTCCTCTTTCGATTTTCCCGTCAAGACTTGAAAAATTGAGTTTGAGTGGTTTTGGATATCCATGGGATGATATGAGGATGATTGCTTCATTGCCAAATCTTAAAGTGCTCAAATTGCGTTGTTATGCCTTTCGAGGGTCAAATTGGCAAATAGAAGACAATGAATTCCCAAAACTTAAATTTCTTCTAATTGAAGACACTGATATGGTGCAATGCACAGTGGGACGATTTGGAAGCCTCCCAGGATATATCTACATATACCTTAAAAGTTGTTACAAATTAGAAAAGATCCGTCTTGGTAAACATTTTACAAAACTTGAACTGGTTGACTGCAATCCTTTAGCTGTGGCTTGTGCACAAGAAATGAAAGATGAAGAGACTGTCATGTCTGTTAATGTTCATTCTTCATTGGACCAGAAACTTGGTTCTAAAGAAAAGTTAGTACAGATTCAATTTTAGTTACAGTTAATAATAGCAAGGAGAATACATTCTTTTTAGTTTCCTTTTTTGGGTATGTAATGTAATGTAATGTTCGTGCGTGTATGTGGGTCTATGTATTAAATTAAGATAAACAAATACTACGGAAAACATAATTCTTTTTGAGGTGATACTAATGTAAAACGTACAGTTTTTATTTTATATGACCTGGAATTAACCTTGTGTTTAACGTCCCTGTATTTGTTGTGAATGCGTGGTTGTCATTAATAGGCTTATATTATGAATATTAATTGTGTGAGAAATTTTAAGGAATTTAAATGAAATGTATGATTAAAATTTTTCAGCTTTTGAGAGTGATTTGACCAAGAATATTTTGTATGATGAATGAGAAAGTGAGTCCTGAAAGACTACGAATTTGAGTTATGTATTTACGTTGATTTCTTAGAACATCCGTGGTTTAACAACAAATCGTGGGTGTGGCAAATTGAGTAGAGTGATTCTCACTGCAATTTTGGTACAAGTACTTACAATCTTTATTTGCTTGGTTGACACAAAGATGGTTTGCATATCTTCTTCTCAGAATCATATATATAGATGCATGACACGAAATTGCATTTGTGAGGCTTTGAAGATAGTGTCTTTTTTTTTTAAAAAAAAAAAAAGCAAACCACCTAGCTAAAGCTAGATGAATGGGAAACACACTGTAAAAGTAATTAAATATTAATTGATTTACATCTCTAATAGATTAAAGGCAGTTCATTATCTAGGACTTTTTTTTAGGACGGGTCCCCCACCGCTAACCCAACCCACTATCTTGGTTCCTTTTTTATTTTTATTTTTGTTCCGTTGTTTCTCTCTCTCTCTTTCTCTACAACCTTCTCCCTCTCTCTTTCTATACTCTCTCTTTCCCATTGCTACTTCAGTGTTCAAGCACACTTTTTTTCACTTCCAACTATTCCAGAAAATGAGCTTATGCTTATTTAGACATTTCTCAATAGAAATGAAGTTATTTTCAATTTTTACTTCTGTGGAAAGATTTACAACCAAACAAATTGTCATCATAATTACTCTGATCTATGTAAAAAATACATTACAATCACGCATATTTATGTCAAAAATACATTTAAAAAACTATAACCAAACATATTTTTATTTTTAAACAGAAATTCAGAAAACAAAACAAACATATTCTTAATTCTCACACGAAAACCAATAAAATCTGAAAATTCGATCATTTTCCAACATTGGAAACTGAAAATTGGACTTGGAAACACATCCATACACTGGGGAGCCAATTTCAATTTTTTCATTAAGCTGTCTGCAATGAAGTAGCATATACAAAGATATTTCTGTTTCATACTGCTATTCGAGCGTATTTTCCCGCTTTCCTATCGATCCAAGTTCGATCGCGAACATTTATAAAGATCCATAAAGAAAAGCGAAAAATAAAAAAGAGTTTTATATTCCCATCCATGTCAATGACTTTCTAATTAAATTTAGTTGTGTTGTACTATTATACATCCATATCTATCTCATAAATGTAGAGAGACGTGAACAGATGAAAGCCACAAATTTTTTTTTCTACGCCTTACCCACCTCTACTTATGCATCCGGTTTGTTTATAGTTTACCTACGTGTGTCTTGAAATATGTGGTTGGGTTCCTCAATTTGCAGATTAAATTGTAGATCAATAAGGTGCATGATAATTTTTTTAATATAAAGTGATACTTTTAGTGTAAAAAGTGATACTTACAAGTATCACTTTTTACACTAAAAGTATCACCGTCTTACGGTCTCATGAATTTTAACCGGCTCACATAAGTTTTTGCATTTTTTAATATTTAGGTTGCGGAATAGTATCTCTACAAGGCTTTGACATTTTTGTAATATTATCTGGTGGAAATGTATCACTTTAGCCTCAAAAAATATCACTTTTTATTAAAATAAGTATCACTTTTACGCTGAAAAATAAATGAACAAAACCAATCATTTACTTGCAAAGTTACATTCAATCTAATTCAAAAGTATCATTTTTTATATTAAAAAGTATCATTTTTGTTCTAAAAAATATATGTTTTCAAAGTAAAAAAATTATATTAGTTCCCATTGACATAGTATCACTTTAAACCCGAAAAGTATCATTTTTTATTAAAAAGTATTACTTTTACTTTAAAAAGTATAAGTTTTCAAAGTAACAAAATTGATTTTTTTCTTGTAAAGTTATATAATTTGTTTTTCAAAAGTATCACTTCTTCTTAAAGAAGTATTATTTTTTACAGTAAAAAGTATATGCTAATTTTCAATATAACAAAATTACAGTAGTAGTTCCCCTAACATAGTATCACTTAAGAATAGAAAATTACTATTTTCTATTAAAAAAATATCATGCACTTTGAAAACTATACGTTTTCAAAAAAAGTTGGGATCTTCTTTGTGAGAAGGTGTTTGGTCAGGAATCGTGCCCTCCTTTATTGGAGGAAGGGTTTAAAAGAAGATTGCGAGCATTGTGAAGGTCTTCCTCTTACGATCGTCCGCGATTGGCAACCTTTTATCCAATGTCAATAAGACCGGAAAATGGAACAAGGTGGCACGCACCAAAATTCACTTCGATGATGAATATGAGCAAGTGGCAAAGGTACTACTTCCAAGTTACAACTATTTAGATCGGTGTTCAAAAGCATGCTTTCTCTGTATGGGAAGTTTCCCTCAAAATTATGACATCTCACGCTCCGAGCTCATCAAGTTGTGGTCCCGCGGACATACTTTTTGATCAAAGTGAGAACCGAATTAAGTTTCCATAATAATTGAGGACTTTGTTTACAATAGTCTTCTTATACCTGGCCCAATGAGCTCCACTTATGGAATTAAAACTTGGAGACTCCATACGTCATTTTGGCACCTTTGTAAAAGAGAAGCTTGGAAGAAAAAGTTTTTCCATGCCATTAACAGTTATGCAGATGGTTTATCGGAATGTATAAAAGGCCAACGCCGATTGTGCATCCATAACAACATTTTATTTGGCATCAAAGATGTGTATAACTCAATGGCATCCATTTCAACTGCACGTTCTCTCATTTGCACTAGTCCACCTCATCAATACCCAGTACCAATATGTTTCAGTTTGAAGTTCCTCAGGATACTAAATGTTCTTACAATCCGTTTCTACGAGTTCCCAATGGAAGTAATGAAAGTAATACAGTTGAGATACCTTGCTCTCACTTTTTATGGAAACTTTCCTTCTTCAATATCAAAATTTCTTTGGAATCTTCAGTATTTAATTGTTTGCCGACATATGGATATCAAATCATTTGGAGCTCCATCTTATCTGCCTATGGAGATATGGAATATGAAAGAGTTGAAACATCTTTAGATCATGGGAAGCAACCTACCAGATCCTTGTAGCGACACCCTTTTACCAAACCTCATAACGCTTTTAGATGTTGGCCCTCATAGCTGTACAAAAGGTGTTTTTGAAGGAATTCCCAATCTAGAGAAACTGGGAATTAGAATTGAACTGGTGCCTGATGCTTCTGAATCTTTTGGTTGCTTTGATCATATTTCTCTTCTAGAGAATTTAAAATCACTCAAATATGTAATCGTTAATCCTATATTCGGACCTGAGGTCGTTGCGCCACCTCCTCTTTCGATTTTCCCGTCAAGACTTGAAAAATTGAGTTTGAGTGGTTTTGGATATCCATGGGATGATATGAGGATGATTGCTTCATTGCCAAATCTTAAAGTGCTCAAATTGCGTTGTTATGCCTTTCGAGGGTCAAATTGGCAAATAGAAGACAATGAATTCCCAAAACTTAAATTTCTTCTAATTGAAGACACTGATATGGTGCAATGCACAGTGGGACGATTTGGAAGCCTCCCAGGATATATCTACATATACCTTAAAAGTTGTTACAAATTAGAAAAGATCCGTCTTGGTAAACATTTTACAAAAGTTGAACTGGTTAACTGCAATCCTTTAGCTGTGGCTTGTGCACAAGAAATGAAAGATGAAGAGACTGTCATCATATGCATGTTAATGTTCATTCTTCATTGGATGACCAGAAACTTAGTTCTAAAGGATAGTTAGTACAGATTCAATTTTAGTTACAGTTAATAATAGCAAGGAGAATACATTCTTTTTAGTTTCCTTTTTTGATATGTAATGTAATGTAATGTTCGTGCGTGTATGTGGGTCTATGTATTAAATTAAGATAAACAAATACTACGGAAAACATAATTCTTTTTGAGGTGATACTAATGTAAAGCGTACAGTTTTCATTTTATATGACCTGGAATTAACCTTGTGTTTAACGTCCCTGTATTTGTTGTGAATGCGTGGCTATCATTAATAGGCTTATATTATGAATATTAATTGTGTGAGAAATTTTAAGGAATTTATATGAAATGTATGATTAAAATTTTTCAGCTTTTGAGAGTGATTTGACCAAGAATATTTTGTATGATGAATGAGAAAGTGAGTCCTGAAAGACTACGAATTTGAGTTATGTATTTATGTTGATTTCTTAGAACATCTGTGGTTTAACAACAAATCGTGGGTTGGCAAATTGAGTAGAGTGATTCTCACTGCAATTTTGGTACAAGTACTTACAATCTTTATTTGCTTGGTTGACACAAAGATGGTTTGCATATCTTCTTCTCAGAATCATATATATAGATGCATGACACGGAATTGCATTTGTGAGGCTTTGAAGATAGTGCCTTTTTTTTTAAAAAAAAAATAAGCAAACCACCAAGCTAAAGCTAGATGAATGGGAAACACACTGTAAAAGTAATTAAATATTAATTGATTTACATCTCTAATAGATTAAAGGCAGTTCATTATCTAGGACTTTTTTTTAGGACGGGTCCCACCTGCTAACCCAACCCACTATCTTGGTTCCTTTTTTATATTTATTTTTGTTCCGTTGTTTTTCTCTCTCTGTCTCTACAACCTTCTCCCTCTCTCTTTCTATACTCTCTCTTTCCCATTGCTACTTCAGTGTTCAAGCACACTTTTTTTCACTTCCAACTATTCCAGAAAATGAGTTATGCTTGTTTAGAAAATTCTCAATAGAAATGAAGTTATTTTCAATTTTTACTTCTGTGGAAAGATTTACAACCAAACAAATTGTCATCATAATTACGCTGATCTATGTAAAAAATACATTACAATCACGCATATTTATGTCAAAAATACATTTAAAAAACTATAACCAAACATATTTTTATTTTTAAATAGAAATTCAGAAAACAAAACAAACATATTCTTAATTCTCACACGAAAACCAATAAAATCTGAAAATTCGATCATTTTCCAACATTGGAAACTGAAAATTGGACTTGGAAACACATCCATACACTGGGGAGCCAATTTCAATTTTTTCATTAAGCTGTCTGCAATGAAGTAGCATATACAAAGATATTTCTGTTTCATACTGCTATTCGAGCGTATTTTCCCGCTTTCCTATCGATCCAAGTTCTGATCGCGAACATTTATAAAGATCCATGTAAAGAAAAGCGAAAAATAAAAAAGAGTTCTATATTCCCATCCATGTCAATGACTTTCTAATTAAATTTGATTGTGTTGTACTATTATACATCCATATCTATCTCATAAATGTAGAGAGACGTGAACAGATGAAAGCCACAATTTTTTTTTTCTACGCCTTACCCACCTCTACTTATGCATCGGTTTGTTTATAGTTTACCCTACGTGTGTCTTGAAATATGTGGTTGGGTTCCTCAATTTGCAGATTAAATTGTAGATCAATAAGGTGCATGAGCATTTTTTTAATATAAAGTGATACTTTTAGTTTAAAAAGTGATACTTACAAGTATCACTTTTACACTAAAAAGTATCATAAATCTCACTGTCTCACGAATTTTAACCTAGGCTCACATAAGTTTTTGCGTTTTTTAATATTTAGGTTGCGGAATAGTATCTCTACAAGACTTTGACATTTTTGTAATATTATCGGTGGAAATGTATCACTTTAGCCTCAAACAATATCACTTTTTATTAAAATAAGTATCACTTTTCTGTTTGAAAAATAAATGAACAAAACAAATCATTTACTTGCAAAGTTACATACAATCTTATTCAAAAGTATCATTTTTTATATTAAAAAGTATCATTTTTATTCTAAAAATATATGTTTTCAAAGTAACAAAATTATATTAGTTCCCATTGACATAGTATCACTTTAAACTCGAAAAGTATCATTTTTTATTAAAAAGTATTACTTTTACTTTGAAAAGTTTAAGTTTTCAAAGTAACAAAGTTGATTTTTTCCTTGTAAAGTTATATAATTTTTTTTTCAAAAGTATCACTTCTTCTTAAAGAAATATCAATTTTTTGTAAAAAAAAGTATATGCTAATTTTAGATATAACAAAATTACAGTAGTAGTTCCCTAACATAGTATCACTTAAGAATAGAAAAGTATTATTTTCTATTAAAAAAATATCATGCACTTTGAAAACTATACATTTTCAAAGTAAAAAAGTTGGGATCTTCTTTGTGAGAAGGTGTTTGGTCAGGAGTCGTGCCCTCCTTTATTGGAGGAAGCTGGAAAGAAGATTGTCGAGCATTGTGAAGGTCTTCCTCTTACAGTCGTAATATTTGGCAACCTTTTATCCAATGTCAATAAGACCCCGGATAACTGGAACAAGGTGGCAGAGTACCAAAATTCACTTCTCGATGATGAATATGAGCAAGTGGCAAAGGTAATACTTCCAAGTTACAACTATTTAGATCAATGTTCAAAAGCATGCTTTCTCTGTATGGGAAGTTTCCCTCAAAATTATGACATCTCACACTCCGAGCTCATCAAGTTGTGGTCCGCGGACATACTTTTTGATCAAAGTGAGAACCGTCCAGAAGTTTCCATAATAATTGAGGACTTTGTTTACAATAGTCTTCTTATACCTGGCCCAATGAGCTCCACTTATGGAATTAAAACTTGGAGACTCCATACGTCATTTTGGCACCTTTGTAAAAGAGAAGCTTGGAAGAAAAAGTTTTTCCATGCCATTAACAGTTATGCAGATGGTTTATCGGAATGTATAAAAGGCCAACGCCGATTGTGCATCCATAACAACATTTTACTTGGCATCAAAGATGTGTATAACTCAATGGCATCCATTTCAACTGCACGTTATCTCATTTGCACTAGTCCACCTCATCAATACCCAATACCAATATGTTTCAGTTTGAAGTTGCTGAGGATACTGAATGTTCTTACAATCCGTTTCTACGAGTTCCCAATGGAAGTAATGAAACTAATATAATTGAGATACATTGCTCTCACTTTTTATGGAAACTTTCCTTCTTCAATATCAAACTTTCTTTGGAATCTTGAGTATTTAATTGTTTGCCATCATATGGACATCAAATCATTTGGAGCTCCATCTTATCTGCCTATGGAGATATGGAATATGAAAGAACTGAAACATCTTCAGATCGTGGGAAGCAACCTACCAGATCCTTGTAGCGACACCCTTTTACCAAACCTCAGAACGCTTTTAGATGATGGCCCTCATAGCTGTACAAAAGGTGTTTTTGAAGGAATTCCCAATCTAGAGAAACTGGGAATTAGAATTGAACTGGTGCCTGATGCTTCTGAATCTTTTGGTTGCTTTGATCATATTTCTCTTCTAGAGAATTTAAAATCACTCAAATGTGTCATCGTTAATCCTATATTCGGACCTGAGGTCGTTGCGCCACCTCCTATTTCGATTTCCCTATCAAGACTTCAAAAATTGAGTTTGAGTGGTTTTGGATATCCATGGGATGTTATGAGGATGATTGCTTCATTGCCAAATCTTAAAGTGCTCAAATTGCGTTGTTATGCGTTTCGAAGGTCAAATTGGCAAATAGAAGACAATGAATTCCCAAAACTTAAATTTCTTCTAATTGAAGACACTGATATGGTGCAATGCACAGTGGGACGATTTGGAAGCCTCCCAGGATATATCTACATATACCTTAAAAGTTGTTACAAATTAGAAAAGATCCGTCTTTGTAACCATTTTACAAAACATGAACTGGTTGACTGCAATCCTTTAGCTGTGGCTTGTGCACAAGAAATGAAAGATGAAGGGACTGTCATGTCTGTTAATGTTCATTCTTCATTGGATGACCAGAAACTTGGTTCTAAAGGATAGTTAGTACAGATTCAATTTTAGTTACAGTTAATGTAAGTCCAAGCGGCTACGATAATCTAGAGGGGGGGTGAATAGATTATCCCCATCTTTTCAATTTATGCCCTCTTTTTTAAAACCAATGCTCAAGATAATAACAAAGGTGCGGAATGTAAAAAGCACACGTCGATTTATAGAGCTTCACCCCACTTAGGGACTACGTGCTCTACCACCCCAGTATATCCGGGATGGGTTTCGAAAAGAGAAAAAGATTTTATTAATAATTACCAAAATTATTACAACAAAATCTTACACCAACACCTTGAAGAGCACCACACTCTTCTTCAACACCACCTTTGAGATTACCACAATCTCTTCTTGAAGATTACCACAATCTTCAGCGGCACCTTGTGAAGATTACCACAATCTTCACCCTTGAAGAGCACCACACTCTTCAACACCTCAACAAGAAGATTACCACAATCTTCTTACACCTAACACCTAGTTCACCCAAGTGTGTTCTTACCACAAGAACACTCACAAGGATATCTTGTGTTTGAATGACGACCACAAATTCAAGATTACAACTCGATAATTGATAATACAATAGAGTGCAAGTGTAATCAAGAATAGCCTAGACCTCAAGAATGTGAAAGTGAATAGCTAGGCAAATTACAACAAGAAATAAGACAATGTAAGAACAAGTGTATTCTTGAGTGTATCTTATTGTGTTGTAGTTTTCTCTCTTATTGTGTTGCTTCAATTCTTCCTTTATTTATAGAAGATGTCTTGTACAAGATAGGCTCCTCTTGGGGACATGAATTCTGTAAAAAATACCAAGACAATCGAAGAAAAGAGCTGTTAGAAATCAACCCCTTTAATCAAGGAAAAGCTGTCTGCAAACTCAACGGATAGTTTGCTGTCAAAAGAGGGGTTCGACCGGTCGCGCAGACATAAGATTGAAATTGAATACTGCGAATTTTTACACAGGGGGACCGGTCGCAGGGGGGTGCGACCGGTCTCCCTCATGTTGGACCGGTCGAGGAAGACCAAAACAGAGAAACATAAGTTTCTGTTCTTCGGGGGGGCTTCAGGTACCGGTCGCCCATAGGGTCGACCGGTCGCCCTCACCGGTCGACCTCCGGGTCGACCGGTCGCCCCCCTTGATTTCCCTCCGTCCCTTTTTTTTGTTCCATAACTCAACTCAAGTACGGGTTGCCCTATAGGGCGACCTGTCGAGCCTGAAATATAAGTGTTGTCCAATTTTATATCGAAAATAAACTCCAAGAAATACTCCGAAAAATAGTAAAAACATTTTAGACCGATCGGGAGTATTAAGACAACATTCAAGGACATTGTTTTGAAGTAAAAACACTTTGACATAAAATCATTAAAAGTGTTGTCCAATTTAGTCGAAAATAAACTTGAAGAAATACTCCGGGAAATATTAAAACCATTTTAAATCATTTAGGAGTATTTGGACAACCTTTAAAATCATTGTTTTGATGTAAAAACAAAATCATCAAAATCATGATAAAACAATTTATCAAACAATCTCTTCCTTTTTGATGATTACAAACCAAAACAATTTAACAAGACCGATTTTAAAAACAAAACAATTTTGAGAGGCGATTTTGAAAACAAAACAAGTTTTCCGGTAAAACATCAATATCCGTTGAGAGTGACAACATTTCGCGCAATATTAACACAAGGATGGGAGTTGAGATATTAAACCACATATTATAAATGCTCCCCCTATCAACATGCACAACAAGAGTTATAAAGAAGCAACTAAATCAAAAGCTAAAGGCATCGTTAGAGACATATATAAGTCCATACTACAACCAATGGACTAAGAAATATATACAACCATAATACACCAAGAGTGGACAAAATATGATCCACAACTTGTGGATTTCAATAGCCACAACTTATAGCTTCTTTTCATTGAGCTTATCTTAGCTTCTTTGAGCTAACGAGCTTATAACCTGTTTAGCCACAACTTATAGCTTCTTTTCATTGAGCCTATCTTAGCTTCTTTGAGCTAACGAGCTTATAACCTGTTTCTCCCCCTTTGGAATCATCAAAGAGAATGTTAGCACGATAAATACATCATATATTCATATCAAAGTGCGCAACTAAACCGATGTATCGAGCTATTTGAACATTGAAGCTTATAAACCAAATAGGAGGGAAAAGTCGAATCATACGACTTGTAGAAGCTAATGAAAACTCATTTGATAAGCAAAACATGATCTCTATAAATATATAAGTCTTTTGAAATCGGGAGAATCATGTAGGTGATGAATTTTTCATTGAAACATTTTATCGAACACTTGGCGGGCGTCAAAATTAGAAAATGATATATATAGGCCTTGTAAATGTAATCAAGCCAAGATTTTCATCACCAAATGCAATTTAACTATGGATATACAAGTCATAAGAAGAAGTGCCTTTCAAATATTTGAAAATTTCTTTTAACGACACTTTAATGAGATCCGTAGGGATAGTTTTTGAGGTCGAGCAAATAGACATAAGGCATATGGAATGTCGAGTCTATAGGAACAATACAAGAAAACATACCTCGAGTTTGTTTGTCGGCCGATTATGCCTTTCTCAACCTTTGTCAATCTTTAGCCATATAGGTTGAGATGGTTTTTCTTTCTTCAATGCTTAACTTCTTCAAGAGTTCTTTTGAAATATAACCATCTTCTTGGCATTGAATAATTTGTAGTCCAAGCAAGAAATTGAGCTCCCCCATCATGCTCATCTCAAGCTCACCTAGTATCAACGTAGAAAAACATATCTTGCACAAATATTTATTAGTAGCACCAAAAATATTCTCATAAATATGCACAAGTAAATAATCTTGCCCTTTAAAAAAATTAGTATCAACTTTACCTCTTGTAAAATCATTTAGCAAAAATAGCTAAGTCTATCATACCATACATGGGGTACTTGTTTTAAACCATACAAGGCCTTTTATAAAAATCATTTGGCCTAGAAAAGTTTTAAACCCCGGATGTTGTTTTACATAGACTTCCTCTTGAATAAAACCATTGAGAAAATTGGATTTAACATCCATTTGGTAAAGCTTGAAATTTTCTTAACACAAGAATGAGCAAGTAAAATGCAAATAGCTACTAAATGTGCTATGAGTGCAAATGTTACATCAAAGTTAATTACCTTCTTCTTAAACATACCTTCGAGCTACTAACCTCGCCTTAGTTCTACCAATGTTGCCTTGGTCATCGAGTTTGTTCCGGAATACCTTTTTGTCTTCTTCATCACAATATTTTGAGGTAACTAATATTTGGAGTACTTCATTTCTCATCTACACAACTTAACAAACTCATTAACGGCATTGCTTATATAAGCAAGAAAAAATAGCCCAAGTGTAAAAACATACCTCAATCATCAATCACAAAGTATCTTGCATAAGAGCATAGTAAAAATAGACACTATATATATGGACCATGAAGCAAGAAACACATACTATGCATTTAGAGGATCATCAAGAGTCTAATAAATCATGTAAGTTCAAATAAGCTTAAGAAAGCTACAAAAGGTCTCTTTTTGAAATTTGAGAATCCGATAGCATATAGTTGAGACCTCATTTAAAAGAAGTATTTGAACAAGAGTAGACAAAGCAAATATGTGCAATCAAATATCGAATAGTGCCTTTCGAAAAATCTAAAAATCCTCTTAATGGCACTTGTATGAAATACTATAAAAAACAGGCACATAGGCACATGGCAATACATATATCGAGTCTATAAGAGTAAGAAAAAACACAAGTAAACGTACCTCGATAATTAATGCCTTTCTTGACAAATAATGACGTAAATGGCCATATGTGAAAATATGTAGATCCTACACAATTCTTAAAACAAATCTAGCACAAATCATAATGATAAAAGTGTAGGCTAAAAGATATCACAAGTAAGCTCATGCCATAAAAATCCATAAGAGATGATAACACACTTTAGTCTACAAAAGTGCACAAGAGTTTTAAAAACATCATATAAGGTCTTCTTTTTCAAAAATATTTTAAAAGCACAAATATATATTGAAGACCTTAATTAAAAAAATAAATACTTGAAAACTCATTTTGCAATTAATACACAAATAAAAGCATGCATAATAACAAAATAAAATGCATATTTAACTAGGGAGATACGGGTTACCAATTACGCCATTTCAATGGGTTGTGCCGTTCCCATTGTTGATGATATCTTCCCTTTGAGAAGTCACTTTGTTGATGATGACTTCTTTGATTACTCCATTTCCAAGGCTTGTTGCCTTCCCATTGTTGAAAATCTCTTTTTCTTTGTAAATCATCTTGTTGATGATGTCTTTGCCATTTCCAAGGATTGTGTTCTTCCCATTTTTGATTATATCCTCTTCTTGGAAATTGGCTTTGTCGAAAATAGTTTCTCCTTCTTTGATCAAATGAAACGGTCATTTGATGTCTTCTTGGCGGTATAAATTTTCTTTGATCATTATTTTGCCGGGTACCTAATATGACATTGTTTTGTGGTACCCTCATGTGTTTGGGTCCTTTGGGATTAGTCTTGAGACTTTTAGGTCTCCAACAATAATTAGAGCTATTTCTAGCCCGACAAGTATTTACCATATGACCCTTTTTACCGCAATAAAAGCATATAATAATTCTAGGAGCATAATGAACAACGTGTTTAGAGACTTGATTCTTTTTCATGTGATTGACACCCTTAGGCTTATGATCAAGTTCTAGTTTCGAATTATCACAACAATCAACAGTATTGGTCATTCTATCGGCACTCAAGTTGGATTTAGATAAATCATTTTTCAAGCAATTTATATCCTCAACAAGAGTACTATTTTCTTTCTCAAGGTTTCTAACCTTGTCAAGAGTGGTGGTGTGAGCACATGATAGTGATTCATAGGAAGTAAATAAACTATCCTTATCATTCTTTAAAACAATAAATTCCTTTTTCAAATATTTGTATTTAACAAGTAAGTTTTGGAATTCATCTTGTAGTTCATCAAAGCCATTTTGCAAATCACTATAATCATTATCATAGGTAGAGGGTTTAGAACTTACCTTGTTTTCTTCTTCGATGCCTATGAGGCATTGTTCAACTTCTTCATCATGGGAGGTTGTAGAAGGCTCATCCCATGTTGTTGGATTTGATGTTGTATCTATTTGTGAAGTAGATGCTTTTGAGTTGCTCCTTTCATTTGCATACACTTCATAGATGGCTTCTAATTTTTGCCATACTTTATGTGCCGATCAAATACCTCCAACATGATCAAATTCCAAAGTAGTAAGTGAACAATACAAAATACTAAGAGCTTTACCATTTAAGGAGATGATTCTCTTCTCTTCATCATTGAGCTCTTTGAAGCCTTTAGAGGTGTGTGGTGTATTCTTCGTCGGAATGGATTCTCCATTGATGACGGTGTTCCAAATATCGAACCCGCAACTTTGTAAATAGCATTCCATTCTTTCTTTCCAAAATGTAAAATTTTTGGAATCAAATAGTGGTGGCTTGGTGGTGGAGGCGCCGACAAGGTAGACTTCATTCGTAGCCGATGATCGTTCCTCTTTACTCGCGATGTGGAACGAGCTTGCCAAAAAGTTTGGCTCTGATACCACTTGTAAGTCCAAGCGGCTACGATAATCTAGAGGGGGGGTGAATAGATTATCCCCATCTTTTCAATTTATGCCCTCTTTTTTAAAACCAATGCTCAAGATAATAACAAAGGTGCAGAATGTAAAAAGCACACGTCGATTTATAGAGCTTCACCCCACTTAGGGACTACGTGCTCTACCACCCCAGTATATCCGGGATGGGTTTCGAAAAGAGAAAAAGATTTTATTAATAATTACCAAAATTATTACAACAAAATCTTACACCAACACCTTGAAGAGCACCACACTCTTCTTCAACACCACCTTTGAGATTACCACAATCTCTTCTTGAAGATTACCACAATCTTCAAACGGCACCTTGTGAAGATTACCACAATCTTCACCCTTGAAGAGCACCACACTCTTCAACACCTCAACAAGAAGATTACCACAATCTTCTTACACCTAACACCTAGTTCACCCAAGTGTGTTCTTACCACAAGAACACTCACAAGGATATCTTGTGTTTGAATGACGACCACAAATTCAAGATTACAACTCGATAATTGATAATACAATAGAGTGCAAGTGTAATCAAGAATAGCCTAGACCTCAAGAATGTGAAAGTGAATAGCTAGGCAAATTACAAAAAGAAATAAGATAATGTAAGAACAAGTGTATTCTTGAGTGTATCTTGTTGTGTTGTAGTTTTCTCTCTTATTGTGTTGCTTCAATTCTTCCTCTATTTATAGAAGATGTCTTGTACAAGATAGGCTCCTCTTGGGGACATGAATTCTGTAAAAAATACCAAGACAATTGAAGAAAAGAGCTGTTAGAAATCAACCCCTTAAATCAAGGAAAAGCTGTCTGCAAACTCAACGGATAGTTTGTTGTCAAAAGAGGGGTTCGACCGGTCGCGCAGAGATAAAATTGAAATTGAATACTGCGAATTTTTACACAGGGGGACCGGTCGCGGGGGGGGTGCGACCGGTCGCCCTCATGTTGGACCGGTCGAGGAAGAACAAAACAGAGAAACAAAAGTTTCTGTTCTTCGGGGGGGCTTCGAGGCACGGCGCGCCTGCAGGTCGACCGGTCGCCCCCCTTGATTTCCCTCCGTCCCTTTTTTTTGTTCCATAACTCAACTCAGGTACGGGTTGCCCTATAGGGCGACCGGTCGAGCCTGAAATATAAGTGTTGTCCAATTTTATATCAAAAATAAACTCCCACAAATACTCCAAAACATAGTAAAAACATTTTAGACCGATTGGGAGTATTAGGACAACATTCAGGGACATTGTTTTGAAGTAAAAACACTTTGACATAAAATCATTAAAAGTGTTGTCCAATTTAGTCGAAAATAAACTTGAAGAAATACTCCGGGAAATATTAAAACCATTTTAAATCATTTAGGAGTATTTGGACAACCTTTAAAAACATTGTTTTGGTCTAAAAATAAAATCATCAAAATCATGATAAAACCATTTATCAAACAGTTAATAGCAAGGAGAATACATTCTTTTTAGTTTCCTTTTTTGGGTATGTAATGTAATGTAATGTTCGTGTGTGTATGTTGGTCTATGTATCAAATTAAGATAAACAAATACTACGGAAAACATAATTCTTTTTGAGGCGGTACTATTGTAAAATGTATAGTTTTTATTTTATATGACCTGGAATTAACATTGTGTTTAACGTCCCTGTATTTGTTGAGAATGCGTGGCTGTCATTAATAGGCTTATATTATGAATATTAACTGTGTGAGAAATTTTAAGGAATTTAAATGAAATGTATGATTAAATTTTTTCAGCTTTTGAGGGTGATTTGACCAAGAATATTTTGTATGATGAATGAGAAAGTGAGTCCTGAAAGACTACGAATTTGAGTTATGTATTTACGTTGATTTCTTAGAACATCTGTGGTTTAACAACAAATCGTGGGCGTGGCAAATTGAGTAGAGTGATTCTCACTGCAATTTTGGTACAAGTACTTAAAATCTTTATTTGCTTGGTTGACACAAAGATGGTTTGCATATCTTCTTCTCAGAATCATATATATAGATGCATGACACAGAATTGCATTTGTGAGACTTTGAAGATAGTGCTTTTCTTTTAAAAAAAAAAATTAAGCAAACCACCTAGCTAAAGCTAGACGAGTGGGAAACACACTGTAAAAGAAATTAAATATAAATTGATTTACATCTCTAATAGATTAAAAGCAATTCATTATCTAGGATGCTCTGACGCTCAAGTCAAAGAATGCTCTAGAGGGAAAAAAAGTAGAACCATTATATAGTATAATCTATATCTATATATATATATATACTACTTTAAAAAAATGTATATTTCTGTCAAAATTAGGATGGACTAAAATACCCCTTAAGTCTTTTAACTATAAAGAAAAAAAAAAATTAACAAATTATGAAAAGAATTAGAGGCTCATGGATATGATCAATTAGAATACCAATAGCCAATATGAGAATTTAATAAATGCCTGCAAAAAGGAAATCCAAAAGATTGGAAGGAATAATATACTCCATAGCAGAATCCTTTCTCTGATAGAAGGATCATACACTTTAGAGGTGAAGATTACCAAGTGAGTAAGAAAAAATTAAGGATTAGTGCCATCATACTCAAGACAAAGGAGCGAGACTAAACAGGGGAGAAATCAGGCAACAATTCAAATTATCTCTTTGTCCATCATTCTCTATTGAGGAAGGATTCTAAAAAGGTGGCCAGAAAATAGGTGTATATATCTCCAACACTTCTGTTGAATGGGTGAAAACGTCTAAAAAGGTTTTCTTCTTGATTTTTTTTTCTTACAATGCGATAATTGGATAAAAGATTCTAATCTAGATTGTTTAGTTAATCCAAATTACATGGAAAGTGCAATTGTTTAACATGTGATTGATTCATTTACCTGTGATTGATTCATCTCCTTAGAAAGCTAAAACCTAGGAATTCCTTATAATGTGTCATCACAAATTTGGAATTTAGCATGGGTACAAAAATCGAATATCATGAGGAAGGAATACCAATGGACATTATGAATCTGAACTGATGTCAAGTTGAAAGGTAAAAGCGAAATCGAAACTGAAGGGGGCTGGAAGAAATCGACTCGAACTGTCTTAAATATCTTTAATTTAATTCACACAGATTGAAATATATCTGGCAATATCGCAAGGCATTAGAAAAACCACCCTATCCTCTTTCCAAGTCACCACAAATATAAATGTTGGAAGACCACGCACGCCGGCACCATGGTTAAAGGAAGGACAAGGAATTTGAGCATAGGCTGAGCAAATATATTGTTAATTCACTGGTGATTTTTTAAATTTGCAGAACAAGTAAATTTCACATTATCATGCTTCCAATCCGTGAATTGGATTCTAGATGACCATCTTATCGTTCAAGTTGACTGATTTTAATACTTTGAGAAATCAACATTGGAGCACGGGTCCAGAAAATTAATGTAGTTGTGCACCGTAAAATGTAATTCACGTGAAGAACTACTATCTATATTACCTTAGGTGCTTCTTTTAACATTGTTTCCATAAAAACAAATTTGGTTATGAGGACTTAGGGTACAATGGTTGGAGGCCATAATCTGCTGCTTTAAGTTAACTTTAGTTTACTAGTAAGAAATACGTGCGTCGCACGTGATCCACATGACTTTACTAAATAATTTTATTATTTAATAATTTTATTGATTAATATTAAAATATTAAAAGTGAAATAAATATTAATTAAATTTAGATATTACACAATATTTAATATATATTTTGCTTTACTTTAATTATAGATCGATATGAATTATTAAATAATCATTTAAGGAACTCAATCCCATAAAATTTTACAATTACTATAACAACGAAATAAGTTTTATAGTAGCTTACAATCACATTCATCGGTCTTTTATTTCATTGTTATGGCTAGAAAAGGCTTTTCTCTTACATGATTTTCGAATTCTTTTAGCATTAGATACATTTTACATAATCAGACAAATAATTTAGCTTATAAATCATAAGCTAATTATTAGTAAATCACATGCAAGTTATCGCATTAACCAGAAAAATAATTAATTAAATATTATATCAAAATCCATCATAATATCATCATTTTATTTGTTATTGTTATTCAATTAAAATAAAATAAAATAAAAGTTAGTCAAATTCTTATACTTCACGTGCTTACTTCTTTTATTCTATCTCAATTCTTCGATTAAAGAAATGTAAAAAAATTTCTTTTATATTATCTCAATATAAAAAAATTCATTAAATCTTAAATGTAAAAAAAATGTAAAAAAATATTACAATATAATCTATATGTAAAAGAAATTCATATATTATTTTAATTTTAGTAACAAAGTCAATATTTTATCATTAACACTTAAACTTAAAGTTTGTAGTCCTCCTATTTCCAGTGTTTTAAAAATAGTAGACATTAACGTAATATAAAAAAAATTAATCCATTATTGATTGGTATGTGTTTTGCATATATTTTGGGCTTAATTGTAGTTAGAATTAGTTGCTATGCATGCATTACTTGAGTAAAAAGGGCTTTATTTACATTTTTTTGTGGAAAAGGTATTGCGCTTTGCTCGTTTTGTTGGAATTGAATGATATTTGTAGCATTTTGGCAATAATTCGGAGCATTGCGGTAAAGGACCGCCAATACTTGAAGTAACATACGATGTTTGGAGTGAATCGAGAAGAAGTCGGATGAACCAAGGCGAGAAACGGAAGGAAACAAACAAGTAGCGCTTGGCCCAGTGCACACGCGGACGGGCGTGCATCCATAGCACGACCCGTGCACCACCCAGAAGTAAGACTCAGCCCACGACATGATGCACGGGCCACGCACGACCCGTGCGCCCTTCAAAAAAAGCAGTTCCCTTCCTACGGCGCGACAGTGGGCGTGCGCTCAGCGCACGGCGGACGTGCGCTGCTTGCAAGGGAAAACAGAGTTTGACAGATATTCAACTAGGTTTTTACCCAAAACGAAGTACAAATAGAGACGGGGCAGCCACAAACGAAGACACACTGACTTTTGCCCTAGAACACAGAGAAAACAGCAACCTTCTATCAAAGGATTGAAGAGATTGATCGAGGTTGCAACCACACGCTTGAGGATTGAAGATAGATCGAGATATCATCAATATCCCTGAGTTTACTCATTCCATTGTATCATTTACTTTTGATTAGTTAGATATGAATTTGAATAATTTGTCTATGGATTATTTATTTTCTATGTCTGGCTAAACATATTGTGATTCCCGGATTTGAGATTAGGTTAATGGATACTTTTGTTAGATGATTAATTGAAATTGAAGTTATTGTTTTCAAACCCTATTCGACTACTTTGTTTTAATTCTTGTTTTATCAAAATGTGTTTGGTTTAACTTGATTTGATGTATTAAGTCATAATTCGAGAGATGAGTTTCAATACTAGATCTGTGAGTACTTGACATGAATATTTGCAAGATTGAGAAGTGTGTGAATATTTGTGAGGATATTTAATCTTTTGTGATTTTGGGAGTTGGATATGTGATGTTGAGTAGAGATGCTAGCATAGATAATCCAATCAACGTTTTTACATACTTCTTGAGAGAGAGGGTAAAATACTTTTCATAATTGTCTTATAGGGAAGAATAATAATAACTTTGCTTGTGATTAATCTGATGACAAAAAAGGGATATTAACTGAAACCATAACCCATGAATCCATTCATCTCCTTGATCTTTCAATCAACTTTTTACTTGTCTTCTTAGGATAAATTCTTGTCTTGCATTAATAAAACCAATCCATCAAATTTCGATCGTCTGGATAAAAATAAGGCTATTACAATCCCAATACTTAGTACATAAATTTATTAGTCTCTGTGGATTCGACCTTGTTAACCCTATTATATAAACTGCACCATACACTTGCAGTGAAGCTAAAAATAAGGCGAACAAGTTTTTGGCATCGTTGCCATGGACAAATTAAATTTTTAGTACCAATATTGCGATAAATAAAATTATTTTTAATTTAGATATTTTTCTTTCTTATTATTTGTTGTTTAATTTTACTCCTACTGTGTTTGAATTGTTTTCTTTAGTTGGTTCAGGTAGTGCATGAACACTCCCTCAAAGCAAGGAGAATTAGCACTGTTCATATCGGAGGTTGAGGCTTTTGCTAGGCGAATTAGTGCAGCTACTAAACGGGCAGAAAGACAAAGAACAGGCTATGGAGGACGTAGAAGATAACAACGGAGGCGATAACGGAGTCGACAATGGAGGTAACAACAGGGCCAACAGGGTCAATAATGAGTTACCAGTACCAGAGGTTCCGGAGTCCAGCAGCAAGCGATTCGCGATTACTTTCGCCCACAGACCAATCGCAACTGTGGTGGAATTGCCATTGTCCCAATTAATGCGAATAACTCTGAGCTGAAGCCAGCACTGATCTCGATGATGCAGCAGAATCAGTTTGGGGGTTTCCCGTCTGAGGATCCCAATTCTCATCTTGCGAACTTTATGCAGATTTGCAACACAATCAAGATGAATGGGGTAACTGATGATGCTATACGTCTGCGCCTATTCCCTTTCTCTTTAAGGGATAAGGCTAGAAACTTGCTAGGCACCCTAACTCAGGGGAGTGCGAATACCTGGGATGAGCTGAGTCAGAGATTCTTGTTTAAATACTTCCCACCAAGTAAGACACTACAGCTCAAAAGTGAGATCACGCAGTTCAGGCAGTTTGACTCTCAGCCACTGTATGAGGCCTGGGAGAGATTCTAGGATTTATTGAGGAGGTGCCCGCAACACGGATTTCCAGAGAATCAGCAGCTCTGCTTCTTTTACAACGGGTTGATGGGACAGACTAGGTCGTTTGTAGATGCCGCAGCAGGAGGCGCTTTACTCGCAAGATTCCCAGAGGATGCATTCAACTTGCTCGAAGAGATGGCAATGAATAGCTATCAGTGGCCCTCCGAGAGGACTAATGTGAAAAGGGTAGCCGAAGTTACTGATTCGGACCCAATTAAGGCATTGACCGCTCAGATGACTGCGTTGACCAATCAGTTGAGTGTATTGACGAAGGGGACTGATGGAAACGCGGGTGCAAGTAATGGGGGAATTCCTCTAGATCCAATGGAGGAAGAACATTATGTCAACAACTGAATTTCAACAATTACCGGAACAATCAGACTCCTACCCATTACCATCCGGGGTTTGAGGAACCATGAGAACTTCTCTTATGCAAACACGAAGAATGTGATGCAACCACCACCAGGGTTTAATTTGACAAATGGTGTCATTAATGCCGAGGCTAAGCCATTTATGGAGGACATCTTCACCTCGTATAAGGATGAGGCGAAGCTGGATAAAATCGAAAGTCATGTCACACAATTGGCCAACACTATGGGGTCCCAAATGAAAAATCTTGAAACCAAGATTGGCCAATTGGCTACAATTGTTGGTGGACAGCATCAGAAAGGTCAATTTCCGAGCAACACTTAGGTTAATCCAAAGGAGCAGTGTAAAGCCAATCGTCTGAGGAGTGGAACGGAATACGAGGGGTCGAAAATACCAGAAAATACTGAATAGTCGCAGGGGAGCACGGCCCGTGCACCACCGCATGGCCAGGTCGTGCGTCCTATAGGGGGCAACGGCTGTTGTTTCGGGAGACGCGGAAACTGAAGCAAATGGCGATGTTGAGGCCGATGAAGGAGTTGAGAACCATATTGCTGAACAAAAAGGGGCTGAGAAGCTTAAATCTCCCTCTAACCCTGATCTTTCTAAACTTACTATTCCCCTTCCTTTTCCCCAACGATTTCAAAAGCAAAAGTTAGATTCACAATTTGCAAAATTTTTGGATATATTTAAGAAACTACCTTTTGCAGACGCATTGGAGCAGATGCCCAATTACGCTAAATTTTTGAAGGATGTTATGTCAAAGAAAAGAAAGATGACTGGTTTTGAGACAATAACTGGACAGAGGAGTGCAGTGCAATAATCCAGAGGAAACTACCACATAAACTGAAAGATCCGGGGAGTTTCACTATCCCTTGTGCTATTGGTGATGTTTTCTTTAATAAAGCACTTTGTGATTTAGGAGCAAGCATTAACTTGATGCCCCTGTCCATTTTCAGGCAACTTGGATTGGGAGAGGTGAAGCCGTTTACGGTCACCTTACAACTTGCGGATCGATCACTTACTTATCCAAAGGGAATCATCGAGGATGTGCTTGTCAAGTCGATAAATTCATATTCCCTGTGGAATTTTTGGTGCTGGATATGGAGGAGGACAAAGACGTCCCTTTGATACTCGGGCGCCCATTCCTGACTACTAGGAAGGCCTTGATAGATGTGCAAAAGGGAGAACTCACATTACGGGTTAATGATGAGCATGTTTTATTTTCTATCTATAAGCATTACAATTTCATAATGGTGTTGAGAACTGTAGTTTCATAGACGTAGTAGAATCTTGCACTGATGAAGATCATACATTGTTTAAGGATGATTTAGAGTTTGGTTTGACACATTCGTGTCCGACATCAAATATGATGATTGATTTCGATAATCAAGACTTGTATGACTGTGTTTGTGCTTTAGATAATATGCAGGAGCTACCGAGAAGCGCGAGAGGCGCACACACGCAGAAAAATGTGCGGGAGTCCATTTTGCAGGGGCGCACGAACCGTGCTTCGGAGCACGCCCTGGTCGTGCGCATGGCCAAAGCAACAGTTGAAAAACCTGAAGACGGCACGGCCCATGCGTCTGAGCACGGGCAGGTCGTGCGTAAGGCCGAAGTGAAGGATAAAACAATTGAAGACGGCACGACCCGTGCATCTGAGCATGGGCAGGTCGTGCGTAAGGCCGAAGAGAAGAACTCAACCACTGAAGAATGCATGGCCCGTGCGTCTGAGCATGGGCAACCCGTGCGTGAACCTGAATAGCCCGTTTCGAACCCAGAACTCAAGCCATTGCCCGAGCATCTCAAATACGCATTTCTTGGAGCAAATAACACAAATCCAGTAATCGTATCATCCCTTTTAACTTCAGCTCAACTTGATAAATTGCTTAGGGTGTTGAGAAAATATAAGTCTACGATAGGTTGGTCAATTTCTGATTTAAAAGTCATAAGTCCATCGATTGTAATGCATAAAATTAGAATGGAAGATGTCTATAAACCTTCAGTGCAGAATCAAAGAAGATTGAACCCTATGATGCAAGAGGTCATTAGAAAAGAGGTTTTAAAATGGTTTGATGCTAGAATTGTGTATGCGATTTCTGATAGTTCTTGGTTGAGTCCGATACAAATGGTACCAAAGGAAGGGGGGATGACTGTAGTTAGAAACGAGAATGATGAACTTATTGCGACTAGGATAGTTACTGGGTGGTGTATATGCATTGATTATAGGAAGTTGAATGATGCCACTCGTAAAGATCACTTTTCCCTCCCCTTTATTGACATGATGTTAGATCGCTTGGCGGAATTTGATTATTATTGGTTTCTCGATGGTTACTCCGGGTACAACCAGATCATGATTGCACCGGAAGACCAAGAAAAGACGATAGTTACATGTCCCTATGGTACGTTTGCATTTCGCAGAATGCCATTCGGATTATGTAATGCACCAGCGACTTTTCAGCGATGTATGATGGCTATATTTCATGATTTTATTGAGAAAATAATGCAGGTATTCATGGATGATTTTTTTTTGTTTTTGGGGATTCTTTTTATCATTGCTTGGATAATCTTTCCCTAGTGTTGCTGAGATGCGAGGAAACTAACCTTGTTCTGGATTGGGAGAAGTGCCATTCTATGGTACGAGATGGCATTGTATTAGGCCACCAGGTTTTTTCTGCAGGTTTAGAAGTGGACAGAGCGAAGATTGTCGCAATTGAGAAACTTTCACCTCCAACAAATGAGAAGGCCATTAGAAGCTTCTTGGGGCACGTCGGATTCTACAGAAGGTTCATTCGTGACTTTTCTAAAATCACTAAACCTTTGAATCAGTTATTAGAAAAAGATACTGCTTTCAATTTTTCCGATGATTGTTTGCAGGCATTTGAGATTCTGAAGAAGGCTTTGGTGACAGCACCAATTCTTGTAGATCCGGATTGGAGTCAGCCCTTCGAGCTGATGTGCGATGCCAGTGACTTTGCGATTGGGGCTGTTCTCGGTCAAAAAAGGGACAAGTTGTTCAAAGCCATCTACTATGCGAGCAGAACATTAGACAGTGCGCAACAAAACTATACCACCACTGAGAAGGAAATGCTGGCAATCATTTTTGCGTTTGATAAGTTCCAATCTTACTTGATTGGAACTAAGACAATAGTCCACACAGACCACGCGGCGATCAAATATTTATTCGACAAGAAGGATGCCAAACCAAGACTGATTCGGTGGATCCTTTTGTTGCAGGAGTTTGATGTGGAAATCCGAGATAGGAAGGGTTGTGAGATGTGGTAGCAGACCACTTGTCCAGGTTGGAGTACAAGAAGGATGAGAAAGAGGGCACATATGTAATCAAGGAGGAGTTCCCCGATGAGCAACTCTTAATGTTAGAGGCTAAATTCCCATGGTATGCAGATTTTGTGAATTATCTGGTAGCGGGAGTCTTGCCTCCGGATTTATCTTCCTATCAAAAGAAGAAATTCCTCCATGATGTCAAGTTCTACATGTGGGATGACCCCTTGCTCTTTAAGAGGTGCGCAGACACTATCATCTGACGATGTGTGCCTCAAAAAGAGTGGGAGGGAGTTCTACAACAGTGCCATTCTTCACCTTCCGAGGGACACTTTGGTCCGGCATGCACTGCGGCAAAGGTATTGCAGAGTGGTTTATACTGGCCTACTTTGTTTAATGATTGCTATTTATATGTGCAGCAGTGTGATAGATGCCAGCGGATGGGGAACATTTCGAGACGACACGAGATGCCCATGACCAATGTGATGGAAGTCGAGCTCTTTGATGTGTGGGGGATTGACTTTATGGGTCCCTTTCCATCATCTTCGGGTTATCAGTACATTCTACTTGCAGTGGAGTACGTATCTCGATGGGTTGAGGCGATTTCGGCACAAACAAATGATGCGCGAGTGGTGCTGAAATTCCTAAAGAAAAATATATTCACTCGGTTTGGAATCCCGAGAGCTTTGATTAGCGATGGGGGTCACACTTTGTGAATAAATTGATGAGCACTCTACTTGCAAAGTATGGGGTTAAGCACAAGGTGGCATTACCATATCATCCGCAAGCAAACGGGCAAGCAGAGGTAGCCAATCGCAAGATTAAGCAGATCCTAGAAAAGACAGTGAATATAAATTGCAAGGATTGGGCTATGAAGTTAGATGATGCATTATGGGTATATCGGACTGCGTACAAGACACCATTGGGCACATCGCCTTATCGGTTGGTATTCGGGAAATCATGTCACTTGCCCGTGGAATTAGAGCACAAGGCGTTTGGGCTGTGAAGAAGTTAAATTTTGACTTCCAAGCAGCGGGTGAAAAGAGGTTGTTGTATTTGAATGAGATGGAGGAGTTCCGAGATGAAGCCTATGAGAATTCCCGGATTTACAAGGAACGCACCAAGAGATGGCATGATCGAATGATAAAGAAAATAGAGTTTTTACCGGGTGAACAAGTTCTTTTGTTTAACTCGCGTCTTAAACACTTTCCCAGAAAACTCAAGTCTCGGTGGTCGGGGCCATTTGTGATAAAGAAAGTGTTAAATCCTCCAGGAATAGTGGAATTGTTGAGCCGGGATGGGGAGACATTTATGGTAAATGGCCAGAGGATCAAGCACTACCTTCATAGAGACCAAAAGGAAGAGATGACACGCCTCACTTTGCTAGAACCGTGATCGCGTATACAGACGTCAAGCTATAGACGTTAAATTTAACGCTTGTTGGGAGACAACCCAACGGTTTGCTGTTTTATTTCTTCTCATGTTTTTTTTCCTTTGCTAAGTTAGGATTTTTTTTTTATGCTTTCATTAGTTATGATTTTATGCTTTCCTTATTTTATAAAAAAAATGGAAATTTCGGAGTGTTGGTACGGCATCCAGCACGGGCAGGGCGTGCTCCATGCGCACGGCCCGTGCGTGCTTCAAGGATGAGGAGCGAGCCTACAACACCTCGCACGGGCAGGGCGTGCGCCATGCGCATGGCCCGTGCGTATCCCAGGATTTTGGACTGAGACTACGGCACCCCACACGGGCTGCCCGTGCGCGGTCGTGCGCCTGTCGGTTGAGACAGTACTAAGGTCACGCAGAGCCCATTTTTTCACACTTTCTTACACCCCTTGCGCACAAGGCACACAAGAGCTGTCCCCACTTCAATTTGTTTGACAAATTCACTTGGATTTTCACTGCAAATTCATCAACCACACTACACACACGAATTGCACTCACAAACTTGCTTTGGAGTGAGGTTTTGGTTGAAGGGAGCACCTAATGTTCCAATTTTGCCTCTTGCCTAATTTCCGATAATTCCGGTAAGAACTTCAAGTTTTTCTTCGAATTTTTTGTAGATTATGGCTTAGAGTTCATATATGGTGCATGTTTTGATGAAATTGCCATGATTTACTGAATTTTTATATTAGGCATTTTATCGAACACCTTGTGGGCATGACAAATTGAGACATATGGGAGTGATATAATGATGAATTGTGCTTGAGCTTGATTATTATGGGTGTTAGTGACTATGATTCTCTGCAATTATATTGTTATGTAGGTTCGAGAGCTTAATTGTGATTAAATTACAGGGAAGAGACATTATGCCTCATTTGATTTAATGGTATTGAATTCATCATGTTCTTGTTATACTTGGCATGCTCGGAATCTCACATTTGTTTTGCTAGGTACAGACTTAATTGTGATGCGTTGTTCTTGTTTTGCTTTTTCATTACTCCCATTCGTGTTTTCTCTTTTTATAAAGCGTTGACCGGGACTGTCAACAGTTTAAGTTTTGGGGTTTGATTGGTATGTGTTTTGCATGTATTTTGGGCTTAATTGTAGTTAGAATTAGTTGCTATGCATGCATTACTTGAGTAAAAAGGGCTTCATTTCTGTTTTGTGGAAAAGGTATTACGCTTTGTTCATTTTGTAGGAATTGAATGATATTTGTAGCATTTTGGCAACAATTCGGAGCATTGCGGTAAAGGACCGCCAATACTTGAAGTAACATACGATGTTTGGAGTGAATCGAGAAGAAGTCAGATGAACCGGGCGAGAAACAGAAGGAAACGAACAAGTATCAGCTTCAACAGGTGCGCACGGGTAGGGCGTGCGTCCATAGCATGACCCGTGCGCCACCGAGAAGTGAGACTCAGCCCACGGCAAGACGCACGGGCTGGTCGTGCGTGGAGCGCACGGCCCGTGCGCCCTTCAAATGGCCGAAAAAGAACAGTTCTATGGTACCCTTGACGGACGGTGAGCGTGCGCAGGCGCAGGCGCACGGCTCATGCGCTGTCTTGAAAACGAGTTTGTGAGATATTCAACTAGGTTTTGACCCAAAACAAAGTACAAATAGAGACGGGGCGGCCACAAACGAATACACACTGACTTTTGCCCTAGAACACAGAGAAAAGAGCAACCTTCTATCAAAGGATTGGAGAGATTGATCGAGGTCGCAACCACACGCTTGAGGATTGAAGATAAATCGGGAGATGGTCAACATCCCTGAATTTACTCATTCCATCGTATCATTTACTTTTGATTAGTTAGATATGAACTTGAATAATTTGTCTATGGATTATTTATTTTCTATGTCTGGCTAAACATCTTGTGATTCCGGGTTTGGGATTAGGTTAATGGATACTTTTGTTAGATGATTAATTGCAATAGAAGTTAATGTTTTCAAATCCTATTCGAGTACTTTGTTTTAATTCTTGTTTTATCAAAACGCGTTTGGTTTAACTTGATTTGATGTATTGAGTCATAATTCGAGAGATGAGTTTCAATACTAGATCTGTGAGTACTTGACATGAATATTTGCAAGATTAAGAAGTCTGTGAATATTTGTGAGGATATTTAATCTTTTGTGCTTTTGGGAGTTGGATATCTGATATTGAGTAGAGATGCTAGCATAGATAATCCAATCAACGTTTTTACATACATCTTGAGAGAGGGTAAAATACTTTTCGTGATTGTCTTATAGGGAAGAATAATAATAACTTTGCTTGTGATTAATCTGATGACAAAATGGGATATTAATTGAAACCATAACCCATGAATCCATTCATCTCCTTGATCTTTCAATCAACTCTTTACTTGTCTTTTTAGGATAAATTATTGTCTTGCATTAATAAAACCAATCCATCAAATTTCGATCGTCTGGATAAAAATAAGGCTATTACAATCCCAATACTTAGTACATAAATTTATTAGTCTCTGTGGATTCGACCTTGCTAACCCTATTCTGTAAACTGCACCGTACACTTGCGGGGAAGCTAAAAATAAGGCGAGCAATTATTTTCATCGAGAGTGAGGTATTAAATAAAACTATGAAAAATTGATAAGTTGAAAACTGAGTTTTGAAACTCTAATCAATTGCACATAAAATATCTTTATTTAATAAATAATAAAACCAAAGGAAGTCTTATGAAAGAAAAATAAGTTAACAATTTTCACGTGTCAATCTTCAATAATTAAATATAATACTAATTAACGTTTATGTTTGAATTTCTTTTTGCATTCACATATGTTTTAATAATTATATATAATAAATTAAAAACTAATATAGTTTTTAAAATTTCATAAAGTTTTAAAAAGATACGTTATTCTATTAGAGTTTGTACTTGCAATTGAATTTGGCTATTTTGGTTATATAAATATTTACATAATTGTAAATTTTGTGAGCCGTATAGTTATGAAAATTGCAATTATTCTTAATATACCGAAACTAATCTATATTTATTTGAAGAGACTGTAAATTTAAAATTGATCTCATTTAATCTCGTTTACAAAATCATATTATTTGTTGTAAAATATAATTATCAATCCATTTTTAGTGCCTTTATTGATAAAATGGTATATAGTACTTTAATCTTTATTTAAAATTTTGATTGAATTTTTGATCAAATAAGAAAATATAGTTGCCAAAAATTTAGATATCAAGTGTTAAAAAACCCCCTTAACTATTCTCTTCCACCTCCTTATGCCCGGAATAATTCATATTACTTAGCACTAAACATGGCCACTTCACTCCAATTTGTTATTATATATAGTTTAACACAATAAATTTGATGCATAAATTTTATTTTGAATATTTTGATTATTATATTGGTACATAAATTGGCATGTAATTTAAGAAATATTAATCTTTGACATAAATATCAAACTATTTCATATTAAATAAGTTTAGTTTATTTATTTATTTTTTTACAATTTCATATACATACAATGACTTTCCATTCTAATTTTTGTTTTCAAGTTTTTCACAATATTTGATTTTGTAAAACTAGAATAATTTGTATCCAGTTTTATAATAATTGTCTTTGTGCTTGAATATTTATAAGTCATAAAGGTGTTCTTTTAAAATGAACTGAGATTTTACCGAAAATATCAAATTATACATATTATATGAAAGTCATTTAAATTTTCTTTATAATTCCCAGCGATGACCCACATATTTATTGTAACTATTTACTTTTATTCTTTCAAATCTTTATAATATGTTTCATTTGATTTAATCCTAAACTATCTATGTATGTGATATTAACCCCCAAAATTATTTAGATTAATCTCAACTCATTAATGTCTAGTATAATAATTTATTTTTTAATATTTTTTATTCTTAGTTTTCACTATTATTTGTTGTAATTATTTTATTTACTTAGTTTTTATGAATGTTATGTTAGTATTTCAACTAATATATAATTTGTAATATATAATTACTTTCTTAGTAGTCAAATTGTTGCATATTAAATGAGTTTATTTATTTTTTCTTTTACATAGCAGATATGATCTTTTAGACTAATCAAATTTTAGCTCATGTTTCACTCTTTCACACCATTTTATTAAAATTTAATTATTTTGGTTTACATTTTTATTATAAATATGTATCATATTGATATTTTAAACTTATAATTTTTAAGGGTGTAATTTTCAAACGACATTCAAGTTTTATCACAAAATGTCATTTTAATATATATGGATTTTTTTTATTAAGTTTGTCTTCTTTGTTATATTTTATAAGTTTATATATACAACTTTTAACTCATTTTTGCACTTGTTCTTAAAATTAATAGGATATAAAATAATCGAAAGATTGAAATCATAATATATTAAAAAATAATAAATTACAAACTAAAACTTATAATGTTATATATAGAAAATTAAGTAAAGGTCATATTAACACATATAGTTAAAATTTAAAAGGTAATGTTTTTGTCGCGACAAACTTAGTTTGGTTCTTGCTCGCTTTTGTTTTTTCCATGTTAATCTTATTCCTTTTATTTTGTACTTTTTACTTTATTGATACAGCTAATTAAAATAAAATATACATGAAATTGCAATAAAAATAAAATTTTTTGTACTATCTTGTTTTTAATATTATTTCTTTCATAACCATCAATAAATTAATATTTGAATTGCATATTACTAATTGAGGAAGAATTTTTCGACCATAAAGGAATTATGTATTTTCTCTACTTTTTATTTAGCATCAAAACCACCTAAATATTTTTTTTTCTTATCGTGCATATTGTAATTTGATCTTTTTCTTTTAAATTATAATAGACATATTTAATTATTGAAAAATTTAAAAGAATATAAGAAATATACAATTTTTCATCATACTAAAAGTTAAATAGTTAAAATTTTCTTCTATAACGACTTGTGTATATGTTTAGAACATATAGTTGAAGATTTTGAAATGTAGTTTAAATTTGAAATTGATTTTATAAGAAATTTAAAGTATTCTTAGTGTCCTAAAATTTTACTATGTCTAAAGGATATTTTTGTCCAATCAAAAATTGCAAGAAAAATTAACATTTTAAGATAGTATAGATTAAACAAAATAGATAGATATAAATATACAAAACTATAGATAAAGATAAATGTTTGCTATATTTTTGGTATTGTTGGTACCCTTTGATCATGTAAAAGTTACCTCAATTTGAATATTATGAGTTCAAAAATGTCATTATTGTGCAATGAATATTCTGAAGCTGGTTTTAATTCTTGTTATATATATTCTTTCTGATTTCTTGGTTTCCATGGCCATTAACTAAGAAATGTTTGTTGTACTTTCCATTTTTCTTTTATATTCTTTTTAAAAAAAATGTATATTTTGTTGTTAAAAGAAGTGTAATCATGATAAATTTAAATTCCAAGTGAGTAATTTTCATCGATAAGAACTTGTGTGTAACTAAATATTATTTTTTCCCGAAAATGATATACTTTGTTGTATATTTCTAAAGGAGATTTGATGTGGAAGAGTTTTCATATGTTGTAGCATTTCCAATTCACAATGTTTTATATACAACAACAACAACAACAAACAAAGCCTTAATCCCACTATGTATGGGGTCGGCTACATACCATAAGGGAATGGCAAGAGTTTTACGTTGTCTGTCTACCTAACGCAACCCTCCTCCTTTATCCGGGCTTGAGACCGACAACATATAGACAGGTTGCCCTATCTATATGCAGGCGGAGTTTCTGCAATGTTTTATATATCATTTTTTTTGATCGATAATATATATATATATATATATATATATATATATATATATATATATGGAGGGGATCCTGTGAGACCACCTCCTAGGTTAGTCCATAAGACTAAATCTACATCCAAATAGTAAATCAATGGCCAAGATATATTACAATATATACAACATTTCATAAGTAAGTATACAACATAATGGATAAAATAGGAATCCAGAAAATTAAATATAGTAACCGCTTTCTAAAAATTAGGGACGTGATTTTGTATTGATCACGTCCCCATAATCAAGCGATTTACCTTTTCTTTCTCTCCCTTCCCATTCGAAACTGCAAATTATTCAAATATGGCAATAAAATCGTGCAACAATTAATGAAAAGTATACAATTACACCAAACTAACTATACATTAAAACATTACTAAGTATACATAAACAATTAACTAAATATACAGTTACACTAAACTACTTGTACATTAAAACTTTACTAAGTATACAAAAATATTTAACTAAGTATACAATTACATTAAACTAACTATACATTAAATTAATACTAAGTATACGTAAACATTTAACTAAGTATACAATTACCTTTGAATTACTTATATAACTAAGTATACAATTCCATTGAACTAAATATACAAATCCACATAACTAAGTATATAAATTCACTAAACTACTTATATAACTAAGAATACGATTCCATTTGAACCAAGTATACAAATCTCTTGAACTAAATATACAATAAAACATGACTAAGTATACAAGTCCTTTGAACTAAGTATACAATAAAATGATTGTTCATAAATATGGCGGAAAGAAGTATCAATTTTGAAAAAAACGCTTGAAGTTGATAATTTTCCTCCTAAAAATCGTGTAATGAAAAGGTATGATTATATTTCCTTAAAAATATCTAATAACCGTCAATTAATATAATTAATTAAATATAAACGTACAATTATACCCTTATATGCCTAAATTAACTAAAATGATCTACACCATCCAAAATATTAAATCAAGAGTCCATAAGTGTTCTTATGGACTAACCTAAAGGGATTGGTCTCATTTGAACCAATCCCTATATATATATATATATATATATATATATATATCACTCTTCTGGATATGTTTTTGTGCGTACTTTATATTTTTAACACTGATTTTGGTCTCATGGTGGTATAGTTCTAATATATGTGGCAAAATTTGTTCCATCATGGACTCGATATTTGGAATATATTTTTTTTAGTCATAGATAATTTAGGAGAATAAGTGGCTCGAACTAATGAATGCTTTTTTAATACAGGGACAAGTGAAAGAAAGAAAAATGAGTCTTGTATGTTTTGGTTCGAACAAGCTTTTGCTTTTGAATGAAACCTGACAAAGAAAACAAAATCAGTTGGTTTCCCTCAAATTTAAATTTAGGCTGGATTTTCCTGCCCATTTAATATGCCATGTCTCTAATTTATCTTTAAATATTTCTTAATTCGAAAGATCATATGATGGGCTTCCAAAACATTTGAAAATTGATTTTTTTTATATTTAATAGTACAAAATTGCGATGAGTTTTCCCAGTTTGTAATTTTTTTCTTTAAATTCGTTATGTTTCCCATCTTATTGTGAGAATAAGAAGAAGAGAAAGCTAAATATTTCTATCGCGCTATAAAATGAGGAGATTGAGGAGGATAGTTTTGCTCTTACTGGATCAAAGCCAACAATGAGGCTTAAGAAGAGAGCCAAGAACATACATAAACAAGTGGATGTAAAGAAATATCTTATCATTGATTTGATCTCATGGTTTTGAATTAAAATTTTGTTTCTTAGTTTATTTTATTATATTGGTTTCTAGAATAAGCATCATTTATTAATTTAATTTGTTGGGAAAGAGTGCCAAAATAAATGATACCGGCACAGCGGAAATAGTAAAATCTTTTCCTACCTAGCTGGATTAAAAATGAGAACCAAACCAAGAATACCAAGTAATAGTGCAAGATGATAAAAATAACAAACAAGAATTTTTACGTGGAAAACCCAAATCGGGAAAAACCACGAGACCGTAGTCCAGATAAATCATTCACTAAATGTATAGTCGACTTGCAAAATTTCTCCCTAAAATTAGGGGATACACAAATTATCTCAAGTTACTCAACATGGAATACTCGAAAAAATAGGAATGCTATTTTGGGTGAGAACCAAAAATTACTACTAATTTTTCTCCATTTTCTTAACTCAAAACACACACTTATAGGAATCACTCGACTCTCTATTTTTCCTCTCTCTCAGCAATTGTTAATTGCTCTTTGCTTGGTGTGTTTGCTTCTTCTGCCCGAGGTGCCTTTTATAGGCAAATGAATGAAGAATGTTGCCAAAATGCAGCAAATATATTTCAACAATTTCTGCCACCTTTTCTACTATTTTCCTTCAAACTTTTCGGTGCTTAAAAAAGTTGCCTCCCATTTTTGACTTTGCTAGTGAGGTGGACTAACAATTCTCCCACTCCACCTCATGTGGAAAATCAACAAATCTTGTTTTGCTTCTGCAAACTTCAAACTTATCTCTCGATAAAGACTTTGACAACATATCCACGCCATTTTCATCAGTGTGGACTTTATCAAGTTGCATAAACTTTTCATTAAACACATCTCGAATCCAATGGTATCTCACATCAATGTGTTTTGACCTTGAGTGGAATGAAGAATTCTTACTCAAGTGTATTGCACTCTGACTGTCACAGTAGAGCGTGTACTTTTCTTGCATCAAGTCTAATTCCTGCAAAAACTTCTTCAACCACAACATCTCCTTGCAAGCTTCCATCACAACTATGTATTCAGCTTCAGTTGTGGATAATGCCATACATTTTTGAAGTTTCAATTTCCAAGAGATAGCTCCCCCTACAAATCTCGTCCGGTATCCGGATGTGGACTTCCTGGAATCAACATCACCAGCCATTTCTCCATCTGTGAATCCGTCTAGTACAGTTTGGTCATCACCAAATCTTAGATAGAATTTAGAAGTACCTCTTAAGTACCTCAATATCCATTTCAATGCAAACTAATGATCTTTCCCTGGATTAGATAGAAAACGGCTAACAACATCAAGTGCATGAGCAATATCAAACTGCCAACTGCAGAAGCATAAGGTACATTTTGCATTTCTGCTTTATCTTTTTTACTTGTGGGACATTGTGTTGCGCTGAGCTTGAAGTGACCTGCAAGTGGAGTACTTACTGATTTTGACTTGCTCATGTTGAATCTCTCAAGAACTTTTTCGATGTACTTTTCTTGAGATAACCAGAGCTTCCTGCTACCCTGTCTCTTGAGATTTTCATCCCAATGATTTGCTTAGCTGGTGCTAAGTCTTTCATTGCAAAATACTTACCAAGTTCTTTCTTCAGCTTTTCAATCTTGTTGGCATCATGACCTACAATCAGCATGTCATTCACATACAATAATAGTATGATAAAATCATTATCACTGAATTTCTTAAAGAATACACAGTGATCGGAACTGGTCCTGTTATAGTCATGGTGGGTCATGAAGGAGTCAAACTTCTTACCATTGTCTTGGAGTTTGTTTTAAGCCGTACAAGCTCTTCTTCAACCTCCATACCAAGTTTTTCTTACCTTTGACTTTGAACCCTTCTGGTTGCTCCATGTAGATTTCTTCATTCAAATATCCATGAAGAAATACAGTCTTCACATCAAGTTGTTCGATTTCCACATCCAAATTGGCAGTTATCACAAAAACAACTCTGATTGAGGACATCTTCACCATTGGTGAGAAAATTTCTTCGAAATCAACACCCTACTTCTAACTGAAACCCTTCACAACCATCCTAGCTTTATACCTTGGTTGTAAGCTTTGCTCTTCAGTCTTCAACCTGTATACCCATTTATTTTTCAGAGTACGCTTACCTTTCGGTAGCTGTACCAAGTCATATGTGTGATTTTTCGCAAGAGTTCATCTCTTCTTTTGTGGCCTCCATCCACATATCTTTCTGATCATGTGATATGGCCTCTGTGAAACTCTGTGGTTCTCCCCCGCCAGTGAGCATTACATACTCATGTGGGCTATATCTGGTAGAAGGTTGTCTTTGTCTAGTGGACCTTCTAACCACATCTTCTGGTGGTGGAACTAGAGGGCATCACCGATTGTATCATGGTGTTGCTCTTGCACATCTCCTCCGTGATTCTGATTTCTAGGAGAAGAAACTGGATCTACGTCATCAGGAACATATTAGTTTGATTCAGATTTCTCAATCTGCTTGGCATCTTCAATTGTCTGATCCTCAAGGAATACAACATCCCTACTTCTGATAACTTTCTTCTTTACTGGGTCCCATAACCTGTAACCGAATTCTTCATGGCCATAGCCCAAAAAGATGCATGACTTGGTCTTGTCATCAAGCTTGGATCGTTCGTCTTTTGGAATGTGCACGAATGCCCTATAGCCAAACACTCTCAAGTGTTTGTAAAAAATGTCTTTCCCAGTCCAAACTCTATCTGGAATGTCACCACCCAGAAGAGCTGATGGAGAACGGTTGATTAGATCAACTGCAATCCTCATTGCTTCACCTCAAAAGGATTTGGGCAGATTGGAATGTGACAACATACATTTGACTCGTTCACAAATTATCCTGTTCATTCTTTCTGGTACGCCATTATGTTGAGGGGGTTTTGGTACACTATTCTCAAGCTTGATTCCATGATCCCTACAATGTTGCTCAAATGGACCCTAGTATTCACCACCATTGTCAGCACGAACTCGTTTCAGTTTTTTTCCTGTTTCTCTTTCAACACTTGCTTGAAATTTTTCAAAGATACCCAGAACTTGATCTTTAGATTTCAAAACAAAGCACCAGACTTTTCTAGATAAATTGTCAATAAATGTGACAAAATATATTGCACCACCAAGACTTCTATCTTTCATGTAGCACAAATCAGTATGCACCAGATCTAGTGAATGAGATTTTATTGAAGGTGAAAAACTCTTGAAAGCAACTATGTGTTGTTTTCCAATTAAACAATCAACACAAGTTTGTAGGGGCATACTGGTTTCCTCTGGAAGAAGTTTCTTTCTAGTCAGAACTTCCAAACCCTTTGACTTAGATGTCTAAGCCTTTTATTCCATAGCTCAATGGAGGAACTTTTATCAATGACATTCACCTCTCCATTGGATAATCTGGCTTGCATCAGGTACAAAGAATTCTGCTTCTGTCCCTTAGCGACATTGAGAGAGCCTTTGGTGAGCTTCCATTTTCCTTCACCAAAGTGATTGTCATAGAGCATCATTAAGTTTGCGGTGGAAATAATATTTAACTGAATGTCAGGAATAAGTCTGACATTCTTGAGCACGAGTCTGCTTCCAATATCAATGTTCAATATGATGTTACCTATGCCAACGACCTCCGTCACACCATGGTTGGCCATTCTGACTTTACCAAAGCTACCACCGGTGTATGATGTGAACATATCACAATGAGGTGTGACATGATATGAAGCTTCTGAATCAATAATCCAGTCTGTTTGTTGGCATGCTGAACTAATACAAGCATCATCACAAATGATGACAACATCGCCATCAACTGCATCATCGGTAGTGTCTTTGTCACCGATCTTGTTTTCATTATTTCCATTCTTTTGATCTCTTTTCTTCTTTCTACAATCTCTCTCATAGTGATTCGGACCACCACAATAATGACATTTGAAGTCCTTCTTGGATTTGGACCTCCCCTTGGATTTGTCTCTTTTATTTTAAGAATCTCTGAACTTGCTCCTTTTCCGTTTGTCATTTTCAGCTACTAAGGCTTTTGACTCAGAAGAATGTTCTAGCTCCTTTCTTCTGGACTCTTCATTAAGAAAATAATCTTTGACCATCGCATAGTAGTTCACCATTTGGGGGTGATTCTTCTTGGCCGACCGACACCACAAGCGTGTCCCATTTGCCAAGTAACGAAATGAGCAGTAATAAAGCAATTACTTCATCATCAAGGGATATTTTCATTGTGGTAGATTGATTTATCAGACTCTGATACGCATTTAGGTGCCCCGTCATATTCGCACCTTCCGTGTATCTGAGCCGAACAATTTTTCTGATAATAGAAGCTTTGTTCAAGGCATTTTTTCTCTCAAACATGATATCAATATTTTTCCATAGAACATCCGCCTTTTCCTCATTAGCAAAATGATGGAAAATATTATGCTCAAGGAAACGCCGAATATATCCTACAGTTTTTCTGTGTAGAATATTCCACTCGTCATCACTTGTATCTTCGGGTTTGGCAGTATCACTGTTCAAGGGTAAATAAAGATCCTTGCAGTAGAGAAGATCCAACATACTCGGTTTCCAAATATTGTAGTTGGATCCATTGAGTTTGAACATCCCACAACAGATGTCGATTCCTCCATTTTTAATCCGCAACAACGTGGCTCTGATACCACTTGTTGGGAAAGAGTGCCAAAATAAATGACACCGGCACCGCGAAAATAGTAAAATATTTTCCCACCTAGCTGGATTAAAATTGGGAACTAAACCAAGAATACCAAATAATAGTGCAAGATGATAAAAATAGCACACAAGAATTTTTACATTGAAAACCTAAATCGGGAAAAACCACGAGACCGTAGTCCAGATAAACCCTCCACTAAATGTATAGTAGGCTTACAAAGTTTCTCCCTAAAATTGGGGGATACACAAATTATCTCAAGTTACTCAACTTGGAACACTCGAAAAAATAGGAATGCTATTTTTGGTGAGAATGAAAAATTACTACTAATTTTTCTCCATTTTCTTCACTCAAAACACACACTTATAGGAATCACTCTACTCTCTATTTTTCCTCTCTCTCAGCAATTGTTAATTGCTCTCTGCTTGGTGTGTTTGCTTCTTTTGCCCGAGGTGCCTTTTATAGGCAAATGAATGAAGAATGCTGCCAAATGCAACAAATATGTTTCAACAATTTCTACTACCTTTTCTACTATTTTTTCAAACTTTTTTTTAAAAAAGTTGCCCCCCATTTTGACTTTGCTAGTGAAAAAAGTTGCCCCCATTTTGACTTTGCTAGTGAGGTGGACTAACATAATTCTCTCAAAATTCCGAATTTGTGTTTTAATCATGGATTGTGATTGGTACCAAAAATCCATGATTCATAGAAAGATTCTGACTTTGAGGAAAATATCCGAATGTATAGTCTCGGATATCTTATCATAATCATGTTCATGAAATGACTATTTTATTGTTGTGTTAGTTTGACTAATTTTTATTTAAAGTTAAAAAATATAAAATTATGTTCCACAAATTTTATTTAATTTAATTTAAAGAAAAATGAACATATATTGATAATTTTCAATGTAAATAAAATTTAAAAAAAAAAAAAAAATATGTACATGGATATACACAATGAGCTCAAGGTGAATATTCCATTCAGCTTTGAGGAAAACTTAAGGTGCTAGGCTTCGAAACTTATATATGTGATGGCATTTGAAGGTATAATCTTGAGTAACATGCAAAGCGGAAATGACTCACAAATGTTTGGTTGATTTTTACTTTATTTCTTGTTGATATTATGCACTGGGAGAATTATAGTTATTTTAATTTGCCCACCAAATTATGTGTGTCTTTTACTTTGCTACTTAATTTTAAATTGTTCTACTTTGTCTCATGAAGTTTGCAAATTGTTGTACTTAGCCTATAATTTTCAAATTTATCCTACACTTTATGTGGATTGTCAGTAGCTAATACATGTCGAACAAATATTACATAAATCAGTTTTCTCGCAAAATCTCCTTATCTTTAGTTAATATACAAATATTATTAAATAGTATTAAATTCATCAATAAATCTAGGTTGTGATATCATTTTCAGGGATCACAAAATAAAATAATCATAAAAGTTAATGGGTAAATTTGGAAATTACAGGCTATGATACTATATTCGTAATGTTAGGCCGCTGCTGATGACACTCTTTCAGTATATAGTATATACTGATAATGTTGGATGTGTTTTACATGGTATACCTATTCAAAGTTGGACGTTGCTCATGCTCTTTCATATATATATATATATATATATATATATATATAGGATATAGATCAAATAGGTCCTCCTACTTGAGGTGAGTCCATGGGGACACATCCTAACCATAGATCAACAATTTTGGGTGGTCCAGATTTTTAGGGCTTTTTTATGTTTATTTTTTTGTTTCAGCAATTAAAAAGGGTATGGTGGTAATTTGGCACTTAAGAATCAGTTATTAAGATTTCATCCCCTCTTTCACGTGATTTCACCCACTCTTCACGCACACTCTCTCTCTAGCGTTTCAGTTTCAAAAAAAAATTCTCTGTTGCTTATGTAGTATAGGGTTGTTGCTTATGACTTGCTTATGTAGTTAATGTATATGTGATGCATGTGTAGTGTATATTCATTGCTTATGTAGTATAGGCTTATCGCTTATGTAGTATTGGCTTATCGCTTATGTAGTATGGGTTTGTTGCTTATGACTTGCTTATGTAGTTAATGTATTCGTGGTGCATATGTAGTGTATATTCGTTGCTTATGTAATATAGACTTGTTGCTTATGTAGTATGAGTTTGTTGCTTATGACTTGCTTATGTAGTTAATGTATTCTTGGTGCATACGTAGTGTATATTCGTTGCTTATGTAGTATAGACTTGTTGCTTATGTAGTATGGGTTTGTTGCTATGACTTGCTTATGTAGTTAATGTATTTGTAGTGCATACGTAGTGTATATTTGTTGCTTATGTAGTATCCGATTGTTGCTTATGTAGTATGGATTTGTTGCTTATGACTTGCTTATGTAGTTAATGGTATATAAAAGCATCATGACACATCTACACAAGCAACAAATTACATCTTCATAAGCAAACTTCGAACTGAAGTCAAGCTCTAGGCAAATTGTCTGCAACATTTTTCACACAATAGTGCGTTGAAGAAGAATGATGAATGATTTCTCACAGTAGTGCGTTGAAGAAGAAGAAAGATGAGATTTGTTCACGTTGAATTTGATGTGAGATTTTCATAGATTGTGTGATCATAATGTGAACAGAATCCCATGAATATTGGGTAATTTTGTAGGATGACTAATTTTTATATATATATATATATATATATATACCAACATTTATGAGACCACCTCATAGGGTAAGTCCATAGGGACCAATCTAGACACATATCTAGATTTTTAATGGTTGTGATTTAGAGCTAAAAATTCACATTAAATGTTGGTAATTAGAGAAAGGGATAAATTAGTCATCCTACAAAATTACCCAATATTCATGGGATTCTGTTCACACTATGGTCACACAATTTATCCAAATCTCATATCTAATTCAACGTGAACAAATCTCATCCTCCTTCTTCTTCAAACGTTGTTCATGAGAGAACATGAACACCACCCTCTCTTGTGTAGAACACATGCAATCCTTCCAAATCTCGTAGCAATTCAACGTGAACAATCATCCTCATTCTTCTTCAATGTACTACTGTGTGAAAAAAGTTGCAGACAATTCGCCATACTTGCTAGAGCTCGACTACAGTTCGAAGGTTGCTTATGAAGATATAATTTGTTGCTTGTACAAATATGTCATGGTGTTTTTTGATATATTAACTACATAAGCAAGTCATAAGCACCAAATCCATACTACATAAGCAACAAGTCTATACTACATAAGCAACAAGTCTATACTACATAAACAACAAATATACACTACGTATGCACCACAGATATATTAACTTCATAAGCAAGTCATAAGCAGCAAACACATACTACATAACCAACAAGCCTATACTACATAAGCAATGAATATACACTATGTATGCACCAGAGATACATTAATGATATAAGCAAGTCGTAAGCAACAAACCCATACTACAAAAGCAACAAGTCCATACTACATAAGCAACGAATATACACTACATATGCAAAACAAATACATTAACTACATAAGCAAGTAATAAGAAACAATCTTATGCTACATAAGCAACAAATATACGCTACACATGCAATACAAATATGATTAAACTACACATGCAATATGGTTATACTACACATGCGATATAATTAAACTACACATGAAATATGGTTATACTACACATGCGATATGATTATATTACATAAGCAATTAACAACAAAATACGCTGGAGAGAGAAAAAAACGTGAATATGAGAGATATGGGTTACTCAAAAATTGAAAGCATGTGCCGCGTGAAAGGGGGAAGGAATTGAACGTGATTGTGATTCATCAAATCTCAATAACTGATTCTATATTATAAAATGACCACCATACCCTTCTTAGTTGTTGAAACAAAAAAAATAAATATAAACTCCTCTAAAATTCTGGACCACCCAAAATTGTTGATCTATGGTTAGAATGTGTCCCCATGAACTCACCCCAAGTAGGAGGACCCATATGATCCATATCATATATATATATATATATATATATATATAAGAGAAATGTCATGGCCCATGTCTTTTGCCTACAATTATATAATTTCTCCTAATTTTGTCAATGAAAATACGAAATCTCCAAATTTAGTCTTTATTGTTGCATTGGAAAACATCATTGGTGGACCACTATATAATGATAGATTTGTGCATGTCTTATCAAATGCATATTTCAGGTATACAAGTGAAAATAGAAATCCCATTATTAATTCTTGTGAAAAGTCCAGAAGAATATCAAAATTCCCAAGTCATTTAGATAAATAAAAAGGCAAATAAACTTTTATTACTCCTTTCTTGGTTGGTGGTTTTCTTGAGTTTTTGTCACAAAAACTTATTTCCTTTGTCTTACACATTTTTAAGGAAATGAATCCCCTGGTAATGCTTTTTCATTTTTCTTGTGGCAGGACGACTTATGTTGGGTGCGGAAGCTATGATAGGCTTGAAAAATATGATTTTATTTATTGAATTTTACTAGAGTTACTACAGTACACTCTTGGTTTTACAATTGAATTTTACTTACTTCTCTCTTGTTACTTCAACTACAACATGCCTCCTATTTATACAATGCAATATACTATTCTAGAGATATTGAGATACAAAGGGGTAGTCAAAAATATTAATTGCTTCTTTTAATTTTCAAGACTTTATTCAACTTTCAAGGTCTTGACTTCATCTTCCAAGGCTTAAATATTTGACTCCATTTTTTAATGCTTGATCCCAAGAGTCAAGATTCCAAATTACTTTATTTTAACACCCCCTCTTAATTTGTAATCTTGAGTTGCTTCTTGAACTGTCTGAGTCTCGTTTGTGAACAAGACAAGTTCACTTGATTCGTAAATCTCTCTTAGTGAACGTGTCCTTCTTATAGGACTTTCATGATCAGATTCTTCCCCAATTCTTGGAGTAGGGACTTTCGGAACTTGCTCAACATTCTGAACTTGTGAGGAAACTTGAGATGTCGAAGGATCCTCATAAGATATTGAGTCAACGACTTGCTTTCCTTTCCAATCCCAAGTCGCAGTTTCATCGAAGACGATGTCTCGTGAAATTGTAATTTTGTTTGTATTAGGTCCAACAAGTGGTAGCCTTTTGACTCATCACTATAGCCAATAAAGAGAATTTCCTTTCTCATCAAATTTCTCACGGCTTTGTGAAGGAATATGGGCATATACTATGCTGCCAAAAACCCTGAAATGATCAACTTTTGGCTTTTGCTTGTACCAAGCTTCATAAGGGGTTTTATTTTGGACAGCCTTTGTAGGAGATCGATTGAGAATATACACTGCCATGTATACATCTTCTGCCCATTATAAATTTGGAAGCCCTTTGCCTTTTAGCATGCTTCTGGCCATTTCAACAATTGTGCGATTTTTTCTTTAGGCAACGCCGTTTTGCTGAGGGGTTCTGCTCACAGTCAGCTGTCTTTTAATCCCATTTGCCTTGCAACATTCGATGAAGGAATTATAGAGAAATTCTCCTCCGCGATCGGTCCTCAAAATTTTAATCAAGAAACCACTTTGTCTTTCAACAAGTGATTTAAATTGGAGGAAAGTAGAGAATGTTTCTGATTTTTGATTGAGGAAGTAAATCCACATCATCCTTGTGTAATCGTCCATGAAGAGAATGAAATATCTGTTATTTCCAGGAGTGGTAGTTTGCGTTGGCCCACAAATATCTGAATGAACAAGCTCCAACGGCACTTTTTCTCGCCATGAATTTTTTGGAAATAGAAGCTTGTGCATTTTTCCGTAAACACAGCCTTCACAAACTTGATTTATTTTTTGAATATCAGGAAGTCCAATCACCATCTTTTTCTCTTTGAGTAAATGAATACCTTTGCCATTAAGATGACCATGCCGCAAATGCCATAGATTTGACAAATCAGCATTTTCAACTTTCAGTGCACATTTTTCATTTAGCCGCATCATGAGAGAATATATATTATTTTCCATATCAATATTTACAATGACATCATTCATCTTTTTGTCGAGAATTTGGCACTTCCCGTCATCAAAGTGGAGAGAGAAATCTTTTTGAATAAGTTGTCCAATACTAAGAAGGTTGTGCGAAAGGTTTGGCACATAAAGAACACCAGTAATGAATTTTTTATTATCCTTACTTTGGAAAGCAATCGTGCCTTTTCCTTTTGCACTTCGTTGTGTGCCATCACCAAGAATGATTTGGGAGGTAATGTTCGGATTGAGATCCACAAAGGTATCTCGATTCCCGATAATGTGGTTACTGCAGCCACTATCCAAATACCACATGTTTTTGGATTCACAATTGGTACTTGAGTAGAACAAAATTTCGTCTTTAGATTGCTCCAAAAACTTGGCTTCTTCTTTTTCTTCTTCTTTTTTTTTTTGTTTTGAAACCAACAATCCTTTTGTGAATGGTTAGGAATTTTGCATATTTTGCATCTAAAGAAACAATCTTTAGATTCATGATTCGACTTTTTGCAAATAACACAAGTGGGATTATCAACGGAGCTTGACGATGACTTGCCTTTCCAATTGCTTGTCATTTCATTTTGCCTCCACTTGTCACTTCCCTTTTTGTAATTTGAGCCTCTTTTGAATATGCCTAGATTGCTCAAACTTGATTTTAATGCTGGCTTGGATTGAAAAGCTTGTTCGGTTGATGGATAGGCCGAACGATTGATTCTTTGCTCATGTGCAAGAAGCGATCCCGTCAACTCGTACATGGTCATTTTAGACAAATCTTTTGATTCTTCGATAGCAGCAGCGACATGATCAAACCTGGGAGGAAGACATCGTAGCACTTTTTCCACGACTCTTTTATCTTGGATTGTGTCTCCACAACTTTTTATTTGGTTCACGATCTCCGTGACTCGTGATGAGAAATCACGAACCGACTTCCTTTCGTCCATTTTGAGATTATCAAAATCTCTCCACAATGATTGAAGCTTCAAGGCAATTGTTTTTTCGGTTCCTTGAAATTCTTGCTTCAAAATTTCGCAAGCATCTTTCGCTTTTTTAACTCTAAAGATACGAGGAAAGATGGATTTTGCCTATACCTTGTTGAATGTATCGCAGCGCCATTGCATCTTTTTTCTTGAGCTCTTTTTGCAATTTTACTGAATTTTCTTCCTCTTCGGTTGGTTCTTCATCATCGATCACATCCCAAAGATCCAAAGAGATGAAGAATGTTTGCATTTGGCTACTCCAATAATCATAGTGTTCTCCTTCAAAAATAGGCACTTGACTTTTAGAATATGAAAATAAAGTAGATGCCATTTAGATCAACCGTTGCCTTAAAATCTGAAGAACACTTGACAAGATACAACTGGAGACTTCTGCTGTAGTGGATTATTTCCACAAGTAATGGACCTCTTTAGTTGATGAAAAAATATTGGGTGTACTCCACGACCAAAAGAACAAATTTTCAAATACTTTCTTGCTTCAAGACTGCCGTAGTGAGTTATTTTTGCAAACCAAAATGGATTTTGTCAATTTAATAGATTAGGATTTGTGAAAAAATGGTGTGAGGCAGAATGATTATTGAAATGCTTTGTATAACACAAAGCAGTTAGACACGGGCTGGAATGCTTTCTGCAACGGCTGGAATATTATTTTGATGAATTGTTTTTCCTTCGGCTCTTGATACCAAATTTGTTGGGTGCGGAAGCTATGATAGGCTTGAAATATATGATTTTATTGATTGGATTTTACTAGAGTTGCTACAGTACACTCTTGGTTTTACAATTGGATTTTACTTACTTCTCTCTTGTTACTTCAACTACAACATGCCTCCTATTTATAGAATGCAATAGACTATTCTAGAGATATTGAGATACAAAAGGGGTAGTCAAAAATATCAATTGCTTCTTTTAATTTTCAAGACTTTATTCAACTTTCAAGGTTTTGACTTCATCTTCCAAGACTTGAATATTTGACTCCATTTTTCAATGCTTGATCCCAAGAGTCAAGATTCCAAATTACTTTATTTTAACAATTTGTGTGTTGGTTGGCAAAATAGTGCAGTGGAGCCCATGATAAAAGGAATATCACTCTTTTAATTTGGAGGTTGGGGTCATGCTTCCCTACATTTGTCTTTCTTTTTTAACGAGTGTTGTTACACTTACACTAATTGACATATCTGAGAATTAGACGGCAAAATGGCCAACACCTTCCCAAGTGAGATGTATACTCCATCTTGAAGTTTTACAATGTCTTTCTTTGGTCAATGATCTCAATTTTAGTATCTCAAATGTTAACCATGTCTGCTTAATTCGGATGCTATAAACTATCAAATTTTCCAATGACAAGAAAATAGAACTCGTAAAAGTGTTGTGGTTAATGTGCATCGTGTCATGTTTGGCAATAGACAGGAATGAAACAATATCTTTTGACCTGTGAATTTTGATACACATGGTCCACAACATTTATCGTATCTAGGATTTCAAAGCAGATACAATAAATCATGTGTGGAATTTTTTGGTGAAGGCCGTTGGTTCACTCTTAGTATTAGAATGTTTCCATATATATTATCTATTTCATATCATCACTGTTGCTTTCAAGATGAAAATTGTCAAAATCTTCAGGGTTTTATGTTAATAAAAGAATAATTATCTGTAGACTTAACTTGATTGATGAAAAGTGTAATGTTCACAAAATTAAAGTTCCCACAAAACAAGCTGCAACAATGAGCTTAAGGAACCTATTGGGTGCAATTAGGTGGCATCCATATTTGAGATAATAGGGAGTCCCACTCATACATATTTGACTCGACTCATTTGAATCACATCCTCATAGTTCTCATCTCACGTCTCTTCTTTCATACAGGGAATAAGGCGTGCGACCAAGCGAGAAAGCAAAGGTGAGGAGAGTTATATTAAGTCATCAACAAACTAACATAACCCTACAACTCAATAACTCGCTATGTACCCCAAACCAAGTGGTCGCACCCAGTCAAGCATCTCTAGATCCCTCAATGAAATAAATAGAGAGCATGCTCAACTCACTCAAATATGTTTCTATATTCATGACTAGTCAAACATATTTCGACATAGTCGCCCGGGCTATGAATCATAGAACATAAGTGCGTTATCAACTTAATTCTTCCTCGGCCCCACATGCTAATTAGTTTGGTCTTGACAGCTTTCCTAGATATGCTCCGACAGACCAAATCACACATGACCATTGGATACATGCTAAAGTAGCATCATCAAGCTTACACCTCATGACATGGTCCAAAGTCCCAAAGGGTACAAAAAAAATAATACGGGCGCTGATGTGACGGGGCCAGGACCCATTCAAATACTTTCCAGGCGGTCGCCTCAAAGCACATGTAGTATGAATATATGCTATGATGGAGCTCTCACTCAATTTAGGCATGTCACGCTCTAGACATCATACAAACCTTAGTCCAGTCGCTATTCAAGCGCCCGACTTGCGTACTACTCGTAGTCACTCCCAAAGTGTCATACGATAGCTCACACATTTGGCTACAAAATGTGCTTTTATGAAGTTTGACATACTTCATAATCGATCAACTCGGATCTCATCTTAACCTCTAGTTAAGCGATCGTTAATTATGCTTATTAACCTTCCTCATCGCTCTAGCGAAGGCGATCATTCGCAAACATCCTTATGCGACATAACTTTTAAGTCTCATCCGCTTTCGCTCTCTTAGCGCTAGGCGATTGCCCGTGTGAGAGGGCCAATCAAAGCCTGGTGACAACTCACAAGTTCAGTACCAAACACATAATGAGAATCCAACATATCTCATTAATCACAATATGTTCTCAAAGGCCACATAAACAATTCTTACTTAATCCCTAATCACTCACATGCCTTTGGAGCATATCTCCAAACAAAGGCTCGTAAAAGGGATGAGCGCCCACACCGCTCGTAAGTATGCCCGAGAATAATATTAACTATGCGCAAAAACTCTTAAGTGAAGTAAAGCCTCGAGTAAATATGTTTGGTCTACCATCCATGTTTGGCGCCCAAACCATACACCAAAGTGGTTTTACCATCACAAAGACAACAAAATACATCATGGATGTGCGCGCAATGCGCATCATTTCAAGATGTCAAATTTGCCTCTAGCAAATCATAAACCAATCTTTTAAGATATCTAAGTATCCACATGTCGGCGTCACATTAGCGCATGGATCACTTCGATATCCACTCACCAATCACACTGCTAAGTCCAAGACATACTGAGTACGCACATAGCGCACATCAAACATTCGACAATGTTTACTTTAAATTAGGTAGCATTTCTTTTCATCTTCCGAAGATATCATTTCTTGACTAAGAATATGATCTTTGACCATGAAGTGTAAAATTAGCCAACACTGAGTGGCGAAAACTCCATGTTCTTTCCAGTCATCACATTTTTGCCATATACAATGAGATACAACTCTTACATATGTTCAGTGAATTAATTAACCATCGTAGGCGTATCAAAATGATAGCTCGATGAAATCAATGATGACTCAAGTCACAACTGGAGCTTCTTGATCAGCAATCAATGCGCTCTTACTCCCCTTGTTGAATTCATCGGGTGATCCACATAGATCTCGATTCAACTTTCACCGAACTATGTCAACATCAATCATCCAGGACTAACCAGGCATTTAAAGTGGAAATAATAGATAACATATCGCATTTAATTGAGGCAATCTCACTACTTAGGGAGAACATCTCAAAAAATTTACGCTCTTCTAACAGGCGTAAACATTTCGTCCTTAGTCGAGCTACACACATGTTAATCAACCCATCTATATTGCACTTGACCTTCCGAAACCACATATTTCAAATGGTCTTGCATCTAGACAGAAGATTAACAAGCTCTTAGACTTTATTCTTAGTCATTCCACTCATCTTTTCCTTCGCAAAAACTATCCACTTAGGGCATCAGGTGAAGTCACATATTCTATCGACTCATCAACATCCACAAAAGTAATTGTGAAGGATACCCACTCAATCTCATATAGATGATGGGGAATATTTTATATTCACTCCTTTTACTCATGAAATTTGAGAATCCTTTGCGTGTGAGACACTAGCTCCCACTGACTTAATGTCGCTCCCACTATCCCAACGATTACTAGATGAGTACAAAATACAACATCCTTGCTAGAGAAACGAGCGCCTCCTAAGGATCTTGCAACTCACATAGTTTCAAGATTTCTTATGACTTCACATGTGCTCAAGAAATCCCTTTGAAGGGAAACCTAAATCGTGCGACTTGATTTTCCACTTGAGAACACATATTCTCGAACTTACATAAGCACAAACCCACTAATTTGGGCTTGTTACCAAACTAAAGCTCATACAGGGTTGAAGAATCATTTGGAGACACATATTTTATGATGTAGGCAACAACAAAACACACAAATCAATTTGCGCCATCATAAATCTAACTATTTTGAAGTGATTGTCCCTTCTTCACGAGCTAATATAGCTGCAAAGTATTTAGAACCATCATTCAACTTGCAATTTTATTTCCTTCAACTGTGTGTCCAAACTAATTAGACACACTATTTTCGCTCCCTATTAGCACATCTCCATCTGTTAAGAATCGCTCAAAATAATTTGGCGCTTCTAACTTATGAGAGTGAGAATGTACTAAATTATAGCGTAAATGGCAATGAAAGAAAATATAATGCGTTAATTTGTGCCTCCCACTCACAAGTCTGCACTCAATTTAGTGGACTTAGCTTTTTAGGAAAAGTAGTCATCTTACATTCTTCCAGCAGACTTATCCCGCTTGAAAAAAAAATAATGCGAGAGGAGATTGACTTTAGCGAGTTAGACAATAAAGCCTCCTCGAGCTAATACAGTCGTCCTCCTAACCTCACGTACCACGATATCATTAGAAGATCTAAAAGAAATACTATCTAAAGCCAAGCATCGCAAAGAAAGATAGACAAGTCTTGTCACTCAATAAATATCTTACATGTGCATTTATCCAAGTAAGACTATATCGGCACATCAAGTTGCTCACACCAACTGTTGAGCTTGAGGTGACTCTTTTTAGCCTCCTCTTGTGCGCTCTATAGCTGCACAACTCGATAATAGTCATACACATTTGCTCAATCTCAAAACCACATGCTAAGTCACCAATATCTACAATCCACCCATGGAGAGATTTGGAAATATTAGCGAAAAATTAAGAGAACAAATAAATAGTCAAACTTCATCTCAATACAACTATGAGCGAAGTTACCAATCTCATAAGTGCACTTAATATTTGTTGATACTTAATTGCCTCATTCAATAAGGTGACACGACTTATTGTCACTTTATGGATCAATCTATAGTTCTAGTTTTAGCTTTTGCTCTTGTCAAGCTACATTATGCTTGTTCCAATATTCACCCGAGTTGGTTTATATCGGTCAGCACAAGCGACAAGTGCACACACTTGTATATTTCTCAACTTTTTATAATCAGCCTCTAGCTAGGCGATTTTCATTAATATTACACACAAGTAACTAACATCTTTAATTCAACTCAAATAGCGAATTTGGATAACTAAAGTTTTTACTTGGGAATAAGCTCATATTCCAAAAATAGCGCTTAAAATCTTTTATTAAATTTGCAGCTTAAACAAATTAAAGCGCAAAATTTATTCTTGATCCATAAGTATATCATCGGCATCGCAAATGTGATTATTTCGGGTAATTAAGTTCTCACATTTGCGGCTTAAACAAATAAAGCGCAAATACTTTTTTTAATCCACAAAAATATTTATCTGCTTAAGTCGCGACAATAGTGGATACTTTGTCTATTTTCATGCTAAATTGGCTAAACAAAAGTTGGTGAGTTTGGTCTAAAAACACATTTCAACAAATTGCGCAAACAATTAGGTACTGATCTAAAAGTTTTATTCTGGATCCAAGTAATATTTATTATTTTCTTCAATTCAATGAGATCGAAAATTTGCCACCATGGCTAGTAATCATCTCCCACCGAATTGAAGATCACAATAAAAATTACCGATCCATGAATAAAGTTATCAAAGTCCATAAATATATCATGCATGCATCTATTCGATATAAGCGGTGTTCTAAAAATCCCCAGGCGGCCGCTGAGGGGCCTAAGCGTGGCGGCCACCAAGCGCCGGATTTTTGCCTCAGCGAAAAAGGCGGTCCAGTCAGGCGGCGCCTGGCGCTTAGCGGCTTAGCGCCTCCCTAGGCGGCCTAGCGGGGGCTAAGCGGTCTAGCGCCCTATATGTTTTTTTTTCGAAATGCTAGCAAAACGACTCCAACTAGTGAAAGTAGCACCAACAACTCCAAAATTAGTTTAAGTGAAATTGAATATATATAATTTTCTTAATAAAAAAATGAAACAAAATTTTAGGTCCTGAAATCTTTCCATTGATAATTTGATATTATATAAATCAATGCAATATTTGTTAATGTATTGTATTTTAGATGATTTATAGTTTTATTAGATTATTGGTGTTGAATTACTTTAAACTTTAAAGCTTAAATATTAGATATGTTCAAAAACAATTTAAATATCATTTATTGTTATGTAGTATGAGAATTATTCATAAAATTGTATATATATTTAAGGCTCGCCTAGTCCCCGCCTAGGCCTTTCTAGGCGCTAGCCCCTGTCCGCCGCTCCCGACTAGCGCCAGCGCTTTTAGAACATCTTTGGATATAAGTAATTACGAAAAAATAATATAGCCCCCATGGGCGACATTGACATATGGTGCATCATGTGGAGAAAATTTAGACGTATGGTGGTAAAACAAAAAATATCCTCGTAAATAGACCTATTTAGATGAGGTTTATCTAGAAACCTCTCCCATCGGGACTCTAACTGATACATGGGATTGAGACATATATTGATATCTCTCCTTACAATCAGATTAGGTCATTATATCTTCCCTACATAGAAAGAATAATATCTCTCCTAAAATTTCTCTCTACGGTTTTCTTCTTGGAGTATCACCAAAGTTCTCCAAGGGTTTAAGGTGTGCATATCCAAGTAAATAATTCTAGTAATTATTTACACCAACGAGAAAGGCGGTTCATGATCTTGTTCGTGGTTCAACAAATCTATGGGGTTTGTTCGTTGCTCGCGATTTAATCAAGAGGAGGCTTGGAGATGGCTTAATCATGGATCAAACGGAGGCTTGTAGACGGGCTTAATCCTGGCTATGTGGATCGACAGTTCCGCTGCAAATAGGTATATTTGATCCACCCTATATGTGCAAATATGTGATTTGTGAAATTTATGTTTCGACCCATATTTGCTAACAGAACCAATTAGAAAACATATATGATTGGAATAATGTTATGGGATTTTCCATATTCTTTAATTATTCCTCTATTTTTTTTCATTTCAGAATTATCTCTCTACCTTAGTATAGAAGTCTGAATATTCTGTCAACTTTTGCATAGACTAAAATGCCTTTCAGATGAATGGCAAAAATTTAATTTTCTTGTGTTATGATTAATGCTTCAATAAAACTTACCAATATAAGGGAGTCTTGTGTGTGTGCGCTTTTGATAATTGTGTGCATGTTTTTGATAATTGTGTGTGTTTGGTTGCATTTGGATGGAAGTGAATAGCGCATTGTAAGGGAGTCTTGTCATGTTTGTGGTCATGATGTGCTATAAACTCCACTATTATGTCTCACAGAATATGTTTCTTTTAATTTTAGTACCTAATCCTACACAATTCTTTCTTACATATATATTATACACAAATATATTATTTCTACATCCAACTTTGACTGATTTTACGAATCTTTCTCTAAAGCGTTTTCCATATCGTACTGTTCTCTTATTCATATTTTTCTCGGGCATCGTTGGAAAGATTTCCTTTAGATCCTCTTTGCTTCTTGTAGCTACACTCGTTTTTGATTGAAATTCTTTTCTTTTTCCGATTCTTCTATGTGATTTTTTTTGGCAAGGAAGCGGGTCGCTTCTTCTATCCTTTTGTGCATCTTAAAATCACACAAACACACATATCGTCACATATTATAAAGGTATACTAATTACATATAGATTTTTTGTTAATTCTCAGGTTTAGTCTTGGGAAGTTACAAGAGAGAATGTTATTGCCCAAGTTTTTCCTCATTTGTCCTTCCTATTGTTCTAATAATATTTGTTGTGATAAATAAGGTCTTTTAGTTTGTTGGCAAATGGATTATGGCCATTGAGTTAAGTTTTTATTTTGATAAGCTACTTGGAGTAAGTCTTCATTTTTTTATGTATATGTTATCGGATGATGACATTTGAATAATCATCTTATCCTTTTGAAGTTGGTTTTTCAGCATTATTTATTAAAAAGTAAAAGTTGATCAACATGTGATACCTGCACAGAAGTTATGAAGTTTTGCAAGGAAATGATAAGATTCATGTGATGGTGTGGTTGATCACTTAGGTATGTGTATATATATTTCTTAGAATACTTCTATTTACATAAGAATTTGAGTTTGCAGGCCTAGCAAAGGGACTATTCATGTATGTACACTTTTTTAGTCTAAGTGGCTACGAAAATCTAGAGGGGGGTAAATAGATTTTCTCGATTTTCCGATTTACACCCCCTTTTAGAATATGAAAATGATGAATAAATATAAGTGCAGAAAATAAATTAACACACAATGATTTATAGAGGTTCAATCCACCTAGGGCCCTAATCCTCTACCACCCGGTATGTCCGAATGGATTTCGAAAAGGAAAAAGTTTATTGATACCAAACAAATACAACATTTACCTTTAAGAGTACTACACTCTTCTTACAACACCACTTATGAAGATTACCACAATCTTCTAACTCAAAGAGAACTAAACTCTTCTTCACCTCGAAGAGCACCAAAATCTTCCAACACCTCGAAGAGCACCAAAATCTTCAACACGAAAAGCACCAAGCTTTTCAATCAATCACACCTCTCATCAACCAAACGCGTTCTTGCCAAAGGAACACTAACAAGGATTTCTTATTTTGGTTGATGTTACAAATATAATCAAGATTATACTTTAAATGAAATTACAACTCAAAAGTGCAAGTGTAATCAAGAAGAAAAGCCTAGTAATCAAGATGTAAAAGTGATGTGCTATTACAACAAGAATGTTGAAAATGAAAGCTTAAAAAGTTTGTTGATTTTCTTGTTGTGTTGTATACTTGTGTTGTATTTTGATCCTTCAAGTATTCAGGTATTTATAGGAGAACTCTTGAATCTTAATACCATAGGCTCCTCATTGGAGATTAAAATCTGTAAAAAAATTGCATATCAAATGGAGAAAATAGTTATTAGAAATCAATCTCATAATTTCATGAAAAGTTGTCTGATTGCAACGGATAGTTTCTACTGATAAAACCTTAGGTCGACCGGTCGACCTCTAATATGAAAATGATGTTTGAAATATAAAAATATAAGTTAAACAAGGGGTCAGACCGATTCGGGGGGTTGGACCAGTCGACCAGGGTCCGACCGGTCGTCCACCCCTTGGACCGGTCTCTCATGAGTTTTTATGAGTCAGAAGCAAAATGCAAGAATTCGGGCACCGGTAAGCCATGATGTTCTCTGTTTTGACAAACTTTCAGGTATGGGTTGCCCTATAACAGAGGTGCATTGTCCGATTTTTGTCAAAAATAAAAAATTCAAGAAATACTCCAACAAATTTGTAAAAATCATTTAAATTTTTTTGTAGTATCTGGATAATATTAGGGGACATTATTTAGGAACAAACTCAATAATATGAAATCATCAAATTACGATAAAAACATTTATCTAACGCACTTTCTCTTCAATGTGCTCAACAAAGAAACGTGTTCAAATTTGCAGTCTCAAGACTTAATTTTACAGGTAGTTGAGAGGTTATATGTACTTGATAATGTGTATCAAATTTTGTTTACATATCTTATAAACTCTTAACTCATTCAAATCCCTGTTTCAAAATTATATCTTCTCCAAAGGCTCGTACTATTTTGTAAAACAGTTTACAGGGGAGAGCAAATGAAATTTACATCACCGATCAACAATGCATCAATTTTTTTTATTTGGAACATGAAATTGAGTCGAATTCTCTTTAGATTGTAAGTCCTCTTTAAATTGGTTCATTCATATTTTATTTTTATTTTTTGTTCTCTTGATATACATTCATGATTTTGTGAAAAGAAATGGGTCTTATAGGCAAATTCTATGACTGTTAGTTGAGTCAAACTTACATGTACAATGGTGAGATTCATCTTATTTGTTAGTTGGTGTTGATGAATTATTTATCAAAGATTCTAATAGTTTGATTCATCACTATTAAAATGTGACAATATAATAACTATATTGTCATGCAAGAAATCAATCAATCATGTCAATAGATCCAACAAGCCCAACAATAAATTAAAAGTCATTCACAATTTATGTAAGAAATAACTATACTCCAATCATTTATATTTACACAATTATCATATTTTAAAGATTAAAACAAGATTGTTAGTCTTCAATAACATCATTACTTTGCTGGAAAATTTTGATCTAATAATACATATCTAAATTCCATCAGATAAGTTAAAAGTTTAATACCTAAGCACATCCTAAAAAGAAATGGAATTAAACAAACGAATGGTTATAAAGGATGCATTAGAACCGTGTGGAAGACAAAATTGAATACATTTTGTGGAGGTCAAAGATTTGAACAAAACAAAAATGATGTATAAATTCTTCTTCCCATGCTTATTTGTTAAATATAATTATCGTTTTTTACAATATATTTATAAGTTTAGAGCAAGTTGTACAAATATTTATGAAATTGTTCTAAAAGTGAAAGAATGCAGAATGACTAAAAATTCAAAGATCGCATTGAATTATATATGTAAAACAAATAGCGAGCATTAACAAAGACTAATAGAAATATTGTTGTTGGGAAATTTATTGTTTAGATTTTGATGAATGCCATGTAAAACTTAGACTAGAAAGTTGGCACCCCATTTTCCTTGTAATTTGCATGGTAATAGATAGGTGTGCATTGAGTCAAGTCAAGCCACCTATGCCTGGATATTCAAGAAGTCAATCAAGACTAGAATGAAGACTACCGGAAGCGGTGAGTGTGGCAAGGAAGAGATGTCTAGAACTTGATGAAGGAGTATCATTGTGATACAACCTGTATGAAGAGTCGGTCAAGTCAACCAAAAAGAAGCCAAGTCGAGTTGAAGTGATGATGAGTCTTTCAATCATTGGAGCAGACTCAAGTCACCCGGGAAGTTAGAGAACCGCAATCAAGTCAAGACGACTAAAAGAATCCGTTGTACGTAAGTCAAGAATATTACCTAAACAAGTAATACTTCCATGCCGCCATGTCTTAAAGTGCTCGATCCCCGAAAGCGTGCAAAAGGAATAAACCTATGGAAACATCTTGCACCTCGTGTCGACTCGAAAAGTCGAACATTCATTTAATATGAGGAAATGTCAACATCAAGGATCGCAACAAGACAAGCCAACGAACACAAGTAACTTTTGAAAATCAGCCTATCTCTTCAACGGGCAGATTTTTGAAAGTTCACTATAAAAGGCTGAGGAATCACTTTGAGAAAAGGTTACCTTGCATACCTGAGCATTCAAGCAATTATTCATCAGAATCGCAAATTATTCTCAAGTTATTCAAGCAAAATCCTCAAGCCTAACTTTCGAAGGAAATCGATCCAACACCAAGCTGTGAAGGAAAGACAAGTTCAAACTGTTGAAGAGGAAACTTTTCAAGAATCAAAAGGGGTCTACATTCCAAGGAGGATTGTAGAAAGGTTCAAGGTCGAACCAGTCTCAAGTTATTGGAGGGCTTCGTGATCAAATTCAAGAAGCTTGAGCAAGTGAGTCAAGTAGCAAGGCGGTTGCCCCTGTGAAGAAGTTTCGAGCCGGACGAGAAGCCAATTTGTGTGACCAAGGCATCTCGCACTCGATCCCAAAGGATCAAGTCATTTGTGTGATCAAGACTTGTATCCGGACTCGATAACCACTTTGTACTGACGATTAATACTTAGTGGATTCCTCCAGGAGTTGGAGAAGAGAGGAGTAGAATAATTACCCCATCTTTGAACCTCTATAAAAATTATTGTGTCATTTACATTTCAAAGATTTAATTACGCACATCATTTTATATCTGTTGATAATTTGCTATCCAACTGATAATTAACAAAGTGCTAAAATCAAGTGTTTAAAACAAACTTAAACCAAATTCAAGGGTGTTAAGTCTTCTGCTGAAGATCTCATCACATCCAAGTTAAGGTTTAGACTAAACAACTTAGTTATTCAATCAAATGACTCAATCGAGTCTGTTTGAGTAGCTAACTCTATTTGGTTAACTAACTTAGCTGTCCCTCAAGGACTTAGCTGTGTATTTAACTCTGTAATATTTTAAAAGGACTAAAATCGAAAAGTTGGTAAGGTTTATTAAACCTCCCCTTCTAAACCTTACACTCACCTCTTGGGACCTACAAGTGGTATCAGAGCGGTTGGTTCATTGAGCCTTCCGCACTGGTTACTGAACTAGATCTCCAATCTTTCAAAAAAGCTTTTAACACTTTTTCTTTCAAAAGCCATTTTTAAACAACAAAGTTATCATCATGGAAGCAAATTTGACACGCATTTGACTAGAAAATACGTATGCAGGCTCATCTATCAACTTTACATGATGAGATGTGGATAGTGATAGAGGATGGACCACTGCAAATAATGAAGGTGAACACAGCTGCAAGGAGAGCTGTTGCAGCTGAAGGAGAAGAGGCTGCTACTCCTAGACCATCTATGGTTAAAAAACCAAGAGCGGAATGGACAAATGATGACAGAAAAAGATACAACATACACAATATGGCCAAGGATATACTTTACAAGACTTTGGACAAAGCCATGTTCAACAAAGTCAAATCTTGCAAGACAGCCAAACAAATCTGGGATAAATTAACTTTAATTTGTGAAGGATCGGAGCAAATTAAGGAAAATAAGTTATCTGTTGCTGTACAAAAATTTGAAAATTTTAAAATGCTTGCAGGTGAAACCTTGGATCAGCTGGATGCTCGATTCACTGATATTACCAATGAACTATCAACACTTGGGAAAGAATATACACAGAAGGAGATGTGTATGAAGATTCTGAGAAGCCTCCCAGCTGAATGGGAAATGAAGGTCATGGCCCTGAGACATTAAATGAACCTCACAACAACATCCAATCATGAGCTATTCTCAGACCTCAAAGCCTATGAGTTTGAGCTGAGAAGAAAAGATTAAGAGGAGACAGTTGTACCCAAAACAGCTGCACTTATAGTCAAGGATAGGAAGAGAGCTGAGGTCAAGAAAGCCATTGACCAGGAGGAAATTGCCTTGATGGTCAAAAGATTCAACAAGTTCTTTAACAAGAACTATAAAAGAAACAAGGGTGAATCCTCCAGGAGACATTCAGCTTCCTCCAAGTCAAGGAAAGACAGGCCACCCAAGAGAGCTGAGCATCAAAAAGTCGAATATCAAAGAGCTGACAACTCAAGAAATGAAATAGCTGACCAAAAAGTTGAAAACCTGTGTTGGAATTTCAGACAACCAGGACATTTTGCTATTGACTGTCCATATCCTGTAGTCAAGTTTGGGTATAGGTTGGTTGGATCATCTTACACCACTAACCCCTCAGGACCCAGGCAAGTTTGGGTACCTAAAAACTAATTTCCTTGATTGCAGGTTCAAGGAACAACTGAGTGCCAACGAACCTGGTACATGGATAGTGGTTGTTCCAAACACATGACAGGAAACAAGAAAAATCTGTCAAAATTCAAGGAGATTAGAGGCGCAAAAGTCATATTTGGAGGAAATGAAGCTCCAGGGGAAATAAAAGGCACTGGATCCATCAAGAAAAATTGATTAGAACTCACAGATGTTGCATATGTTGAAGGCCTCAACTTCAACCTGTTAAGTATCAACCAACTTTGTGACAAGGGCTATAATGTTGGATTCAATATGGGAGTGTGCCAAATCAAAGACACTGAATCAAATGAAGTAGTGTTGCAAGGATCCAGACAAAAGAACATGTATGTGATAGATTGGTCGACTGCCACACCAAACACTTGTCTGCTAGCAAAGAGTACAAATTAATCAAGTTGGTGGGCACAAGAAGTCGAGTCATCCAATTTCAAGACAATCAACAAGCTTGCAAGGAGTAATCTTGTGGAAGGATTGCCAGACTCAGTGTACAAGAAGGAAAGTGTTTGTGATGCATGGCAGATGGGAAAGCAAATCAAATCATCATTCAAAGAGAAGTCTAGTCCATCTTCAACAAGGATATTGCATCTGTTGCATATGGATCTATTTGGTCCAGTTGAGCCAGCCAACATAAGTGGGAAGAAATACACTTTAGTAGTGGTCGATGATTATTCAAGATATACATGGACAATCTTCATGTATAAAAAGAAGGAAACTTTGCAGAAGTTACCTCAACTGATGAAAAGAGTTCAAAATGAGAAGAGTCAAACCATTATAAAGATAAGATCTGATAGAGGAACCGAGTTTGTCAATGGGATAGTTGTAAGTCCAAGCGGCTACGATAATCTAGAGGGAGGGTGAATAGATTATCTCCATTTTTTGATTTTACCCTCTTTTTCGAACCGAATGCTCAAAGACAATAATAAAAGTGCGGAATGTAAACAACACGCGACGATTTAAAGAGGTTCAACCTACCTAGGGCCTAATCCTCTACCACCCCAGTATATCCGGGATGGATTTCAAAAAGAAAAAGAATTTTATTAATTACCAAAATTAATACAAACTCAAATTACAACAACACCTTGAAGAGTACCACACTCTTCTTCAACACCACCTTTGAGATTACCACAATCTCTTCTTGAAGATTACCACAATCTCCAATGGCACCTTGTGAAGATTACCACAATCTTCAACCTTGAAGAATACCAAATTCTTCAACACCTCGACAAGAAGATTACCACAATCTTCTCAGACCTAACACCTAGATCACCCAAGTGTGTTTATACCACAAGAACACTCACAAGGATATCTTGTGTTGAATGATGACCAAAAATCAAGATTACAACTCAATAATAAATAATACAATTTGAGTGCAAGTGTATCAAGAAATGAAAGCCTAGACCTCAAGATGTGAAAGTGATAAGCTAGGCAAATTACAACAAGAATAATAACTATGAAGAACAAATATTTGCTTGAAGTGTATCTTGTTGTGTTGTATCTTAATTGTTGTGTTGGTTGCTCCAAAACTTCCTCTATTTATAGGAGATGATTGATCAAGCATAGGCTCATCTTAGGGATTGAAAATCTACAGAAAAATACAATTAAAATCAAGAATATAGCTGTTAGAAATCAATCCCACATTTTAAGGAAAGTTTGTCTGCTGTCAAACGGTCAGAATTTTGCTGTCAAAAGATAGGGCGACCGGTTATACAGAAATAGACGTTTGAAAAATATACAGTGTTGGGAAATTATTTTGTAGATTTTGATGAATGCCATGCAAAACTTAGAATAGGAAGATGGCACCCCATTTTTGTTGTAAATTGCATTGTAATAGATAGGGCTAGTCGAGATGAGTTAAGTCAGCTATACCTGAACATGCAAGAAGACAATTGGAGACTAGAAGGAAGACTCTGCTGTGAGGCAGCTGAGTATGGCAAAGAAGAGAAGATATGAACTCGACTGAAGGTGCAACTGAGAGGCAGCTAAGTGAAGTATCAGTCAAGTCAATTCAAGATAGCCAAGTCTCAAGTTGAAGTGACAGAAGAGTCATCCAATGATTGGAAGCTGACTCGAAGTCGCCTGGGGAAGTCAAGAAAATACAGTCAAGTCGAGATAACTGAAAGAGATCCGTTGCACAGAAATCAAGAGAATTACTTAAACAAGTAATACTCCCACATCGTTTTTCTTAAAGTAAAGTTCGAAGCGTGCAAAAGGAATAAACCAATGGGAGGCATCGCACCGTGTTTAACACCGAAAAGTCAAGAATCATTCATACGAGGAAATGGCAATTCCAAGGATCGCAACAAGACAAGCCAACGACCACAATTGACTTTCAAAAATAAGCCTATCTCTTCAACGGCAGATTTTTGAAAGATCACTATAAAAGGCCGAGGAATCACTCCGAGAGAAGGTTACTCGAACCAAAACATTTTAAGCAAACATTTGAATCAGTAAAAAAAATATTCTCAAGTCATTCAAGATTAATCCTCAAGCCTACATTACGAAGGAAATCAATCCAACACTCACCTGTGAAGGAAAGACAACTTCAATCAGTTGAAGAGGAAACATTTGAAGAATCAAAAGGTCTACATTCCACGAAAGATTGTAGAAAGGTTCAAGGTCGAACCAAGCTTAAGCTATTTGGAGGGCTTCGTGATCAAATCCAAGGAACTTAAGCAAGTGGGTCAGAGTAGCAAGACACCGCCTGCGTGAAGAAGTTTCGAGTCGTACGAGAAGCCAATTGTGTGACCAAGGCATCTCCAGACTGAGTCCCAAAGGATCAAGTCAGCTGTGTGATCAAGACCTGTATCCGGACTGTTAACCACCCTATATATTGATCAATACTTAGTGGATTCCTCTAGGATTTGGAGAAGAGAGGAGTAGAAGAATTACCCCATCTTCGAACCTCTATAAAAACTTATTGTGTCATTTACATTTCAGCACTTTAAATTTCTGCATCTTATTTTTATATCTCATTGATATATTTGATATCCAATTGATAATCAATCGAGTGCTAAAACCAAGTATTAAAACAAACTTAACCAAATTCAAGGGTGTTAAGTCTTCCAATGAAAACAAATCACAATGAGTTAAGTCTTTAGTCAAAACAGCTGAGTTATTCTATCAACAGTTTAGTCGAGTCTATTGAGTGACTAACTCTGCTGATTAACTAACTTAGCGGTCCATCAAGGACACAGCTGTGAAGTATTAACTCTGTATATCTGAAAAGACTAATTTGAAAAGTTGGTAAGGTTTATTCAACCCCCATTCTAAACCTTACACTCACACCCCTTGGGACCTACAAGTGGTATCGAGCGGTTGGTTCATTGAGCCTTCCGCACGGTTACTGAACTAGATCTCCAAATTTTTCAAAGCTTGTTTTAGTACTCAATCTTTCAAAACTCTTTTACTCAGCAAATTTATTATCATGGAAGCAAATTTGACACGCATCCCTATGTTCACAATTGAAGAATTTGATGATTGGAAAATCCATATGTGCTCATCTATCAAAGATTACATGATGAGATGTGGATAGTGATAGAGGATGGGCCTCGCAAATTTTAAAAGTGAACACAAATTTTGTAAGGAGAGTCGCAAATTTGAAGGTGAAGAGGATGTTGCTATCGTGACAAACCATGGTTGAAAAACCAAGAGCCGAATGGACAAATGATGACAGAAAAGATATAACTTGGACAATGTAGCCAAGGACATTCTTTACAAAACCTTGGACAAATCTATGTTCAACAAAGTCAAATCATGTAAAACGGCTAAAGAAATCAGACAAGCTAACATTGATTTGTGAAGGCTCGTGAGCAAATCAAGGAAAATAAACTATCGGTTCTGTTTGTACATAAATTTGAGAATTTTAAAATGCTCACAGGAGAGACCTTGGATCAACCGGATGCTCGGTTCACGTAAATTACCAACGAGCTATCTCGCACTTGGAAAAGAATATACACGAAGGAAATGTGTATGAAGATTCTAAGAAGTCTCCCAAATTGAATGGGAAATGAAGGTCATGGCATCGAGACATTCCATGGACCTATCCAAGACATCCAACCATGAGCTATTCTCGGATCTCAAAGCCTACGAATTTGAAATGAGAAGAAAAGACTAGGAGGAGACAAATTTGTGCCCAAAACAAATTGCTTCTAATTGTTAAGGATGGCAAGAGAGCCGAGGTCAAAGAAGTCATTGACCAAGATGAAATAGCCCCGATGGTTAAAAGGTTTAACAAGTTCTTCAATAAGAACTATAAGAGAGGCAAGGGCGAATCCTCCAGAAGACACTCAGCTCCCTCCAAGTCAAGGGAAGATAGGTCAACCAAGAGAGCAGAGCATCAAAAAGTTGAATATCAAAGGGCTGACAACCCAAGAATGGAAAGAGCTAATCAAAAGGTTGAAAATCTATGCCGAACTCGCAGACAACCAGGTCACTATGCCATTGATTGCCCGTATCCTGTAGTCAACAAATACAGGAATGAAGAGGAAAGAAAGGTCTTCAGAGAAAGAAGACAAGAAAAGAAAAAGGCAATGTTGGCTGCAGAGACTGATGAGACAGCCAAGTCAAAAGACACAGATGATTCAGAGAGTAGTGAAGCTGACTACTCAAGTGACTCTGAAGAAGAAGCCTTGATCTGTTTCATGGACAAGGAACAAGACCAACCTGACCAAGAAGATGAGGTACACTCTAATTCATCACACTCAGATTCTAGTGATAGTGATTGTGACACACACACTTCATCACCCACTGATCTTTATCCTCACACACACTACTAAATGAGGAAAACAGCCTACTCAAAAGCAAAAACTCTCAGCTGACTAAGGAGCTGAGTACTCTAAGTCAAATAGCGATGAGAATAAAAGTCTAAAGGTGAAAATGCTAAGTTAATAGCAAAAATAGTCGCTATAGAAAAGAGGAGAATGACCTCAAAAATGTGATTGCCTCATTCTCTAAGGCATCTAAATCCTTGGATGACCTTATTATGAGTCAAAGAGAATGTGGAGACAAGACAGGCTTAGGATTTAATTCCTCTATGCTATGTCAAGCTCCAAAATTGATTTTGGAAAAAAGATCTTCAAGTAATGAAGTATCTCAAAAAACCAAAACTCCAAATGGTGCACACACATTTATTCCAAAGCACAATCACAAGCAAACCGGCCTTGGTTATAAAGGAAAAGGAAAGTCGCCAAACTGAGTTGAGTGTCTTTGAGAGGACAAATTGAGAAGAAATCCAGTTGAGTTTCTCAAAGAAACTCCAAATAGGAAATACTCAGAAAGAAGAAAAGATCTACCAAAAGTCCCTTAAATTCTATAAAAGAAATATATATGATGGGAATGGTAGAAACTACCCAAGCCCATGGTGATTGGAATAATGTGAACTATCAAAGAAAGATCCGTGGAATATAAGCTTCTAAGTGGCAAAGGCCTAGAACTCAACAAAAGCCATTCCAGAGAAATAAGGGCTTTTACCAAAGACACATATGCACCAAGGCACTACACTCGAGATATCATGACCACCCAAAGAAGGAAATTGCTAAAACACCTACACAGCATACAGCAAAAGAGACAATCGTATGAACCTAAAACCCCAAGCAATTTGCCAAAATTAATTATGATTATGGCACGATAGATGGCAACCCCTTAGAGTCAAATCATTTGGCTATAGGTTGGTTGGATCATCTTACAATACTAACCCCTCAGACCTGCACAAGTATGGGTACCTAAAACTTAAGTTCCTTGATTGCAGGTTGAGCAATGAGTGCCAAGGAACCTGGTACATGGATAGTGGTGTTCAGGCACATGAAAGGTAACAAGAAAAATCTATCAAAATTCAAGGAAGTCAGAGGTGCAAAAGTAATATTTGGAGGAAATGAAGCTCCAGGAGAAATAAGAGGCATTGGATCCATCAAGAAAAATGGATTAGAAATCACAGATGTTGCATATGTTGAAGGACTCAAATTCAATCTGCTAAGTATTAGCCAACTCTATGACAAAGGCTACAATGTTGGATTCAACATGGGTATATGCCAAATCAAGACATAATCGAATCCAATGAAGTTGTGTTGCAAGGATGCACAAAAGAACATGTATGTGGTAGATTGGTCAATCGCAACACCAAGCACTTGTCTACTAGCAAAGAGCACATCCGAATCAAGTTGGTTGGTTGTGGCACAAGAAGTCGAGTCACCCGAATTTCAAAACAATTAACAAGCTTGCTAGAAGCAGTCTTGTAGAAGGACTTCCAGACTCAGTATACAAGAAGGAAAGTGTATGTGATGCATGCCAGATGGGAAAGCAAATCAAATCATCATTCAAAGAAAAGACATGTCCATCTTCAACTAAAATATTGCACCGCTACATATGGATCTATTTGGTCCATTGAACCAACTAGCATAAGTGGGAAGAAATACACCTTGGTGGTAGTAGATGACTACTCAAGATATACATGGACAATATTCATGTGTAAGAAGAAAGAAACTCTGCTAAAACTACCACACGGTGATGAAAAGAATCAAAAATGAGAAGAGTCAAACCATTATCAAAATAAGATCTCGACAGAGGAACCGAGTTTATCAATGGTATAATCACTCAAGATCTTGTATTGAAAATGGTATTGGTCATGAATTATCTGCAGAAGGACTCCACAATAAAATGGAGTTGCGAGAAAGAAGGAACAGAACTCTTAAAGAAGAAAGAAGGACCATGTTAGTCAACGGGCAGGCTACCTAAAAGATTTTGGGTCAAGCAATAAACACAAAGATGCTATACTCAAAATAGATGCATGATAAAATGACAAAATGACAAAGACTCCTATGAGATTTGGACAGGAGAAAGCCAAATGTTGTATATTTTAGAATATTTGGATGCAAATACTTCATCCATAACAATGGCAAAAATAATTTAAAGGCTTTTGATGCTAAAGATGATGAAGGTATCTTCTTGGGATACTCAGTTGAAAGAAAAGCCTACAGAGTACTCAACAAGAGGACTATGGTTACAGAAGAATCCATCCATGTGGTGTTTGATGAGCCAAATGTAAATGGAGAAGACATTGAAGAGTCACCGATAAAGTTTGAATCAACCAACCATGCGTAAGAGTCCCTATGTAGAAGTGGAAGCCGGAATTATAAACCAGGATGAAGATGATATAGTTGAGTCTCAAAAAACAGTTGGAAAATGCACTAAGTGATGATGAGAGAGCCGATCAAAACAACACAATTTGCAAGACGATCGAATCCAAGCAAACTTACTCCAACCTGATGTAAGATGGCTGAGAGACCATCCACCAGAACTAGTCATTGGAGATGTAAGAGAAGGGGTCAAAACGAGATCTAGAACTCAACAAGAAGCAATGTTCACATGCTTCATCTCACAAATAGAGCCTAAAGATGTGTCACAAGCATTGGATGACACACATTGGATTCAAGCCATGCAAGAAGAGCTGAATCAGTTTGAAAGAAATAAAGTGTGGGAATTGGTTCAAAGACCTACCCATCAAAATGTTATTGGCACTAAATGGGTGTTCAGAAACAAGATGAATGAGGAAGGTTCTGTGGTAAGAAACAAAGCAAGTTTGGTAGCCAAAGGACATTGCCAAGAAGAAGGGATAGATTTTGATGAAACATTTGCTCCTGTGCCAAGATTGGAAGCCATAAGGATGTTTCTTGCCTATGCAGCTCACAAGAACTTTATTGTATATCAAATGGATGTAAAGAGTGCATTTCTTAATGGTTTATTGGAAGAAGAAGTGTATGTTGAACAACCTCCAGGATTTGAGCAGAGGACTCTTGGAGATAAAGTATACAAACTCAAGAAAGTATACAAATACTTCATCCATAACAATGGCAAAAATAATTTAAAGGCTTTTGATGCTAAAGATGATGAAGGTATCTTCTTGGGATACTCAGCTGAAAGAAAAGCCTACAGAGTACTCAACAAGAGGACTATGGTTACGAGAAGAATCCATCCATGTGGTGTTTGATGAGCCAAATGTAAATGGAGAAGACATTGAAGAGTCGGTGATAAGTCAATCAACCAACCATGCGTAAGAGTCCCTATGTAGAAGTTTCAAGTGGAATTATAAACCCGGATGAATATGATATAGTTGAGTCTCAAAAACAATTTGGAAAATGCAGCTAATTAAGTGATGATGAGAGAGTCGATCAAAACAACACACACTTGCAAGACGATGAATCCAAACAAACTTACTCCAACCCGATGTAAGATGGCCGAGAGACCATCCACCAGAACTAGTCATTGGAGATGTAAGAGAAGGGGTCAAAACGAGATCTAGAACTCAACAAGAAGCAATGTTCACATGCTTCATCTCACAAATAGAGCCTAAAGATGTGTCACAAGCATTGGATGACACACATTGGATTCAAGCCATGCAAGAAGAGCTGAATCAGTTTGAAAGAAATAAAGTGTGGGAATTGGTTCAAAGACCTACCCATCAAAATGTTATTGGCACTAAATGGGTGTTCGTAAACAAGATGAATGAGGAAGGTTACGTGGGTAAGAAACAAAGCAAGTTTGGTAGCCAAAGGACATTGCCAAGAAGAAGGGATAGATTTTGATGAAACATTTGCTCCTGTGCCAAGATTGGAAGCCATAAGGATGTTTCTTGCCTATGCAGCTCACAAGAACTTTATTGTATATCAAATGGATGTAAAGAGTGCATTTCTTAATGGTTTATTGGAAGAAGAAGTGTATGTTGAACAACCTCCAGGATTTGAGCAGAGGACTCTTGGAGATAAAGTATACAAACTCAAGAAAGCTCTATATGGGTTGAAACAGGCACCCAGAGCATGGTATCATACATTGTCACAATTCTTGACTGGGAACGGATTCACAAAAGGCAAAGTGGACAGAACACTCTTCAGAATTCAAGATATGAAGAGTATACTGCTTGTTCAAATATATGTGGATGATATCATCTTTGGATCCACAAACAAAGAGCTGTGTGATAAATTTTCAAATCTCATGCAAAGCAAATTCGAAATGAGCATGATGGGAGAGCTGACATTCTTCCTTGGACTTCAAATGAAACAGCTGAAGGATGGAACCTTCATAAGTCAGACAAAATACACCAGAGATTTAATGAAGAAATTTGGTGTGGAAGAGAAGTCTTTCGTGAAAATACCAATGAATACATCACCAAAATGGATATGGATGCAGATGGCAAGCCGTAGATCAAACAAGATACGAGCACTTATTGGATCATTGCTCTATCTCACAAAGCGGGCGGACATCACCTTTCTTTGTAGGTGTATGTGCAAGATTTCAATCTGCGCCAAAAGAAAGCCACATGATGCAGCCAAGAGGATCTTGAGATATTTGAAAAGAAGCCAAGAAGTTGTCTTATGGTATCCAAAGGAAGGTGGATTCAAGCTAATTGGTTATTCGGACTCGACTATCTTGGATGTAGAGTTGACAGAAGAGCACCTCGAGGCACATGTCAAATGCTTGGAAATAGGCTAATTTCTGGTTTAGCAAAAAGCAAAATTCAATAGCCACCTCTGGTGGCAGAATACATAGCTGGGCACCTCGTGCCCAAGTCTTATGGATGAGACAAAGGTGAGAGACTATGAAGTTGAAGAAAAAGAAATTCCAATCATGTGTGATAACACAAGTGCAATTGCAATCACTCAAAATCCTGTGTTGCACTCAAGAACAAAGCATATCGATGTCAGATATCACTTCATAAGAGGCCATGTTGAAAATAAGGACATCACTTTGGAATATATTTCAACTGATAAGCAGTTGGCTGACATATTCACAAAACCATTACGTGAGTCAAGATTTGAAGAACTCAAGCATGAGTTAGGGTTAATTGAGCTGAGCTGACACTCAGAAGACTCAAAGAAAAGAGATAAAACATGAAAAGAGGAAAAAGAGCTGATTCATAATTCAGCTAAGTGAATCAGCCGCATCGGAAAGTCAGCTGTATCGAGTTAGGAGTAAGCTGAGTCATTTATGAGCAAAGTGACAAAAACGCGGTCGTTTTTACTAAGCGGGAATGTTTTTAAGAATGACGTCAGCATAATTATGACGTGTACAGGCAAAAGTTGCACACCAAGCTTATGATTGGATATAAATCTTTGCCGTATTAAATGCGAGACATTAAATGTAAATCGGCGTGCAAGATCTAAGCCGTTGATTTTGATCAAATTTCAAAAACCTCCCGCACGTCCTTTCATGAACCATACTTAAACCATTTCGTCCGTTTCTCTCTCACTTTACCAAAAACTGTTCATCTCTCTCTTGAAAGCAAAAGCAAAATTTTCTCTCAAAACCCTATCAATCCTTAGATCATTTTTTTTTCAAGTTTCGTTCGGTAAAACATCTCGAAATGGCATCTACTCATGATTTTGTCAAGCTAGGAAAGCAAATCCACACCGGGTCTACTGTGGACTTCGATGGTATGGTTAAACAAGGGTCCGACGACACCTCGTGAAGAAGATTGCGATGTCGAAAAATCTGGATTAAAACCATTTTTGACGATGGAGTTCCCTATGACCTACGTAGAAGAGGTCGCACAGTTCTATGTGAACACTGAGGTTCACGATGAGGGCATCAAGTCCTCTGTTCATGGAAAGGAGTTCACCATTACTGCCAAGGATCTGGCAGAACACTGCTTATTGCCGGTGGAAGGAGTGCCGGAAATTTATGAAGCTGATGTCGACCTAGCTACTGCTTGGAAGGAAGTAGCCAAGTCCGACTGTGCTGCGAAAGTAGTCTATACAGCTAATAAGAGGCTACAGGAGGAGGACTACCACAAATTGCTGGACATTGTTGCCAAATGCATAGACATTAAATTTGGCAGCTTTGACCAGTTGTCCAAAGCAAAATTGATCGTGATGGCTGCGATCATTGAAGAGAAGAAAGTGAATTGGGTTGAGTTTGTATACAGCAGACTCTGCCAGAATATTGGGAACAAATCCTTCAAGGAGGATGGTACGTTTAGAGGTTCCCTGGGATACGGCCTGGTGATTGGCCGAATGATGGAAGTAAAGGGAGTCCCTCTTCGACATGGAAAGGTGTTCCATGTGAACAAGAGGATGTTTCGATCAAACCTCTCGGCGCATGTAAGAGAGCTTACGCTAAGAGAGCCGATACGACGAGTGAGGGGGAATCGGTGACCTCGATGATACATCCTGTCTCCCCTCCTCAAAAGAAGGCCGCTCCCGCAGATTTGCCAAGAAGATCGCGCCCCGCAAAGAAAGAACAAGAAATCGCTCCCGCCCGCATGAGTCACACCGCCCCTGCAGCCGTGTCTCTTGCCCCTGCAGCCGCAGTGGACAAGGAATCTCAAATACCTTCTCCGATCGTCAAGAAAAAGAGAACTGATAAGCCAAGACGACCAGCCTCTCAGAAGAAGACGACGGCACGCCCCCCGCCCGTGACTTAGAAGAAACCTTATCCGAACAGAAATCCCTTTGGTACAAACAAAAAGAAGAAGAAGAATCTTCAAGCGCCCGAGCTTGAGAAATCGGATGAGTCACCACTCACCAAACAGACATCTAGGAGCTTTGGAGAAGTAGAGACTCCATAAATTATTGATGAAACGACCAAGTCTGTGAAGGCGATCAACAGAGGCAAACCGAGGACCCAAATTGTAGTTCGACAGTGAGACACAAGAAGTAGCCGAGAAAGCAAAACCGCCTATTGACAGGGTTGTATCCCCTCCCGCAATGACGCGGTGACGGATATGGAGCACGGAGCTTGCTACCTTCTATCCCCGAGAACGAGGGATAGCAAGAAGAAGATGATAGAGATGATGATGATGTGATGATCCTATCCCCCTTATCCGGACATCCAAAATCGTCATGCGAGAGTGGAGGAAGTGGAAGTTGAGTCGATCCAGGGAACAGTTCCAAAGACCTGAGCTTATCGAAGAAGAAGAGGAACTGATGAACTTTCTTGGAGTGACCAATGTGGTCCAAGCTCTTGATGAAGAAAACTGTTTGGATATTCTAAATATCTTTAAAGAGAAGGAGAAAGAAAGATTGGCAGAAGAAGCTGAGGCACGTGAGAAGGCCAGCATCTGCCCTCTCACTGGCACCACAGAACATACACATCCTTACCTCGACATTCTATCAGAAAGTAATGAGGATCTTGACCCTGTTGCTGCCACAGAAGAGTTGCAAATGCATCAAGCAATGCAAGAATCCAGAATCCTACATGAGCAAAGAATGATGGAGGGACCAGGAGAGTCATCCAAATCACAGCTGGAGATAGATCCTATGGGAGTGGTGCAGCATATTGCAACTGTTGTCGCTGCCACCACTTCCCCAACTCATTCGGAAGAAGGTGTTAAGGGAACTGGCGATGAAACTGGGAGTGTGGGGACCCTAGTCGAGTCAACCCCTAATGAAGGTGTCTTACCACCTGCCCCAACGGCTGCATACTCAATGGGAACAACCAGAGTCCGGAGATGAGTGACCCCATTCCAAGTCACTCGGTTGGTATGCCACCGGTGGGGAAACTCCCTCCACCGCAGCAAGGTCGGAGGATCTTTGCGGTGACTCCACAATGCATCTCGGAGGCGAAGTGGAGAAGGAACAATCACGAATCACACAAAGCAAGTTGTCATCAACGAGGCTCGGACATTTGAGACTGTCTCGGTGAGGTGCCAATCGCTCTGCAGCCAATGACGCCGCCGATGCGGTCGAGGCACGGGGAAGGAACCGCCCGGGAGTTAACACTGGCGATGAAAGTGCAATCCATGGAGTTGAGACTCCAATGGATGCCACCTCGAAAGACCCCAAGACAAAAGTGACACCGCCGAAAGGGATGTCCAATGCCTCACCGCAGATTGAGACTCGCAGGAGGTAATGAAGGCCAACGGGAGGTTGAGACTTCCGGGGTAGAGAAATCAAGCATAGAACATCCCTCCCGCTATCATTGATCCATCGAAAAGGAGATAAGTGCTCTTCATGATTCCCAGGATAATCCCGATGTAACCTTTCGGGATCGGAAATGTTCCAACCACGAGTAAGTCGACCTCAAGACTACTCGCCAACATTCAACTTTGATGATGAGCCACCCATGGAAATCTCATCATCGTCCAATGACGCTTCCGATAAGGCCGAGGACCCGATCAACTCATTTGGAAAAACCCGGTGAGACCGACGAAGTTGTTGAGACAGTGAGGCTCGACAAAGTCGGGTCGACTTCACAATAGACCACAACAAAAGAGTCCATCGCGGGCTCCCAAGCCGCAGCAGGTTTGACTCCACAAGGGACTTCATGAGCACCAATTATCATTGAACGATTCCGATTTCGTGATGATCCTTTTGTAGAATCATTTCCTTTCTCTCTGGTGGTACCCGACCTCCCGAAGAATCGCCTAGAGATCGCGAGCGCTTCCACAGACGACCTGTTATTCTATCGACACCATTGTTCCGGTGACTATGACTTTGACGCTTTGACGCTTGGCCGTCGGTGAAATAGAGGAGATACCAGCATTCGGGGAAGTTTTCAAAGCCTTATTCGCCGAGGTTGAAAAGATGGAGAGGCACCAGGCCTCACCGACATGAGGTCGATAACGAGACGCCAACCTTATGGCGATTTGCGTGGCATCATAGTCGATCCGGAGTGGTGGCAACAATAGTAAATAATGCGTGTGGAACAAGCTCGATATTTCAGGACATTGTTCAACAAGTTGTTAGTCCGGCGGCCGAGAATGCTCGATGCAAAGACAAAATTGCAAGAGCACATTGAACAAATGCATGAATCTCATACTACGTAGATAAAGCATTTGCGTGAACATAATAAGAATGAGCTCCCCGCGCGTGGAAGAGAATATGGATCGAAAATTCAGTCTCCTCATGGCCGAGATGAAGTTGGTAGCACTGAATCCAACGCCACCCGCTCCGAGTTCCGCGGCAAAGATACCCACAAAGCCAGATTGGCGAGAACTCGGCTATCGCCAGACTAGACTTCTTGCTTGCTAGCTTGTTTCCTGGGGGTTCTTCTCCTTTGATGATGCCAAAAGGGGAAGAGGAATACCTAAAGGTCTTTCAAGGATCCAAGTCGAGAACGAGGAAGAAATTTGTGAAGGGAAAGACAATCGAGGAAATAATAAGAGAGAAGAAAGGAAGTCTCGTTGAGGGGGAATGTTCGAAAGATGTGACCTTGATGATTGCTAAAACCCTCAACAAGGTCTTGTCACAACCGATATTATCAAGAAACTCCCAAGAACTCGCCACTCCAACACTCTGCACTCCATGGCCGAAAAGAGAAAGACGTTGAAGAAGCGATGAAGGAAGTGGAAAGAAGGATGGATGCCCGAGTTATGGATATTCTCAAAACAACATGGAGGCATTCCAACAGACAGAGACACCTATGCCATTTCAGATGCCGGAATCGAGCAAGATCAATTGATGAATTCAAGACGCCGCATCTCGAAGGATACTTCGCAAATATGTCCACGACTCAAGCCTGGTATTTGTCTTGGGAAAAGGGTCTCACACTATGTGAAGAAGCGACAGCAAATGATCACCGGCAGTCTCTCTCATCGATCACTCGCTAGTCACTCATTGGGAAAAAGAAGACCCCAAAGACAAAGACACGCCGCAGGAGGAAGAGGAAGAAGCAGAGGTGGAGGAAGAGGTTTCAGACCTAGACCTCTCGCCCAAAAATATTGAGTATATAGATCCGCAGACAAGAAAGGAGGGATCTATTGGGCTGATTTGAAGTAGCCCAACCGCAAGTGGCTAAGAACAATGCCGAGTATGTGAAGAGAATTGAAGAGGAAAATAAAAGACAAACTCGGCTATGGGAGGAAAGACAAGAAAGACGAGAAGAGATGAAGTCGCCGAGGAATGGCGTATGAAAAGAAAAAGGCGGTCAAGATGAGAAAAAGAGAAGAAGATCAAGATGACAGAGTCAAGAAGATGAAAGAAGGAGGCAAATGAAGGAGATGAAGTGTTGTTGTCCACCCTTCGTGTATTTTCTTGTGTAAATACATTTTTATGTAAGTCTTCTGTACATTGAATAAAATTGTACAATTTCTATACTTGTGGAGATATAGAATAGCATGGTTACTTTAAGGTCCATTTAATCTATGATACATTTTCTTTTGATTCAAGCTCTGATACACTTTGTAAACAGCTATGTAAAGAACAAGAATGTTATGATCAATAAAAGATCGATTGTAATCATACATTCTGTGATTCTACATTTGCCTGTATGTATCTTTGCTATTTAATTATTGTTGTATGTTTTAAGTTTTGGCATAATCAAAAAGGGGGAAATTGTTGGGAAATTATTTTGTAGATTTTGATGAATGCCATGCAAAACTTAGAATAGGAAGTTGGCACCCCATTTTTGTTGTAAATTGCATTGTAATAGATAGAGCTGGTCGAGCTGAGTTAAGTTAGCGATGCCTGAACATGCAAGAAGACAACTGGAGACTAGAAGAAAGACTCTGTTGTGAGGCAGCTGAGTATGGCAAATAAGAGAAGATAGGAACTCGACTGAAGGTGCAACTGAGAGGCAGCTGAGTGAAGTATCAGTCAAGTCAACTCAAGATAGCCAAGTCTCAAGTTGACGGGACAGAAGAGTCATCCAATGATTGGAAGCTGACTCGAAGTCGCCTGGGGAAGTCAAGAAAATGCAGTCAAGTCGAGATAACTGAAAGAGATCCGTTGCACAGAAATCAAGAGAATTACTTAAACAAGTAATACCTCCATGCAACCTTTCTCGAAGTACTTAGTCCCAGAAGCGTGCAAGGGGAATGAACCAATGGGAAGCACTACACCGTGTCGAACTCAAAAGTCAAGAACAATTCATACGAGGAAGTGGCAACTCCAAGGACTGCAACAAGACAAGCCAACGACCACAAGTGACTTTCAAAAATAAGCATATCTCTTCAACGGGCATATTTTTGAAAGATCACTATAAAAGGCTGAGGAATCACTCTGAGAGAAGGTTACCTGAACCAAAAACATTTTACAAACATCTGAATTGTAACCAAAAATATTCTCAAGTCATTCAAGATTAATCCTCAAGCCTACATTACGAAGGAAATCAATCCAACACTCACCTGTGAAGGAAAGACAACTTCAATCAGTTGAAGAGGAAACATTTGAAGAATCAAGGGGTCTACATTCCACGAAGGATTGTAGAAAGGTTCAAGGTCGAACCAAGCTTAAGCTATTTGGAGGGCTTCGTGATCAAATCCAAGGAACTTAAGCAAGTTGGCTGTAGTAGCAAGCGCAAAGCGCCTGTGAAGAAGCTGAGTTGTACGAGAAGCCAGTTGTGTGACCAAGGCATCTCCAGACTGAGTCCCAAAGTGGGCTGTATCCGGATTATATCCGGACTGTTAACCACTCTGTATATTGATCAATACTTAGTGGATTCCTCCAGGAGTTGGAGAAGAGAGGAGTAGAAGAAATACCCCATCTTCGAACCTCTATAAAAACTTATTGTGTCATTTACATTTCATCACTTTAAATTTTCGCATCTTATTTTTATATCTCACGATAAATTTGCTATCCAATTGATAATCAATCGAGTGCTAAAACCAAGTATTAAAACAAACTTAACCAAATTCAAGGGTGTTAAGTCTTCCAATAAAACAAATCACATCGAGTTAAGTCTTTATTCAAATCGAGTTATTCTATCAGCAGATTGATCGAGTTTGTTGAGTGACTAACTCATTTGATTAACTAACTTAGCTGTCCATCAAGGACACATCTGTGAAGTATTAACTCTGTATATCTGAAAAGACTAATTTGAAAAATTGGTAAGGTTTATTCAACCCCCCCTTCTAAACCTTACACTCACACCCATTGGGACCTACACACACAAAGACAATAACAGGTATGCACCGGTCGGGGGGACTTCGACCGGTCGACCTAGACCCTGACCGGTCCCCCTTAAGGGTTTTTCAAAGAGAAAATGTATTGTTTCAATATACACGCCCAGGTACCGGTCGATGGGGGGTCGACCGGTCGACGTCACCGATCGACACCCTGGTCGACCGGTCGACCTGGCCTTTTTCAAGTTCGTCTCATTTTTTTTTGTTCCAAAATTCATCTTCAGGATACGGGTTGCCCTCTACGGCGACCGATTGACCTCGACACAAAAATGTTTTCCAATTTTTGTCGAAAATAAAACTCAAGAAATACTCCGAAAATTTAGTAAAGACGTTTTAAACCAATCGGGAGTATTTAGACAACATTTAGGAACCTTGATTTGAAGTAAAAACTTATAACCATAAAATCATTAAAAGTGTTGTCCAATTTTATCTAAAATAAAACTTGAAGAAATACTCCAGAAAATATTAAAACCATTTTAAATCATTTAGGAGTATTTGGACAACAATTAAAAACATGGTTTTGGTGTAAAAATAAAATCATCAAAATTAAGATAAAAACATGTATCAAACAATCTCCCCCTTTTTGATGATTACAAACCAAAACAATTTTTAGAAATATTAGGAGGACAATTTTAAAAACGATTTTCCGGTAAAAACAACTAACCGTTTGGAAGCAACCAAAATTTCCAAAATACATAAGCAACCAAGTAAGGGAGTAAATATATTCAATAATAAGCACAAGCTCCCCCTATCAACAAACACATCAAGAGTAATGTAAAAGCAATTAACAATATGCTAAAAGCTTTAGTTTTTACATATTGTTCAAAAGCTTATAAGCTCCCCCTGTCAACAAAACATCATTAGACAAGTATATATAAGTCCATCAAGCTACAATTGGACTAAAAATGATTCACAACTTATGGCTTTTAAGAGCCATAGCTTATAGCTTTTATAACAAGCTTTTATTAGCTTCTTTGAGCTAATGAGCCAATTTCCTGTTTCTCCCCCTTTGGAATCATCAAAAAGAATGTTAGGATGATAAAAACATCATACAAGTTTATCAAAGTGCGCCAACAATACGATTTATCAACCATTGAAAGAATTAAGCTTAGAATCCAAAAAAAATGGGAGAGGTGTATCATAAGAAATCCATAAGCTCATTTTGTTAGCCAAAAACATGATCCCAATAAGATTTTAAGACATTTGAAAATAAGAGAATCATATAGGTGATGAGTCTTTCATTGAAACATTTTATCGAACACTTGGCGGGCATCAATGTTTGAAGAAAATGTATATAGCCCTTGTAAAAGAAATTAAGCCAAGTTTTTTCATATCATCACCAAAAGTAATTTTTTAACATATGTCCAACAAATAAGAGGCTCAACAAGGCAAATTCTCAAGGGTTCAACCCAATTGAGATAAATTTAGCCAAATAAGAGATCAAGACATTACAAATGCCATCAAGCAAAAATATAAGAACCATCAAGTAATACATGTCAAGCATCAAACAATTCATATAAGACACTACAAATGTCCCAAATTATTCATAAAAATAATCAAGGCATCAAAAATTAAGAGAAGCACTTTTACAATCAAGTACTTCATACCAATAATCAAACAATGCCAAACTAGAGTATTTTTACCATCAAATACTCCATCAATATCATGATCATCCACAAGTCATTATCAACTTGCTATTTTAACCCTTTCAAGAAAACAAGCAAATTTCATTAGTGCAATTTAGAGTTTTACAAGAGTTCATAAAACTACAAAACAACATGAACAAGAGAAATGCTAAGATAATAAAGGGGTGGGGACATCATTCTTCGTCCGAAGAGAAGCAAGTTCCGGGAATAAGATCTTTGATGAATTTCTTCAACTTGCCGATTGATTTTTGCATTTTGGAGGTCTTTTGCTCCAAAGCCTCATACCTAGCTTCATGATATGTTCGTAGATCATCATACTCGGCTTGAGTGTACCTCCTAGGCGGTTGAGCACCGGTATTACCCTCCGGATTCCTCGATTCGCCTTCCTCCGCCAATCTCACGGCCTCGGCATCATCAAAGAAGTCATTTGGATCTGGGCAATCTTGGCCTCTTCCTCTAGCCATTTTAGTTGGTCGGATGTCCATATTCTTGCACATAGTGACCATTTGGGAGATGTTATCAATGTCAAAGTCTTTTGAAATACCTCCGAATTACACTCTGACGAAGGTAGTCCCGATTGTATAAGAAGTTTACAAATCCAATTGCCCATAACAAACTTCTTATTTCCTTGAGTAATAGACTCAATTAGACATTGAATAAGAATAGCGCCAATGTTAAGTGGTTCCCTTCTAGCAATCTTATAAGTCAAAAAATAGTCCATGTTGCTAGGCATTTTTCCCGCTTTTCCACATATGCAATAGGCGACAATAACGGATATAATCCGGTGCTCAAGAGTCATCGCCAACAATGAATACTTTGGCCATATGCTCAAATAAGTCTTGATTTCTCTCATAGACACACCCAACATCTCATCATTCCAAATAGCACAAGAGAAATAGTCCCAACCACCTTCTCTTACATGTAAAAGCCGACAAATTTCATTTGGAGTCCACCTAAAATGACGACCCCTTACAAATGAATTCAAATCAAGAGGCTTTCTTTGGGCATCATATTCAACCCACATATTTGTTAGATAAATGTTTTTATCATGATTTTGATGATTTTGTTCAAATGAGTTTTTATACCAAAACAATGTCCCTAAATGTTGTCCCAACACTTCCGATCGATCTAAAATGTTTTTACTATTTTTTGGAGTATTTCTTGAAGTTAATATTCGATTTAAAATTGACAACACTTTTGTTTCAGCTCGACTTGGTCGCCCTATAGGGCAACCCGCACTGAGTTGAGTTTTGAAACAGAAAATGGGACGTAAGAAAAAAAAGGCGGCGATCGGCCGGTGAAGTGGGCGACCGGGTGTGGTCGCCGTCGGCCGGCGGGCGACTGCACTGCAAGTTGGATTTTTGTTCCGACTTCTCTGTTTCGTAAAACGCAAGCGGCAACCGGTCACAGCCGAGGGCGACCGGTCGCACCCCCTTCGACCGGTCCCCTGTGTAAAAATTCGCAGAATTCAATTTCAATCTTATCTCTCGCGACCGGTCGAACCCCATGTTTGACAAAGAAACTATCCGTGTGTGTTTTGATGACAGCTTTTCCCTATTTTGTGGGATTGATTTCTAACAACTATATTGATGATTTTAAATGGTTTCTTTTGCAGCAAATCACTCCCCAAGGAGGAGCCAATGTCTAGAAATCAAAGCCAAGACCTCTCCTATAAATAGAGGCTTCATTCAAGCAACAAGACACAACACTACATACAAGCAAAGAGCAAACAAAGCAAACACTTTCATATCTTGTTGTATTAGCCTTAGCACTTTCACTTGCACACATTTGAGGTCTAGGCTTTCAATTCTTGATTACACTTGTACTCATATTGTTTCAATCTTTATTGAGTTGTAATCTTGATTTTGGTCATCATTCAACACAAGACATCCTTGTGAGTATTCTTGTGGTAAGAATACGCTTGGGTGATCTAGGTGATAGGTGTTTGAAGGTTGTGGTAATCTTCAAAGGTGTTGTAAGAGGGTTGTGGTAATCCTCAAGGTGTTGTAAGAGGGTTGTGGTAATCCTCAAGGTGGTGTAAGAGGGTTGTGGTAATCCTCAAGGTGTTGTATTAATTTTTGGTAAATTAATAAAATCTTTTTCTTTTGAAATCCATCCCGGATATCTTTGGGGTGGTAGAGGATTAGGCCCTAGGTGGGTTGAACCTCTTTAAATCGACGAGTGTTGTTTTATTTCCGCATTTACATTCTCGTCTTTGTTTGATTATTCGAAAAAGAGGGCAATATTTGAAAAACCGAGATAATCTATTCACCCCCCCCTCTAGATTATCGTAGCCGCTTGGACTTACAAGTGGTATCAAAGCCAAACTCTTTGGCTAGCTCGTTCCGAGTAAAGAGGAAAGATCCATGGCTACGAATGACGCTTATCTCACCACCGGCGCCTCCACCAACAAGCCACCATTGTTCGACGCCAACAACTATGCATTTTGGAAAGACCGTATGGAGTGCTTTCTACAAGGGTGCGGATTTGACATATGGAATGTGGTTATTGAAGGAGTTGATCAACCAACAAAAAAAATGGAGGATGGCACCTCGACTCCTAAACCTTTCAAGGAGTTCGATGAAAATGATAAGAAGGCTTTCTCTCTAAACGGTAAGGCCTTAAATATTTTGCATTGCTCACTTACCGCCACCGAGTACAATCGCATACGAGGCATAAGGTCGGCACATGAGGTTTGGGAAAAATTGGAGACTATATATGAAGGGACAAAGAAGGTCAAGCAAGCTAGAAAGACCATGCTTGTTAAAGACTTTGAAAACTTTAACATGTATGATGGTGAAAGCATCTCCAAGATGGTGGAAAGGCTTGACAACATTGTCAATCCTCTTGTGGCCCTCGGTAAAGTCATCTCCGAAGAAGACAAAGTGACTAAGGTATTGAATGCTCTTCCCGGCTCATGGTCCGAAAAGGTGACGGCAATCACGGAAGCACAAAATCTTGAGACACTCAAGTTTGACGAGCTCATCGGAGAACCTCCTCATCTATGAAGTCTATCTCAAGGAGAGGAAAAATACCAAACCAACCATCAATCAATCGGGTATGCAAAATATTCCTAAAGGTCTTGCTTCCTCTTCTAATAATGCATACTATGATAATGATGATGATGATGAGGAGACGGCCGCACTTGTTCGAAAAATTTGCAAAATTTGTTAATAAAAATAAAGCAAGAAAACCAAGAGATAATGATTGCTTTAAGTGCGGAAAGCCGGGCACTTCATAGCCGATTGCCCAAAACTCAATGAGGAGGAACAAAAGAAAAGAAGCTTTTTCGAAAAAGAAGGCTCTAAATGCGGATGTCAAAACTTGGGATGAGCTACTCGAGACATCCGACGAGGAAGGTGAAACCGAACATGGTCTTATGGCTATGGACGATGAAAATAATGAGGTACGCTCTAACTCCTCTACCTCCTCCTTAGTTGATGAATTGCAATGTGATTTTGATGAGTTGCAAAATGAATTTCAAAAATTAATTGTTAAATACAAGAGTTTAAAGAAGGAGCATAAAGAGCTTAAAATAGAAAAGGATAAATTATTTACATCTTATGAGACTCTTGATCATGTTCATGCTATTACCCTTACTCAAATTCAAACTCTTGAAACCGAGAAACAAATGCTCACTAATGATATTGATAGTTTGAAAAAGGATGTGCATCGTTTTAATTTAAGCACGGATAAAGTTACTAAAATTTTAGATGCACAAAGAGGTGAGCATTCAAAACAAGGACTTGGTTACAAACCATTTCAAAAGTCTTTAAGAAAAATAACCAAGGTCCGACTTTCATACGTGCTAGTAGCTCTCATACTCCTACTTGTTTTTATTGTGGCAAAATTGGACATTATGCTAATAATTGCAAATTGAGAAATAGCTCTAGTTATATTTGGAGACCCAAAGGTCTCAAAACTAACCCCCATGGACCCCAAAATTATAGGGTACCTAAAAGAAATGATTTTGTAGGTAATAGGGGCTATAACAACCATGGAGGATTCGAAATGGCTCGTGGACAGCGGATGTTCACGCCATATGACCGGGAGGAGAGAGCTTTTTACCAACATCAAGCTCCAAGAAGAGGGTATGGTCATGTTCGGCAATGGCAAAGGAAAAATTCTTGGAAATGGAGAAATTGGTAACTCTTCTTTTCTCTCTTTGTAATGTTCTTTTAGTAGAAGGGCTTAAGTTTAATTTGATAAGTGTTAGCCAACTTTGTGATTCAAATTATGATGTTTCTTTTAATAAAGAAAAATGCCTTATACTTAAAAATGGTAATATTATTTGTGAAGCAAATAGAAAAGGCAATCTTTACAAAATTTGTACTAGTGATTTGGTTAGTCAAAATGTTTCTTGTCTTGTCGCCAATAATGATTTAACAAGTTTATGGCATAGGCGACTCGGACATGTTGGATACAAGAATTTGAAAAATATTTACAAAAACCAACATGTAAAAGGACTACCCAAATTGAATTTTGAAAATCTTGGCTTATGTGACACTTGTCAAAAGAACAAATTAGTTAAGAATAGTTTTAAGCCCAAAAATGAAATTTCCACTACCAAACCCCTACAATTGCTTCACCTTGATTTGTATGGGGATATTGGTACGGCTAGTCTAAGTGGAAAACATTACACTTTTGTTATAGTCGATGATTATTCGAGATATACTTGGGCTCTCTTTCTTACCAATAAAAACGATGCCGTTAATGAGTTTGTTAAGTTGTGTAGACTTATTGAGAATGAAAAAGAAGATACTATCAAGTCTATTCAAGCGATCGAGGTGGAGAATTTGACGGTGAATTTAGAGTATTTTGTGAAACCAAAGGATATGCTCATAATTTCTCGGCTCCAAGGACACCTCAACAAAATGGAGTAGCCGAACGGAAAAATCGAACATTACAAGAAATGAGTCGATCCATGCTCAATGAATTTTCACTTCCAAAGTATTTTTGGGCCGAAGCCGTAAGTACCGCTTGCTATGTCATTAACCGAGTTTATATTCGTCCTAAAATGAATAAAACTCCATATGAGCTTTGGAAAGGAAGAACTCCAAATATTAGTTATTTCAAAATATTTGGATGTAAGTGCTTTATTTTGAATACTAAGGATCAATTGGACAAACTTGATCCTAAGGCCGATGAAGGTATATTTATGGGGTATTCAACCAAGAGCAAAGCATATCGGGTTTACAACAAGACTAGCATGGTTGTTGAAGAATCTATTCATGTCAAATTTAATGAAGCCTCGGGTGTTGAAAGAATACCCAATGACGATAGTGATGAAGAGGATATTGTTGAACCTATTGTTCAAAGTGATGCTCATAATGATAAACCTTCTATTTCATATGATCAACCTTCAAGTTCAAATGTTCCTCAAGAAGATAGGGTGATATTGAATCTTCCCGTAGCATTGAAATTTAAGGAGATCACCCAAAAGATCTTATTATTGGTGATCCCCTTGATAAAGTAATGACTCGAAGGAATTTTGCCGAGAAAGCTCTTATATCTCAAAAAGAGCCTAAAAATGCTAAGGAAGCTATTGAGGATGAAGATTGGTTTTTGGAAATGCAAGAGGAGTTGAATCAATTTGAAAGAAATGATGTATGGGAATTAGTACCTTGTCCTCCATCTCAAACAATTATTGGTACTAAATGGGTATTAGGAACAAACTTGATGATCAAGGCAACATTGTTCGAAATAAGGCAAGGTTAGTAGCTCAAGGGTATTGTCAAGAAGAAGGTATTGACTATGATGAAACTTTTGCACCGTGTAAGACGTTTAGAAGCTATTCGTATTTTACTTGCCTATTCTTGTTTCAAAAATTTCAAACTTTACCAAATGGATGTTAAATCCGCTTTCTTAAATGGTATTATTCAAGAAGAAGTCTATGTAAAACAACCTCCGGGGTTTGAAAATTTTTCTAGGCCTAATGATGTTTATAAACTTAAAAAGGCTTTGTATGGTTTAAAACAAGCACCCCGTGCATGGTATGATAGACTTAGCTCTTTTCTTTTGCAAAATGGTTTTACAAGAGGTAAAGTTGATACTACACTCTTTGTTTTTGAAAAAGGGCAAGATTGCTTACTTGTGCAAATTTATGTTGATGATATTATCTTTGGTGCTACTAATGAATCTTTGTGCAAGAAATTTTCTAAGTTGATGCAAGGTGAATTTGAAATGAGCATGATGGGGAGCTAAATTTCTTCCTTGGACTACAAATCAAGCAATGCCAAGAAGGTATCTATATTTCACAATCAAAATATACAAAGGAACTTTTGAAAAAGTTCGGCATTGAAGAAGGAAGAACCGTTTCAACTCCTATGGCAACCAATGTCAAAATTGACAAAGATGAAAAAGGCAAGTCGGTTGATGAATCCAAGTATCGAGGTATGATTGGTAGTTTACTTTATTTAACCGCTAGTAGACCGGACATTCTTCATGCCGTATGCCTATGTGCTCGTTTTCAAAGCAATCCCAAAGAATCACATATGAGTGTCGTTAAAAGGATTTTTCGATATTTGAAAGGCACCATTCAATATGGTTTATTTTATCCAAAGAATGAAATCTTTTCTCTCAAAGGTTATAGTGATTCGGACTATGCGGGTAATATTGATGATCGGAAAAGTACTTCCGGATCATGTCAATTTTTAGGCGATTGCCTAGTTTCTTGGTTTTCAAAGAAGCAAAACTGTGTTTCTCTTTTAACGGCCGAAGCCGAATATATTTCCGCCGCATTTTGTTGTACTCAACTTCTTTGGATGAAACAAACCTTAGCGGATTACAAATGTTCTTTTGAAAATGTTCCTATATTTTGTGATAATATATCCGCTATAAATATTGCTCAAAACCCGGTTCATCATAATCGTACTAAACATATTGAGATTCGACATCATTTTCTAAGGGATTGTGTTTCAAAACGAAAAATTGAGATATCGTTTGTGCCATCTCAAGATCAATTAGCGGACATTTTTACAAAACCGCTAACTTCCGAGACTTTTGCGTCAATACGAGCTCGGTTAGGCATAATGCATATTGAATGAGGTCTACGTTTGCATTTTGCATGTTTTTAAAACTTAGGGGCAAAAAATCGGATTTTTGGTTGAAAATTCGGATTTTGAAAAATTTGTCAAACAGGTGGTGAAGAGGTTGAGGGCAACCGCCCTCAACGTCGACCGCCGCCTCAACCACGACCGGTCGCCTAAGCCATTTTTGGTTTAAAATCGCTGTCTTCAAAGATTAGTCATGTTCACTCATTTTGGCCATTTTTCGTCCCCTTTGCCAAATGCACACTATTGTCACTCAAAATTGATTTTTATGCATTCCATTTATATCTTGGACCTTATATAGCATGTTTATCATCATCATTGCTCATCTTTTCCGATCAAATGGTAAGAATTTTCCTTACTTTGCTCAATTGGGTTGAACCTCGAGTTTATGGCCTTTCTTGTATATTACTTGATGAAATTATTTTATGATCATGATGAGCTTAGTTGTTATGCTGTATTGTATGATGATTGGTATGATTTGGTGATGAAAATTTTTTGGCTTGGATCATTTACAAGGGCTATATACAACTCTTTTTATTTTTCACGCCCACAATGTGTTCGATGAAATGTTTCAATGAAAATTTCAACTTCTACATGATTCTCTCGCTTCCAAAAGTCTTCTATACTCATTGAGATCATATTTTGGGAAATAAAACGAGCGTATGAACTCTTCATGATACATTTCTCCCATTTTCCTTGGTTTTTAAGCCTAAATTACTCAATAGTTGATAAACCATTTCTTTGGCGCACTTTGATATACTTCTATGATGTTTCTATCATCCTAACATTCTTTTGATGATTCCAAAGGGGAGAAACAGAAATTGGCTCGTTAGCTCAAAGAAGCCAATAAAAGCTCAAAAAGAAGCTACAAGCTATGGCTTTTTAAGGCCATAAGTTGTGAAGAAAACTCAGTCCAATGACTGTTTTATGAACTTGTTTGCATGGATAATAAGTATTTGTAACAGGGGGAGCTTCTAAGCTCATGGAGTTATTGTTTATTTTGTAAAAGCTTGTGCTTCTAGCTTATGCAATATTTCTTCTTAATGTGCTTGTTGATAGGGGAGCTTTTGTAAAATGTTTTTAAACGGATGGTTTACTCAAAAACCGGAAAATTATTTTGTTTTTCGAAATCGTCCTCTTGAAAATTGTTTTGGTTTGTAATCATCAAAAAGGGGGAGTTTGTTAGATAAATGTTTTTATCATGATTTTGATGATTTTGTTCAAATGAGTTTTTATACCAAAACAATGTCCCTAAATGTTGTCCCAACACTTCCGATCGATCTAAAATGTTTTTACTATTTTTTGGAGTATTTCTTGAAGTTAATATTCGATTTAAAATGGACAACACTTTTGTTTCAGCTCGACCGGTCGCCGCCTATAGGGCAACCCGCACTGAGTTGAGTTTTGAAACAGAAAATGGGACGTAAGAAAAAAAAGGGCAGGCGACGGTCGACCAGTGCGCGACCGGTGTGGTCGGCCGATCGCCGGCGACGACCACTGCAAGTCGATTTTTGTTCCGACTTCTCTGTTTCGTAAAAACGTCAAGGGCAACCGGTCACAGCTGAGGGCGACCGGTCGCACCCCCCTTCGACCGGTCCCCCTGTGTAAAAATTCGCAGAATTCAATTTCAATCTTATCTCTGCGCGACCGGTCGAACCCCATGTTTGACAAAGAAACTATCCGCTATGCGTTTTTGCATGACTTTTCCCTATTTTGTGGGATTGATTTCTAACAACTATATTGATGATTTTAAATGGTTTCTTTTGCAGCAAATCACTCCCCAAGGAGGAGCCAATGTCGGAAATCAAAGCCAAGACCTCTCCTATAAATAGAGGCTTCATTCAAGCAACAAGACACAACACTACATACAAGCAAAGAGCAAACAAAGCAAACACTTTCATATCTTGTTGTATTAGCCTTAGCACTTTCACTTGCACACATTTGAGGTCTAGGCTTTCAATTCTTGATTACACTTGTACTCATATTGTTTCAATCTTTATTGAGTTGTAATCTTGATTTTGGTCATCATTCAACACAAGACATCCTTGTGAGTATTCTTGTGGTAAGAATACGCTTGGGTGATCTAGGTGATAGGTGTTTGAAGGTTGTGGTAATCTTCAAAGGTGTTGTAAGAGGGTTGTGGTAATCCTCAAGGTGTTGTAAGAGGGTTGTGGTAATCCTCAAGGTGTTGTATTAATTTTTGGTAAATTAATAAAATCTTTTTTTCTTTTGAAATCCATCCCGGATATACTGGGGTGGTAGAGGATTAGGCCCTAGGTGGGTTGAACCTCTTTAAATCGACGAGTGTTGTTTTATTTCCGCATTTACATTCTCGTCTTTGTTTGATTATTCGAAAAAGAGGGCAATATTTGAAAAACCGAGATAATCTATTCACCCCCCCCCCTCTAGATTATCGTAGCCGCTTGGACTTACAATATTGGCATAAAAATGAAAAATTATATCATCATATAAAACATAAGGATGCTCCCATAAGTACATCCACCGTTGCTCTTCAAAGAATCCTCTAATAGAAGGATATTCATTTGTAAACGAATTAAATCAACAAATCTTCGTACGAGCTATCGTTTTTGCACCCATGTTCAAATTCTCATAGTACCACTCAGCAAATTTGTTGATAAAATCTAAAACATTACTAGAGCGAGGAGCTTGAGGTATAAAAGGTTTCTTACTTTTTTCCCAATGGCAATTGTTGAATGAAATCGTCCCGCGGAGTTCGGCAATTTGAGAATTGGATAGTACCGGGTTTTGAATATCGTCACGTTCTTGAGCCACATTCCTTTGGGTAGCTCGAATATCCCTTTGTTCGGCTTCTTCTTGCCGATTTCTCGAAGAACCCTCTCCGCCCTTTCTACGCTTGGAGGTGGGATTTCCACCGGTAGAATTTCTTGGAGGTGCCATATATGTAAAATTCTTGCAAAAAGAAGTAGATTAGCAACAAGAATCACAAAGATTGATGAAGAATTGAAGATTTTAGAGAAAAGGGGTGAAGACGCTGGTAAGGGTTTTGGGAGAATTTCTTGTTCTGTTTTGAAAGCTGAAGACAGACGATTTTAAACACAAAAGATTTGCCGGGCGGCCGGCCGACGCGTGGGCGACCGGTCGACCCTGCCTTGACCGTCCCAGTGCAATTTTTCATTCTCTAGATTTTTCCAAAATTCGATTTTTCACCCCAAATGTTTTAAAACTTTGAAAAAAGATAATTATGGACTAAATCCAACAATTATGAGTTTCGATAAAACACATATACGAAAAAAACGAGATTTAATGAGTAGTGCCCTTTTAAGAAAAATCACAAAGTCATTTAGTGGCACTAAAGGGGTTGAAATGAAATATTTTGAAAGACATGTGCATAAACATGACATGAACACAATATCGAGTTCTAAGAATAAAACATATCTCGATGGTTTAAGAATCTCTAATAGACGATAGCCAATGAATAGGAGATATATAACCTACAATTCTTTAAACAAATTTTGCACTAGATATGATAGCACAAATGTAGGCCAAGTAATAGGAGATATCACAATAAAAATGCTTATGCTATAGAAATTCATAAGAGTTTAGAAACAACATGTAAGGTCTCATTTTTAAAGGATTTTAAAAACACAAATATTAATTGAGGACCTTAATTTTAAAATAACGAAAACTCATTTGCAATTTAGACACAAATAAAAACATGCATACTAACTAAATAAAATGCATATTTAAGTAGGGAGATACGGTTGTGTCGTTCCCATTGTTGATGATATCTTCCCTTTTGAAAATATTCATGTTGATGGTTGTTTCTCCAATTACTCCATCTCCAAGGATTATATCCTTCCCTTTGTTGATAGTGTCTTTCTCTTGGAAATTCATTGTGGGGATATCTTCTCCTTTGATCAAATGAGACGCTCATTTGATGTCTTTTTGGCGGTATGAATTTTTTCCGATCATTATTCCGCCGGGTACCTAATATGACATTGTTTTGTGGTACCCTCAAGTGTTTGGGTCCTTTGGGATTAGTCTTGAGACTTTTAGGTCTCCAACAATAATTAGAGCTATTTCTAGCCCGACAAGTATTAACGGCGTGTCCCTTCTTACCGCAATAAAAGCAAGTAATATTACTAACATGTATATGAACTCGATTCTTTTTCATATGATTAACAACATTAGGCGTATGATCAAGTTCACTATTCCAATTATCACAACCATTATCATTTTCAACATTGGGCAGTTTATTGGTACTCAAGTTGGTTTTTGATAAATTATTTTTCATGCAATTAATATCCTCAACAAGAGTACTATTTTGTTTTTCAAGGTTTCTAACCTTGTCAAGAGTGGTGGTGTGAGAACATGATAGTGATTCATAGGAAGTAAATAAATTATCCTTTTCATTTTTCAAAATATTGAATTCCTTTTTCAAATTTTTGTACTTAACAAGTAAATTTTGGAATTCATTTTGTAGATCATCAAAATCATTTTGCAAATCACTGTAATCATTTTGAATAACAATATCATAGGAAGTAGAGGGTTTAAGACATACCTCATTTTCTTCTTCGATGCCCATAAAACATTGTTCGACTACTTCATAGTTGGAAGTTGTAAAAGGCTTGTTCCTTAGATTTGAACTTGTATCCTTTTGAGAAGTAGATGCTTTTGTTTGACTTCTTTCATTTTCATATACTCCATAGATGGCTTCTAATTTTTGCCATACTTCATGTGCCGATCGAATTCCTACAATATGATTAAACTCCAAATTAGTAAGTGAGCTTTACCGTTTAAGGAGATGATTTTCTTCTCTTCATCATTGAGCTCTTTGAAAGCTTTGGAGGTGTATGGTGTGTCTTTTATTGGAATGGATTCTCCATTGATGACGATGTTCCAAATATCAAACCCGCAACCTTGTAAATAACATTCCATTCTTTCTTTCCAAAATGTATAATTTTTGAAATCAAATAGAGGTGGCTTGGTGGTGGAGGTGCCAGTAAGATGAGCTTCGTTCGTAGCCGACGATCATTCCTCTTCACTCGCGATGTGAAATGAACTTGCCAAACAGTTTGGCTTTGATACCACTTGTAAGTCCAAGCGGCTACGATAATCTAGAAGGGGGGTGAATAGATTATCTCCATCTTTTCGATTTTACCCTCTTTTTCGAACCGAATGCTCAAAGACAAAAATAAAGATGTGGAATGTAAACAACACGCGACGATTTAAAGAGGTTCAACCCACCTAGGGCCTAATCCTCTACCACCCCAGTGATATCCGGGATGGATTTCAAAAAGAAAAAGAATTTTATTAATTACCAAAATTAATACAAACTCAACTTACAACAACACCTTGAAGAGTACCACACTCTTCTTTAACACCACCTTTGAGATTACCACAATCTCTTCTTGAAGATTACCACAATCTCCAACGGCACCTTGTGAAGATTACCACAATCTTGAACCTTGAAGAATACTAAATTCTTCAACACCTCGACAAGAATATTACCACAATCTTCTCACACCTAACACCTAGATCACCCAAGTGTGTTCTTACCACAAGAACACTCACAAGGATATCTTGTGTTGAATGATGACCAAAAATCAAGATTACAACTTAATAATGAATAATACAATTTGAGTGCAAGTGTAATCAAGAAATGAAAGCCTAGACCTCAAGATGTGAAAGTGATAAGCTAGGAAAATTACAACAAGAATAATAACTATGAAGAACAAATATTTGCTTGAAATGTATCTTGTTGTGTTGTATCTTAATTGTTGTGTTGGTTGCTCCAAAACTTCCTCTATTTATAGAAGATGATTGATCAAGCATAGGCTCCTCTTGGGGATTGAAAATCTACAGAAAAATACAATTAAAATCAAGAATATAACTGTTAGAAATCAATCCCACATTTTAAGGAAAGTTTGTCTGCTGTCAAACGGTCAGAATTTTGCTGTCAAAAGATAGGGCGACCGGTCAAACAGATATATACGTTTGAAAAATACACAAAGACAATAACACAGGCGGACGGTCGGGGGACTTGACGGTCGACCTATACCCGATCGTCCCCTTAATGGTTTTTCAAAGAGAAAATGTACTGTTTTAATATACACGCCCAGGTACCGGTCGATGGGGGGTCGACCGGTCGACGTCACCGGTCGACCACCGGTCGACACCCTGGTCGATCGGTCGACCTGGCCTTTTTCAAGTTCGTCTCATTTTTTTTGTTCTAAAATTCATCTTCAGTACGGTTGTTGCCTCTCTGACGACCAGGTTGACCTCGAGGTAAATGTTGTCCAATTTTTGTCGAAAATAAAACTCAAGAAATACTCCGAAAATTTAGTAAAGACGTTTTAAACCAATCGGGAGTATTTAGACAACATTTAGGAACCTTGATTTGAAGTAAAAACTTATAACCATAAAATCATTAAAAGTGTTGTCCAATTTTATCTAAAATAAAACTTGAAGAAATACTCCGGAAAATATTAAAATCATTTAAAATCATTTAGGAGTATTTGGACAACAATTAAAAACATTGTTTTGGTGTAAAAATAAAATCATCAAAATTAAGATAAAAACATGTATCAAACAATAGTAACTCAATATTGTGTTGAAAATGGTATTGCTCATGAACTATCTGCAGCAAAGACTCCACAGCAGAATGGAGTAGCAGAAAGAAGAAACATAACTCTCAAGGAAGCTGCAAGAACCATGTTAGCTGAAGCTGGATTGCCTAAAAGATTTTGGGCTGAAGCCATCAATACTGCATGCTATACTCAAAATAGATGCATGATCAATAGATAGCTTACAAAGACTCCATATGAAATTTGGACAGGGAGAAAGCCAAATGTTGCATATTTTAGAATATTTGGATGTAAATGCTTCATCCACAACAATGGCAAGGATAATTTAAAGGCTTTTGATGCTAAAGCTGATGAAGGTATCTTCTTGGGATACTCAGCTGAAAGTAAAGCCTATAGAGTGCTGAACAAGAGGACTATGGTCACAGAAGAGTCTATCCATGTGGTTTTTGATGAACCTAATGTAAATGGAGAAGACATGGAGAATTGAGCTGATAAGCTGAATCAACCAACTATGCAGAAGAGTCCCTATGTTGAAGCTGAAGCTGGAGCAATCAATCAAGATAAAGGTGAAATAGCTGAATCTCAAAGACATTTGGAAAAATCTGCTAAGTGATGATGAGAGAGCTGCTCAAGGCAATACAACTGCAAGACGACTGAACCCAGCTGATTTACTCCAACCTGATGTGAGATGGCTGAGAGACCATCCACCAGAGCTAATCATTGGAGATGTAAGAGATGGTGTAAGAACCAGATCCAGAGCTCAACAAGAAGCTATGTTCACTTGTTTTATTTCCCAAATAGAGCCAAAAGATGTGTCCCAAGCATTAGATGATACACATTGGATTCAAGCCATGCAAGAAGAGTTGAATCAGTTTGAAAGAAATAAAGTATGGGAACTGGTACAAAGACCAACCCATCAAAATGTTATTGGCACAAAATGGGTATTCAGAAACAAGATGAATGAACACTACAACATAAATGACATTAGGTAACACAAATTTTGTAGCACTTTTTACATAAGGTACATATGTAACACATGTTTATAACACTTTTTACATTACAATATTTATGTAACACTTTTGTAAAACTTTATCAATATGTAACACTTATATGTAACACTTTTATATAAGTAACACTTTTTAAGTATCACTTTTTTTTTGTTATTTCTTTTGTAACGCAAATAGATAACACTTTTATCAATATGTAACGCTTATATGTAACACTTTTATATAAGTAACACTTTTTAAGTATAATTTTATTTTTGTTATTTCTTTTGTAATGCAAATAGGTATCACTTTATTTAAGAAGCACTCTTGGCAACACGATATTTTATTGATTATAACACTTTTTAAGCTATATTTTAGTAACACAAAATTATATAACTATCATTAATTAAATCATGTCAAAGATTTATTTAATTAATTGATGTCACCAAACCTAAAAATTGAAGACATCATGTACTCCATTTTTTAACTGGATTTTTGTTTTCTTTTTTCAAAGTATTTTAGTGTTGCTTTTATTTTTTTATTTTTTACGAAGGCAATTAATTGTCGGTAATTACTTAGGAATTTTTTCCTTTGGTAAATTATTTTTTCATTATTTTCTTTATTATTTTTTTTACTGTTAGAGCTTTTTTATCTGTCGGTAGATTAATTTTATATTTTTATATATTTTTATTTTTACCGATTGAATATTTATCAGTCGATAAATTTATTTTTTATATTTTTTATATTTTTAATTTGTTGTGTCCTTAAATATTTAATATAATATGATTTTTAAACTATATACTATACAATATAAAATTTGATAGATATAGGGTATAATATAATTTAATACATATATTATAAAATATAATTTTTATTATAAAAAATATATTATATATACATAATATATGTGTGTGTGTGTGTGTGTGTGTTTGTGTATGTGTATATATATAAAACAAAGCAAAAGTTGTAATAAAAATCAACTTAGCTTAGTGGCAAATTGCCACTTCCATACATAACAGGTCGTGGGTTCGAATCTACTTGGTGGCAAAAAATAGTATTTCTACAAAGTGCTACAAAAAAAGTGTTACCTAAGATTCATATCTAACACTTTAGAAGTATTTTTTTTAAAGTGTTACAAAAAAGTGTTACATAAGATTCATATGTAACACTTTAGAAATATTGCTTCAAAGTGTTACCAATAGAAAACTTAATGTGACACTTAGAAAACGTGTTACTAAAAACTAATAAAAGTGATACCTTAGACTTTAGGTAGCACGGGCAAGTGCAGCGCCATAAAAGTGCTACCTATTGTCTATAGTAACATTTTATGGCCATTAGGTAATATTTTTTGAGTGTTACCTAATGTCATTTATGTTGTAGTGGAAGAAGGTTCTGTGGTAAGAAACAAAGCAAGATTGGTAGCCAAAGGGTATTTCCAAGATGAAGGAATAGATTTTGATGAAACATTTGCTCCTGTTGCAAGATTAGAAGCAATAAGGATGTTTCTTGCCTATGTTGCACACAAGAACTTTATTGTATATCAAATGGATGTGAAAAGTGCATTTTTAAATGGACTGTTAGAAGAAGAAGTCTATGTTGAGCAACCTCCAGGTTTTGAGTAGAAGACCATTGGAGATAAGGTGTACAAGCTCAAGAAAGCTCTATATGGATTGAAACAAGCACCTAGAGCATGGTATGATACATTATCTCAATTTTCGATGAGATAATGGATTCACCAAAGGCAAAGTAGATTAACACTCTTCGTAATTCAAGATGGAGAGAGAGTATCGCTTGTTCAAATATATGTGGATGACATTATTTTTGGATCCACAAACAAAGAGTTGTGTGATAAGTTCTCAAACCTCATGCAAGGCAAATTTGAAATGAGCATGATGGGAGAGAGCGACATTCTTTCTAGGACTTCAAGTTAAACAGTTTGAAGGATGGAACCTTCATAAGTCGACAAAGTATACCGAGAGATTTAATGAAGAAATTTGGTATGGAAGAGAACTCTTCTTCGTGAAAATAGCAATGAATACATCGTCAAGATGGACATGGATGCGGATGGCAAGCCGTGGATCAAACAAGATACTGAGAGCACTTATTGGATCACGCTCTATTTAACAAAGCGGGCGGACATCACCTTTGCGATGAAGAGGTGTATGTGCAAGATTTCAATCTGCACCAAAAGAAAGCCATATGACTGCAACTAAGAGAATCCTTAGATATTTGAAGGGATGCCAGGAAGTCGGCTTATGGTATCCAGGAAGGTGGATTCAAGCTAATTGGTTACTCGATTCGACTATCTTTGGATGTAGAGTTGACGGGAAGAGTACTTCAGTACATGTCAAATGCTTGGAAACAGATTGGTTTCTGGTTTAGCAAGAAACAAAACTCAATAGCCACATCTACTGGTGAGCAGAGTACATAGGCAAGGGGCGGTGTTACAGCCCAAGTCTTATGGATGAGACAACAAACGGTGAGAGATTATGATGTTGAAGAAAAAGAGATTCCAATTATGTGTGATAACACAAGTGCTATTGCAATCACTCAGAATCCTGTGTTGCATTCAAGAACAAAGCACATTGATGTCAGATATCATTTCATATGAGATCATGTTGAAAAGAAAGACATCACCTTGGAATACATCTCAACTGACAAACAGTTAGCTGACATATTCCCAAAGCCATTATGTGAATCAAGATTTGAAGAACTCAAGCATGAGCTAGGGTTAATTGAGCTGAGTTGACACTCAGAAGACTAAATGAGAAGAGATGAAACATGAAAAGATGAAAGCTGAGCAGATCTCATGAATCAGCCAAGTGAATCAGCCGTATCGAAAAGTCAACTGAATCGAGTTAGCTGACAACTGAGTCACCATACGAAAGGAGAGAAGAAGAGTTGAGTCATTTGTGCAGAGAGCTGAGTCATTTATGAGCTAAGTGACAAAAATGCAGTCGTTTTTAATGAGCGGGAATACTTTTAAGGATGGCGTTAGCGTAATTATGACGGGTACAGTCAAAAGCTGCACAGTAAAACATATGATTGGATATAAATGCTGTCGCATTAAATGCGAGCAATTAAATGCAAAGTGACGTGCTAAATCTGAGCCGTTGATCTTGATCAAAATTTCAAAAACCAAAAATACGTCCTTTCATTCCCCTTATATACCTATTTGATCAGTTTTCTCTCTCACTTTGAAAACTGTTCATCTCTCCAAAGCAAAGAAAGCATTTTTCTTTCAAAACCCTACCAATCTTCAAAGCAAGTTCGTCAAGTTTCGTTCGGTAAAAATCACTGAAATGGCACCAGCACATGATTTTTCTAAGCTCGCAAAGCAAATCCACACCGGATCGACTGTGGATTTTGAAGGGATGATAAAACAGGGTTCCGATGAAACCTTTGTGAAGAAGATAGCGGATAAGATCGAGAAATCCGGGTTGAAACCCTTTCTGACGCTGGAATACCAAATGACGTACGTAGAGGAGGTCGCCCAATTCTACGTGAATGCCGAGGTGCAGGACGAATGGATTAAGTCCTCCGTCCACCGCAAGGACATAGTAATCACTGCAAAGGACCTTGCGGAGCACTGTTTATTGCCGTCGGAGGGCATGCCAGAGATATATGAAGCAGACGTTGATTTGGTCGCTGCATGGAAGGAAGTGGCCAAACCCGAGTGTGCTGCAAAAGTTGTCTTCACAGCCGACAAGAAGCTGCTGAAGGATGACTATCATAAACTGTTGGATATTGTAGCCAAATGTGTAGACATAAAGTTTGGAAGCTTCAATCAGCTGTCCAAGACCAAGCTGATCGTCATGCCTGCAATCATGGAGGAGAAGAAAGTCAACTGGGCAGAATTTGTGTACAGCCGACTCTGCCAGAATGTTGCAAATAAGTCCTTCAAGGACGATGGATCATTTGGAGGATCTCTGGGCTATGGCCTAGTCATTGGCCATCTGATGGATGTGAAGGGTGTTCCCCTTTGACATGGAAAGCCATTCCATGTCAACAAGAAGATGTTCCGGGCCAATCTCTCAGGAGCCTAGAAGAGAGCCTACGCAAAAAGGGCTGATACTAGTGAGGGGGAATCAGCTGACCCTGACGACAGAACTATTTTCTCCCCTCCTAAAAAGAAAGCCGCCCATGCAGCTGCAAAGAAGATAGTTGCCCCTGCAGCTAAGAAGAAAGTGGCACCTGCCCCTGCAGCCGAGTCACCTGCCCCTGCAGCCGTGTCTCCTGCCCCTGCGGCCGAGGTGGAGAAGGAACCACAAATACCTTCTCCAACCATCAAAAAGAAGAGGACTGCTAAGCCAAGGAAGGTAGCTCCTCAGACAAAGAAAGATGCACCGGCCCCATCGCCAAAGAAGTAGAAGAAGAAGTATCCGAACCAGAACTTCCTCTGGTAAGGACAAAAAGAATAAGACTCACCAAGCGTTCAGAGCTTGAGAAGACAGTTGAGTCTGCTACTCAGCTGGAAAAAGTCTCTGAGACTGCTGAAGAAGTGCAGTCTCCAGAAATTATTGATGAAACAGCCAAGTCTGTTGAAGCCGATCATCAAAGGCAAATTGAAGACCCAGTTGTGGATAGAACAACTGAGGAACAAGAAGAAGCAAAAAGGAGATGTCTTTGAGGTGAAGAGCAACTGAGTTTACTACCCTCTATTCCTGAAAAGGAAGGGCAACAGGGAGAGGATGAAGAAAATGATGTAATCATATGCTCTCCATTGTACCCAAACATTCAAAATCGTCTAAGAGCATGGAGGAAATGGAAACTGAGTCACTCTAGGGTGCAGTTTGAGCACCCAGAGTTTATTGAAGAAGAAGATGAGCTTTTCAAGTTCCTTGAGGTTGACACTATGCTGCAAGCCCTAAGTGAGGATAATTGTATAAATATACTGCAAATTCGGAAGGAAACCGAACAGGCAAGAGCAGCTAAGGAAGCAGAGGCTCGTGAGAAAGCCAGCATTTGTCCTCTAACTGGAACCAGCGACCATACTCATCCTCATCTCGACGTGCTCTCAGACAGTGATGAGGGCATGGACCCTATTGCTGCACAAGAAATGGTGGACATGCAGCAAGCCATGCGGGAATCCACACTGATGAATGAGAAAGAGCTGATGGAAGGACCAGGAGAGTCTTCCAAATCACAGCTGAAAATTGATCCATTGGGAGTGGTACAACAGATTGCCACTATTATTGCTACAACCACTTCCCCAATTCACTCAGAAGACGGATCGAAGGGAATTGGCGATGACACTGGGAATTTGGGCACCCAAGTTGAGCCAACCCCTGCTGAAGGTGTCTTACCACCTGCCCCTACGGCTGACCACTCATATGACAAAGCCGGGAGTCTGGAGAAAAGTGACCCCAACATAAGTCACTCAGCTGGTGAGCCAGCAGAGGGAGAAACTCACTCCACTGCAGCTAGGTCGGAGGATGCTGCAGCTGACTCCACCCTGAATCTAGGAGGCGAAGTGGAGAAGGAACAAGAAAAGAAAACACATCGAGTTGTCACTAACGAAGCTCGGACAGTTGAATCTGTCTCAGCTGAAGTGCCAACGGCTTTGTAGGCTGAGGACACTACTGATGCAGTCAAGGTACAGGATGGTTCTTCCCCGGGAGTTAACACTCTAGGCAATGAAAGTGCAATCCACAGAGTTGAGACTCCTGTGGATGCTACTTCAGAAGACCCTAAGGCATTGCTACTGTCGAAGGATTGTACAAGGCCCCGCTGCAGTTGAGACTGCAAGAGGTAATGAAGTCCTAAGGGAGGTTGAGACTTCCCTAGGTAAAAATCGAGGAGATAAGAGCATTCCTCAGACCATAATTGCTGATTTAGAGGAGGAAATCAGTGCTCTTCATGACTCCCAGAATGATCCTGATACAACCTTCCTCGGATCTGCAGATGAGGCTGAGTCAACCCCTGCCAAAAAGGACTCAGCTGAGGATGCTCTTCCTAGTACGAGTAAGCCAGACTTCAAGGCTGCTCGACAAACATTCAATTTTGATGATGAGCCAAGCCTTCAAGACTCATCGTCTTTCAATGACGTTGATGGTGCAGCTGAGGAACAACAAATTCATTTAGCAGAATCCACTGAGGCCGAAGAAGCTATTAAGACACCTGAGGCTCAGTCAGCTGGCCAAACCACTCACCAAGGCCCAACTAAAATCGAGTCGTCTGTGCATGCTCCCAAAGCTGCAACAGATTCCACTCAACAAGCCACATCACAAGTTTGAACAACGATACATTCAATACCTTACATTCGTGATGATGCTTTCGAAGAGACCTTTCCTTTTTCATTGAAGTGCCTGACCTTGTTGAAGAAACAACTCGTGAGTGGAAATGGTACCACAAACCTGATCCAGTGATTCCCACTGACTCCATTGTCCCAGCAGAGTTCAATTTTGATGATGCTTGGCCGCATGACCAAGATCGAGGTAATGTGATTGAGGTGCGTGAGGTCTTCAAGACTATCCTTGGAGAGATTGAGAAAATTGAAATGCACCAGGCCTCGCTGGATATGCGGCTGGACAATAGGGATGCTACTCTCACAGCCGACTTGAGAGGGATTGTGCTGCGGATCAGAGAATGGTGTCAACAGCAGAGTACAATGCGATTCGAACAAGTCAGATACTTCAAGGCATTGTACAACAAAATGTTGATCTTGAGCGCTGATAATGCTGACATGAAGCAGAGGATGCAAAACAATATTGATAGAATGCATGCGTCCCATACCACTGAAATAGAACTGCTGCGAGAATTTCATCGAAAAGAACTTCTGCGCGTAGAGGAGAATATGAATGAAAAGTTCAGCCTTCTTATGGCTGAAATGAAGCTGGTGGTAGACGAATCCAAAGCTACCCGCTCTGAATTTCGACAAAGATACTCGCAAATGACTCCAAGCGTAACTCGCCTATCGGGCCGCTTAGATTTTATGCTCGCAGGGATGTTTCCAGAGGTTCCTCTATCCTTTGATGATGCCAAAAAAGGGGAAGAGGAATACCTCAAAATGTTGAAAGGGTCAGTTGATGAGAAAATGGAAGACGCAGCTGTTGAGAAGAAGAAGAAAACAGCTGAAGAACAGAATAAAGAAAAGGGAAAAGCAGTTGAGGGGCAATGTTCAAAAGATATGACTCTAATGTTTGGTGAAACCCCTCAACAAGGCCTTGTTACAGCTGACATAATCAGCAAACTTCCAATAACACTGCCGTTCCAACACTCTGCTGTACCTATGTCTGAAAAAAGAAAAATCATAGAAGTAGGGATGAAGGAGGTCGAAGGAAAAATGGATGCCCGTGTGATGGATATATTGAAACAATACGGAGGCATTTCGGCAGGAAAAGACACTGATGCCATTCTAGACGATGGAGACGAGCCACGATCAGTGGAAGAATTCAAAATGCTCGAATCCTAGGGATACTTCAAAAATATGTCCATAGCCCAAACCTGGGACTTGTATTGGGAGAAGGGTCTAAAGCTATGTGAAGAAACTGATAGGTAGCAGTCACTCTGCTGGAAAGAAGAAGACTCCAGTACAATATATGCCCAGAGGATGAGGAAGAAGTGGTGGAGGAAGAGGCTCTCGACCTAGACCTCTGCCCAAAAATGTTAAATACATAGATCCTGAGAAGAAAGGAGGGATCTACTAGGCTGGATATGATGAAGTAGCCAATCTAGAAGTGTCTAGGAAGAATGCTGAGTATGTCAAAAGAATTGAAGAAGAAAATAAAAGACAAGATCAGCTGTGGGAAGAGAGTCAACAGAGGCGAGAAAGAAAGAGAAGAGACGAAGCTGCCAGAAGAGCCTACGAGAAAAATAAGGCAACTGAAGATGAAAAGAAGAGAAAGAGAGCAGAGGACGACAGAGCTGAAGAAGAAAGAAGGAGGCAGCGAAGGCGATGAAGTGTTGTTGTCCACCCCTTCATGTATTTTACTATTTTAAATGCATATATATGTAAGTCTTCTGTACGATGAATAAAAATTGCGTAATCTCTATATTTACGTAGATATAGTCTGCTATGTTTGCTATGATACACATTGTAAATAGCTTTGTAAATGACATGAATGTTATGATCAATAAAAAGATTGATTCTACGCATACATTCTTTGTTACTACATTGTCTGTATGTATCTTTGATGCTAACATTTTGTTTGTATGTTTTAAGTTTTGGCATCATCAAAAAAGGGGAAATTGTTGGGAAATTTATTGTTTAGATTTTGATGAATGCCATGTAAAACTTAGACTAGAAAGTTAGCACCCTATTTTCCTTGTAATTTGCATTGTAATAGATAGGGCTGTACGAGCTGAGTCAAGTCAGCTATGCCTGGATATTCAAGAAGTCAATCAAGACTAGAATGAAGACTCATTTGTGAAGAATTTGAGTGTGGCAAGGAAGAGATGTCTAGAACTCGACTGAAGGAGTATCAGCTGTGATACAGCTGTATGAAGAGTCAGTCAAGTCAACCAAAGAAGCCAAGCCAAGTCAAGTTGAAGTGACAGATGAGTCTTTCAATCATTGGAGCAGACTCAAGTGACCTGGGGAAGTTAGAGAACTGCAGTCAAGTTAAGACGTCTAAAAAGAATCCGTTGCACAGAAGTCAAGAATATTACCTAAACAAGTAATACTTCCATGTTGCCATGTCTTAAAGTGCTCAGTCCCAGAAGCGTGCAAAAGGAATAAACCAATGGGAAACACTGCACCTCGTGTCAGACTCTGAAAAGCTTAACATTCATTTAATACGAGGAAATGTCAACATCAAGGACTGCAACAAGACAAGCCAACAAACACAAGTGACTTTTGAAAATCAGCCTATCTCTTCAACGGGCAGATTTTTGAAAGTTCACTATAAAAGGCTGAGGAATCACTTTGAGAAAAGGTTACCTTGCATACCTGAGCATTCAAACAATTATTCATACTGTAACCTGCAAATTATTCTCAAGTTATTCAAGCAAAATCCTCAAGCCTAACTTTCGAAGGAAATCGAAACAACACCAAGCTGTGAAGGAAAGGCAACTTCAAACTGTTGCATAGGAAACTTTTGAAGAATCAAAAGGGGTCTACATTCCAAGGAGGATTGTAGAAAGGTTCAAGGTCGAACCAATCTCAAGTTATTGGAGGGCTTCGTGATCAAATCCAAGAAGCTTGAGCAAGTGAGTCAAGTAGCAAGCGCAGCTACCCATGTGAAGAAGCCGAGTCGGACGAGAAGCATTTGTGTGACCAAGGCATCTCGGATCGAGTCCCAAAGGATCAAGTCAAATTTGTGTGATCAAGACTTGTATCTGGACTGATAACCACTTTGTACTCTAATCAATACTTAGTGGATTCCTCCAGGAGTTGGAGAAGAGAGGAGTAGAAAAATTACCCCATCTTTGAACCTCTATAAAAATTATTGTGTCATTTACATTTCAGCATTTAATTTCTGCACATCATTTTATATCTGCTGGTAATTTGCTATCCAACTGATAATTAACAAAGTGCTAAAATCAAGTGTTTAAAACAAACTTAAACCAAATTCAAGGGTGTTAAGTCTTCCGCTGAAAATCTCATCACAGCCAAGTTAAGGTTTAGACTAAACAACTGAGTTATTCTATCAACAGCTCAATCAAGTCTGTTGAGTGGCTAACTCTGCTGGTTAACTAACTTAGTTGTCCCTCAAGGACTTAGCTGTGTATTTAACTCTGTAATATTTTAAAAGGACTACAATCGAAAAGTTGGTAAGGTTTATTCAACCCCCCCTCCTTCTAAACCTTACACTCACCCCTTGGGACCTACAATTGTTATTCATTTTTATCATATATTGTTCTTCACAAAGAATTTTAAAAAGTAAATTAAATTAAATTAATATTTTTCATGCTTCACTTCAATAATTCTTTTTGTTTTGTGTTATCTTCATTGGACGATATGAACGATATTTATAATATAATATAATAAAATTACATTATATTAATTTATTTATATTTAATTAAATTAGTAAAATTATATGGTTCACGTGCAACGCACGTGCACCTTACTAGTATATAAAATGGGAAAATAATTTCACTTTTGGTACCCAAATTTTACTATCTTTTTGCGTTTGGTACCCATTGTTACAACTTAACCAAATTGGTATCCAACGTTTTCTATTTTAATTACTTCAACCACAAACTGTTAGATGGTCGTTAATTCCTTATGGTTACCTATTATAGCTAGCGCAGTTGAAAAAAAAGGAATAACCTTCATTTATTCACTTATGCTTATGCCCTACATTTCTAAGCCTTAGAATTGATTGAAAGAAGAAAAAACTAAATATGTTTTCTACTTTTGGATGTCTTTGGTTCAATTTTGTAACCGTTAGGAAATTTAATTGTCAGATTTTGATGATACAATGTAAAACTTAAAGTACAATGCTGGCACCCTATTTTAACTTGAATTTTTATTTTGTAATAGATAGGAATAAAAGATCTGAGTGGCGTCAACCATGTCAAAAAATACAAGAAGTCAACAGAGGGCAAGAATGAAGACTCAACTGTGTGTCAGCTGAGTAGAGTAAAAAAGAAGAATATGAGTCGACTGAAGGAGACTTAGCTGAGGAACAACTAAGAAAAGGATGTTGAAGTATCAGTCAAGACTATCAGTTGAATTGACAGTTGAGTCATGTTCAAATGATTAAGAGCAGACTCAAGTCAAAGGGGTAAAGGCAGCTGTCCAGTCAAGTCGACTGAGATAAATCCCTTGCACAAAAGTCAAGGTTGTTACTTAATTTAGTAATATTTCCATGCTGCCAGGTCTTAAAGTGCTCAACCCAGAAGCGTGCAAAAGGAATGAACCAATGGGAAGCACTGAAACATGTGTCAGACTCTGAAAAGCTGAAGAATTCATTAAATACGGGGAAGAGTCGCAATCACATGCTGCAAACCAAGACAAGACAAGACAACGATCAATAATGTGTCATTTGAAAATAGGCCATCTTTTCAACGGACAAATTTTCAAATGGTCACTATAAAAGGCTGAGGAAGTATTGAGAAAGGTTTATCAAAGAATTCCTCAAGCCTAAACATTCGAAGGAACTCAATCGAACACAAGCTGTGAATGATATAATATTTCAACCTATTGAAGAGAAAAAGTTTAAAGAACAAAAAAAAAAGGTCTACTTTCCAAGTTGAAGGAGTTGTATTAAGGTTCAAGGTCGAACTAGAAGGATCAAGTTTATTGGAGGGCTGTGTGATCAAATCCAAAGACTTGAAGGGAGATGAAGGTTGTCACAGGAGAAGCCAGCTGTGTGATCAAGGTTGTCTCCAGATTGAATAACCGCTTTGTAAAGCGACATTACATTTAGTGGATTCCTCCAGGAGTTGGAGAAGATTGTAATAGATTAATTACCCCATCCTCGAACCACTATAAAATACTTGTATCATTTTACTTTCAGCATTTACTTTCTTGCATTTTTTCATATTTGCTGATTAGTTAAATTGATATCCAACTGATAATAACAAGTGCTAAAATAAGTGTTAAAAACGTGCTTAAAATTTTAACAAAGTGTGTGAAGTCTTTCGCTGTTAAAAATTAAATCATCTAAAAGTTAGTGTTAGGTGACACAACCGAGTTATACTATCAACAGTTCAGTCGAGTCTGTTGAGTGGATAACTTAGCTGAAGATAGCCGACCTAGCTGTCCCCCAAGGATCTAGCTGGTTTGAGTCAACTCTGTTGAAATTCTTAAAAAGACTAAAAAGTAAAAATTTGGTAAGGTTTATTCAACCCTCCCCCTCTAAACCTTACACCACACCCCTTGGGACCTATACTAACTAATAATGCTTTTTGTTTTTTTAAATTACGGAAATTTGGAAGCTAATAATTTTTTTCTAAAATTACACTAAACTACCATAGGCCAAACAAATTGGTGGCCAAGTTGAACAATTACACATATAAGTTCAACAAGGCATTATATACACAAGTTCTATTACACAAGTCATTAGAGATTGAAACGTTTGCGATCACAAGTTCCACATCACCGTTTATCCCCATGACTTGGTACATATTTCTATCAAGTTCAACAAAGGATTTGAATTTCAAACACTTTTGCAAGTCTGGACAATTATCAAACGTCAAATAGCAGATGAAATATCAAAAGAAGTATTAAGTTCTTTATCCTATCAGCATGAATATAGTGTTCTTATCATCAGCAACCTATCATTAATGATGCAAGCCATGATGTCACTAGCTAATATTCCCTATGCAGATTGTGACAAGTGTCACAATCTTGCTCAACATAGTACACAGACCGTTAGCCGTAATATTCCCTCAGGGTGCTCACGATTTGTGTGTGATGTACCAACAAATTTCTATATATAGATACCTTGTACCTTTGTAATTTATGAAATGAAATATTCAGCATTAGCATCATTTATCTTTTCATCTGAAATGGTTTTTCTTAAGTTTCCTTTTTGCTGTCAGCTTTCCATGATTTTCTATCAAACACAAGCTTTCGACTTTTTTTTTGTTATGATGAAAAAAATTAGACATTGTACGAGTTGTTCACTCTTTTTCCATTTTTTTTTTTTTTTTTGAGAGTAGCGAGCTGTTTACTTCGTAGTGGAAGCAAAAGAGACCATCCAATTTCAAGCAAATATTTGAATCACATATATTAATGTATTTGGAGTGAAATTCGATAACAAAAAATTTGCATTTGTAAGACGAGAGTTTTTTTCATTTTCGAGACAATGGAATGGTGCATTTGTCCATCCAAGGTTAAGAATAATAAATATGGACCTGATTATTTTTGATTAGGAATATTAAATTTATAAGGGTGTGTCATCAGAAAAAATAAAAAAGATAGTAACTATAAGGCCAGCCCTGACTCGACCCTAATTAACCTAAGAATTTTCAAGCCCTTTTAGGGCAAGGGCAAGAACAGGTTCAGCCCATATTGACAACTCTAGCCTCTCTGCAAAGAGAATTATATATTGCCTCAAATTTCTAATTTGTAGTTTGTAGCATCTATATTCTACCTTTTTATTACTTTCCTTACTGACAATTGTAAACACAAAAACCAAATAAAAATAGAAATTAAAAAAAAAATAAAAATAATTACAATGAGAAATGTTTTTAATGTGTTTGCAAAAATCACATATATCAACTTCCAAACATAGAGACTTGTCAAAAAATATTTTGTCAACAAGCATGATGAATGATGTTTAAAAAAAATAGTAAATCCGACTCCCTCCAAACACACACACACACACATATATATATATATATATATATATATATATGTATATTCTAAATACAATTAGACAAATCAAATACTAATATAAAATATTCTAACAAAAATTAAATAACAATAAATGATATTTCTTCTATATTATTTTATGAATTAATAAAAGAACATCCACAATCTAATGTTCAATAATGAAGTCATGGATCGATCATAATATCATGTTCCTTCATCTTCATGAATTATAATTTGCCATGATTAAAAAATAATTGATAATCGAGATCAAAAACTAGATTTGATAATACTACAGTAATTTAAATATAAATATGTAAAGTACAAAAACATTATTGAGAAAAAACCCTAAAGTGGGCCAGTCCTACACTACAAGATAAGTGACAATAAGTAGCACCCAAAAAATAATATCTAATATCCATTAAATGTTACTATAGTCTAAGATATCACTTTTAATAGCTTTTAGTGATACTATCTATAAGTGTTACATTAAGTTCACTATTATCACTTTGAAGTAACACTTCAAAAGTGTTACATACGAATCTTATGTAACACTTTTTAGTAGCACTTTTTCTATATGTAACACTTTGAAAAAAAATACTTCTGGAGTGTTACGTAAGGAAATTATGTAGCACTTTTTGCAGCACTCCAAATGGCTTCGAACCCAAGATCTATTACATTTGTGAGTGACAATTTGCCACTAAGCTAAGTTGATTCTCATTACAACTTTTGCATTATTTTATATATATATATATATATATATACTTTATGTATTAAAGATTATGATATATAATATATATATTAAAATTTATATTACAGTATATTTTAAAGGACATAATAAAAAAAAATACAAAAATATATAAAATAACATTATCGACTTATTGATTTTCCATTGATAAAAAACACAAAAATATGAAATAAGCTACCAACGGACTAAAAAATTCTAACAGTAAAAAAAAATTATAAATAAATTGTCACGTCCCAAACGGGACGCGACGAACGATACACAACTTAAATACAATAACCAAACAGTCCAGACAAAGATCAACGAGAACCCAATGAGACAGAGTCTAAATAGCGGAAATAAATAATGTATACAAATTACAACTTAAAGTCTACAATCCATCATCCAAATTATGACCCCAAAAATCAACAAAATATAACAACTTAATGTCAAAGGGTCCTACGCCCTTGATTTAAACCGGAATGGAACGAAATACAAAAGTCCGACAACAACATAAGAAAATAGTCCAATCAACAACAAGAAGGAGTAAATCCAACAAGCGTAGTACAAGGTCTCAATCAGAGCGGTTCAAAGATCTCCAACGAAATCCTCATCTAAGGTTAGAAAACGGTGGGGATGAGACAAAAATCTCGATGGATGGGGTGATCGGGTAATGCGAGTGTGGCGCAATATAGTTAATGTGAGAGCGATTATATGAAAACGAGTGAGTATGATGCATGAATTCACACACGATTCAAGCGTCGTGATAAAATATTTAAATAATATACTTATACGATTCAAGAAAACATTCATGGTCATACACGCACTATGTGATTGATCAAGACAGGTAGATTGCGTGCGGAAGTGTAACGCCAATCCCATGCAAGGCAAATAATGGTTGCGTCACGGTTTGTAGCGCCAACCAATGCAAAAAAGAGATAAGCGGTTGCGTATGGAAATGTAACGCCAACCAAAATGGGTCCGATAACTCCGGAATCGTGTGGATCGAGGCAGCCCGATTCCTTCGTTTCTTCCTTGTAACTCCCGGTCATTATGGTCCAAGACCGGCACCTTATCGCTCCGTAGGCAAAGACAAAATCCACAAAGTGGAGCTTGCAAGGCTCGGATCTGTCATAATCATGATTATACCTCGATCTACGACCGCTTCCCTTGGACAAACTCCGTCCCTCGGTTGCGGGATTAGGGCGATGGGGTAGGAAGAGTGGAATAGCAGCCAGCTGCCCGGTTCCATCCCGACGTATCCATTCCGATTGTGAGCTCGACACACCAAGTTGACGAGGCGGAAAGTAATTACAATTACAGTGATCAACCAGCAATGATATTATTATTTCGAGGCCGATTTAGGAAAATTTTTGAAAAAAACGCGAGTGGCAATTATGGCGTTGGTGGAGTTTTTGGATAAAGATGATTATCGGAAGGATAAGCAACCTTCGATCTCTTGAAAGATTAGGTGGGAGATAAGTCCCGTTATAGATTCAATTCGCAAGGCGAGGAAGTCGCTCCGCGATCGGGTATTAATCAGTCAAATTGATCCGATAAGTCAAGGGTTTTTGGGAAAGTAAAATACTTAAATTAAATCTCCAAGTCAGAGAGTCCAGGGCTATTTTAGTAAAAGAGAAAATAATTAGAGTTAGGTCCTTTATAAAAGGAAAATTTTAATTTAGCCCCGTTTTGTAAAAACTAACACTTTTGGAGTTAAAAATTGAATAATTAAATATCCCGACCTTGAAAAATTATGAGGTTAGTTCCTAAATTCTCCAAATTGTCCATAGATTCAGGTTTTTAAAGTTTTGAGGTCGAGTTTTTATAAAAAACTCACATTGGCCCAAAATTTGTAAAAATTGCCAATTCGGACCTTAAGTTTTAAAATTTCGGAACTCACAAACCGGAAGGGATTTTAATGTGATTCCAGTTGGAAAATGTCACTAAGGTTAGTAGGATATTGGGACAAAAGCAGTTTTTAAAAGCAATATGTGTAGGTCCTTCAACTTTTGAAAATATCATTTTTGTCCCATTTTAAAATAATTGCCTTTAAGGCTTTTAGGGGTCCAATTGTTATGTAATTTGAACCTTGGGTCCAAAATATAATTAGGTTATGGTTAAGTTAGTATTTCCAGGTGCATGGGCTGCATAAGTCCTGGAAATTTCATTTGGGTCCTCAAGTTTAGTATTTTACACATTAGTCCCTCAATTTTAGAAAAATTACTTTCTAAGCCTTAAACACTTGGATTTTTGGAATACTTTTAAAATATGAAATTCCCAGTACCTTAAGAGTAAAAATTTCAAATTTTAAAGTTAAGGTCTGGTACAGTTTTAAAAATTTCAAAGTAGCCCTTAAACTTTCAAAATTTTACAATCTAGTCCTTGGGCTTTCAAAAGTTGATTTTATTTATCTTAAAACTCTTAAAACTTTATTAAAATGTCCAAAAGTTATTTTTGCACCTGAGTACAGTCCCAAATTTCGAAATTTGCAGAGGGGTCCTTTAACTTCTATTTTCTTGAAAATTTATCCACCAACTTTCCATTTTTGCATTTTTAAGTCCAAAATTGAAATTTAATCAATTATGCTCGACTTTTCCAGGTTATAAGTCATCCAAAATATAGATTTTAAAGATCACACACATGCATGTCCAATACATACAAGAATTCATCAATTAAAACATTAAAGTGTACATGCATGCACCTAAAATTCAATAAATAATAATTTTAGCAACTCTTGAGAATTTTCATGATTTGATATATAAAATTGACATGCAATACATAGATTATGTATATCTCAAGGCTCATGATCAAATTTTCTACATGCATTTAATCAAAACACCTAAAAGTTGGAAAATATTTTTCCACCCACCTTAAATTTGGAAATTGTGAAATAAAAGAATAATTTAACAATTTTTGGATGAGGCTTCTTAGGTCAGCCCCTAATTCAAAAAAATATCAAAATTTGGAGTTATAAAAATGAGAGAAAAATTAAGGAGAAAAAGAAGGAAATATGGAAATGAGAAGGACTACACTTTACCTTGTGTAGTAGATGTTTGGAGACTAGTTGAAGCTCAAAAATTGGAAATTTTGGCTCAACTCCAAAATCTCCTAAGGTCAGCCCCTATTTCTCAAAAATGAAAAAGGGGTGTTAAAATTTGAAAGAAATAGGAAGAGTAAGAAAGAAGGGGTCTAGTACTCAATTCTTACATTGTAGTCTAATTTCCTCTACTATTTTCTCTTCAAGCTTGAGGTCCTTCTTCAAAAATGTTATCAAGCTCTAATCTTCAAGGTCTTCCAAATGTACCTCCAAACCAAATTCAAGCTTAAGTTAAGAAGGTGGAAGAGATGAACAATGTGATATCCAAAAATGGATTTAAGATAAAATTTCTTACCTTGTATGATGATGGTTCGATTTTTAGTGAAGAATAAGAGGAAAATGTTGAAAATTTTTCTAAGTATAGAAGAAGAAATGAAAGGAAGAATAGAGATAAGTTGGGAGTTTTTAGAGAGAAGGAGGAGAATTGATTTAGAAGATCAAATGTGTTGGTGAAATTTGAGATGAAATTTTTGTGTAATTAGGCCATATGGCCGTCCAACATAGTGAGAGAGGGAGAGAAAATTTTGTTCAAATTGTGTCTTGTAATTTGTCTCTTGCATGGAGACAAAAGGTGAGTCAAGGTATGGGTCAATTGGAATATTGAGAGGAATAAGAAGAATGTTGGGAAGAATAGAATAAGTTGGGAAAAATAGTAATAAAGAATTGGTATATAAGATGATGTGTATAATGTTTGAATTAATGATATAATTATACACAAGATGACTAATATATGGTGTAGGTGTACAAGAGTTGGATGATATTTTTATCTCAAAATTATCCATATTGGCCGTCCACTTCAAGGGCAATTTGGTAATTCCATATATTTTTTTTGGTCCCAAATTTGATGATAATAGATGAAATATATCAATCTCCAAAATAATTAGTGATTTCCTTGATCACTTGTAAGTCTCATGATCACTTAATCTAAATCAAAATCTTAATTCTATAAGGTAAAAGTCTCTAAAATAAATAGTCTCTTAAAATTCTAAGGTGACTAATAAATACAAAAATAGTAATAATGATCAATCAAGTGATCATAAATGAAGAATAGAATTAATAAAGATCATGATCACAAGTAATTAAATAAAATGAAATAAAATACAAAATGTATATATTATTAATAATTACCCGTCAAAATGACGCGGTAAAGTAGTCGATCAAAGTATAAACGACAATAAGGATCAATTAATAGCTCGGAAAAATCGGGGCTTCACATCCTCCCTCCTTAAAAGAATTTGGTCCCCAAATTCTCTTGAAATAGTTCGGATATTGATTCCTTATGTCTTCTTCCATTTCCCATGTTGCGACTTCGTCTCGGTTGTGGTTCTGCCACACCACTTTAACCATCGGGATCTCTCTCTTACGTAAATGTCGTATCTGCTGATCAATGATCCGGATCGGCCTCTCGGTGTAGGATAGATTTTCCATTAGAGGAGGAGTATCACGAGTGATGATATGTTCGGGATCCGGTTGATACTTCTTCAATCTTGATACATGGAATACATCGTGCATTCCCGCATATAGTCTTTGTAACTTTCGAGTTGATAGGCTAACTTCCCGATTCTCTGTAAAATCTTGTAAGGTCCAACATATCTCGGACTCAACTTGCCTCCTTTCTTCGGGTTGATTAATCCTTTCCGTGGTGAGTCCGAGAAATACTTCATCTCGACTTCAAATTCCAAATCATTTCTTCTCTTGTCCGCGTAACTCTTTTGGCGGCTCAGTATGCGAATCCACTCCTTGATCAGCTTGACCTTCTCCATGGCCTTGAACTAAGTCGACCTTTGGAATCGAGGCGACTTTCGTTTCTCTTTCGGAGTCCATTGGTCATCAATCTCCCAGTGTAGTGGGGATCTACATTTTCGCCCATATAATGCCTCGTAGGGTGCCATCCCAATCCTGGCACGATAAGCTGTTATTGTAGGCGAACTCGGCTAATGGTAAGTGTGAATCCCAACTTCCTTGAAAATCAAGGTGCGGGCTCATGACATATCTTCAAGGGTTTGAATTGTTCGCTCGGTCGTCCATCGGTTTGTGGATGTCTTTGTTGTCTTTGAAACTTAGTGAGGTACCCAATTCCTCGTGCAAGCACTTCCAAAATCTGGAGACAAACCTCGGTCTGTTGGATACTATATCGTTGGTACTCCATGCGGTCGAATAATTTCTCGGATATAATCGTGCAAGTTTTGCAAGCTATCGTTTTTCTTGATGGGTAAAAAGTGTGCGATTTCGTGAGTCGATCTACAACTACCCAAATAGCATCATGGCCTCCTCCGGTCCTTGGTAGATCCGTCACGAAGTCCATCGTTATGTGTTCCCATTTCCACTCGAGAATTCTCAATGGTTGTAGTAAACCGGATGGTCGTTGGTGTTCGCTTTTACTCGTTGACAAGTCAAACATCTACTTAGCGAACTCGCTACCTGGTTCTTCATGTTTACCCACCAATAACTCCGTTTCAAATCCTTATACATCTTGTTTCCTCCAGGATGTATAGTGTATTTAGAGCGGTGTGCCTCTACTAGGATTTTATTCCTAATGCTCGTCATTCGGTACACACACTCGATTAGGAAACGATAACTCCATCTTGGTGCCGAGAATTACGATCTTTCTCCTTTAAGTATCTTCTCCTTGATCTTTGAAGATGTGTATCTTTCTCTTGTGCTTCTTTGATCTCATTATTGATTGGGTGTAATTGAAATGTTAGCACATGAAATCCGAGTATTGGTTCTCGTCGATTCCAATTGCTCTCAGCTCTTTTAATGATTCCCACTCTCGAATCATAAGTCCGGCTAAGCTCGCCTTTCTGCTTAGAGCGTGCGCTCGACGTTAGCTTTCCAGGATGGTATTGAATATCAAAGTGATAGTCCTCAATCAACTCCATCCATCTCCGTTGCCTCAGATTGAGGTCTTTCTCGGGAGAATAGATACTTCAAGCTCTTATGGTCCGTGAAAACCGTGAATGTTGCTCGTAGAGATAGTGTCTCTATTTCTTCAACGAACACTATCATTTTGCCAATTCCAAGTCATGCGTTGGATAATTGGCCTCATACGGCTTGAGCTTTCGTGATGCATAAGCGATAACTTTTCCTTCTGCATTAAGACTGCTCCTAGTCCTTCTTTTGATGCATCATACTCGGTCGGATAAATCCCACATCCATCGGTTTTTTAGTAATTGCGTTTTCAACTCTTGTAACTCAAGAGAGCCATTCTATACGGTGTTACGGCAATCGGGCGGTCCCGGCAACACCGATGGTGAACTCGACTTCCCTATCCAGGAGGGATAGTGGTGAGTTCTTGTGGAAATACATCCGTATATGTCGATACTATAGGTACTTGGTTGATTTGTGTCTCAACCTTGGGTTTGTTAATTACAACGCCAAGTACCCCTGAGCCCCCTCAGTGATCGCCCTCCCTCGCTTTCATTCTTTGAAATGATTGGGGCAATCTTAACTCGTGCCCTTCCCAAAATTTCCACTTCGGGTTTTCGGGTTCACATAGCTTAATGGACTTGCTATGGCGTCCATTTGTGCATGGTGTGCAGATAACAGATTCATTCCCAATATCACGTCGTATTGAGATATAGGTAATAAGATCAAATCGCAGGAAAGTTTATCTCAAAGCAATCTTAATTTCACATGCATTATAGATAATATCGTTATCGACTTGCACCCATAGGAGTTGACACTTCTAAGCATATAGGCATATGTTCCATGCATGCATGCGGTTTGTGTACAAAATGCGGTGCAACAAATGAATGCGTTGATCCAGGGTCGAACAATATTTTAGCGTAGTGGTTAGATACTAGAAGCGTACCTTCCACCACATTTGTTGCCTCACGGAGCCTCTGTCCGGCTAGTGCAAATGCTCGGCGGGCATCCTTGCCCGATTACCCTGGCCATTTCCGGCACGTGGTTGCGTCTGTTTGGTTGGTCATCGTACTTGGCAATCTTGCGGTAGTCTTGATTACTACAAAGCGCAAACACCTTCCTTGTCTACGCCAATGATTGTCGGCGGTATGTCCGGTTTCTAGTAATGTGCACACTCTTGACTCGGCTTTCCTTGACCTTCGGTCTCTTTCCTTTGTCTGCATTCGGTTAAGCGGTACCTTCTAAAAGCTTAGCGGCGGTTTAGATGGGTGTCCCCCTTTGGTATCCTCTTAAGATGTTCGATGGCCTATTCTCATTGAATCTGTCCCAATACGGTTGATCTCGACTCAATGCGGAGAATTTTGCCTTTACCTTGGTGAGTAGGTTGCGAGTTCAACAATCAACAAGCTGTTTTACGAAGTTCAGTTTCAATCCTCGAGTGAACTTGTAAAGTTTATCCTCTTGATCTTGATTGTCCCCAGAGCATACTTGGACAATCGGTGAAGTCGGACTCAGATCTTGAGCCACGTCGGGTTCCTTGCCTCAATCTATGGAATTCATCCCGTGCGCTTCCTTCACGACACTGGGAATATCACATTCATTGAACTCGGCCAAGAAATTTCCCCATGTTACGATTACTCGGTCCTGTTCCCATCTCCTTTCATTTGCCCTCCCACCGGTCTCTAGCGGCCGATTCCAGGCGAAATACGGTGAGTGTGACTCTCTGCTCGTCGAGTATTGAAGAGCATTGAAGATATTTTCGACTTCTCTATCCATTCTTCCGCTTTCACATCGTCCGGCTCTCCCAAGAAGCTTGGTGGGTCAAACCGAGAATCGCTCCAATGTGCGATCGTTCGCCTCTCGGGCGGGTTCGGGAGCACGGGGTTGAGGCTCACTCTTTGCCTCATAAACACCGATATTTCTTTGTAAGGCTTGTGCGGTCGGATTGTCTCTGCAGCGGTGGATGAGGTGGTGGTAATTAGGAGGAGAGGGTACCCGATCCCTGGGTACATCATCGTCACCTCGTGGAACGCGATGAGGTCTCCCCGTCCTCAATGTTACGCCGTTACGTATCTTGAAGCGTTAGTTGCGATTCGCGAGTAAATGAATACAATAATTATTCGCGTAAAGCAAAGAGATATCGTAGGGAAAATAACATCAAACACACAATTTGAATAAATAGCAAAAGGTATATCCATTAATGTAAAATTTGAATACACCCAAAGTACAAATGAGAATACTAAGCCAGATACATCGGAACCAAAAATACATCCGAATCTAGTACAAAAGAAAGTAAGGTACAACTTTGGAATACACGGCTACAACAACAAAAGTACAAATTGACAATCTGCTAGCTAATCGGTGAGATCGCCATCATCGTCGCTCGCGACTATGTCTACATAATCGGGGTTGGGTCGGGGTGAGGTGGCACCTCAACCTCGGGCCAATCCACGAAGTCCAACCATTTGCTCGAATCCGAGCCTCATCGAGTGGAGCGACCTCGGCTCTCCAATGTCGATTGGATCCTCCTCGGGATCGGAGTCGAGCTCCGCCTCGGGTGGTGGCAATGGTGAGCATTAGGCGCTAAAGCGACCTCTAGTGCGGCGTCTCTCGAGCTAGGGCTGTGTAAGGTCCTCTATGATGTCATCCGCTTGATGAGGTCTCCTCCAAGCGATCGACGGTGCTACGGGATAGGCGGGCGTCAATCTCCCATTTCTGGCGACCGTCGCTTGTCCTTTTCATCTTCTCCCGCATGTTATCCAGGCGCTCCTGGATACTCTGTATTTGGTCCTCCCGTGCTCTTATGGTGTTATCGCGGTCCTTGATGATAGTGGTCAGTTCGTTCTTCTCATCTTGGCTCATCGCCAAGCGCTGAGTCAGGTCCCTATTGCGTTGGCGCTCCTGGGCTAGCTCTATGGTCGCGCGTTCACTTTCCCGGTGCCAATGAATCATCAGTGCCCGGTAATATTCCCGCTCAGCACGGGCATGGAATACATCCCACCATGTAGGCGGCGTCGGCTCCATCCTGATCAAACAAAACTAAGGCGGATCAGTCAAAGGTAGAGGAAAGATAAGAAGAGAATAAGGAAGAATGAATAAGGGAAATCAGTCAAAAATCAACTAAGTCAAGACAAGTACGACTATGAAATCTCAAAATATGCGTTCTAACTTAGTTCAAATATCAACAATACGGTTCTATGCCAATTTGAAATCGATTTCACACTTAATTAGTCAAGTCATGGTAATACCCAAAACACAGACCGAGGGTCCTATCCTGGGTCAGCTCGGTGTAAGTTTCCATCTTACTAGCCGAGCTCTGATACCACTCTTACTGTCATGCCCCAAACGGGACGCAACGAACGATCCACAACTTAAATACAATAACCAAACAGTCCAGACAAATATCAACGAGAACCCAATGAGACAGAGTCTAAATAGCAACGGAAATAAATAACAGATACAAATTACAACTTAAAGTCTACAATCCATCATCCAAATTACAACCCAAAAATCAACAAAATATAACAACTTAAAGTCAAAGGGTCTACGCCCTTGATTTACAAAGCTGGAATGGAAAATACAAAAGTCCGACAACAACATAAGAAAATAGTCAATCAACAACAAGAAGGAGTAAATCCAACAAGCGTAGTACAAGGTCTCAATCGAGGCGGTTCAAGCATCTCCAACGAAATCCTCATCTAAGGTTAGAAAATAGGTGGGGATGAGACAAAAATCTCGATGGATGGGGTGATCGTAATGCGAGTGTGGTGCAATATAGTTAATGTGAGAAAACGATTATATGAAAACGGCGTGAGTATGATGCATGAATTCACACGATTCAAGCGTCGTGATAAAATATTTAAATAATATACTTATACGATTCAAGAAAACGATTCATGGTCATACAGGCACTATGTGATTGGTCAAGCGGTAGGATTGCGTGCGGAAGTGTAACGCCAATCCCATGCAAGGCAAATAATGGTTGCGTCACGGATTTGTAGCGCCAACCAATGCAAATCAAAGCAGATAAGCGGTTGCGTACGGAAATGTAATGCCAACCAAAAGCGGGTCCGATAACTCGGAATCGTGTGGATCGGGATGCCCGATTCCTTTGTTCTTCCTTGTAACTCCCCATCAAGTATGGTCCAAGAGGCACCTTATCGCTCCGTAGGCAAAGACAAAATCCACAAAGTGGAGCTTGCAAGGCTCGGATCTGTCATAATCATGATTATACCTCGATCTACGACCGCTTCCTTGGACAAACTCCGTCCCTCGATTGCGGGATTAGGGCGATGGGGTAGGAAGAGTGGAATAGCGGCCGAGCCGGTTCCATCCCCGGCGTATCCATTCCGATTGTGAGTTTCGACATACCAAGTTGATCGAGGCGGAAAGTAATTACAATTACTGAGCGATCAACTTGAGCGATCGTATTATTATTGATTCAGGAAGCGATTTAGGAAAATTTTTGAAAAAAACGCGAGTGGCAATTATGGCGTTGGTGGAGTTTTTGGATGAAGATGATTATCGGAAGGATAAGCAACCTTCGATCTCTTGAAAGATTAGGTGGGACATAAGTCCCATTATAGATTCAATTCGCAAGGCGGAAGTCGCTCGCGATCGGGTATGTCGGTCAAATTGATCCGATAAGTCAAGGGTTTTTGGGAAAGTAAAATACTTAAATTAAATCTCCAAGTCAGAGAGTCCAGGGCTATTTTAGTAAAAGAGAAAATAATTAGAGTTAGGTCCTTTATAAAAGGAAAATTGTAATTTAGCCCCGTTTTGTAAAAACTAACACTTTTGGGATTAAAAATTGAATAATTAAATATCCCGACCTTGAAACGTTATGAGGTTAGTTCCTAAATTCTCCAAATTGTCCAGAGATTCAGGTTTTTAAAGTTTTGAGGTCGAGTTTTTATAAAAAACTCACATTGGCCCCAAATTTGTAAAAATTGCCAATTCGGACATTAAGTTTTAAAAATTCGGAACTCACAAACCGGAAGGGCTTTTAATGTGATTCCAGTTGGAAAATGTCACTAAGGTTAGTAGGATATTGGGACAAAAGCAGTTTTTAAAAGAAATATGTGTAGGTCCTTCAACTTTTGAAAATATCATTTTTGTCCCATTTTAAAATAATTGCCTTTAAGGCTTTTAGGGGTCCAATTGTTATGTAATTTGAACCTTGGGTCCAAAATATAATTAAGTTATGGTTAAGTTAGTATTTCCAGGTGCATGGGCTGCATAAGTCCTGGAAATTTCATTTGGGTCCTTAAGTTTAGTATTTTACACATTACTCCCTCAATTTTAGAAAAATTACTTTCTAAGCCTTAAACACTTGGATTTTTGGAATACTTTTAAAATATGAAATTCCCAGTACCTTAAGAGTAAAAATTTCAAATTTTAAAGTTAAGGTCTGGTACAGTTTTAAAAATTTTAAAGTAGCCCTTAAACTTTCAAAATTTTACAATCTAGTCCTTGGGTTTTCAAAAGTTGATTTTATTTATCTTAAAACTCTTAAAAATTTATTAAAATGTTCAAAAGTCATTTTTGAACCTGAGTACAGTCCCAAATTTCAAAAGTTGCAGAGGGGTCCTTTAACTTTTATTTTCTTGCAAATTAGTCCACCAACTTTCCATTTTTGCATTTTTAAGTCCAAAATTGAAATTTAATCAATTATGCTCGACTTTTCCAGGTTATAAGTCATCCAAAATATAGATTTTAAACATCACACACATGCATGTCCAATACATACAAGAATTCATCAATTAAAACATTAAAGTGTACATGCATGCACCTAAAATTCAATAAATAATAATTTTTAGCAACTCTTGAGAATTTTCATGATTTGATATATACAATTGACATGCAATACATAGATTATATATATCTCAAGGCTCATGATCAAATTTTCTACATGCATTTAATCAAAACACCTAACAGTTGGAAAATATTTTTCCACCCACCTTAAATTTGGAAATTGTGAAATAAAAGAATAATTTCACAATTTTTGGATGAGGCTTCTTAGGTCAGCCCCTAATTCAAAAAAATATCAAAATTTGGAGTTAGAAAAATGAGAGAAAAATTAAGGAGAAAAAGAAGGAAATAAGGAAATGAGAAGGACTACACTTTACCTTGTGTAGTAGATGTTTGGAGACTAGTTGAAGCTCAAAAATTGGAAATTTTGGCTCAACTCCAAAATCTCCTAAGGTCAGCCCCTATTTCTCAAAAATGAAAAAGGGGTGTTAAAATTTGAAAGAAATAGGAAGAGTAAGAAAGAAGGGGTCTAGTACTCAATTCTTACCTTGTAGTCTAATTTCCTCTACTATTTTCTCTTCAAGCTTGAGGTCCTTCTTCAAAAATGTTATCAAGCTCTAATCTTCAAGGTCTTATAAATGTACCTCCAAACCAAATTCAAGCTTAAGTTAAGAAGGTGGAAGAGATGAACAATGTGATATCCAAAAATGGATTGAAGATAAAATTTCTTACCTTGTATGATGATGGTTCGATTTTTAGTGAAGAATAGGAGGAAAATGATGAAAATTTTTCTAAGTATAGAAGAAGAAATGAAAGGAAGAATAGAGAGAAGTTGGGAGTTTTTAGAGAGAAGGATGAGAATTGATTTAGAAGATCAAATGTGTTGGTGAAATTTGAGATGAAATTTTTGTGTAATTAGGCCATATGGCCGTCCAACATAGTGAGAGAGGAAGAGAAAATTTTGTTCAAATTGTGTCTTGTAATTTGTCTCTTGCATGGAGACAAAAGGTGAGTCAAGGTATGGGTCAATTGGAATGTTGAGAGGAATAAGAAGAATGTTGGGAAGAATAGAATAAGTTGGGAAAAATAGTAATAAAGAATTGGTGTATAAGATGATGTGTATAATGTTTGAATTAATGATATAATTATACACAAGATGACTAATATATGGTGTAGGTGTACAAGAGTTGGATGATATTTTTATCTCAAAATTATCCATATTGGCCGTCCACTTCAAGGGCAATTTGGTAATTCCATATATTTTTTTTGTCCCAAATTTGATGATAATAGATGAAATATATCAATCTCCAAAATAATTAGTGATTTCCTTGATCACTTGTAAGTCTCATGATCACTTAATCTAAATCAAAATCTTAATTCTATAAGGTAAAAGTCTCTAAAATAAATAGTCTTTTAAAATTCTAAGGTGACTAATAAATACAAAAATAGTAATAATGATCAATCAAGTGATCATAAATGAGGAATAGAATTAATAAAGATCATGATCACAAGTAATTAAATAAAATGAAATAAAATACAAAATGTATATATTATTAATAATTACCCGTCAAAATGACGCGGTAAAGTAGTCGATCAAAAGTATAAACGACAATAAGGATCAATTAATAGCTCGGAAAAATCGGGGCTTCACATAAATAATAAAAAAGTAATTTATCGACATAAAAAAAACTTTAAATAACTACCAAGAACATCAATTTTTCATCGGTAAATATTTTTTAAAAAGTAAAAAAAATAAAAAATAAGGTTATCAAAGAAATTGGTTTGTGTAAAAATTTAAAATATTATAATCAACTATTTATAGGGACTTTTCGTCGATATTACGATGGAATTAATTACATCTGTAAAAAAATTAAAAAAATAAAAATAGAAAGACTTTATAAAAAGAAAACAAAAAATTCAATAAAAAAACAGAGCACATTTGTTTTCACCTATTTTGTGATGTTAATTGATTAGATGAATCATTGGCATTATTTATTGAAAAGCGGTCTGATTAAACATAGTCAAAAAAGTATTACAATTAATAAAATATAGTGTTACCTAGAGTGTTTTTTAATTAATGTGATACCTATTTGTGTTACAAAAGAAATAACAAAAAAAAAGTGATACTTAAAAAATGTTACTTATTTAAAACTGCTTATATGTTACATATTGATAAAGTGTTGTAGAAGTATTACATGAATATTGTAATGTAAAAAGTGTTACAAACAAGTGTTGCATAATATGTCTTATGTAAAAGTGCTACAATTTTGTGTTACCTAAAGTCATTTATGTTGTAGTGCTAGCTGGTCCTGGGGCCAGTTAGAGTCAGACTAAGAAGCCCTCATATTATAAGGGCCTATAAAATATATGTTCAACCCTTAAATATTTTAGGTCGGGCTAGGGTCGGTCCTCATGGCTGGGCCCTTATTGACATTTCTAAGAGAGGCTACTACAACAATAGATTATTATTGTCCAAACCTATCAAATATAACACCGATTGTCTTGCAGCTAGCTGGTCCTGGGGCCAGTTAAAGTCATACTAAGAAGCCCTCATGTTATAAGGGCCTATAAAATATATGTTCAACCCTTAAATATTTTGGGTCGGGCTAGGGTCGGCCTCATGGCTGGGCCCTTATTGACATCTCTAAGAGAGGCTACTACAACAATAGATTATTACTGTCAAAACCTATCAAATATGACACCGATAGTCTTGCAATTAAGAAGCTAAAGATTAGAGGATACTAATAAGTTTTTGAAAAACTTAGTGAGAAAAGATAATAATTGCAGTGGGAAAATGTAGTTTTAGGTTTAGATTTTAGACAAATATTACGAGTTGTTCCTAAGACAATAATTAATTAGATTATGTATGGAATTCTGATTCAAATCATACTTGTGGCCGAAAATGGAAAAAAAAAACTTTGTTAAGGAAAATGATATGATGTCGAGGAAAGATCCAAACTTCAGTGAATTCCTAGACTTAAAATAGTACACTACAAGAAAATAGTCACATTCCAACAAAAATAATTCCAATGGATTAACAAAATTATTGGAATTTCTAATATTCCACTGGAAATTCCAACACAAAAAAAAAAAACCATTGGAATATTCCAACGATAAATAAAACCATTGTAATAAACCATTGGAAACTCCATTGGGATTTTTAAAATTTTAATAGAAATTCCAACAACAAATAAAACTGTTGGGATTTTTGTTGGACTAAATTCTAATAGTATAACTTCATTGGAATAACCGTTGGAGTTTTTTTTCCAATGATTGAGTATTCCAACAGATAAAATATCATTGGGAGTACCGTTGGAATATTTTAATGTTGGAATTTTTTGTAGAAATCTTGTCATTCCAACTACCAGTTTTCAGTGGCGCGTTTTCCATTGGAATCAAAATTTTCAAAGGATTTTGCCGTTAGAATTTCAATTTTTTCTTCTAGTGGTAAATAACTAATTTATACTAAAGGTAAAAACAAAATTCCATAAGAGATGATAATTTAGCATGACAATGAAGAAGACTTGATACAACAACTTATAATGACTATTTTCCGAGCTTTATATAAAAATATGCATTAAGCTCATTACATAATAAATGCAAAAATATTAGTCACTAAAGATTAGCACGTTGATCGAATGAATGTTAAATTAACTTCTAAGTTTCCTAGAGAAACAAGAACATTGAATAGTTTTGATAAAATTATTGATCACACAAGAGGACTTTTTGAACTCTTTAACCCCAACTGACTTGCTTCAATTTTCTCTTTTTAATTTTAAGTTTGCCAATTTTTTTTATCTTTTTTACCTTTATACCTAAAGTAGAATTCTAGCTTTATAATTGATTTATTGGATTTGAATAATTTATATGTTAATATAACAATGAGTTACTTATTTATATATGTTAATATTATTCTTTAGCCTTTTATTTTCCATTGAATTTCGTTATATGATAATTGCATTTAACTTCTTGATGATTTAACTATGTTTCACCAATTAAGTTCCAATTTCATACAATACATATGTTTTATTTTAATCTTTTAAATTTTATTTCAAGATCAAAATACATCTTACAATATGACATGATTTATTATAAATACATAAAACTTTGTTTCATGCCAATATTTTTTAATTTTAATTAGTAAACCCATATGAATCACGTGCAATGGAGGTGCATCTTACTAGTCCCTAATCCCTATCCGTAATCCCTAATCTCTAATCCCTAATCCTTAATCTCCATCCCTATCCCTAATCCCTAATCCTGACACTTATAAAATGATGATTATTTTGTGAAAAACTGTCAAGACTAAAATGCCCCTATTTTAATAATACTAAAGATTAATGAAAAGACGCAACACAATCGGAAATACAAGTTTCTTCCATTGGACAACCACAGGGCGGAAAAAACGCAACACAATCGAACAAATCCAGGATGACTCACAAACCATCAGAGAGGGTTTTGAAGATATCAGTAAGGTTTTTCACTGCTATTTTGAGCAGATATTCACAGGCCGGCCAAACACTGACACGAGTAAAGTTATTGACGCAATGGAATTAAAAGCAACAACAGAGATTAATGACCTGTTAAGCAAACCTTACACAGAAGTTGATATCGTGGAGGCTCTCAGACACATGCACCCCACTAAATTCTGGCACATGATTAAAGATGATATTTTACCAATCTTGCTTGGCGTTTTCAATAACGAGCTCACCCCCATGGGCATTAATCACACCTATATTGTATTGATCCCCAAGATTAAAAATCCAAAGCTCCCTTCTGATTACAGGCCTATTAGTTTGTGTAATGTTATTTTCAAAATTATCACGAAAACCATTGCCAATAGGCTTAAACCTGTTCTCCCTGATCTCATCCATTCTAGCAAATCTGTTTTTGTCCCAGGTAGACTCATAACTGATAATGCTTTAATCGCTTTTGAAATATTTCATCACATGAAGTCTAACACGGCTAATAATAAAGGTACCTTCGCTTCAAACTGGATATGTCTAAAGCTTACGATAGGGTCGATTGGCTTTTCTTGGAAAAGGTTATGAGTCACATGGGCATTAACCAGTCTTTCATTAATCTGGTGTTACGTTGCATTACTACCGTATCCTATTCAGTGTTAATTAATGGAACCCCAGGAAACACAATTACCCCGATGCGTGGTCTATGCCAAGGGAACCCCCTGTCCCCATACATTTTCCCTTTTGTACTGAAGCCCTTTCATCCCTCATTCGTAAAGCTGAGATGTCAAAAATTATTCACAGCATAAAAGTGTGTAAATAGCGCCCCCTGTTACTCACCTATTTTTTGCAGATGACAGCATTATTTTTGGCCGAGCGACGAAACAGGAAGTCAAAACGGCTAGGAATCTCTTCGAGGATTTCAAAAACGCTTCAGGCCAAGTCATCAACCTTGAAAAATCTGATATTGCTTTTAGCAAAGGGGTACCTCGTGATCGAGCACGCACAATGGCGGATAGTATCAGAGTCAACATGGTGGACAAACACTCAAAGTATTTGGGCCTGCCGACAAGTGATTGGCCATTCAAAATCGATATTTTCGACATGTTGATTGTGAGAATCGGGGAAAAAACTCAAGAGTTGGAAAAATAGAAATCTCTCCTTTGCAGGTAGGATGGTTTTGATCAAGGCAGTAGCTCATGCAATCCCCTCATACGTCATTAGTTGTTTTCTTATTCCAAATAATATATGTCGTCAAATTGACTCGATCATTTCCATTTTTTGGTGGGGACAAAAAGATGAGGAATGGAAAATGCACTGGTGCTCATGGAACAAACTGTGCAGAACAAAAACAGAAGGTGGAGTCGGATTTAGAAACATCTCGTGCTTTAACCAAGCACTTTTGGCAAAGCCCTGATGGAGAATCATTAAACACACGAACACAATGCTTACCAAGATACTCCAAGCTAGATACATCCCGAGGAAACCTTTTCTTCATGCCAATGGCCTATAATCCAAGCTACCCATGGAGAAGCATAGTGGCGGCAAAGAGATTCTCTAGGGGGTGTATTTGGAATATTGGTAATGGTAAATCTATACGAGTTGGGCACGACAAATGGATCCCGAGCAACACTATTTTTAGGCCCCAATGCACACAACCAAACATGCCTCCTGTGGAACTCGTGGCTGATTTAGTTTACGAAGACATGTTTGAATGGAACATCGGAAAAATTCATGAGTTGTTTGGCTCTACTACAGCATCTCTCATCCTTTCTATACCGCTTCGGGCTACCCCACAAGAAGACCACATCAAATGGGAATTCAGCTCAAATGGATTATACTCAGTCAAGTCCGGGTATCAAGTGGCCCTCATAATGGATCCACTTTATCAAAACAAACCAAATCCATCAAACCCCCATCATAGCTTTTGGATGTGGCCATGGACACTTGACATCCTGCCTAAGGTTCAAGTCTTCATATGGAAGTGTATGTTAGTCCAAGTGGCTACGATAATCTAGAGGGGCGTGAATAGATTATGCCGATTTTTCGCAATTCGCCCTCTTTTTCGAATGATCAAGCAAAGACAAGAATGAAGGTGCGGGAAAATAAACAACATGCATCGATTTATAGAGGTTCAACCCACCTAGGGCCTAATCCTCTACCACCCCAGTATCTCCGGGATGGATTTCAAAAAGAAAAAGAATTTTATTAATAATTACCACAATTATTACAACATCACCTTACAACACCTCTTTGGAGATTACCACAATCTCCCTTAAAGATTACCACATTCTCTCTTGATGATTACCACAATCTTCTTGCAACGGCACCTTGTGAAGATCACCACTATCATCCGACTTGAAGAATACCAAATTCTTCAACACCTCAAAGAGCACCAAACTCTTCAACATGAAGATTACCACAATCTTCTTATACCTAACACCTAAGATCACCCAAGTGTGTTCTTACCACAAGAACACTCACAAGGATATCTTGTGTTGAATGATAAACCCAAATTCAAGATTACAACGCAATAATGAAATATACAATTTTGAGTGCAATTGTAATCAAGAATAAAGCCTAGACCTCAAGATGTGAAAGTGAAATACCGTAGGCTATTACAACAAGAATGTTGAAAATGAAAGCTTAGAGAAATTTACAGATTTTCTTGTTGTGTTGTTTGCTTGTATTGTTGTGTTGTTTGCTTCAAGTCTTCCTCTATTTATAGGAGAGACTTCAAGATTGGATCTCCAACATAGGCTCCTCCATCTCCACTTTTATCTATAAAAAGAAGATCACAAGTTGTAGAAATATTGTACAAAATTGTTAAAGTAAATCTTGCAGATAATGGCTGTCCAACAATTTGAATTTTGCTGTCAAAAACATATGGCGACCGGTCGAGTAGAAATAGAAATTTGAAAATAAATCGCACAATTGTACACATGGGGATCGGTCGACCCCCTGTTGGACCGGTCCAGGTCCTCAAAAACAATACAGGAAAAGAATCTGTAATGTTGTCAAGTAGCAGACACCGGTCGACCTTGTGGTCGACCTGCCCATCTTTATCCCAGTTTTTGTTTCTGTTTCAAGTTTCGAATTTCAGGCACGGGATGCACTCTAGGGCGACCGGTTGACCTCAAAACAGAAATGTTGTCCGATTTTTGTCAAAAATAAACTTCAAGAAATACTCCAAAAAATTAGTAAAATATTTTAAATCAATTGGGAGTATTTGGACAACATTTAGGGACATTGTTTTGGTGTAAAAACTCAGTTAAATAAAATCATCAAAATTATGATAAAAATATTTATCTAACAGTGTATCCATGGGATACTCCCAGTTGAAGCGACATGTATGCGTAGGAAATTACAGGTGGACCCTATGTGCCGAAGGTGTGGCGATTGCATGGAGACAATGGAACATGTTTTTCGAGATTGCCCTTGGAGTACTTTCTACTAGCAAGCCTGCCCGCTTCGGGTTCTTGTGGATGACAGACATAGAAATATCCCTCTTACTGATTGGATTGAACAAGTAGCCAAGTCTGGAGATTGGGATTTTCAATGCACCTTCACATACCTCTTGTGGATTATCCGGAGAGCACATAATTTGCTAGTTTTTCAGGGTAAAGATTTCGACCATAAGAAATGGTTTTCTTTTGCGATGACGACTCACCACCAGTTTCAGTCCTCCAAGAATCGATACCCCCAGAAGTCGACAAAGAACTCATCAGCGTATGGACACGATCGGAGGCCCATAGTTTCAAAATTAATTCGGATGCATTAATCATCAAAGGAGAAGGAATGGGTATCGGTGCTGCAATTTGAGATCACCAAGGTAACATCGTTCGAGCTATTTCGAGATGCTCTGCTGCACAATATTTTGTGGAAATCGTTGAAGCCATAGCTTGCCGTGAGGGAATTAAATTGGCTATTGAACACAAGATTCAAAAGGTGAGACTGGAGTCAGATTGCGCTGTTCTGATCAAAGTTATACATAATCCAAGCCTTAATCTCTCCTACTTGGGAAACATCGTCTCCGTGATCAAATCACTCGGCCCCTGCTTTAAAAGTATTTCGTTTCATGTAAATAAACATTCAACTAATGATTTATCCCATAAACTAGCTAGGTTATTGTTTCATGTAATCAACGGTTCCTATCGGGGTAACTCGGTCCCACAGGAGCTGATAGAATCTGATGCCTTAAAACTTTAAATAAATCAGATTCTTACGGTGTTGTATGTTAATGTTGTAACACTGGGCAAACAACACAAGTACACAACAGAATAAAAATAACACGGAGATTTTTACGTGCTTAGATTCCTCAATCTTAATGCACGAGGCCACGCCAGAGAAGAAACAATCCAATATTAGAAAACAAACAGTTATTACAAATACGACTGGATTTACGTAAATCATAAAGACTTCCTCTTTACTTATACACCAACACTCATATAAAACTAATATTCTTGATTGATTCTTCCAAAAACCTCAACCTTGTTGGAATCCCTCCAACTTCAAATCCCTTGAGCAGTTGAGTCGATCCACACCGTAGATCTTCACCGGCTTCTCCCGAAGACTAGAATTATAACACAAATGTTTCTTGAAGAAGAACAATCAGCTCAAAAAGTATTTTTCTCGATAATCTTCTTCAAACGCTGAGTTCCTTTTTATAGTGACAGATAACCAACTTCACAAGGCAGGGCGATCCTTTCTTGGCTAAAATCATGTGATGCAGATTTCCAGCTAGAAGATAGATAACTATAAAAGGTAAATAGCAAGAGATAAAATCTTTCCTTATGGGTAAGAACAAATACATAAGGAAGGAGTTTAAGTGGCAAATTAATTAGGCTGAATATTTCTAGAAAAGCAATCACAGATTATCAACAAGCTACTTGAAATAGAACAATTGCCATTAAATAATCACAGAGAATCTGGCAAGATATCAGCCCAGATTTACGCAGAGGGTGTTGCACTGCAGTGTTACAACACTGCATTTTGCACTGTGCGGACAAAGACAAAATTCCCAATCATAACATTATCAATCTCCCCCTTTGGCACTTTTGGTCAAAACACAAAATGCAGGAAACAGAAAATAATCAAAAGTGAAACAACACTTTAGGCATTAAATCTTGCATGGGTTAGCACAGTTAAAATCAGACATATATAAAATAGTAGCATACATATCAAACAGTTTTATCCAAGTTTAAATCCAAAACAATGAAGTTCAAACTATAACATATGATAATCAGAGAATGCTACAGTTTGAATCATTTTTTGACTCCCCCTCAGAGTCAGACATATTATCTTCATCATCCTCATACTCGAACTCCCCATTTGAACTATCCTCCCCATGAGATTGTGCCCGTTCATGATCATCCATGGCTGCAGCTTCAGCTAGGTTATACAAGCCAGTGTCTACTCCCCCTTTTTGAGCAACAGGTGCCAAAGGTGTAGATGGAACACGAATCTGCTGGAGGAATTTTTGAGTGTCCAGCTTTTTAGATGTCTAGAATTTTATCTGGTTCTCTGCCTCTGCGATTTCAGCATTAATGCGAGCCTCCAGTGCAACATTGACTGGTGTTTGAACACTGGAAGAAGCAGCACCAGTACCAGTCCTAGTAGGAGCAGGCAATGCAAGGTCATTTATTTGATCACCTTTTAAGATCTTCACAAAGATTGAAATTGGGGCAGGTACAACAACCAAATCTTCTGATTCCTTATTTTTGAAACCCTGAGATACAAGAACCTTGTAAATTAAAGAAGGGTAATGAAGTATACCATACATACTGGTGTAACCAGAATGAGTCCCGATTATATCAAAGATGAGCTGCCCAATATTGAAAGGATTTCTGGTCCCAATACTTAGCAGAGTACTCATCAGCAAATCTATCTGGGAGATTACAATAAAACTCTTGAACAACTCTATCAACATATGAACTAATATTGGTCACAGACCCAAATAATCCCATATTCTCAAGTAAAGGCAAAATTGATATGATCCTCTATTTTAATAGGTCGTTCACACAAGATCTCCCTTTGTACCACAGTGTCCCACAATTTCTTATTATCAGAAGAGTAAAAAGTAGCAAACAGACCTTTGTTGTCCTCAAACTCGGAGTCTGATGGTTCATGGTTAGAGCTGTCAGTGTCAGTGTGATCTTTAGATGTTTCAACATTGATGTTTGTATCCTTACCAGCAGTTTCTGAGGGTTCACCAATTTCCTTCAATAAATCAGACTCAGTGCTATCACCATCATCATCTGTAGAGGATTCATCTTCAGAAGGTTCCATCTCAACATCTGTGAACACCATTTGCCGTATAATCCTCTTTGATGTTTCTTAGATGCTTGACCACTCTCTTTAACCACGGGCACTTCTTCTCCGACAACTTGGCCCTCGTTTGGAGAACATGTCTGAGGAGGTTCCCCACTTTTCTTCTTCTGAGCATAAGTTTTAGTGAAACATTGATCAACAGGTCGGATGCGTCCTGAAGGAGGTGATAATCTAGATGGTTCATTCTCCATGTTGCCCAACCCCTGTTCTTGTACTGTGAAGTGAGAAGTGTCACGAATCCCATGAGCCTTAGGGTTCGAATCAGTGGGAAGAGGGTGGTTTAAATCCACTCCCAGGGCTTGCCTTTGAGATATCTCAACACCGGAAATCGCACCACTAGTGGTAGGTGGTTGGTCGGAAACAGGGTTTATGGGAACAGGGTTAGCCCTATTTCTTCTTCGATTCTCAGCTACATCTCATAGTTGCCTGAGTATTTGATCTCTCATACGTACCATGCTAAAAATCTACACAAAATCAACCACGAAAGGACAATATATGGTAGAAAGACTCGAGAGAGAGAGAGAGAGAGAGAGAGAGAGAGAGAGAGAGAGAGAGAGAGAGAGAGAGAGAGGGGTTAGGGTGTAACTGCAATCTTTGGTAAGAAAGAGACTTGGATTTCAAATATCCCACAGTGAGAGTGTATATAGGGAAAGAAAGTAACTCCCTTAATTGGAGAGATACTCTTGGCGGCCAAAATGGTGGTTTCCATAAAACTTCCCAACTGCTATTTTTGAAATTCAAATAGCTTTGGAAAAGTCCCATAATTAAGGATGTGCAATTATTCCAGAATAACCACAGAAGATCAATTCCTTTAATAAAAGACAAATTTATGGAAAACAATATTTCCACAATAATACACCACATCGAATCAATAAGGAGGATATTTTCAACGAGCCCCAAAAAAATGATCCTGAGGGATGTCTAGAATGATGAGTTTATTTCTGACAGGATTAAAAAGGCCTCAGGCATTTTGGTGCTGTAACCCAGTGTTGTACCACTTTTTCTAATAACATCACCACACAAAGTCAATGGATCAAAATCCTTTTCCCTTTTAACAATTTTTTAGTGAAAGGAATAACCAGAAAACTATCAGCCAGTCGGTAGCTTTCGCTCAAAAACATGGGTAGCTCTTTCTCAAAAGATCATAACAAGATTCAAGCATTTAAAAGAACATAGAATAGTTTACAACTGAATAGCTTTCATACACAATGTATAGGCAGCTTTTTCCGTCAAAGGCCCAAAAATACATCTTTCACAGGGAAAAATCATTCTGTTTGCAAATTGATCCACAATTGTTTTTAGGTAAAAGTAGCATCAAAGGGGTACTCAATCGAGTTACAGCAATAAAACAGAGATAAGCCAATGTAATGATCTTAAAAAGATGCAAAATGTCTAATGCACAAGAATTAAAATCAAGAAAAGGTTGCAACACATCAAGAATGAGAGATGATGCATATAACACTGAAACCCACACTGCTCAGAGAGAACAGACACCCAGAGACTGTTTCAGGTAATTAAACCTTTGAACGTCTAGGGCTTTGGTGAAAATATCAGCAATTTGATTCTCAGTGGTGACTAAATCAATGGTAACAATCTTATTCTCAACCAAGTCTCTAATAAAATGGTGTGGAATGTCGATGTGTTTTGTTCTGGAGTGTTGCATTGGGGTTTTAGAAATATTTATGGCACTAGAATTGTCACAATAAGCAGTAAGGATTTTTCCTTCAACCCCATAATCAGTCAACATTTGTCTCATCCACAACATTTGGGAGCAACAACTTCCCAAAGCAATATACTCAGACTCAGTTGTGGATAGAGAAACACAGTTCTGTTTCTTACTATACCAGGAAACCAGATCGTTCCCAAGGTAAAAACACCCTCCAGTAGTGCTTTTCCTGTCATCAACATCACCTGCCCAATCAGCATCACTAAAACCAGCCAGATTAGTGTTAGTATCAGAAGAATACAAGATACCAAGTTTTGTAGTCCCATTTATATAACGAATGATTCTTTTAACAACTTTCAAGTGGGACTCTTTAGGATAGGACTGGTATCTAGCACAAACACAAACACTATAGCTAATATTAGGTCTGCTAGCAGTGAGATACAGAAGGCTTCCTATCATGCTTCTGTAAAGGGTAGGATCAATAGGAGTACCATTTTCATCCTTGGACAATTTATCATTAGTCCCCATGGGAGTTTTCATGTGCTTTTTATTGTCCAGCCCAAATCTTTTAACAAGGTTTTTGGCATACTTGTTCTAAGTTATAAAAATCCCTTTGTCAAACTGTTTAACTTGAAGACCAAGAAAATAGTTCAACTCACCAACCATGCTCATTTCGAACTCAGAAGACATGTACCCAACAAATTCATCAAGTTTTTGTTTAGAAGTTGATCCAAACACTATGTCATCAACATAAATTTGAGCAGTGGTGATACCATTCTTAAATTTTTAGATGAACAAGGTTTTATCAACACTTCCTCTTTTATAGCCCTTATTACACAAAAACGTGGTTAACCTTTCATACCAAGCTCGAGGAGCCTGTTTCAACCCATACAAAGCCTTTTTGAATTTGAAAACATGGTTGGGAAAATGAGGATTTTCAAAACCCTTGGACTGTTCAACAAACACTTCCTCATTTAGAAAACCATTTAGGAAGGCACTTTTGACATCCATCTGAAACAATTTGATTTTAAGACACACGCAATAGCAAGAAGAAGTCTTATGGACTCAAGCCTAGCTACAAGAGCAAAGGTTTCATCAAAGTCCACCCCTTCTACCTGTGTGTAGCCTTGAGCCACTAGCCTAGCATTGTTTCTAGTTATGTTACCAAGTTCATCAGTTTTATTTTTGAAAATCCACTTGGTTCCAATAACATTAGAACTTTCAGGCCTAGGTACAAAATTCCACACATTGTTTCTTTCAAATTGTTCCAATTCAGATTGCATGGCATTCGCCCAATATTCATCAAGAAGAGCTTTTTTAACATTTTTGGGTTCAATGAGAGAAGTAAAACAGACAAATCTTACCATTTCTCTGCATTTAACTTTCTCTTTACCTCTTGTCTTAATGCCTTCAGTTACTTGCCCAATTACTTGATCCACTGGATGGTTCTTCCTTATCCTGCTTGGTGGTTCTTTTCTGGTTTGATCAAAGATATCAAACTCAGTTCCTCCATCATCATCAGACTCAGGGTCTCCTTCGGCATCTATCTCTGGTGTAGAATTGGATGTTGTAATATCAGAGTCTGTTGCGGTATCTGTCTCTGGTATGGATTCACATGTTGTTACATCAATCTCCTCAACACCAACTTCTTCTGTAACTTCTTTATGTTCTCCTTGGATATATATGCAAAATCTTTAGTACCGTCTACAACAACATTTATAGATTTAATGATCATACGAGTTCTCATGTTGTATACTCTATAGGCCCTGCTATTTACAGAATATCCCAGAAAAATTCCCACATCACTCTTAGAATCAAACTTCCCAAGATGCTGTCTGTCATTAAGAATGTAACAAATACATCCAAACACATGGAAGTAACTTAGATTAGGTTTCTTACATTTCCAGATCTCATAGGGTGTCATAATAGTACCAGGACGTAGATAAACCCTATTGATGATGTAACAAGCAGTACTCACAGCCTCAGCCCACAGCTTGGGTGAGATTTTCTTGGAATTAATCATAACCCGTGCCCTTTCCTGAAGAGTTCTATTTTTTCTTTCTGCACTCCATTTTGCTGAGGCGTAATGGGTGCAGAAAACTCATGAAATATTCCAAGCTTTTCACCAAAATTAGAAAAATTGACATTTTGAAATTCTCTACCATGATCACTTCTGATCCCCCCAATATTGAACCCCTTTTCATTGTTCAATCTAAGGACCAGTTTTTTGAAAATAGAGAACGTGTCAGATTTTTCTCTTAAAAAGTCAATCCAAGTAAACCTGGAATAATCATCAACACACACAAACACATACTTCTTCCCACTTGTACTCGCAACATGCATTGGTCCCATGAGGTCCATATGAATAATTTCCAGACAGTGTGAGGATCTGAGGTGTTGCAACACCTTGTGTGCTTCCCTTTTCTGTTTTCCCAGTTGGCATGGACCACAAACCCCTGAGTGGTCTTTGTTAAGTTTAGGAACACCTAATACTGCTCCTATTTTAATAAGGTTCAGCATGCCACGAAAATTCATGTGTCCTAACTTTTTGTGCCATAATTCAGTGTCATTCAAAGAAGATTTATTGCACACAAGAGAAGTATTGAAGCACTGAACTTGTTCCTGTATCAGATAACAATTATCAGAGGATCTGTTACCTTTCAAAATGTATTTATCATTTTTATCAAAAACAGCGCACACATTTTTATCAAATCTCACAAGAAGATCATTATCACAAAGTTGACTGATACTAATAAGGTTGGCTTTTAGTCCCTCAACATACAAAACATTTTTAAGGGAAGGAAGACCAGACACATTCAAGGTTCCTTTTCCCAAAAATTTTCCTTTTGCGCCATCACCAAAAGTAACCAACCCATTTTCATGTTTTTCAAATTCAGTCAATTTTTCAGTTCTCGGTCATATGGACGGGAGCATCATTGTCAAAGTACCAGGATTGATTACATTGGCTTTCAAGGAGGTGTGCCAAACATAGCAAGAGAATTCATCCTTTCTAACCCAGATTTTCTTGGGTTGGTTTGATAAATTTATTTTAAAACGAGGAGTGCTTCTTTGCTGATGTTGGTACACTTGAGATTGCACCCTGCCTTGCCTAATGTGTTTTTGAAGACGATAACACTTAGGTCTTGTGTGGCTAGGATGATTGCAATAATGACATATAGAAACAAAGCCATTGTTTCTTTTCCCAGTTTGACCATAGGATGTCCCCTCTTTAACAAAAACAATCTTAGAATTTTTATTTTTATTCACAATGTTTTGTTAAAATTAGAATTAAAGCCAATACCTACACGACCTTGTTGAGATTTTCCATGAGATAGAATTTCATCCAATCTCCCTTTTCCAGAATTCAGTTTCTTTACAGAGTTAGTCATGTTACTGAGTTCTTTCTTCACTTTAATGAGTTCTTCTCTCCTATCGGTAGCAAGTTTTTCGAGTTTAACCACTTCCCCCTTGAGTATCTCTTTTTCAGCAGTAAGAGATACAACCTTCTTTTCCAGAGTTACATTTGTCTTGCTGACAAAATCGCATTTATCAAGCATTTTTTGATAAATTCTTCTTAGCTCCTCATTTCTTGATTCTTTATCTAGATCGGACTCATCCTCTGAGCTTTTAGTGTCGGAATTGTTCTTTTCTGTAGGAAGTACAAAATTTAGACACGTTTCTGTAAAAGGAAAGTTAGAGTTATACCTAATCGGTGTTGTAACACCATAAGTAGCACTGGGGTGTGTTTGATTACAACCAACCTCTTCTTTTATCACAGTGAAGGCAACTTTATTGCTCACATTGTCTTTTTCTTCATCATCTTCTGGTTCATCATCACTTCATGATATGGTGAATGATTTTCTATTCTTCTTCAGGGTATTCACACATTCAGCTTGAATGTGTCCAAAACCTCCACATTCTCTACACTTTATGCCTTTACCACCATCATGTTGCTTTCTTTGAGTTCCAGAATTTTTTCCAGACCTGGGAAAATTACCTCCTTTGTTTCCCTGTTTGAAGATCTTGTTGAAATTCTTGGTGAGCAGTGCAAAGGATTCCTGAATTTCTTTTCCTGCATCACTAGTTAATTCATCAGAAGTTTCAGCTTGAAAAGCAATCTCCCTATTTTTCTCCTTTTTGTAACTTGCCTCTTTTAGTTTTTCTTTCTTTGTTTCTTCAAGATTCATTTCAAAGGTTTGGAGAGACCCAATTAATTCATCAAGTTTCATTTATGAAAGAACTTTTGATTCTTCAATGGCAATTGCCTTGTAAGGAAATCTTTCAGGGAGTGACCTTAAAACCTTTTTAACAAGTTTGAAATTGGAGTATTTCTTTCCCAAAGCAAATGATTCATTTGAGATATCACAGAGTTTAGAGTTAAAATCACTTTTGGTTTAATTTTCACTCATGCGAAGATTCTCAAATTTAGAAGTGAGCATTTGGAGTTTAGACATTCTTACAACTTCAGTTCCTTCATAGGCAACTTGTAGGATATCCCAAGCTTCCTTAGAGGTCTCACACATAGATATCAGTTTGAACTGATTCTCATCGACTGCACTGAAGATTGCATTGAGAGCCTTTGAGTTCGAATTACCCAGTTGGTCCTCAGCAGTTGTCCATTGAGTTTTATTTTTTGTAACACTTTTGCCATCAACAACTTCAGTAGGTGGTGTCCAACCAGTCCGGATGGATTTCCAAGCACGTTCATCTACAGATTTGATGAATGCTCTCATTTTGGCTTTCCAGTATGAGAAATTAGTTCCAATGAGAAGAGATGGTCGAGAGATAGAGCTTCCCTCACGATAGTTGTCCATGTTAGCAACAGATATAAAAATAACAGGATCACACTAATAAGGATTAGTGGAAGGCTCTTGATGCCAATTGATAGAATCTGATGCCTTAAAACTTTAAATAAATCAGATTATTACTGTGTTGTATTTTAATGTTGTAACACTGGGCCAAATAACACAAGTACACAGCGGAATAAAAATAACACGGAGATTTTTGCTTAGATTCCTCAATCTTAATGCACGAGGCTGTGCCCAGAGAAGAAACAATACAATATTAGAAAACAAACAGTTATTACAAATACGACTGGATTTACGTAAAGCATAAAGACTCCTTCTTTATCTTATACACCAACACTCGTATAAAACTAATATTCTTGATCGATTCTTCCAAAAACCTCAACCTTGTTGGAATCCCTCCAACTTCAAATCCATGGAGTGGTTGAGTCGATCCACACCGTAGATCTTCAACATCTTCTCCCGAAGACTAGAATTATAACACAAATATTTCTTGAAGAAGAACAATAAGCTCAAAAAGTATTTTTCTCGATAATCTTTTTCAAACGCTGAGTTCCTTTTTATAGTGACAGAAAACCAATATTCACAAGGCAGGGTGATCCTTTCTTGGCTAAAATCATGTGACGCAGATTTCCCGCTAGAAGATAGATAACTATAAAAGGTAAACATCAAGAGATAAAATCTTTCCTTATGGGTAAGAATAAATACATAAGAAATGAGTTTAAATGGCAAATTAATTAGGCTGAATATTTCTAGATAAGCAATCACAGATTATCAGCAAGCTACTTGAAATAGAACAATTGCCATTAAATAATCACAGAGAATCTGGCAAGATATCAACCCAGATTTACGCAGAGGGTGTTCTTGATTGCAGTTGTTACAACACTGGATTTTGCATTGTGCAGACAAAGACAAAATTGCCAATCATAACATTAATAGGAACTTCATGATCTTGTTATCTCTGAGGCCTCACCTCCTTAATTCTAATGAAAGTTTCGTTGGTTTTCTCAAAAAAAAAAATTATACTAAGGGCATTGTGCAATTAATTATGGAATCTCATTAAGAAAAGATTTCAGAAAACTGAAAAGGCATCTCCCATTCACGGTTGACCCCCATTTCATCAAGCAGTGAGAACTTGAAATAGGCTTTAGTGCTTACCTAGGACCTGAACAATTATTGCAAGAGGAATTAAGATGAAAAACAAATACCATTTGATTTTCTGATCCTAAAAAAGTTGAAATATAAATAATGTCTTATAATTGATTAGTATTTGGAACTTTTGTATATTTCTTCCATTTAGTTTAATAAGACGAGCACTCTGTTATTGGTAGCATCATCCACCATTGTTGTTTGCATAAGTATGTGTTGACAGAGATTCATTGGTAGGACTGAGATGCAAAAGTCTTTCGATGTGCTATGGATGTTTTCAAATACTCTCCTCTCTGTTTGTGCTGGTTCTTTTTATAGTTTTTTCTTTCAAATTTGGTGCATAATTTGATTGCTCTGCATTGGTAATGGAACTGGTTAAGCAGTTAAGTGGAAGTTTATCCATTTCCTTTGTTCAACAAGAAATGAACTAAGATCTAAAATAAACTAAAGAGGATTTAGATTTCTATCATGGCAACCCCAAAATGGGGGAAGGAAGAGATGTAGGTGTGATTTATTTTTCTTTATAAAATTCTAAATAGGATTGAGAAGTGAAGGTGATAACATGCCTAATCTAATGGTACCTAAGTAAGAATCTCTCATATTGCAAGAAATCCAAGAATTCCCTCCCTCCCCCCTGAAGGACTAGTTTTCAGCTCCTTACTTACCTAATTAATTCATCCCTATCCCTAATCCCTATCCCTAATCCCCTATCCCTATCCTTATCCCTAATCCATATCCCTAACACTTATAAGAAGGTGAATATTTCTATAAAAAAATTGGTAAGACTAAAATATCCCCGTGTTTTAATTAGTTGAAGGGTAATAAAATCGAGGATAAAAGTGTTATTATAGTGCACTTACAATTAAAAGTGTAATTAAAGTGCAATTACATATCCTCAAAAACATGAAAAGCCACTTCAAAAGGTATCATCCTTCTCTCTTATTGGTTTCTCTAAAATAGGAAATGAATATGCATGGTCACATGATTTCACACTATGTTTTTTTTTCCTATTTATCGTCTTAGATCGGTTTTCGGGAATCTGAATTAGGAAAAGGATCTCCAAGGAATTTGTGATTTCCAAATTCACCGTTGGCTGCTGATTAAGATTGATTATCTGCGATGAAGAACAAAATTGTTGTCGAGGTGGGTGAGGGGCTGAGGGAATTGAAGCACAAGATTTCCACTGAGATATTCTGGAGTGGATTAAGGTTAGTGAGTTTTTGAGAAATTCAATTCAATTTAAGCTTTGTATGTTTCCTATTTCTTTATCGCCTATTTCTCTGAACTATGCCAGATCGTTAATCATCTCTACCATTATTAATATGAAATAATCTCTTTTATGGTCAAAAGCGTTTTTTAAAATTCAGCAACCTAAAGGAAGACCCTCGCGGGACCCATCCTGACAGTGGCTTCGGGAAGCTGGGAAAAAAGGTTACGTTTAGTTTTCGATCAAACTCCAACAAGGGTACGTGGTTGTTGCTATCTTCGGTGGAGTGTGAATAACTAGGATACAATTTTGTTTAAGCAAAACTATTACGATAATTAGATCAGTCGTTTATAATCTTTTGATGTTTTGGAGTAATAATTATAATTATTATTACATAATTAAATTATCAAACAATTAGACTTAGCGGAATAGAAGCAAAATGTGTGATCCTTTATGTTATTTATAAGGATAATTACAAAAAATTCCTTAAGGTTTGGGCTAATTATAAAAAAATCCTGAGGTTTTTTAAATTTACAACAAACCCGTTGAAGTTTGATTATGTCCTTTTTTTTGTGCCTTCATGAGCAAAAATATTTCAAAAATCTCCCTTAATTTTATAGAAATATTACAGTTAACTCCTTAAATTTAAAACAAAATCAAATCTTAATTTTTTTTTTGTAATGTTCAAAAATCTCAGGATTTTTTTGTAATGCGCCTAAACCTCAGGGATGTTTATGTAATTGTCCCTTATTTATACTCAGCTTATATACAAGGTGGCCATAGTTTATCGAACGGCCTTTAATTTTCTTTTGTGAGCTTACGATAAGTAGAAATGTACTTCGAGTTCTATAAAAGAATAGCTTTGATGGAGTCAATATGAAACAAAACTTTTATTATTCGATAGAAACTTTAATTGACCATTTATGAAAATATTTTTGTTTAGAAGTTAAGTAATTATTTTCATTCTTTCTAATTTTTAAAGTATTGAAATTGAGCATGGATATTAAGTTTAAAAGAAAAAAAATATTTTCTGTTCAATTTCCAAAAGATATATTTGATGTTATTGTTACTCCATCTGATGATAGTGCCACTGTTGTTGCTCCGCTTTCAACTGGCGATAGCATTACGTCAAGTGAAGTCAGGGTTTTTTCGTTCGGGGTGAAGATCTATACTTATACCTTGCAGTCTCCGAGTATGTTGTCAGCTCGGTACTTATCAGATTGGATAACTCTATTCAATATCCAATTTATTATATCAGCCAGGCCCTGCATGATGTCGAACTAAGATATCCTCCGATGGAGAAGCTGGCGTACGCATTGGTTATCTCGGCTCGGAAGCTGAGACCTTATTTTCTGGAACACAAAATCATTGTGTTAACAAACTATCTGCTAAAACAAGTCATGCACCAACCAGATACCTCGGGTCGGATGATCAAGTGGGCGGTGGAACTCAATCAGTTCAAAATATCATATGAGCCCAGGATGGAAATCAATGGGCAAGCACTGGCGGACTTTATTGCAGAGTTCACTTTGTCAATCAAACTAGATATCCTCGAAGAGCAAGAATGGAAGTAGTTTGTCGACGGTTGTTCCAAAGTAGACCAAGCAGGGGGGGATTGTGATAATCAATCCAAAACACAAATGCTACTGCTCGGCCGTGCAGTTCTAGTTCCCGGTGACCAACAATGAAGCAGAGTATGAGGCACTACTAGCAGGCCTAGAAATGGCAGCATCAATGGGTCTGAAGAGACTGCTCATCCACAGTGATTCCCAATTGGTAGTTAATCAGATAAACGGAGAATACGAAGCAAAGGAACCGAAGATAGCCCGGTATTTGGAGCTTACAAAGGCTAAACTCTTATAGTTCAAGACGAAATAATTCATGTACCTCGAACCGAGAACGTGTAGACGGACGCCTTGGCATGGCTGGCATCCAGTCCGAGGATCGGCCTAATCAAAGACATCACGGTAACCCACTTATCTTCATTTTCATTGAGTACAAAGAAGATAAATGCCAATGAAAGTCCGAGCCGACATGGATGATGCCGATCATTCAATAATTAGAAACGAGAGGTTCAACGAAAGAAAACAAAGCTAAGGCCAGGGCGTTGAGAACATAGGATGCTCGGTACACTATAGTGGGGAGGCTCTGTACAAACGTGGATACTCGGTCCCACTTTGCTTAGGTGCTTATTAGAAAGAGATGCCGACTACGCTTTCCGTGAGATGCATGAAGGAATATGTGGCAATAACTTATTTGGGGGCGACACTTTCGTCTATAAATTGATCCGAGCGGGGATACCCTTTGCCATCTTTGAAGAAAGACGCGATCTCACTAGTCAAAAAGTGCGAAAGTTGTCAACGATTTGCACCTCGGGTCGATATCACCCCAAACAGCTTACTTCTATATTTAGTCTTTGGCCATTTGCCAAATGGAGAGTAAACCTCATCGGACCACTCCCCACTGGCAAAGGGGGCATGAAGTATGCCATAGTGGCAAATCGACTATTTTACAAAGTGGGTCGGGCGAGCCCTGGCAAAGATAGATGAGGAGAAAATCGTCGGTTTTGTATGGAAGTCAATAATATGCAGATTCGGAATACCGTACTCGATAGTAACAGATAATGGAAAACAGTTCGATAACCGAAGATTTCGAACTTTTTGCAAAAGTTTTCATATCAAGAATCATTTCTCCACTCCATATCACCCGCGGTCTCATGGCCAAGTTGAGGCGGTGATTAAAATACTCAAATACATACTGAAGGCAAGATTATAAAAATCCAAGGGAAATTGGCAAAGAGAGCTGCCCGGTATACTATGGGCTTATAGAACAACGCACCGACCGGCCACGGGTGAAACACCTTTCTCTCTAGCATACGGAGCTGAGGCCGTCATTCCGGTCGAAATCGAGGCCCCAACATTTAAAGTTGCAAAATTTTTTGAAGAAAAGAACGAAGACGCCCTACAAGCCGAACTGGATCTACTGAAAGAAAAGTGATGCAGTGTCGAGATGAGGAATGCTATATAGAAACAGAGAAGTGAAAGGTACTACAACTCAAAAGTGAAGGAAGCAAAATTTCTGGTCGGTGATCTAGTCCTGAAAAGGGTTACCAGACCGAGCCCAGTCCCCTGAAGCCGACCAGGGAAGGCCCATACAGAATCAGCAAAATCTTATCGAACGGGCATATGAACTCGAGTATTTGAGTGGGAAAAAATTCAATTACCCATGGAATGTATCTTATTTGAAAAAGTATTATCAATAAAGTCCAAGTTTTTCGAGTAGAAAATCGACTATCTTAAACCTCTATTCGCCTCGGCCAAGCCCCAAGCACAGCATAACTCTACGTCTCGGCCTAGATCCGAGCACGTTACAAAAACTTAGTAAACTCGACCTAGCATCCAGTTCACATCAAGCAAAGACTCGGCCTAGTTCCGAGCACAATACTTAGCAGAAAATTCATTTAAACATTCAATTCATCACTTCATATATACGACTATTCAAAAATGTCGAGCCCAACACTTGGCAAAATTTAGAAGAGCAAGGACAAGAATACACCCTACGGAGCGAGAGGCTGAGCCCCACCAGGGGCAGGGGTCGGACTGTTGGAGGCTACCTTATCCCCATCATCTGTCATAGGGGCATCCTGCTCAGAGACGGCACCAGGAAAATGGGAATGGAGGATAGCCAGCTCCGCATTGAGCTCGTCCAGCTCTTTCCCAAGAGCGGCTACGGTCTTCCCCTTCTTAAGATCCCCAAGGATCTCTTCCATGTTGGTCGCATGCCCACAGGTCATCATATAGGTCAGACTGTTTATAAGCTCGAACAGGCTCTGCCCGAGCCTCATCCATTTCCCTCCAGATCTCGGCCTCTCGCCTCTCCATTTCCCCCGGATGTGCAGCCACCCTCTTCCTCAGTTGCTCAACCTCCACTCGGAGCTCCTCATCGGCCTTTTGCGCCCGATCCCGATCAGTTATAGCTAGAGGTGGCAAAATCCCCCCCATGGCGCCCCAGCCACTTGAGGTTTGAGGTTTTGGGTTTGGCTGTGAATTTTTAGGCCTGAAAAAATTGGGCCAATTTGGCCCGGCCCGAATGGCCCGACGGGTCGGGCTAGCCCGACTTTTTCGGGCCGGCCCAAATTTTAACACACAGATTTCATGCATGGGCTGGACTGGGCCAAGCATTTTCGCGGCCCGACCAAAATTGGGCCAGCCCGATCCAGCCCAAATTTTGGAAAAGCCCGACTCGGAAGCTGGTGGCTGGCAAAGCCTGACCATTTATTGCCAGCTCTAGTTATAGCTTCCTCAGCAGGTCTCCTTTTAGTGTTGGCCGTCACCACGACCACTTTGGTCTGAGCCTCCAAGGATGCCTGGATCCCCTGCAAGCTGTCATGAGCCTCATGCAGATTGCTATGACGTCTCTCCAGGTCTCGAGCTTGCCTAATCATATGCCCTAAGGTGCCAATGATTCTATTGGATAGCCCCATGGCATACTGTGCCTTCTCCTCCCAACCGGTCTCCTTACAGAAGTCTTCAATCCCGATTGTCCAAGCTCGGGCTGGCACATCCCGTGCTACCCGACCAGCCTCAGGCCGCTTCGCCACCTCCTCCTCAGTTGGCGTCGAGCACTTGGGAAACTCGATGAACCACATAGGCCTTAAATCGGCCATCCCCTCACAAGCATCCTCCCGACCAAGATTTGGAGGAATAAAGTGGGCCTTCTGCCCAAATTCATCCAAGAATATCTGCCGACGGGCTTCATACAAAGTTTCCCCAGAAGGAATTTTGATCAGGGACACCCGCAGAGTCGGCTCGGTCCTCTCGGTCTGCCTGGGCTCATTTATTTCAATCCCATCTCCCCTCCTCCTCCTCTGTGATGGGGCTGCTCATCCTCATCACCATCAACCAGGTGCTTGCCGCGTTAGATTTTAGCCTACCTTACCACCTCGGTCTCGGCGGTCTGGCCGATATTTGCCCCGGTCCCATGGGCAGTTGTCTGCCTTACTTGACGGAGGTGAGCAAAGACGTCCACCCCCGTTGGACCTACAAAGCAAACAAACAGAATATTAAGGCAAGCCAAATAAAAAATGATGAACTACGACAAACTTATTGAAATATACTCACCTCGGGCCTCGATGCCTGGTTCTTTGTCGGGTGGCGCGGCCCATTCAGCCATTGAAGGTACCTGCCTAAGGGGATCAGGCCTTGTCGGAGATGGTCCGACCTATTCTATCCTATTCGGTTGTTGCTTCGGCTCCGGAGTCCTGCCCCGCTCTGCCTGCGTTGGACTTCCTCCACCCTGCTCTTCCTCGGCCTCTTCCTCTTTCTCTTCCTCTTCCTCTGAATCAGTTGGCAGCCTCTGCCGTAAACAAGCCCGCAATAGTCCTGCCTCGGTGGCCAAGATCTGAATTTTCCTGTCCGACCTGGCTAATGCCTGGATGTTCTCCAGCCGATTGATGAAGGCCTCATAAAAATGACCCGAAGAGGGATGATTCCCTGCATAAAAAAAGATAAAGAATTAACGATCAAAAAAAGTTCAAGAAGTTCAAGAAAAAGTAAAGTCTGCTTACGAAAATCATATAGAAATTCAGTTGGGGGGAGAAGGACCGACCTCTCCTCCCCCTGGCGAGCCTGCCACTCACCACCGACCCAAAATCATTTATCCTTCCACTCCTTTAAGGATTGTGGAATGCCAAGAACTAACCCATTCGGATACCTAGGGTGGGTCTGCATATAATGCCACCCCAATGGCCATCTCCCGCCCGGGGCTACTGGAGTTACTTTCCAAACGAAGAGCTTGTTCAGATCATCAAAATGAGGGTGCTCATACTCCATCCTGTAAAAAAGTACCAGTAGCCCGATGATCCGACCCAGGTCAATGGATGCACCTAGAACAAAGGAAGGCCCCACTTTCGGAACCATTTTGTGATTAGCCTTGGCAGCGGAAATCTTAACCCATAAATAAGGTTATGGGCATACACGCAATACACCCATACGGTGGGTACTCAAGCACCTCGGCATGAACTGGCAACCAAAAGTTTACGGTCGGTGGGATCATATGCGTCTCGTGAAGGGCGTCCAGCTCTTGCTGCATAATCATCGACTGATCATTAGTTGGGGATCGTCCACCCATCTACCACGCGTAATGGTGGCCCACAACCTCATCTCGGATCCCTATTTTTGTGCCCAACTAGCCCCGGGATACCTTGATCTTCCCCACCAGCTCTGGAGGCCTCCGTACCCGTGCCCTCCGGCACCCTAACTTCCTCCTGATCGCGACCCTCAGCCTCCATATTTGATTCCTCCGGGTGGTTTCCTTGGCGATCTGAACCCTCAACTTCCTCACTCGGCTCCTCTAAAAACAAGACTGGCTTGTATACTTGGCCCACACGGAATATAGTGGCAGGGGTAGGATTGAATATCACGTGGGTCTCCTCTAGCGGAGCTTCTACCTCAGGGGTTCATTAAACTGGAAACGTCGATAATGTTCGAGCCTGCTGATGAAACTTCTCTCTCTGGTGAAGGATTAACAGATAAAGAATCATCAGAAGGGGGTCCTCAATCTCAACTTCGGCACTAAGATTGTGGTTTTGGCTATCCTCGGAATCGGACATACTCTCCGGAAAAAAGAAAAAAGGAATGAAAGAAAGGAAGAATTTGGAAGGTTACCTTAGTGTTCTTGAACTCCTGCACTTCGAAGCCGACCTGAAGTCTTCTGCTCGGTCTCTAAAAATGCTACTATGGAGGTAATGGATGCAGTAGTAGGAAATTGAAGGAAAATGCCATATTTTTAGGTTAACTTCCCTCGGAAGTATCGCACCAATTGAAGAGGCGTGTCTTTTCAAATTCAAAAAAGCTGGGAAACCATCACATCCCCAAGCTTCCCGCACAAAGTGGTCCAACATAAAGGCGCCACATGTCTATCATAATGAGAACCAATTAATGCGTCGTTTCAGGCATTGATGGACAGGTGACAGCTGTCAGACAGTCTTGGACTTCTAAGGTTTTTTCTTTTCAATTAAGGCTTGCATTTAAAGTTTAAATCCGTTTCAAAGAATCTTCTCTTCGAAATTAAACTTGGGGGTCATTGATGATACCCGAGCCGAGTTGGACCAAAATAAGTCCAGGTGGCCATTCAGCTGATGATGACATAGGCCATCCAAGATGAGGTGGACCGACCAGGGTAACGTCAGCAATCGAGCGATGACATGGCACGAACCGAGCTCGGTCGACTATAGACAAATAATATCAAACAAGTGCTCCACTCACTCAATCTCCCACTAAGTAGATTTAACATTCCAGTGGCAGACCAAGGCGCCACCTATCAACTGGTCAGCGGGACAAGTCAACAAGTTCCTCTCAACACATGGTCAGCATGCGCTTCATGCACATCAGGGAACAGACACGTGTCCCACAATAATCCCACTATTAGGCTAGATGTAATAATGATTAGCCCACTAAATGTACTAGTATAAATAGAACCTCATTTATTAAGAAAGGGGTTAGGTGAGGTAATCTAGATATAAAGCTTGTAAGATTCAAACTGAGAGACAAAACCGACCAGACAAGCTCTGCTCGGACTTCAATATATAAAAGGCAGAATGAACCACTCTTTACATTTTCCAAGTTTTCTTTAATTTCCACATTGATATATTTATATATGTTGTTTGTTGACCCAAGACGCACGTCAACAATTTCAATGTTCATAGTTTTTATGGACGAAACGTTTTGACAGGGAAAAGAGTTAGACAATGTTAAGACCATCATTTAGAGGTCTTATATGATTAGTACAGGAATATCTGATGAGTCTTACAATAATACGTCAATAAGTTGACCTCTTTGAAGTTTATTAACTTTATCCAATACATGACATTATGTATAATTCAAAATTTAGAAGATCAATCTCCGGATTATTCTAGAACAATGTCCAAAAAAAAATAATTCATCTCATTGCAAAGACCATTCCGGAAATAGAATAACAAACTTTTGAGTCTCATCTACCAATGTAGCTAGCCATTAGGCAAAACCCTGGTGCCAAGTTATTCGGCATGTGGGTTTGTGGCCATTTGAATATGCAGATTATTTTATGAAAATTGTTTCACATGGTTAATATTTAAAAACATTATCTATTTGAATCTGTTGTTAGGACGTCGTTATTTTTTAATACATGGTTAATTGTTTATGAGCATTTTCTACGTTTTTTGGCCATATCTAAATTGTGAAGTAACATGAGTTAAAATAATATATTGAATCATTGGTTAATTGATAACAATATACTTAATTTACAATAGGGGTCAAGAGTTATTGACGACCCATTTCCACTAGCATATACGACAACTACGATGTCACCTTCACCCCCTAAACTAATTTATTAATCCTCTCTGTCTTATATTTACCAGATAGCTTGTGTGTTGTTCTATTTTATCTAGAATCTCATTTTTTGTTGTTATTTTCGCATTTATTTGAAAATATAAGAATATACTCATTATGGGGTTTCTCATTTAAAGGCTCGAGAAACGATAATTATTTGGTGAATGACACAATTGAACAGTTCTTTTGTTTGGAAAAAAAGGTGAATTTTCTAGAAGAAATGGACACTGGATCATTTATGTTGTCTGCATCTTTTGCAAATTTAGTTCTTTCTTGCAGGTGTCTTCTCTATTTTAATAGTGTGAATGTTAAAAGCACAATATATTGTATAAGTGATTTTTATACACTATCCATGCTAAAAAAGTAAAATACTATTGTGTGGGTGCAGTGTATGTGGGAGTAGGATTTCCAAAAGGGCGACACAGAACTAAAACCTTATTCTTGGTAATTGTCAAATGTGTGTCATTATCAGGGGATTGACGTTGTTTTTACATTAATGCTCCTCAAGTGTAGAGTTGTGGAAAAAAGCCGTGAAATCGGCTTTGATATCTACAACAACTTCTAAACCAGGTGGGCTGATAATCTATTCTTTAATATTTCATCTATAGAGACTTGATGGGGATATATCTGGGCCGATCTCCTTAAGAAGGAGTCTAGGGAAGGATAGATCCAATGATAACTTGAGTTAAGAAGGGCCCAACCTCTGAGGACGAGGCCAACCTAATTGGAATGGGTCGATCTCTGGAGATTGGGCCGATGCAGGAAAGAGGTGTGGGATTGGACGGAGTTGGACTGAGATTGATGAGGGGGCAAAGCTTGAACTACGGGTCCAGTAGGCCGACCTGTTGGACTAAACCCTCGAATGGGTCAACCTAGGCCTACCGACCAGTTGGGCTGGACCCTCGAATGGGCCAACTGTAGGTCCCAAGAGGGTGTAAATAAGGTTTAGAAGGGGAGGGTTGAATAAACCTTACCAATTATTCGATTTTAGTCCTTTTAAAACTATTACAGAGTTAACTCAAACAGTTGTGTCCTTGAGGAACAACTAAGTTGGTTATTCAGCAGAGTTAGCCACTCAACAGACTCGATAGAGCTGTTGATAGAATAACTCAGCTGTTTAACCTGAACTTAACTTGGTTGTGTTGGTTTTATCAGCGGAAGACTTAACACTCTTTGAATTGTTTTAAGTTTATTTTAACACTTGATTTTAGCACTTGTTTATTAATCAGTTGGATAGCAAATATGAGTTTATCAGCAAATATGATGTAAGTATGCAGAAATGTAAATGTGCTGAAAAATAAATGACAAAGTTAATTTTTATAGAGGTTAGAAGATGGGGTAATTCTTCTAATCCTCTCTTCTCCAACTCCTGGAGGAATCCACTATGTAATAGATCAGTTTACAAAGCGGTGAACAGTCTAGAGACAGCCTTGGTCACACAGCTGGCTTCTCTTCCGACTCAGCTTGTTCACAGGCGTTTGCACTCTTGACTCATTTTCTCAAGCTCTTGGATTTGATCACGAATCCCTCCAATAACTTGATACTGGATCGACCTTGAACCTTCCTACAATACTCCTTGGAAAGTAGACCCCTTTTGATTCTTCAAAAGTCTCCTCTTCAACAGATTTGAGGTTGTCTTTCCTTCACAGCTTGTGTTGGATCAATTTCCTTCGAGTTTCAGGCTTGAGGATTTGCTTGAATATATTTGAGAATATTTGCAGGTTAATATCTTGAATAATGCTTGCTTGTTCGTGGTTCACATAACCTTTTCTCAATGAAATTCCTCAGCCTTTTATAGTGAACTTTTGAAATTTTGCCCGTTGATGAGATAGGCTGATTTCAAAAGTCATTTGTGTTCGTTGGCTTGTCTTGTTGCAGTCTTTGATGTTGACATTTCTTCGTATTAAATGTCTTGCAGCGTTGCAGCGTTTCTGACACTTGGTGCAGTGCTTCCCATTGGATTGTGCCTTTTGCACACAACTGGAACTAACACTTTATCTCTGACAACTTTAACTTGTTACCATTTTGAGTAACATTCTTGACTTTCATCAACGGATCTCATTCAGTTGTCTTGATTTGACTGCAGTCTTTTATTCCCCAGGTGACTTGAGTAGTTTCCAATCCTTGGATGACTCATCTGTCACTTCAACTTGAGACTTTGCTTCTTTAGTTGACTTGACTGACTCTTCATACAGCTGTATCACAGCTGATACATCTTCAGTTGAGTTCTTGATTTCCCTTTTAGCCATACTCAGTTGTCTCACATCAGAGTCTTCACTTTAGTCTTCAGTTGACTTCTTGTATTCCCAGGCATAGCTGACTTGACTCAGCTTTTCCAGCCCTATCTATTACAATGCAAATTACAAGGAAAATGGGGTGCCAACTTCCTAGTTTAAGTTTTACATGGCATCCATCAAAATCTATAAAATAAATTTTCCAACAATTTTCCCCTTTTTGGTGATGCCAAAACTTAAAAACATTAAACAACATATAAGCAGCAAAGATACATACAGACAATGCAGTAACAAAGAATGTATGCTTAAATAGATCGTTTTATTGATCATAACATTCTTGTCCTTTACACAGTTGTTTACATTTGGTATCAGAGCATTTTTATATCAAAGCAAAAACACACATCTATGCTAAGATACAAGAGAAAATACAAAGTGAAAGATTACAGGGAAAATCACTAAGTATTACAGATGACTTACAAAAATGTATTTACATAAGTAATATACATGAAGGGGTTTGCAACGACACTTCATCGCCTTCACTGCTTCCTTCCTCTATCTTCTTCAGCTCTTTCGTAGTCATCAGGTCTTTTCCTTTTTTTTTCTTCTTCTTCAGCTTTCTTCTTCTTTTCATAGGCTCGTTTGGAGGTATCATCCTTTCACTTCCACTCGAGCCATTGCTCTGTTTGCCTCTTGTTCTCCTCTTCCTGTCTTCTTACTGCCTCAGCATTATTCCTTGCCGCTTCCAGGTTTGGCGCTTCATCATATCCAGCCCAGTAGATCCTCTCCTTCTTTCCGGGATCTACATATTAAATATTTTTGGGTTGTGGTCAAGGTCAAAAACCTCTTCCACCACCACTTCTTTCTCCTCCTCTGGGTGTATATTGTACAGAGTCTTACGCTTACCGGTGAGTGGTCTTTGGTAGTCATTGTTTTTCTGCTTCTTCGCACAACGCAAGACCCTTCTCCCAGTACAAATCCCAGGCTTGGGCTAGTGACATTCTCTGAAAATAGCCTTCGGATTCGAGCGTTTTGAATTCTTCAACTGATCTCAGCTCAGATCCATTTTCAGGTGCAGCATCTTGATCTTTCCCTATCGGAATGCCACCATACTGTTTCATTACTTCTTCGATGTGGGCATCCGTCTTTTTGTCGAACTCCTCAATCCCTGATTCGATAATTTGTCTCTTCTCTGACATTGGCACAGCAGAGTGCCCAATGGGTAGGGTTATGGGTAGCTTGCTCAAGATGGAGGCAGTAATTTGACCCTGCTGAGGGGTTTCAGCTATCATTAACGTGAGATCTTTCGAATGTTCCCCCTCAGCTGGCTTTCTCTTTGTCTCAGCTGCAATCTTCTCAGTTGCAGATTCCTTCAACTTATCCTTTTTCAATTTTCTTAGGGACTCATCCTCGCCCTTTTTGGCATCATCAAAGGAGAGAGGGACCCCTGGGAATCGAGTCTGCTGAGAGGGGAAGATTGTTTGGAGTCTGTTGTAGCATAAACTGTCCGAAATTCTGAGCGATTTGCCTTAGACTCGGCTACCGCCAACTTCATTTCAGCCATGAGTAGGCTGAATTTGTCATTCATTGTGTTCTCAAGGTGCAGAAGTTCTTTTCTTTGGAATTCTTGCAGCAGCTCCATTTCTGTTTTGTGAGACTTATGTAACCTTTCGATATACGCTTGTATCCTTTGCTTCAGATCAGCATTGTCAGCCATCCAGACAAGCATTCTGCCATATAGTGCTTTGAAATAACGAAATTGTTCGAGTCGCATGGCAGATTGATGTTGAGACCATTCTCGGATCTGCACCACTATCCCTCTCAAGTCTGTTGTGAGGGTGGCGTCCCTATTGTCCAGTCTTAAGTCGAGGGAGGCCTGATGCCATTCAATCTTCTCAATCTCTTCACAAATCTTCTTGAAGATCTCACGAAACTCAGCTGTCTCACTTGATTCAGTTGCAGGCCACTCTTCAGCAAAGTTGAAATTTGCTGGATCAATGGTGTCAATGGGAATGATTGGATCTTCTCTTACAGAGAATCTTTGTTGTTCAGCAGCGGTCTCTTTTTCCAAATCTGGTAGGATCGGCACAAAAGGAAATACGTTTGGAAAGGCATCATCACTCATATATGGGATGGTTTGTGAGGTTTGTGCTTGTGACGACGCAGCTCTATTTGCCTCAGCTAAGGTAACTTCATCGGCAGTGGTCACAGCTGTGGGAGCCTGTGACGGATCTGGTGTAGTCGTTCTTCTTGCGCAATTTGTGGAAGCTCTTGTGATGAATCGTGTCTCGGTAGGGGTAGTTGAGAGATTTTGCCCGATTGGTCGAGCCTCGGTTTGTCTTAATGATGTCTTCGGTCTCAGTGGATTTTTCTAAATGAATAACCAATTTCTCTGCTACATCATCAGCGTCATCGGATAATGATGAGACCTGTGGGCTTGGCTCATCATCGAAATTAAATTTCTGACGAGCAGCTTTGTCACTTAGCTGGCTCGTAGTTTTGAGAACATCCTCAGCTGGGTCCTTTGAATCTGCAACAGGAGTGGACTCAGCTTCATCTTCAGACCCCAAGAATGATATATCAAGATTCTCCTGGGAGTCATGAAGTGCGCTTATCTCCTTCTCAATTTCAGCGCTTTGAGCTAGAGGGAAGTTTTGCGTTTCTTCACCCTTACCTAGGGAAGTCTCAACCTTCCTTAGGCCTTCAATACCTCCAGCAGACTCAACTACTGCGAGGCCTTCAATGTTCCCTTCGACAATCGCAGCTGTCTTAGGGTCTTCTACAGTCCCTTTGACAGTCGCAGCTGTCTTAGGGTCTTCAACCATGGCATCCATAGGAGTCTCAACTCCTTGGATTGCACTTTCACTGCCCAGAGTATTAACTCCCGTGGCATCTCCATTCTACGCCTCGAATGTAAGAACAGTGTCATTAGCGTTCAAAGCAGCTGATTTTTCAGCTGAGACAGACTCAACTGTCCGAGCTTCGGCAATGTCAATCTGTTGTGGTTCTTTCTCAGTTTCCACTTCGCCTCCTTGCTTCAAGTTGGAGTCTTCCACAGCATCCTCCAACCTTGTTGTGGTGGAGAGAGCTTCCCCCTCAGTTGGCGCACCAGCTAAGTGACTAACAGTGGGGTCACTCTGCTCCTAACTCGCGGCCTTTTCCATTGAGTACTCAGTCGCTGGGGCAGGTGGTAAAACACCTTCTTCAGGGGTTGGCTCAACTTGGGTGCCCAAAATCCACGTGTCATTGCCAATGCCCTTGGATCCATCCTCAGATTGAACAAGGGACGTGGCTGCAGCGACGATTGAGGCAATGTGTTGTGCCACTCCCAGAGGGTCGGTCTACAGGAGAGATTGATACGACTCTCTCGGTCCTTCAACCAATTGTTGCTCGTGCAAGAGTCTTGATTTCCTCAGAGCTTGCTGCATGTCTGGCTTTTCTGCTGCAGCGATAGGATCCATATCCTCGTCATTGTTCGTGTACTCAACAAGAGTTTCATGAGTATGCTCGTGAGTACCACTGAACATGCACATCTTGGACTTTTCTAGTGCACGGGCTACCTCCTCGGCCTTATCTTTCTCATCAGCTTTAATGATGTGGAGGAGATCAAACTTGATTGTCTTCAAGGGCACATCAAACAATGAGACCCCAAGAAAATAAAGAACTCTTATTCCTCTTCAATGTACTCAGGATGAGCGAACGGCATCCTTGAGTGATCAAGTTTCCATGCCCTCCACTCTCGTATGCGTCTCTGGATGTCTGGATATAATGGAGAGTACATGATGACATCGTCATCATCATCTTCTTCTTGTTGCTCTCCATGTTCAGGAATTGAAGGTAAGAGACTCTGCTCCTTCGCCTTCAGCAGCATCTGTAGGAGGTGGAGAGACAACCTTTTCAACTGAAGGTTCAGTTGTCTCTGCTGCTATACTTCCCTCAGTTGTCTCTCGCACAGTTGGGTCTCCGGATGGTATCTGATGCACATCATCAGTAGACTTAGTCATATCATCGATTACTTCAGGAGACTACACTTCCTGGGAGTCAGCAGTCTCGGATGCTTTCTCCAGCTGAGTTGCAGATTCAGTTGTCTTCTCCAATTCAGAGTGCCTTACCAGTCTTCTTTTTCTGGGATGAACCAGAGGGACTTCTGGTTCAGATTCAGTGGTTTCATCACCGGTGGGAATTTGGGTATCCTTCTTGGACGGAGCTGCCTTTATCGACTTGGCAGTCCTCTTCTTCCGTATGGCTGGAGAAGGGATTGGGGTTCCTTTAGCTGCAGGGGCAGCCTTCTTCTTCGGAGCTGCAGGGGCAGCTTTCTTCTTAGGAGGAGGGGTAGCAGTTGTGTCCTCGTGATCAGCTGATTCCCCCTCACTTGTGTCGGCCTTCTTTGCATGGGCTCTCTTCTGGGCACCTGAGAGGTTAGCTCGGAACATCCTTTTGTTGACATGGAAGGGTTTGCCATGTCGAAGGGCAATACCCTTCACTTCCAGCAGGTGGCCAATCACAAGGCCATATCCAAGAGATCCTCCAAAGGATCCATCCGCCTTAAACATCTTATTCATCACATTCAGGCAGAGTCTGCTGTACATGAACTCAGCCCAGTTAACCTTTTTGCCTGCATTATCGCAGCCATGATGATCAGCTTAGTCTTTGGCAGCTGGTTGAAGCTGCCAAACTTCATATCAATACACTTGGAGACGACATCCATCAGCTTATGATAGTCGTCCTTCAAGAGTTTCTTGTCAGCTGTGTAGACCACTTTGGCAGCACACTCCGGTTTGGCTACCTCTTTCCATGCAGCAGCCAAGTCTACATCAGTTTCATTATTTCCTTTATGCCTTCCGATGGCAACAAGCAGTGCTCCGCAAGGTCCTTAGCATTTATTATTATGTCCATGTGGTGGACAGAAGACTTGATCCCTTCGTCCCCGCACCTCTCGCGTTTACGTAGGCTCGAGCTACCTCCTCAAGGTAGGTGTGGGAATAATCCATGGTTAGAAAAGCCTTGAGACCTGACTTTTCTAGCATCTCAGCGATCTTCTTAACTAGGGTTTCATCGGAACCCTGTTTCACCATGCCTTCGAAATCCACCAATGCTCTTGAGTGGATTTGCTTAGAGAGCTTAACGAAATCGAACTTTGGTGCCATTTTCAGAGAATTTTACCGATTAAAATTTACGAACTTGCTTCAGAGTACTTAGGGTTTTCGACAGAGAAATATAGCTTGCTTTTGCTTTGCTTGAAGATGAACAGTTTCTGTAAGTGAGAGAAGGCTGAAAAACGTGTATATATATAAGGGTTATGAAAGGACATGTCTTTGGTTTTTGAATTTTGATCGGGATCAACGGCTCAGATTAGAACGTCAAAACCGCATTTAATTCCTCGCATTTAATGCGGCAGCATTTATATCCAATCATATGCTTACTGTGCAGCTTTTTACTGTACCCATCATTATTACGCTGACGTCATCCTTAAAAACATTCCCACACATTTAAAACAACTGCGTTTTTGTCACTTAGCTCATAAATAATTCAGCTTATATCCAAAGTAACTTAACTCTGCTTCTCTCTTCTCATACAATGACTCGGCTGTCAGCTAACTCGATATAGCTGACTTTCCGATATGGCTATTTCACTTGGCTGATTTGTGAGACTTGCTCTTTTCTCATTTTCTCATCGACTATCTCTACTGATTTGAGTCTTCTGAGTGTTAACTCAGCTCAATTAACCCTAGCTCATTCTTAAGCTTTTCAAATCTTTATTCACATAGGGGCTTAGTGAATATGTCAGCTAACTGCTTATCAGTTGAGATATACTCCAAAGTGATGTCTTTCTTTTCAACATGATCTCTTATAAAATGATATCTGACATCAATGTGTTTTGTTCTTGAATGCAACACAGGGTTCTGTGTGACTGCAATGGCACTAGTGTTATCACACATAATTGGAATTTCTTTTTCTTCAACCTCATAATCTCTCAGTTGTTGTCTCATCCATAAGACTTGGGCACAACAGATGCCCGCAGCTATGTACTCTACTTCAGCTGTGGATGTGGCTATTGAGTTTTTCTTCTTGCTAAACCAGGAAACCAATCTATTTCCAAGCATTTGACATGTACCTGAAGTACTCTTCCTGTCAACTCTACATCCAGCATAGTTTGAGTCTGAGTAACCAATAAGCTTGAATCCACCTTCCTTTGGATACCATAAGCCAACTTCCACGCATCCCTTCAAATACCTTAGGATTCTCTTAGCTGCAGTCATGTGGCTCTCCTTTGGTGCAGATTGAAATCTTGCACATACTTCTACTGCAAAGGTGATGTCTGGCCTGCTAGCTGTTAAGTAGAGCAAAGATCCAATGAGTGCTCGATATCTGGTTTGATCTACAGCCTTACCATCGACATCCATGTCCATATTGACTGATGTGTTCATTGGTATTTTCATAGAAGACTTCTCTTCCATACCAAATTTCTTCATTAAATCTCTGGTGTATTTTGTTTGACTTATGAAGGTTCCATCCTTCAATTGCTTGACTTGAAGTCCTAGGAAGAAAGTCATATCTCCCATCATGCTCATCTCAAATTTACCTTGCATGAGGTTAGAGAACTTATCACACAGCTCTTTATTTGTGGATCCAAAGATGATATCATCCACATATATTTGAACAAACAGTATACTCTCTCCATCTTGAATTCTGAAGAGTGTTCTGTCCACTTTTCCTTTGGTGAATCCATTGTCAGTTAGAAATTGAGACAATGTATCATACCATGCTCTTGGTGCTTATTTCAATCCATATAATGCTTTCTTGAGCTTGTACACCTTATCTCCAATAGTCTTCTGCTCAAAACCTGGAGGTTGTTCAACATAGACTTCTTCCTCTAGTAGTCCATTTAGAAATGCACTCTTCACATCCATTTGATACACAGTGAAGTTCTTATGTGCAACATAGGCAAGAAACATTCTTATGGCTTCCAATCTTGCAACAGGAGCAAAGGTTTCATCAAAATCTATTCCCTCTTCTTGGCAATAACCTTTGGCTACCAATCTTGCTTTGTTTCTCACCACATATCCTTCCTCATTCATTTTGTTTCTGAAAACCCATTTTTTGCCAATAACATTTTGATGGGTTGGTCTTTGTACCAATTCCCATACTTTGTTCCTTTCAAATTGATTCAGCTCTTCTTGCATGGCTTGAATCAAATGTGTGTCATCCAATGCTTGAGACACATCTTTTGGCTCTATTTGGGAAATAAAACAAGTAAACATTGCTTCATGATGTGCTCTGGATCTGGTTCTTATTCCATCTCTTACATCTTCAATAACTAACTCTGGTGGATGGTCTCTCGAGCCATCTCACATCAGGTTGGAGCAGGTCAGCTGGATTCAACCGTCTCGCAGCTAAGTTGTCTTGAACAACTCTCTCATCTTCATTTAGCTGTAGACTTTCCAGTTGTTTTTGAGATTCAGCTATCTCATCTTCTTCTGTGTTGATTGCTCTTACTTCAGCTTCAACATAAGGACTCTTCTGCATAGTTGGATGATTCATCTTGTCAGCTAACTCTTCAATGTCTTCTCCATTTACATTAGGTTCATCAAAAACCATATGGATAGACTCTTCTGTGACCATATTCCCTTTGTTCAACACTCTATAGGCTTTGCTCTCAGCTGAGTATACCAAAAAGATACCTTCATCAGCTTTAGCATCAAAAGCCTTCAAATTATCTTTGCCATTGTCGTGGATAAAGCATTTACATCCTAATATCCTGAAGTACCCAACATTTGGCTTTCTCCCTGTCCAAATTTCATAGGGAGTCTTGGTTAATTGCCTGTTTATCATGCATCTATTTTGAGTATAGCATGTTGTGTTAATGGCTTCAGCCCAAAATCTCTTAGGCAATCAAACTTCAGCTAACATGGTCCTTGCAACTTCCTTGAGAGTTTTGTTCCTTCTTTCAACTACTACATTCTGCTGTGGAGTCCTTGTTGCAGATAACTCATGAGCAATACCATTTTCAACACAATACTGAGTAATTATCCCATTGACAAAATCAGTTCCTCTGTCGGACCTTATCTTTTCATTTTGAACTCTTTTCATTAGCTGAGGTAACTTCTGCAAAGTTTCCTTCTTTTTGCACATGAATATTGTCCATGTATACCTTGAATAATCATCTACCACCACTAAGGTGTATTTCTTTCCACTTATGATGGCTGGTTCAACTGGACCAAATAGATCCATATGCAACATATGTAATATCCTTGTTGAAGAAGGACTTGGCTTGTCCTTAAATGAAGATTTTATTTGCTTTCCCATCTGGCATGCATCACATACACTTTTTTTCTTGTATACTGAGTCTGGTAATCCTTCCACAAGATGACTCCTTGCAAGCTTGTTGATTGTCTTGAAGTTCAGATGACTCAGCTTCTTGTGCCACATCCAACTTGATTCGGTTGTGCTCTTTGCTAACTGCCAAGTGCTTGGTGTAGCAGTAGACCAATCTACCACATACATGTTCTTCTGTCTTGATCCTTGCAGCACTATTTCATTTAATTCAGCATCTTTGATCTGGCACACTCCCATATTAAATCCAACATTATAGCCCTTATCATAGAGTTGACTGATGCTTAACAGGTTGAAGTTGAGGCCTTCAACATAAGCAAAATCTGTGATTTCCAATCCATTCTTCTTGATGGATCATGTGCCTTTGATTTCCCCTGGAGCTTCATTTCCTCCAAATATGACTTTTGCACCTCTAATCTCCTTGAATCTTGACAGGTTTTTCTTGTTTCCTGTCATATGTCTGGAACAACCACTATCCATGTACCAAGTTCCTTGGCACTCAGCTGTTCCTTGAACCTGCAATCGAGGAAATTAGTTTTTAGGTACCCATACTTGCCTGGGTCCTGAGGGGTTAGTGCTATAAGATGATCCAACCAACCTATAGCCAAAGGACTTGACTCTAAGAGGTTGCCATCTATCAGTGCCATAATCATAGTGCACATTAGCAAATTGCTTGGAGGTTTTAGGTTCATACAGCTGTCTCTTTTGTCTGTATGCCTGTGTGTGTGTGTGTTTTCGCAATTGCTTTTTTGGGATAGTTGTGATATTTATGAGTGTAGTGCCTAGGTGCATATGTGTGCTGATAATAGCTCTTTTCCTTTTGGAATGACCTTTGCTGAGGTTTTAGGTCTTTGCCATTTAGGCTTATATTCCATTGGTCTTTGCTGAAATTTTACATTGTACCAATCAGCTTGGTATGGATAGTTTCTACCATTCCCAACATGTGTGTTTCTCTGATGAAACTTCTGAGGTTTTTGGTAGCTCTGATTCTTCACAGAGTACTTTCTATTCGGAGTTTGCTAAGGAACTCTGTTGGATTTCTTCTCAGTTGTCCTCTCAGCATACTCGACTGGTTGTTTTCCTTTCCATTTATATCCAAGGCCAGTTTGTTTGTGATTATGCTTAGGAGTGAATGTGGGTACAACATTTGGTGTTTTGGGTTTTTGGGATGCTTCATTGCTTGAAGATCCTTTTTCCAAAATCACTCTTGGAGTTTGACTGTGCACAAAGGAATTGAATCATATGCTTGTTTTATCTCCACATTCCTTTTGGCTCATGATAAGATCATCCTATGATTTGGATGCCTTTGTAAATGAGGCAATCACATTTTTGAGATCTTTTTCCCTCTTTTCTATAGCAGCTATCTATGCTATCATTTTGGCATTCTCAGCCTTCAGCTCTGTGTTCTCAACAGCTATGTGACTTAGCTCCTTAGTCAGCTGTGAATTTTGGCTTTTGAGTTGGTTGTTTTCCTCATTTAGAAGTGTGTGTGAGGATTTAATGTGCTCAAAGTATTTCATCATTTTGCCTAAGGAATCATAAAGATCAATAGGTGATGAAGTATGTGTATCACAATCACTATCACTTGAATCTGAATGAGATGAGTTAGAGTGTACCTCATCTTCTTGGTCTGGTTGATCTTGTTTTTTAGCCATAAGACAGATCATGGATTCTTCTTCATAATCACTTGAGTAGTCAGCTTCACTACTCTCTGAGTCTGCTGCTTCATTAGACTTAGTTGTCTCCGCAGTCTCAGCAGCCAACATGGCTTTCTTCTTTTCCTGTCTTCTTTCTCTGAAGACTTTTCTTTCTTCTTCATTCCTATATTTTTTGACTGGTAGATAGGAACAATCAACTGCAAAATATCCTGGTTGTCTGCAGTTCCAAAAGAGGTTTTCAACTCTTTGATAAGCTCTTTCTGTTCTTGGGTTATCAGCTCTCTGATATTCAACCCTTTGATGCTCAGCTCTCTTGGGTGGCCTTTCTTCCCTTGACTTAGAGGGGGTTGAATGTCTCCTGGAGGTTTCACCCTTGTTTCTTTTATAGTTCTTATTGAAGAACTTGTTGAATCTTTTAACCATTAGGGCAATCTCCTCCTGGTCTATGGCTTCCTTTGGTTCAGCTCTCTTTCCATCCTTGACTACCAGTGCAGCTATCTTGGGTATAGCTGTCTCCTCTTGCTCTTTTCTTCTCAGCTCAAACTCATAGGCTTTGAGGTCTGAGAATAGTTCATGGTTGGATGTTCTTGAGAGGTCCATGGAGTGTCTCAGAGCCATAGTCTTCATTTCCCATTCAGCTGGGAGGCTTCTCAAGATCTTCATACACATCTCCTTTTGTGTGTATTCCTTCCCAAGAGATGAAAGCTCATTTGTGATCTCAATGAATCTTGCATCCAGCTGATCCATAGATTCTCCTACAAACATTTTCAAATTTTCAAATTTTTGAACAGCAACAGACAATTTATTTTCTTTAATTTGCTCTGATCTTTCACAAATTAAAGTCAGCTTATTCCAGATTTCTTTTGTTGTTTTGCAAGATTTGACTTTGTTGAACATTGCTTTGTCCAAAGTCTTGTAGAGTATACCTTGGACACATTGTCCAAGTTGTATCTCTTCCTGTCATCATTTGTCCACTCAGTCCTTGGTTTTTCAACCATGGCTGGTCTTTCTTCAGCAGCAGCTTCTTCTCCTTCAGCTGCAGTTGCTCTTCTTACAGTCGTGTTCACTTTCAATATTTACAATGGCCCATCCTCTATCACAAGCCACATTTCATCGTGTAGAGCAGATAGATGAGCCTGCATACGAATTTTCCAATTATCAAATTCTTCAACAGTGAACGTAGGAATGCGTGTCAAATTTGCTTCCATGATAATAACTTTGCTAAAAATGAAAGATTTTGAGAATGCAAGTGTTTAAAACTTTTTGAAAAGATAAAGATCTAGTTCAGTAACCAGTGCGGAAGGGTCAATGAACCAACCGCTCTGATACCACTTGTAGGTCCCAAGAGAGTGTAAGTAAGGTTTAGAAGGGGGGTTGAATAAACCTTACCAACTTTTTGATTTTAGTCCTTTTAAAACTATTACATAGTTAACTCAAACAGATGTGTCCTTGAGGGACAACTAAGTTGGTTATTCAGCAGAGTTAGCCACTCAACAAACTTGATAGAGTTGTTGATAGAATAACTCGGTTGTTTAACCTGAACTTAACTTGGCTGTGTTGGTTTTATCAACGAAAGACTAAACACCCTTTGAATTATTTTAAGCTTGTTTTAACACTTGATTTTAGCACTTGTTTATTAATCACTTGGATAGCAAATTTGAGTTTATCAGCAGATATGATGTAAGTATGCAGAAATGTAAATGTGTTGAAATAATAAATGACACAATTAATTTTTATAGAGGTTCGAAGATGGGGTAAGTCTTCTAATCCTCTCTTCTCCAACTCCTGGAGGAATCCACTGTTGGGAAATTTATTTTATAGATTTTGATGGATGCCATGTAAAACTTAAACTAGAAAGTTGGCACCCCATTTTTCTTGTAATTTACATTGTAATAGTTATGGCTTGAAAAGCTAAGTCAAGTGAGCTAGGCCTGGAAATACAAGAAGTCAACTAAAGACTTAAGTGAAGACTCCGCTGCGAGACAGCTGAGTATGGCTAAGAAGAGAAGTCAAGAACTCGACTGAAGGTGTATCGGCTGTGAAGCAGTTGTGTGAAGAGTCAATCAAGTCAACTCAAGAAGCCAAGTCTCAAGTTGAAGTGACAGATGAGTCATCCAATGATTGGAAACTAACTCAAGTCACCTGGGAAAAAGGCAGCATCCAAGAGGAGTTAACTGAGATAAATCCGTTGCACAGAAGTCAAGAACTTTACTTAATATAGTAATACCTCCATGTTGCCAGGTCTTAAAGTGCTCATCCCAGAAGTGTGCAAAAGGAATAAACCAATGGGAAGCATTGCACCTTGTGTCAGAACCTGAAAAGCTGCAAACTCATTTAATACAAGGAAGGGTCTACATCTCAAGGTTGAGGACCAAGAAAAGACATGCCAACGAACACAAGTAACTTTTGAAATCAGCATATCTCTTCAACGGGCAAAATTTCAAAAGTTCACTATAAAAGGCTGAGAAAATTCATTGAGAAAAGGTTACCTGAATCACGAACAAGCAAGCAATATTCAAGTTATTAACCTATAATATTCTCAAATATATTCAAGCAAATCCTCAAGCCTGAAACTCGAAGGAAATCGATCCAACACAAACTGTGAAGGAAAGACAACTTCAAATCTGTTGAAGAGGAAACTTTTGAAGAATCAAAAGGGGTCTACTTTCCAAGGAGGATTGTAGAAAGGTTCAAGGTCGAACCAGTATCAAGTTATTGGAGGGCTTCGTGATCAAATCCAAGAGCTTGAGAAAGTGAGTCAAGTAGCAAGCGATTTGCCTGTGAAGAAGTGAGTCGGAAGAGAAGCAGGCCCTATGTGACCAAGGCTGTCTCTAGACTGTTGACCACTTTGTAAATAGATCTTTTACATAGTGGATTCCTCCAGGAGTTGGAGAAGAGAGGATTAGAAGAATTACCCCATCTTCGAACCTCTATAAAAATCAATTGTGTCATTTATTTTTCAGCACATTTATATTTCTGCATACTTACATTATATCTGCTCATAAACTTATATTTGCTATCCAACTGATTAATAACCAAGTGCTAAAATCAAGTGTTAAAACAATTTTAAAACAATTCAAAGGGTGTTAAGTCTTTCGCTGATAAAACCAACACAGCTAAGTTAAAGTTCAGGTTAAACAGCTGAGATATTCTATCAACAACTCTATCGAGTCTGTTGAGTGGCTAACTCTGTTGAATAACCAACTTAGTTGTCCCTCAAGGATACAGTTGTTTGAGTTAACTCTGTAATATTCTTAAAAGGACTAAAATCGAAAAGTTGGTAAGGTTTATTCAACCCCCCCTTCTAAACCTTACTCACACCCCTTGAGACCTACATCCACTATGTAATAGATCAGTTTACAAAGCGGTGAACAGTCTAGAGACAGCCTTGGTCACACAGCTGGCTTCTCTTCCGACTCAGCTTCTTCACAGGGCAGCTGTCTTGCTACTTCAGCTCACTTTCTCAAGCTCTTGGATTTGATCACGAAGCCCTCCAATAACTTGATACTGGTTCGACCTTGAATCTTCCTACAATCCTCCTTGAAAAGTAGACCCCTTTTGATTCTTCAAAGTTTCCTCTTCAACAGATTTGAGGTTGTCTTTCCTTCACAGCTTGTGTTGGATCGATTTCCTTCTAGTTTCAGGCTTGAGGATTTGCTTGAATATATTTGAGAATATTTGCAGGTTAATAGCTTGAATTATTCTTGCTTGTTCGTGGTTCAGGTAACCTTTTCTCAATGAAATTTCTCAGCCTTTTATAGTGAACTTTTGAAATTTTGCCCGTTGAAGAGATAGGTTGATTTCAAAAGTCACTTGTGTTCGTTGGCTTGTCTTGTTGCAGTCTTTGATGTTGACATTTCCTCGTATTAAATGTCTTGCAGCGTTTCTGACACTTGGTGCAGTTCTTCCCATTAGTTTGTTCCTTTTGCACACAACTGGAACTAACACTTTATCTCTGACAAATTTAACTTGTTACCATTCTGAGTAACATTCTTGACTTTCATCAACGGATCTCATTCAGTTGTCTTGATTTGACTGCAGTCATTTACTCCCCAGATGACTTGAGTTAGTTTCCAATCCTTGGATGACTCATCTGTCACTTCAACTTGAGATTTTTCTTATTGAGTTGACTTGACTGACTCTTCATACAGTTGTATCACAGCTGATACATCTTCAGTCGAGTTATTGATTTCCCTTCTTAGCCATACTCAGTTGTCTCACAGTGGAGTCTTCACTTCAGTCTTCAGTTGACTTCTTGTATTCCTAGGCGTAGCTGACTTGACTCAACTTTTCCAGCCATATCTATTACAATGCAAATTACAAGGAAAATGGGGTGCCAACTTCCTAGTTTAAGTTTTACATGGCATCCATCAAAATCTATAAAAGAAATTTCCCAACACCAACCTAATGGCCTACCGACCTGTTGGGCTGATTCTCAAATGGGCCAACGTAAGGGCCTACCGACCTTATGGGCCGGACGTTCAAATGGACCAACGTAAGGGCTTGCCGATCTCTTGGGCCTGATAGGCTTACGGCCCAATACAGGTGATTAACCTAGGCCTGCGTGTTAATTAGGGTTTTTAGTGTGGCTTGATGTCTACGCAACTCTAATTGCCGAACCTATAAATAGGGAAAAAGTAAGGTACGCTGTTGGTTAGACTCTCAATACACTTTTCAATATATTGTGCTATTTCATATTTTCTCTATCTAGAGTGATACTGACTTGAGCGTCGGAGTGGGTACGCCGGCTAACCCTTCCGGCCCCTCTTCTAATGGTGATTTTCCAGGTTCTCAGGTTAGTCGCATAGTGGAGCGTGGTTTTATTGGACGGTGGGTATTCTAGTACTACCAATTGGCGCCATCTGTGGGAAATTTGAGTTTTAAGACGTGAGTTTAAGGTAGCTATGGAGGATGTACGACAGAATTTGGAAGATGACCTGGACGAGGTTCCGATTGAGACGCCGGAGGTGGTGACTGGGGAGCGCGCGCATCCGCTGCATGCACCTGGTGTTGGAGTTGGTTGCCCTCCTTAGGGGGTGGCTGGAGTTGCTGACCCAATGATGGGTGTGGGTGGTTTAGGACCTGGTTTCTTCCAACAGATGTCCTCCTACATCAAGGCCGTTGTGGAAGAAGCCGTGAGTAGTCGGATGCGAGAGTTTGTCCAGCCTGCAGTGGCGAAGCAGGCTGGACCGGGGCATGAGATGAGGCCTCCCTCGGCTGGGGGATGCGAGGTCGAAGAGCACCAGTGTTGGAGGAGGAGAGCGCCTCTGCGGCCTTTACTCAAACGGCCATGAAGACGGACCCGGATTGGAGTGAGAGGATGGATGATCTGCACAGGGAGATGAGAGAGTTGAAGGAGAAGGTGTCTGGGGGTGGCTCAGGCCGATCGAGGAGGGAAACCCATTTCTCAGAGGAGATTATGGCTGATGAACTCCCCCCTTCATATCGTGCACTAAACTTTGAATATGATGGCACCACTGATCCTTGGGATCATCTATGCCACTTTGATAATGTCGCGGTGCTCCATAGGTTCTCCGATGGAGTGATGTGTCGGGTGTTTTAGGAGTGGTTTAGTCGATTGTTGCCGTATTTGATGAGTTTTGACAAATTTATATGTTCTTGCCGTTTTTTACCTACCGCATGAAAAAAACACGGCTTTGTTCAGCATCAAGCAACGGGATAATGAGGGGTTGAGGAGCTACATTCAAAGGTTTACGGAGGCAAAGTTGGAGGTGCCCTCGGCGACTCAAGATATATTGGCCAATGCTCTGGCCCAGGGTTTGAAGGATGGGGATTTCTTTGAATCCCCAGTGATAGAGCCAGCGCGCACGTTTGACGAGTTCCTAGCAAGGGCTGAAAAATATATCAACCTGGAGGAGGCCGGGAAGATGAAGCGTGAGGAGGGGGATAAGAGAAAGGAAAGAAAGGATGAGAGGGATAAAAGACCTCCAAGATGATGGGAGGGGATATGAAAAATAGCACACAAGTAAGAAGCTCCTAAGGGGATGTTTTCATGGCAATTGAACGTCATTCGGATTTGAGGTGGCCAAAAACTTATGTTGAAATGCCCAAGAAGGAGAAGTGCAAAGAATTTTGCAGTTCCACAATGAGTATGGGCACACTACGGATCAGTGAACCCATTTGAAGGATGAGATAGAGAGGTTGATCCAGGCGGGTCATCTGAAGGAATTTGTGTATGTTGATAAGAGGAAGTCTAAGGGTAATTATCGGAAGGGTCACAATAGTTACCAGCAGAGATAGGAGCCCGAGAAGAGGGCAGAGGATGAGCGGGATCTCCCCCCACCGCCGCCGCGGAAGGGGGTGATTCAAATGGTGATAGGGGGTCCGTCTGGCGGAGACTCGCGATGGGCGAGGAAGAGTTATGTGAGAGCTGCTGCTGCCGAGCATGCTTAGGAGCGGATGAGGGTAGAGCAGGTGTCTGTGGGACCAAACATTCAGTTTGGGCCGAAGGATAGCCGGGCATTGCGACCCCCCACAGCGATGCCCTTGTTATCACAGCAACCATAGCGAACTACGATGTTCAGAGAGTTTTTGTTGATACAGGTAGCTCTGCCGACATACTATTTTTTGAATGCTATAGACAGATGAATTTGCAGGTGGAATTGGAGGTCGTGGATACGTCTCTTGTTGGTTTTGCTGGAGGTTCGATTCAGCCATTGGGGATGGTTACTTTTCCTGTTTCTTTGGGCAAGGAGCCATATATGAAGACTAGGATGGTGCGATTCCTGGTGGTGGATGCACCATCGTCACACAATGTGATGATTGGGAGGCCTTCCCTTAATCTTTTCCAAGTTGTTGTGTCGGTGTATCACTTGAAGATCAAAATCCCAATGGATGACCAGGTTGGAGAAGTTGAGGGGGATCAGTACATGGCGAGGAAGTTGTACGTAGAGAGTCTCCAGATGGCAGAAAGGGGAGTAGCTCATGATGATGGTAAGGGCAAGGAGAAACTCATCAAGTTAGATGAGGATCCAGTGGAGCACGTGATGCCGAATGAGGAGTTGCTGACAATAGAGTTGGTTCCACGCGATTCTAGCAAGGTCGCCAAGATTGGGAGTCGCCTCAGGGAGGACTTAAGGGAGGAGCTGATCGAGTTTCTCAGAAGGAATGTGGATGTGTTTGCGTGGTCGGCAAAGGAGTTGGTTGGTATTGATCCTAGCATAGCTGAGCACAGGTTGAACATAAATCCTTCGTACCGACATGTGAAACAGAAGAAGAGAAATTTTGGCCCCAAGAAAGAATATTTGGAATGTCAAGCGGCGTTTGAAGAATTGAAAGAATATTTGGCTAAGTTATCGTTATTGACTAAGCCAATTCCAAGGGAGCCCTTGTATTTATACATCTCGGTGGGAGAGCAAGGGATTAGTATGGTGTTGCTGATGGAAGAAGGGTCGGTTCAGAAGTCGGTATACTATGTTAGCAAGGTGTTGAGGAATGCGAAGCTCAGATATTCTGAGTTCGAGAAGACTAGATTAGCACTTGTAACCTCGGCCAGAAGGTTGAGGCCTTATTTTCTTTCACATAAGATTGTGGTAAGGACTAATTTTCCTTTGAAGTCGGTATTGAGTAAGCCGGAGGTTGCAGGTAGGCTAGTAAAGTGGGCTATTGAGCTCAGTGAATATGAGATAGAATTCCAGAGCAGAATAGCAATTAAGGCGCAGGCCTTGACGGATTTTGTGCAAGAGCTGACAAAAGCCCCAAGTGAGGAGGGGCATGGATTTTGTTTGTAGATGGTTCAGTGGCTAGTTCGGGATGTGGAGCTGGCATCATGATGATAAGTCCAGAGGTGGTGGAAAGTGACTTCGCGGTAAGATTAGATTATAAACTTTCCAATAACGAAGTTGAGTATGAGGCTTTTATCCGAGGAATTAGGATGGCCATAGAAATGGGTGCAACGAATGTGCTGGTCAATTTGGACTCGTAATTAGTCTATAAACAAATCATGGGAGAATTTGAGGTTTGGGAAGAATGAATGAAAAAATATGTGGATGCATACAAGGCTTTGGAGAAAATGATAGAAAAGGTACAGATCTGTCAAATACCTCGAGAGGAGAATGCTAGGGCTGATTTTTTAGCAAAGATAGCTAGTTCGGTTGAGTGTGCCTCAGAGAGGCACATTACCTTCCTTGAAGCAAAAGTTTTCACTTTGAGCCTTGAGGTTGGGGCGTTGGAAGAGGAAGATGATTGGAGAGTCCCTATCGTGGCATATTTGAAGGAGGGTGCACTCAGAAGGGGGGAAAAAGGCCTCTTGGGTGAAAATTAGAGCAACTCGTTTTTGTATGATTGGAGAGATGTTGTATAAAAGAGGATTTGGGATGCCATTGCTGAGGTGTCTTGGAAAAATAGAAGGAGAATACATGCTGAGAGAAATACACGAGGGATGTTGCGAGAACCACATGGGAGCCAAGATATTTGATCAGGAAGGTGTTGAGAGCTGGGTATTTTTGGCCACATCTGAAAAGTGAGGCTTAGAAGTTAGTAAAAGCTTGTGAAAAATGTCAAGTACACGCGCCGTTTATACATCAGCCCGCTGAAGAGCTGATGACCATGAGTTCGGCATGTCCTTTCGCTAGGTGGGGGATTGATATTGTGGGACCATTCTCCCCGGCATCGGGACATTGTAAATTCCTTGTAGTGCCAATAGATTATCAAAGTAAGTGGGTGGTCAAGCTCGGAAAAAATTGCGAGGATGCGATGATGAAATTCATTTGGCAGAGCATTGTGTGCCGATTTGGAGTGCCAAGGGTCCTTGTTTCGGATAATGGAACACAGTTTAGTGGGGCTAGCATCAAGGTTTGGTGCGAAGAGATGAAAATTAATCAGCATTTCACATCAGTAGCTCATCTACAAGCTAATGGGCAAGTGGAAGTGACTAACAGAATTTTGGTATAAGGACTCAAAACGAGATTGGAGAGAGCTGGGAGAGCCTGGGTGCAAGAGTTGAGTTCGGTATTGTGGGCCTACCGAACAAACCCAAAGGAGGCCACGGGAGAGAGTCCTTTCAGCTTGGTTTATGGGATGGATGTAGTGATACCGGTGGAGATCGGGATGGAAACCCATGGAATCAAGACATTTGAGGGGAAAGAGACTGATATATTGACACGCGAAGCTCTAGATTTAATCAAAGAAAAAAGAGAGATGGCCTTTTTACAGATGGAAAGGACAAGAGAACGAATCAGAGCAATGTACAATAGTAAGGTGATGAAGAGAAATTTCCAAGTAGGAGATCTGGTTCTGAGGAGAGCTGATGCGAGTAAAAACAAAGGAAAGTTAGACCCAAATTGGGAGGGCCCACTTCGGGTGATTAGAGTTCTGGTTGGAGGAGCTTACGAGTTAGAAGAGCTGGATGGGAAGAAATTACCTCGGGCATGGAATGTTAGCAACCTGAAAAAATATTATCCATAGAAATCCGAATTATGTAATGATGAAATTTTCTCTTTTTGAAATTCAATGAAAAAGCGTTCGCGTCTATAAAAACTGTTGAAAATTATTATGCTGCGTGTTTGGAGTCCGGCTCGAGTCTACCCTCCAAGCACTTCGGGCACGATAGCCCAGAGGCAAGTCAAGCTCGAGCTTGAAAAACTTGTCCTCCAAAAATGAGAAAAAATTAAGCAAGTGTTTGGAGTTTGGCTCGAGCCAACCCTCCAAACACTTCGGGCACGATAGCCCAGAGGCAAGTCAAGCTCGAGCTTGAAAAACTTGTCCTCCAAAAATGAGAAACAATTAAGCAAGTGTTTGGAGTTTGGCTCGAGCCAACCCTCCAAACACTTTGGGCATGATAGCCCATAGGCAAGTCAAGCTCGAGCTTGAAAAACTTGTCCTCAGCAAGTGTTTGGAGTTCGGTTCAAGCAAATCCTCCGAACACTTCGGGCACGATAAATTTATGAGTTGATACTGCAATCAAAAGTAAATTTGCATTGATGTGATTCGAATAGTACAAAAGAATTCCAGATCGGGATAAGTACAAAAGCTACTTCAGAAAATAAAAACTTGCATTGATAAAACACTGAAAATATATAAGAATCCCAGATCGGGACAAAACATGAAAGCTATTTTAAAATAAGATCTTCTAAGGCGTAGTCTTGAACAGTGAGCTCGGGCTCATTGCCAGGGGGTAGCTCGGTTCCTTCAGTAGAGGGATTAGCCCCATGAGTTGAAGGAAGCTCGGGAGTAGGAACAGGAGGAAGGTCTTATGTGGCCTTGGAAGCAGCAGCTCGATTTGCAGCTGCCTGATCAGCAGCAGCTTGGAGATCGGCTATCCAAGCTGAATCATTCAAATTGTTGATGAAAACTTCGTCGGATGAAAGGTTGACTTCATTAGCAACCTTAGAAAAACCAAAGCCCTCAGGATCTTACATGAGAGCTTGGGGCCCATCCCGATCTAGAGGTTCAGATACCTCTTTCCCCTGAAGTTGGAGCTCGGCCTGATCAAAGGCGAACTCGTACTGCTGAATAACCCTTGTGGACAAGATATCAATGAACTCCTCGGAGCTCAGGAAGCACCTCTTGACCTTCTCTCGTACACGGCTAACCAAGGCTCAACCCTCATCGGACTTTAGATAATCACGACGACCGATCTCGATCCCTTGTGCCTAAGCTTGCACCAACCCATCTTTTAGCTCGGCCTTGAGGTTAGCGTTCTCCTTGTCCAACTCCGGATTTTCGATTCAGAATTGGTGACAGATCTTTCAAGGCCAAGAATTTTGTCCTTGTGCTCACGGACATTGTCCATTAGCTTGGCCTCCCGTGCTTTAAGTCTTTTGTTCTCCTTATTGAGAGTCTCGAGCTCTTTCACTAGGGCAGGATCAGCAAAGCCCACTCGAGCTCGGGCAATTAGGGCAGACAACTTGATGTGAGCTAGGCCTAATCTTCACAAAATGAATTAACTAGCTCGGGCCCTGAGAGTTTGTCCGAATAGCTCGGTCGGGGTAAGGACAATGCCCTTAAATGTACTGAGCTGCCAACAGACCATCCTTGTTTTTGAGGATGGAATTACCAATGAAGAAGGTTTGATTTGGAGTGTCTATGGGGCTTCGGATCAGCTCACGCTCGCCCGAGCTAGTCTCTGTTCGGGTTCTCTTGGAAGGGGGGAGCTTGGTATCTGAGGACCCCCATTGAGGAGCGATGGGAACGAGGCAACTGTTAGGGTCCGCCAGCTCGGCCAAAATGTCCTCAGCGGAAGAAGGTCGGGTGGTTCGTGGAGATCGGGACCCAGCTGCGGGGAGGCCCACGATTGCCTCACCTAATTGAGAAGAGGAAGCTCGGGCCAAGGAACTCACTTTCTTGCGGGCCTCGGTCTTTTGAGCGATAGCTCGGGACAACATCATATTTGCAGCAATAAAACAAAGATTAGAAAACGAGTATAAAAATTTAAGTGTCAAAAAGGAAGGAAAGAATATTACCGATGTCTCTCTCTAAAGGAACAACCTCGGAACTCACTCCCGAGTAGTGAAGCAGGGAGGGAGTGATGATTTGGGAGAGATCGTATTTCACGACAGTACGTTTTTTGATTAGATCTTGTAGATCGAGAGGACATTTTTTGGGATCGTGTTTTTGTTGATGAGGCAAGGACCACACCCATTCATGGGGAAAAGGCCAAGCCTCGGCCGAAGTGACAAAAAGTACCGATCTTTCCAGAATTTGTTGGAGGTCGGGTATTTTCCCAAAAAATTGGTTTCATTACGGGCAGTAATGTAAAACAAGCCCTTAGGGGTAGAAGATTTGACTTGAAAGAGAGAAAAAAATAGATTGGTCGAAGGAGTTATGGACAAAAGTTTGGTGATTATTAAAAAGCCAGCAATAATCCTAAAAGAGTTTGGGGTAAATTGGTTGAGGGGAATTTTGTACATAGTGGATACCTCGGCAAAAAATGAATTGATAGGAAACCTAAGTCCTTCATCAAATTGACCAACAAAAAAAGTAAGACCTTGAGGAGGAGGTCGGTATGGTCTGTCTATATAGCTCGGGAGGGCTAACTTAAAAAGAGGTGGAATCATAGCTTTCCTACGAATGTTGTAAATAGATTGGGCTGTTACTGCGGAGTGAGAAAACCCGTGGTCCACCTCGGGAGGGGCTCGTGGGTTAGTATTTCTAATTTCTATAGGGGATAGGCGTCTATCGGAGGAATATTCTGACTCTGTGGCCTCAAGGTCAGATAGCTCGAGATGGCCTTCCCTAGGATGGGCAACATCTAGTTCATTTGACCACCTAACTAGGTCAGTCAAATGTGGGCCAGAGTAGGTCGAGGAGGAGGCCATTATCTAAAGGAAATTAAATATAAAGAAAAAAAAGAGAAGAGGAAAAAGAGAGGGAAGAGATAAAAAGGATGTGTACCTAGAGAATAACAAATGGGAGAAGAGATGGACGGAGGCCGCCAGAAACTCGTCGGAAATCGCCTCGAGACGTCGAAAATCTCCTTGGAGGAGAGGGAGAGAGGTTTAGCAGAAGGTGAAATGGTTTCCGCCTTTTTTATGGTTTGCCTTTTATAAGAGAAGTTGAGATGAAGTGGTAATCTAAACCGTTGATTTAAATCTCATCCAACGATCCAAAGATGACCTCGGGAAGATGAAAGGACGTCCCGTCAGATGAAAGGACGTCCTTATGACTGGAATGAGTGGGAAAAAACTAGGTTTTATAAAACCCTAACATAGATCGGTAGGGTCAATATCTCGAAGGTTCTTGAAACCATGACTTAGATCGGTCTAGGCAATTTTGAAGGCTTCGAAAACCTTGCTCCAGATCGGGAAGGTGATTCCTGGAGGAAAGGATAATAGCACCTCGGGATACACGTAGTGTTGAAGCAACGGATCTAGCTTGGGATTTATTAAATGAATGAGAAATTCGGAGATCGGTAAAGACCATGATAAGATAATTATGCCCGAAGGGACTACGTCACTTCGGGACATAACTTGGGGGATTGATTGATGGGGACATATCTGGGCCGATCTCCTTAAGAAGAAGTCTAGGGAATGATGGATCCAATGATAACTTGAGTTAAGAAGGGCCCAACCTCTGAGGATGAGGCCGACCTAATTGGAATGGGTCGATCTCTGGAGATTGGGCGATCCAGGAAAGAGGTGTGGGATTGGACAGAGTTGGACGGAGAATGATGAGTGGCAAAGCTTGAACTACGGGTCCAGTAGGCCGACCTGTTGGGCTGAACCCTCGAATGGGTCAACCTAAGGGTCTACCGACCTGTTGGGCTGGACCCTCGAATGGGCCAACCTAGGGGCCTACCGACCTATTGGGTTGGACCCTCAATGGGCCAACCTGGGGCCTACCGACTTTTGGGTGGACCTCGAATGGGCCAACCTAAGGGCCTACCGACCTTATGGGCCAGACGTTCAAATGGACCAACTTAAGGGCTTGCGATCTCTTGGGCCTGATAGGCTTACGGCCCAATACGGGTGATTAACCTAAGCCTGCGTGTTAATTAGGGTTTTTAGTATGGCTTGATGTCTACGGAACTTTAATTGTCGAACCTATAAATAGGGAAAAAATAAGGTACGCCGTTGGTTAGACTCTCAATACACTTTTCAATATACTGTGCTATTTCATATTTTCTCTTTCTAGAGTGATATTGACTTGAGCGTCGGAGTGGGTACGCCAGAAAACCCTTCTGGCCTCCCTTCTAACTGTGATTTTACAGGTTCTCAGGTCAGTCGCATAGCGGAGCATGGTTTTATTGGACGGTGGGTATTCTAGTGCGACCAAGACTGAATTTACATTGATTGATTGTCTACGAGTTAGGAACTACAATCGCAGAAGGGATTTCACTCTCTTTTTTCATTTATTTCTTTTGATCGGCCATCTGACTTTTCATGTAGTATAGGCAAGGTAACTTATATTCGATTATATATATATATATATATATTTGTTTTGTCCATTTACAATAATGCAAAGGGTTGATTAGTAGATGAGACGATGGAACATAGAGATTGTTTTCACCTTTAGAATGCAGATTGCAGCTGAAAGGTTCATCTTTGGACTGCAGGTGATTAAATTTTGGTTTGTGTGTTCTTTTCAAAAAAAGAATTTTAAATTTGTTTTCCAAGTAATCCACTCGATAGTTTTTCTTAGAATCAAACGAGAATATTGATAGATTATTGAAAGACGTAATGAGAAGTGATGATGATTTTGGTGTTTTTGCTAGAGATATTAGACAAGTATTACGAGTTATTTAAAGGGCAACAATCCAACAAACTATATATGCAAGTATGATGAAATCATATTTTTGGCATAAAATGAGGAAAAATATTTTGTCAAAGAACATGAGATCGAGGAATGATCCAAACTTAAGTCAATTGTCTTAGAGTTGGGAATAGTGATGAGCTAACTTATGCTGAAGGTAACATCAAAATTCCAGAAAAGATGATTATTGAGTATGATGATGAAAACGAATCAATACATCGGCTTATAACAGTTGTTTTCCCAACTTTGGATACAATCACCTTTCAGCTCATTAGATGACAAGTAGAATAATATTAGCCCCTAAAAATGAACATGTTGATAGATAATGAGTATGATTATGATTGTTGTATTTCTTGGACAAGCAACAATATTTAATAGCTACAATGAAGTTGTTGATCACACAAACAACTAGAAGAAATTTTTGAACTTTTTAACTCCAAATTCCTCGTTTCGTCAATAGTAGATACTCAAAAGAAACTACCGAATAATTCTTTTGAAGAATCTCCACCCACCAAATGTATTGTGTGATAGTACAAGAATGGTATGTAGGAATTTCAAAAATAAATTAATTGATGCAAAAATTGTGTTTGGGCAACATAATGACAAAGACAAATTTTAGGATCTTCGTCATAAAATCTAAGAGTTTGTTACATCTATCATGATTAAAAATTAACAGTTGTGTATAGTTATATGACTATTTCAATAACGTTATTTCATAAGAATTTTTGGATGCAAAATGTCTTCACTTTAGTTTCACATATAACATTTTATTTCATAAAATGCAAAATTTTAATCTTGAAGAATTCCTTTCAAGTCAAACTGCAATTACAATAAAAATAAAATTAAATTAATAATTAATTTTTATTAAATTAGTAAAATTATATGGCTCACAAGTAACGTATGTGCACCTTACTAGTTGCCTATAAATAGGCATATCTCACCCTCATTTTTCAAGGTTGGTGCCTACCGATGTGGACCTTTTGTGTCTCCACATGATTTTCTTCTTTGGTGCCCACACATGGAAGCAATTTTTATCAAGCAATTATTCTTGGGTGGACCCCAATATACAATTGATATATTAAAACATACAATTACTTGTCATTAAATTGGTTGGACGGTTGAACCGAGACCGATAATTACTCACGGGTCTAGTTTTTAAAACATGATGTAGATGCCGTCAAGGGGTATGTACGTTGATTACTCTATAATTCTTTTTTAATAATGGCCAGCTACCCTTGATGCTCTTGGTCATTTCAATACGACAATACCCATTTAATAATGCCAAAAGTTGAATATTAATTATAATTTATTTGTCATATAGTTGAGTAACAAATGCTTATGCAATTGATTCCAAAGCAATAATTTCAGTCACAAAAGTTGTTTATGATGCTCTAGAGTTTTTTCTTCTCAGTTTATTATTAGAAGTGAATTAAAATTGTGTGAGATACTGAGATATGGCTTATGCTGCTGTGATTTCTCTCAAGCAGACACTTGCGCGCCTTCGCTATGATGACTATTTTTCGGTTCCTCTTTCAGAACGCATAAGCATAAGATATGCACGAGAAGGTTGAGTCCTTACAACAAGTTTTGGAAGTATTGGATTGTTTCACTAAAAACAGCATGAATACATGGGATTTAGTTGAACCCCATTTGTTGAAACGGTTTCCTTCACAAGCTCAATTCGTCCAATTTACATACAAAGACGTTAATTCCTTGGAAAAAATTCTCCGTATGAAGGTGAATGTTTCGGATATTGGACGAATCGGAGAGGCAGTACATAAATTAGAACATGTGTTTGAATCGCTTGTAATAAAACTCGAACAAGCTGTACCACCGGGTCAACTAGTCTCCGTAGACTTGGACAGAGCAAGGCAAGAGATTGATTCTTTTACCCAAACCATGAACAAGATCAAGAATAGTAAAGAAGAAGAAGATGATGATGATGATGATGATGATGATGATGGAAAGAAGTCAAATATGGTGAAATTGTGGGATGAATTTCCCAAAACCCAGGATCTGATTCCAGGTTGGTGTTCATTAATTTTAAAACAACTTTTTTTATTTTTCAATTAATTTTGGTCCTGTAAGTGGTGATCCTACGTGCAATTTTTGTCCCATAAATTTTGGTCATGTAAATCTAAATGAGTGACATAGTTGGTCCAGTAAGTATATTATTTAGCAAGTTCGGTTACGTAAAATTTTATGTTTTTGCAAATTTGATACCATAAGTTATAATTTTGTACAACTTTAGTCCCAAATTGTAGAGTTCGCAATTTTTGGCCCGACTCGAATGACACGAAGCTCGAGTGGCCCGATCGACCCGACACAATTTATGTATAAAAATATGTTTGGGCTGGGTTGAGCCGAGGAAAATAGCGGACCGAGTAATTTTTGGGCCGGCTCGACTCGGCCCAATTTTGTGTATTGGTTGGATGGGCTCGAGCAGGGTTGCCCGGCCCGGGCTTTTGCCAGCTCTACGAATGGGTACTTCAATATTTCATCTTTAATTCGGGACCAAATTGCACGAAATCAAAACCTATGAAACCAAAATTATTACATAGAATGCTTACTGGACTAGGTATGCCACTTCTTTATACTTAGGGGACCAAAATTGCTACATATGTTACCCCCTTATACAAGACAAAAATTGAAACTAACCCGTTCTTGAATAAATATATAGAGATCAAACCACTTGTCAAATTAAACTTGGTTTGTTCTCCCCATGTCCAGAAATCAGGGAATTTGCACATAAGGTGGTTAAGAATTTGCAAAAAGTTTTGCGAAGATTGGATATGAATAGGAGCAATAGCAGTAGTGAGAGGGTGAATGCTTTGGATGAACAAATCAGAGAGGCAGTATGTGAAATAGAAGATTTACTTGAAACTCATGTGTCAAATCAGCTTCTTTCACAATCTGAAGAAAGCCTTGAAGATGAGAGTAGTCAACCATTAATGTCATTCTCGTGGACCTTCAGGAAATCGTACATCAGATATTGATCCGTTTACCCAATTGGTGAACAAGTTGAAGAAGGACTACATTAATGAATTATTAAATGATGATGATGATGATGATGATGATATTGTTTCATCATTAAAGTATTTTGATGGACAAAAGTCAAAGATGGTTGGATTACATGATGAATTTAGCGAAATCATGGATAAACTCTCACAGGTCTGGTCACCCAAACTCAATTTTTTTACACTATTTGGGATGGGAGGCATAGGTAAGACAATTATTGCAAAAAAAGTCTTTGAACATCCATCTATGTTAGAATCCTTCCAACTTCGTGCATGGGTCAAACTTGGCCCCAAATACCAACTCAAAGAAATGATACAGAGTATACTAGCACAAGTGAGTCCCCAAGTTGATAAAACACTCTTAGAGGAAATTGATGGAAGATCATTAGACGACTACTTGTACCAAAGTTTGAAAGGTAATAGATATCTCATTGTGTTGGATGATGTATGGAACAAGTCTGTCTGGGATGACATGAAAAGGTTATTTCCAGACAATAATAATACAAGTCTAGTCTTGGTGACAACTAGGCTACAACGACTAGCACACCCGATTAATTCTCATAAAATACGTTTCTTGAGTAAAGAAGAAAGTTGGGATCTTCTTCGTGAGAAGGTGTTTGGTCAAGAGTCGTGCCCTCGTTTATTGGAGGAAGCTGGAAAGAAGATTGCCGAGCGTTGTGAAGGTCTTCCTCTTACAATCGTCACAGTTGGCAACCTTTTATCCAATGTCAACAAGACTCCGGAAAACTGGAATAAGGTGGCAGAGTACCAAAATTCACTTCTCGATGATGCATATGAGCAAGTGACAAATGTACTATTTCCTAGTTACAACTATTTAGATCAATGTTCAAAAGCATGCTTTCTCTATATGGGAAGTTTCCCTCAAAATTATGAGATCTCATGCTCCGAGCTCATCAAATTGTGGTCCGCGGACATACTTTTTGATCAAAATGTGAACCGTCCAGAAGTTTTAATAATGATTGAGGACCTTGTTTACAATAGTCTTCTTATACCTGGCCCAAAGAGCTCCACTATTGGAATTAAAACTTGGAGCCTCCATACTTCATTTTGGCACCTTTGTAAAAGAGAAGCTTGGAAGAACAAGTTTTTCCATGTCATTAACAGTTATGCAGATGGTTTATCAGAATGTATAAAAGGCCAACGCCGATTGTGCATCCATAACAACATTTTATTTGGCATCAAAGATGTGTACAACTCAATGGCATCCATTTCAACGCGACGTTCTCTCATTTGCACTAGTCCACCTCATCAATACCCAGTACCAATATGTTTCAGTTTGAAGTTGCTCAGGATACTGAATGTTCTTACAATCCGTTTCTACGAGTTCCCAATGGAAGTAATGAAACTAATACAGTTGAGATACCTTGCTCTCACTTTTTATGGAAACTTCCCTTGTTCAATATCTAAATTTCTTTGGAATCTTCAGTATTTAATTGTTTGCCGACATATGGACATCAAATCATTTGGAGCTCCATCTTATCTGCCTATGGAGATATGGAATATGAAAGAACTAAAACATCTTCAGATCATGGGAAGCAACCTACCAGATCCTTGTAGTGACACCCTTTTACCAAACCTCATAACGCTTTTAGATGTTGGCCCTCATAGCTGTACAAAAGGTGTTTTCGGAGGAATTCCCAATCTAGAGAAACTGGGAATTAGAATTGAACTGGTGCCTAATGCTTCTGAATCATTTGGTTGCTTTGATCATATTTCTCTTCTAGAGAATTTAAAATCACTCAAATGTGTCATCGTTAATCCTATATTCGGACCTGAGGTCGTTGCGCCACCTCCTCTTTGGATTTTCCCATCAAGACTTGAAAAATTGAGTTTGAGTGGTTTTGGATATCCATGGGATGATATGAGGATGATTGCTTCATTGCCAAATCTTAAAGTGCTTAAACTGCGATGTTATGCCTTTCGAGGGCCAAATTGGCAAATAGAAGAAAATGGATTCCCCAAACTTAAATTTCTTCTAATTGAAGACACTGATATGGTGCAATGGACAATGAGACGACGTGGAAGCATCCCAGAATTTCTCTTCGTATACCTTAAAAGTTGCTACAAATTAGAAAAGATCCATCTAATTGCTAACTATCTTACAACTATTGAACTAGTTGACTGCAACCCTTTAGCTGTGGCTTGCGCACAACAAATGAAAGATGAAGGGTTTGTCATGTCTGTTAATGTTCATTCTTCATTGGATGACCAGAAACTTGGTTCTAAAGGATAGTTACTACAGAGATTCAATTTTAGTTACAGTTAATAGTAAGGAGAATGAATACATTCTTTCAGTTTCCTTTTTTTTGGGTATGTTCGTGTGTGTGTATTATATATGTGGATCTCTGTATCAAATTAAGTGATCAATTAAGATAAACAAATACAAGTTTTAGCTTTTGAGAGTGATTTGAACAAGAATTTTGTATGATGAATGAGAATGTGAGTCCTGAAAGACTACGAATTTGAGTTATGTATATATGTTGATTTCTTGGAACATATTTGGTTTAACAAAAATATTAGGCGAGTAGAGTGATTCTCACTGCAGTTTTGGTATAAGTAGTTAAAAATTTTATTTGCTTGCATGGTTGACACAAAGATGGTTTGCATATCTTTTCTCAGAAGCATATATATAGATGCATGACACGAAACTGCATTTGTGAGGCTTTAACCTTATAAAGTTCACCACTATGTAGAATTAAGAATATATGTTTCTTTTTTATAGTTTTGTTATTTATTTAATTTTTTGTAAAATGTTCATTTATACCATTTTTTTTCTTTTAAAAAACTGCAAATATATTTTTTTAATCATAACACTAAGAATATTTTAAATTTTTTATAAAATTATTTTCAAATTAAATTTGATTTCAATAAATCGTCAATCATATGTTCTAAACATATATCGTTATAAAAGAGAATTTTAATTGTTTAAAGTTAGTATGATGAAAAATTATATATTTCTTATATTCTTTTGATTTTTTTCAATAATTAAATATGTCTATTATAATCTATAAGAAACATATCAAAATACAATAGATATGATAAGAAAGAATAAAAATAAAAAATAGTTTAGTGGTTTTGATAATAAATAAAAAGTAGAGAAAATACATAATTCCTCCATGGTCGGAAAACCCCCTCAATTAGTAATATGTAATTTTAAAAATTAATATTATTTATGGTTGTTAAATAAATAATATTAAAAATAAGAGAGTTACGTTTCTTATTTTATTTTTATTTAAATCACATACATATTTTATTTCAATTAGCCATATCAGTAAAATAAAAATTATAAAATAAAAGAAATGAGATTAACATGAAAAAAGAGAATAAGAACCAAAACAAGTTTGTCGTAACAAAAACATTTACTTTTTAAATTCTAACTATATGCGTTAATATGAATTTTATTTAATTTTTTATATCTACATATTTCTAATTTATTATTTTTTGAATATGTTATGATTTCAATCTTTTAATTATTTTATTTCCTATAAAATAAAAGACCAAGTACAAAAAAATATTAAAAATTGTGTATAAATATATTTATATAAAAAAATCAAAAGAAAAATAATAAAAAAAATTCATATGTATTAAATTGACATTTATGATAAAACCTGAATATCGTTTGAAAATTACACCTTTAAAAAGTTATAAGTTTAAAATATCAAAGATGATATATATTTATAATAAAAACATGTACCAAAATAATTAAATTTTAATGAAATGGTGTGAAAGAGTGAAACATAAGCTAAAATCGGATTAAGTCTAAAAGATCATTATGATACATAAAAAAAAAAAAAAAAACTCATTTAACATATACAAAGTTAACATTTATTGAGAAATTAATATATAACTTAAATTGTATGTTAATTAAAATACTAATATAACATTCATAACAAAGTAAGTAAATTAAATAATTACAACAAATTAAAGAGAAAACTAAGAATAAAATATATGTTATATTTTAAAAGAAATGGTTATATTTGAGATTAATGAGTTGAGATCAAGCGAAAATAATTTTTGTTAATTTCATATATATAGATAGTTCATTATTAAACCAAATGAAACATATTATAAAAAGTTGAAAGAATAAAAGTAAATAGTTAAAAAAATGTGTGTGTCATAGCTGGAAATTCTAAATAAATTAAATTACTTTCATAATATGTATAATTTGATATTTTGGGTAAAATATCAGTTAATTATAAAAGTACACCTTTATGACTTATAAAGATTCAAGAACAAAAACAATTATTATAAAATTCGGTACAAAGGCTTTATATTATATTCACATACATGAGCCCAAATCCTTGAGGCTATGAAATTCGTAAAAAGGAAAGAAACTTAAAACTAATTCACGGCAAAGAAAGTGTAAAATCAAAAAAAAAAAAAAAGGAATAAATTATGGTCCTAAGACAAATATTTTTAGAAAGAAAGAAAAATCAAAAGTAGAAAGAAAGAAAAATCAGACAAGAAATATGTTGGTATCTGCCAATGAGGATCATGAATTTCAATGAAAATCCATCAAAGTAAGCAAATGAAAAAAGATATTAGATGGAAAAAGCAAGAGAGAACTGCCAATGCCTTGATCGAAGCATTGTGAAGGGAAGGATTACTGAACATTGAGGGTATCCTAATAGACACAACCTATTGAAATCCTTTGAAAGTACATTTTTACCTTTTATAATTAATAATCCACTTAATAATGTAATTGAGGGTGTTTTAGTCCTACCATATTTTTACAGAGATATTCAGCTTTTTAGGATAGTAGTAGATAGTAGATAGATGTGTGATTACGGAATGAAGATTACACAACTTTGTAACAAAATCAGTATTAATTTCCTTTACCGAATTGTTCTCTCTTTCCTCTCTCTCTATATATATAAGATTTGGATCAAATGAGTCCAGGTGTCATGGGGTAAGTACGTGGGGACAAATCTCTGACTGTTAATCCCACAATACACAACAACTACATAATCAAAGTTTTTTTTTTTTCTTTTTTAAACTACATAATCAAAGTTCAAGGGGAAACTTTCAAAAGCTTCTGGTGTTTTTTGTTATTAGCTCAAACCTCATGGGCAGTTTTTGTAATTATCCCTTCAATAAAATCGTCATGAGGCAAGGATCACAACATTCATCAACACCAACGAATGATTTACAATAAAATCGGAGAGAACTACAGCCAACTAAGAATGAAGCTGAAATAGTATAAGATTACAAGTGCGTACAACGTTAATCAGAGCCGCCAGGAAGAAACTTGGCCGAGCTAGACGTACCAAATCGTCTACCTGCTGCAGAAATAACCCGCGATGGAGATATAACTTCAGCGAAAGAGAAATTATAAGAATCTGTTCCTAAGCGGCTTTGCAACCAGCCTTTGCTTCCAGAGAAGCCATCGCTTACAATCCAACAATTCTTGAACCCAAGTTTTGTCAAGGTTTTAGCAACTATTTTAGCCGAATCTGAGTACCTGATTTTTTTTGTAAATGCAAATGTAAATAGCTTTCATAAAAGGTACAAAACCAAAAGGTATAGAAAAATAAGACTTGTGAAATTTATGTATAAAGGGAAAAGAGTGGAGGACTTACGAGTCCAATATTACGATGTTGGAACCTTTATTGATCTTCTTGAGATAAGAGATCTTCAGTGCCACCAATTCAGCTTCTACTTTCTTGACGTTTCTGACAAGACTTCTGAGCTTGCTGGGTAATTCTTCTAAACTGAAACAGTTAACAGATGCACAACTTTATTAGATTTGATGCCTCAAGAACGTAACGAACGTGGGTAAGGATTTAAATTAAAGGGACTCAACTAATCAAATGTTGTTCCGTTTCAGTTTGGTAATTCGACCTCATTTATTGATTAGTTCCATTTCTAAAGCATTTGCATCATTGCTTAATCTAGTGAATTACCAGAACAATAAACTGATCAACACGCAGATCTATGAATCTTACGACACTTATTTAGCAACCTTCTCTGCTGTGGAGAAAAAGCATGGGATTACTGGTTTGCATCTAAGACTTAATGAATATAAACTTGTTGGAGCCAGCACTTGCCAGTGACCCTCCCTCACCCCATTCGAAATAGAAAACAGAGTATGCAAACAAAGAGAATAACTTTTTGTTTAGTCCATGTCAAGATCACGTATAAACAAATGCAAAGACTATTCCAATTTATTCATCTGTAACTGTCTTAAAAAATATTCTTAGCTGGAAACGGAGAAAAAGGGAAAAAATTCAATAAAAAGGATACAATCCATCTCTTTTTTCATACAATTTTGAGAGTGAGGCCAAACAAAATTCTCAGCTTTCATACGAAACAGTGATAACATAGTAAGCAATTTACCGCCAAATCACATTTGTCAAGCATTGAGGCAAGCGATAGTCAACATTTATGCAATACAGAAAATGCTTCTCAGGAAGAGTGTACTTACGGAATCGATATCAATTTGTTTTTAGCACTGGAGGGAAGGCGAGGAATACCAGCCTTGTCTTTATCCTTCTCTGATCTTATATCAACCATAATGTAATTCTTTGTGGACATCAGATCCAAGGTTTGAGCAGGAGTTAAGTCACCTAGAGAATAGCATCCAAAACCGAAATGAAAACATTGATTAAACAAATTATGTGAAAGCAGAAAATCAACAATGTCAGTAAGCCTTGGGTGCTGGTTTAAACAAGAGTAGAAGATACAGTTAAATGGAAAACTTCAAAAGAAATCTAAAGATGTTTTGTACTTTACGGATAATTATCCAAATTGTGGAATTGGTTGTCTGTCACTAAATGTAAGATGCCAAATATGTGGTCATTGGAATGTTTGCATTCATGAGATCCAATAAAGCATTTTGGTGTAACCATCTTAATTTCACAGTGAATCATCTCAGCCCACAAATTTCTTTCGAGCAAGAGCATAAAAATCATGCAAATTTCATGTGGACATCGTAAGTCTTATGACAGGATTTATGAAGTTAGCTCAGTTTTTAATTGTTATTCAATTTCTCATTTCTCAATGTTCCAGGAGAAACAGGTTCCATATTACTAGGTTTACTAGGGATACAATCAGCATCCGGTTATTCAACATTACTATGCCTTAAAAGTGTGATGCATTATTTTGGTTCAGGATGGATGAAGAGGATTGGAGGCCATCTCTAAGATGTTTTAGTTAGTGTAAAACTCCTTGAATGTCTATGTCCTCTTCACTCAAAATAGGTAAAATCTTCTTCAAGATTGTTAAGAACAAATAGTGGCTGGAAAAGATGTTTACATAGTTTTTGCTTCTTCTCTTTCTTATACATGATATTAGTGCTGCAACTGTGTCAATTTTCACTTAGATTGCTATCCAGTCAACCTAGAAGGCTCTGCAAACTACTAGACCATTAAAGGTGCCAATGTCTTCACAATTACTGTACATCTGTCACTTAATTCCAATAGTAACAATTTATCCACATTGCATAATTGTGGAAATCTGGGTTTGGATGATTTTCTGAGGTTTCAGTATATAGAAATAATTATAGGATCATAAATTTGTATTTTTGTATATAAAATTTTATGGAAATTAATAGGTCGATTCTGCATTTGATTATTCAAAATATATAGAACTCCATAAGTAAGGTCTTTTTCAAATATACACTGTAACTAGTTTTATGATCCCATAATACAGAGGAAACTAAAAATACATACTAATTAAAATACGAGGAAAAGTTACCCTGGTAACCCCGAAGGCTGAAGGAAATGGCAGACAAGATGGGAGGAAGTAAGAAATATGCAACGACCAATGCACCACCAGTCCCCAAAATTACAGCAGGTTCTGCCGATGATATGGTTTCAACAGTGGAGGTGGCTATGGGTTTGGCCTCACCAATCACCTTGGTTGTTTGCTGAGCTGCATCAGCAACCGTCTGCAATTAAAATTTTCATTATAAGTCGATATTAAGTACCTTAGCATGATTTGCTAACATTTGAGCGAGCACTGATGCACTAAAATTAACTGCCCTTGCTTAAAAAAAATAAAAATATATCAATTGCTAACATCACATCAACTCATTACTTTTCATCCTACATTCAGTCACACTCTCAAATTCATTCTATTTTCCTGAACAACATTTTCACACTATTCTTTCCAAAATTAAAAAAGAATGGAACGAAAGGTCAAGCAATAGCACTTAGTAGTTTATCAGTATTGTAGGGGAGATAACAATTAAATCAAATCAAAATGTAGCAAAAGCCACAAAATGTTCTCAAAAATGGAAGATATCATTTGTTGTTAGAATATCCTAATTACACAAAAATTATCAGTGTACCTTAGCTGCAGTCATGACTGGCTCTGTGTCAATTCCGGAACTCTGCATCATTTCTTGTGCTTTCTTAGAAGCCTCTGAAACCACAGGAGAAGCAATCTTCACGGCCTGCTCCGTAACTTGCTTTAAGATTGGCAATGCCACGTCTACACCCGGCTTCACAACATCTGTCACAGCTCCAACCACTTGGCCTGCACTACTGAAAAAATTCGATCCCAATTCTTGAATTTGATCAATTGTTGACTCCACCTGAAAAATAAGGGTAAAAAGCAATTTTATCCATTTCTTTTGAATACAATTGGGGGAACTTGGAGAGGGGACACACGCACTCGTATGGGATCGAACCCGGGTCATTCGCCCTTTCAACATACGTCTCAACCACTAGAGCACAAGGTTGATCCCAATTTTATCCATTTCTGAATGTACACCCAATGGATTATTTGGTCCATATCAGCAAGATTAATTTGTTTTCCTCCCAAAAATGTGTCAACGGACAACGAAAAGAGAGAACTCTATACAAAAACAATCAATCAAAATTTTCAGCATTCTTCAAAATTTTCAGCATTCTTCAAAATTTCAATTAAGCTCTTCAATTTTACTAGCTAAAGTTAGCAATGCGAGAAATTCGTGCTCAATAAATTCCAAAACACCGCCACTTACCAGTTAGAACAATAACAAAAAGGGAAATGCTATAAATGTGAATAGTATCTCAATTTATCTAACCTGAGTGAGAGAAGAAACAATTTGTTCTTTGGGAAAGACTTGAGCTCGAGCTTCAACAGGAGCTGCAAAGAGAGCAAATAGAGGCAAAATAGCAGTGGCAGGCAGTGACAGAGAGTTAGCTGGTGTCAATTGAAGATGCCTTGATGATGTGTTGACTTTAGAGGGAATTACAATAGTCTTGGGCGGCGGCGAGAGCGGCGGCGACGGTGGAAGAGACGGCGTACGCGCGGTGGATGAAGCTCTTAGGGCCATCACCTTCTACCTTGTGCCACCGCTCTCTCTGAAATTTTTGGTTGGTGCAAATTCGTTTGGAGAAATGTGTGATGATTATGGGTTTTCAACCGTTGGTTGGTGTGATCAGATGTGGCATTCTATATTATGGTGAAGGAAGCAGGTAATGCCACGTGGAAATATAAAGATTAGAGATGTGGGCCTTCTTTAATTCTTTTCTTCACATTATATGGGGCTTTATGAACTTCCCATTTTTGTACTAATGCTTTATTTTTCCGAAAGGATTTTTGTACTAATGCTAAAAATTGGAAAAGAGCACGTACAATGTAATGTGTACCACGCTGTAGGAATTCTTTTTTATTTATATTTTTCGGAATACTTTTATTTTTTTATATTTTTTAATCCTTTTTGTAAGTTTAGAACTATAGCCGCCCATTATTCTTCATTAAGAACAACCAAGGAAAATTATGCTTGATCGGTTTTATGGCTTTGATTTTTTTTTTTTCCAGAATCCACATGAGTTTGATTCATTTATCAAAAAAACTTACAACTAATTATAATAAGTGAAAAATAGTTATAAGCCATACAAGATCATAAATCTATACAAATGTAATTTTTCTAAACACAACTAGATCTAATGGATACGTAGACTCAGAACATCGTAACGAAAGCGCTGGACAAAACACGTACCAAAGATGATATCGCTACTGTCACATATCATCGGTAATGACTCATGTGATCTTCTGAACAAAATTCCACATATAGGACAAACTTATTAACTAAAAAAAAAACACCTATTAGGGACAAAAAAGCCACCTCTCAGGAATTTTTTGTTAATCCCCTAACGGTTTGTACATGTTGTAGACAAAAAAAATTATCTCAAGGAATAGCTTGTTGGCAACATGGAATAAATTGCTGGTAGGAAAGAAAAAGAATAAATAAGAAAAAAAAAGTAGAAGAGAGGATTCCTCCTTGTGAAATATTGAAATATGATCAAAATTTAATTTTGAGAGTCATATATCAATGTTACAAAATGTTAAGCAAGCTTTATATTGTAATCAAGTCACTACCAGCTATGTGCTAGCTGTAGGGTTATTTAACCGTTTATGGTATTTCTCAGATTTTTTTGTAAATGTGTTGTGGTTTTTCGGGGTGTTAATAATTTAAGTGTTGGCGCTATTTGTACTAGCGCCCGTGTGCTTGCCGCTACTGCCAATAGCGCCCAAACTCATTTTTTATTTTTTTCAAATTTCTGACACCCCTTCCGCTAATCAAACTAGCACTCATTGGAAAAGATGGGAGTTGTTGGGCGCTAGTTTGACTAGCGCCCAAGCCCAATTATCTTCTTTTTTTTTGCATTTTATATTATTTTATTTATTTGGGTATTTGACAATATATTTCATACACTGTTTTTTTCTCTTGATGTATTCGGTAAAATATCTAATTCCCAACTAGGTGTATAAATGAACCAATTAAAGATGCATATAAATTTATTTTATTAGTATTGGCCTCATTTATATAATATTTTCATAATAATTCTTTTGAAAATCAAATATAAAATTAATTTTTATTCTTATTTGGAATATATTGGAATCACAAAAACTTGTTCTTCTCCACCATTTCGACGTCTGATTCAATCAAAATTCCTTTTGATTGGAAAATTCCGGGTAACCACGCTCGGATTTGCTGAATCGAGTGGAGGAGATGAGGACGGAGGCGTCGCAGCCACCGACAAAGCATTTGTGGAAGAAGTGGCGGAGGGTGACGACGGCGGTGGTGGGGACGAAAAAAAATGTTCTTTTATAATTTTTACGTATTTGATTGGTTGCTTTTTGTTAATTGGAGCCTGGAGTGGGAAAATGTCAAGCTTTATGGAAATATATATGGTGCCTCTGTTTCTATTATGCACAATCCAAGGTGATCTTGTGATGTCGGCGATGTCTGTTTTTTTTTTCCCAATGGTAGCAGGTCAATGGGTTGGGCGTAGGTATTTAGATCCATCTAATGGATTAGATCCGTTAGACCGTCTGACAGGAGACTACCTCTATTGGAATATATATGAATCAATTTGAATATTTGTATTCAAAATTTTAACCTATCTTTATTTATACTAAGACAACTTTCTAACCAATTACTAGAATTTATTTGATCTAAAAGCTACATTTCATTCGTTTGAATAGTCTAACAAAATATATAATATTCTAAAATTCTCAATATATAAATAAAGATAGGTTAAAATTTTGAATACAAATATTCAAATTGATTCATATATATTCCAATATATTTAAAATAAGAATAAAAATTAATTTTTAAATTTGAATTTCAAAAGAATTATTATGAAAATATTATGTAAATGAGGCCAATACTAATAAAATAAATTTTATATGCATCTTTAATTGGTTCATTTATACACCTAGTTGGGAATTAGATATTTTACCGAGTCCACCAAGAGAAAGAAACAGTGTATGGAAAATATTGTCAAATACCCAAACAAATAAAATAATATAAAACGCAAAAAAAAAAAACAAAGATAATTGGGCTTGGGCGCTAGTCAAACTAGCGCCCAACAACTCTCATCTTTTTTGCAGTGGGCGCTAGTTTGACTAGCGGTTGAGGTGTCAAAAATTAAAAAAAAAAAATGGTTTTGGGCGCTATTGGTAGTAGCGGCAGGCATATGGGCGCTAATACGAATAACGCCTACACATAAATGATTAACACCCTGAAAAACCACAGCACATTTACAAAAAAATCTGAAAAACACCATACACGGTTAAATAACCCGTTAGTTATAACAGAAAACAGTTACAACGTTAGTTACCACTGACAATTAGAGAGTTAGTTTACTATTTTCTCCTCTTGTATAAATACACTGATTGTGCTAATGGAAGTCATTCTGGCTTTCTTCATTTTATATTTCTCAGCATGGTATCAGGAGCTGGGTATCTCTCCCTATAACCACCATTTTTTTTCTTTTATTGTTTCATTCATGGCTTCTACTAGATTTTCCATCACACTTCATTTAGATTGACAAAATTATCCATTTTGGTGTACACAGGTGCTTGCTATTGTATGTGCCTATAGATATGAACCTTATCTTCTTGGCGAGATCTCTGCGCCTCCTCAATATCTCTCCGACACCTATGATGAATCTGTCTCCTCCATCAATCCAAACTATCTCATTTGGTCAGCTCTTGTTCAGTTGGCTATTTGCTTCAATTTCAGAAACAATTTTAGGTCATGTTAGTTGCTGCTCAACTTCTGCAGATTTGTGGCATGTTTTAGAAAGGTTATTTCATACTCAATCTAAATCCAGAATCATGCATTTACATTTGATGCTTCAAACACTGAAGAAATGAGATCTTTCAGCTGATGATTACATACTTAAGATCGAAACTATTGTCGATAGTTTACATGACGTTGGCCAATACATTTTGGATGATGATCTAATACTCTACATTTTGGGAGGTTTTGGTTCAGATTATGACTCGGTGGTTGTGAACTTGACATCTAGATATGAGAATCTCACTCTGCAAGATGTGCAGTTTGCCCTTCAAACTCACAAAGGCGTTTACAGCAACAATCGACCTCTATCTAACCTAATTTTGCTTCTGGTAGTATTCACTATGGTTTATCCCCTTCTCTGCATCATGCTTCCAGTTTTCCTTCAGCAAATATTGCTTTTCGTGGAGGTTTTTCATCTAGTCGTGGTGGTTATCAGGATAGAGGCCGGGCCGTGGACGATCTGCTACATATAATAACAGAACCGCATGCCAACTCTGTGGCAAGACTAATCACACTGGCATTAAGTGCTTCAAACGGTTTGATGTGAGTTGGAATGGTCTTGAGAACTCTGCGGGATCCTTTACTCAAGCTCATATTGCCTCCAATACTGATGCATCTAATGTTTCTTCTGGTGTATCATCACCCAATGGAGATTGGTTTGTTGATAGTGGCACCACAAACCATGTCACAGCAAATCTAAACAACTCATCCGTTCAAGCAACTGACTTTCATGGGAATGAATCGCTTGTTGTAGGTAATGACTCTAAGCTTCCTATTTCTCATGTTGGATCATCTCTTCTACCTTCTATTAACAATTCCAAAGCTTTCATGCTGCAAAATATCTTATGTGTTCCTTCCATCACAAAGAATCTCCTTAGTATATCTCAATTTACACATGATAATCATGTGTTTATTGAATTTCACTCTTCTCATTATCTTGTCAGTGACACAAATTCTCACAAGGTGTTGTTGACAGGCTTCCTTAAAGATGGCCTTTACAAACTTTATCTCTCACATGTGGCTTCAACTACTCCATCCAAGATCAACACTGTACACTCTCCCCAAACACTTATATGTACTTGTTCTGTTTCTAAGTCATGTAATAAGTCTGCCAGCATGATTGATGTTAATGCATGGCATGCCTGTTTGGGCCATTCTTGTAATAAGAATCTTTCTCATGTTCTTCACTCTTTACACTTACCTGCATCTCTCAACAAGTTACACTTCTGTTAAGCATGCAAATTGGCTAAAATGCATCAGTCACATATTTCTTCTGTTAATTCACAAACTACTTCTCCTTTTGAGTTAATTTATGGCGATGTTTGTGGTCCAGCTTGTTGCTCTTCAGCTGATGTTTTTAAATACTATGTCGTCTTCCTAGATGATTATACACGATATGCATTGATTCACCCTCTAAAAGCTAAATCTGAAGTCTTACCTACATTTGTTGAATTTAATGCCTATAATGAGAGACAGTTTAATCGCAAAATTAAGTCTTTTCAATCCGATTGGGGAGGTAAAAATCGTAGTCTTGCTTCTCTATTTACCAAGTTAGGTATCCATTTTTATCAACCTTGTCCATATGTGCATCAAAAAAATGGGAAATCTGAGTGCAAACATCAACATGTTAATGAGTTAGTCGTAGCTCTTCTTGCTCAAGCTTCTTTACCATTTAAATTTTGGTGGGATGCTTGTCTAACTGCTACCTTCCTGATCGACATTCTTCCCACCCCTATTCTCAATTATCAGCCTCTTTATCACCGCCTTTATCACAAACCTCCGGACTATTGTTTCTTAAGAACATTTGGGTGTGCTTGTTACCCTTATCTTAGAGCATACAATTAGTTTAGATTTCGATATCGATCCATCAAATGCCTTTTCTTAGAATATAGTCCCTCACATAAGGGTTATAAATGCATGAGCAGCACTGGTCGCATATACATTGCTCGCGTAGTCAGTTTCAATGAAAACGAATTTCCTTATGACTCCATGTTTTCCTCTTCCAATTCACAGCCTGTTATTCCAAATCTTAATCATTCCTCACTTCCAATTCTTCCCCTTCCTGACACTGTCACATCATCTTCCTTCCATAGGTCTTTTCCCTCGTCACCTATACAGCCTCATGCAAACTACTCATGTTCCTTTCGTTTCTGAATCATCCTCTGCATCGTCTATTCCCGCAAATTCAGCCCCTTTAAATACAGAACCACTTCCTGCACCCTATATTCCCACGAATTCTCATCATATGATTACTCATTCTAAGAAAGGTATTTTCAAAGCAAAAGAATTTCTTTCAGCCTCTGATTCTTCTTGCTGAGAGCCTGCCACTCTTCAACAAGCCCTGGCACATCCCTCTTGGAAGACAGCCATGGATGATGAATTTGTTGCCCTCATAAAGAACAATACTAGGGAACTTGTTCCTTTGACTTCCTATATTCAGCATGTTCATCATAAATGAGTTTTTCAAGTTAAACAAAAAGCTGATGGTACTATGAATCGCTTCAAAGCTCGATTGGTTGCAAAACAGTTCCAACAAGTTTCGGGGATTGGTTTTTTTGAAACCTACAGTCCTGTCATAAAGACAGTCACTATTCGTGTTGTATTTTCTCTTGTTGTTTCGAGGGGTTTGGGCATTCAACAGATTGATGTATAATGCTTTTTTTACATGGCCAACTCATTGAAACAGTCTATATGACTCAACCGGAGGGCTATGAGGATCCCACCAAGCTTACTCATGTTTGTAAGTTGTTAAAATCTCTATATGGACTAAAGAAAGCGCCCCGAGCATGGTTTGACACCTTGAGGCAATTTCTCACTTCATTTGGCATGGTTCAGTCTCAGTCTGATTCATCTCTTTTTTATATTTGCATGAATGATCAACTATTGCTTGTTTTGGTTTATGTTGATGATCTCTTGGTTACAGGAGACGATTCTGCAATGGTTCACCATATTATTTCTCAGTTTAGAGAGATATTCTCTCTTAAAAAGCTAGGGTCAATTGATTACTTTCTTGGTATTCATGTTCACAAACTTTCTGATGGGTTATTTCTGAATCAAATGAAATACTTAGTTGATCTCCTATTCACCACTAATATGAAGGATTGCAATTCTTGTCCTACTCCATACTTCTCTCATTAAAAATTATATCTGGAAGATAGTCTACCCTTGGAGTCTCCCACTCTATATTGAAACACAATTGGCGCCCTAAAATATTTTACTATCACTCACCCGAATATTGCCTTTGCCATAAACAAACTTAGTCAGTTTCTTCATGCACCAACTCGGAATCATTGGTTTGCTTGTAAACGAGTCCTTTGTTATCTTAAAGGCACTCCCACACATGATCTTCGTTTTCCTCCTGTCCCTCATATGAGTCTTCAAGGATTTGTGGATGCCGACTGGGCTAGTTCACTCGACGATTGACGTTCTACCTCTGGTTATGATGTCTTTCTTGGTCCCAATCTCATCACATGGTTTTCCAAGAAACAACAGGTTATCTCACGCAGCAGCACGGAGTCAGATTATCGGGCCCTTGCTTTAGTTGCCAATGATATGGTCTGGATTCATTCTCTCTTCCAAGAGCTTGGTATTAATCTCGCCACCCCATCCGTTATTTGGTGTGATAACACTGGAGCCACTACATTGGCATCCAACCTGTTTTTCAGCAACGTACGAAACACATTAAGATCGACATCCACTATATTCGTGATAAAGTATTACAAAAAGAACTTGATGTGCGCTACATTTATTCCGAGGAACAAATTGTTGATTTGTTTACTAAACCTCTGTTGATTGTTCAATTCCATCATCTTAATTCGAAATTATCCATGGGACATCAGAGTTGTTAGGAGCATGTTAAGCGAGCTTTATATTGTAATCAAGTCACTACCAGCTATGTGCTAGCTGTAGTTAGTTATAACAGAACACAGTTACCAGAGCCGGTTCTAGGGTTCGAGGGGCCTGGAGCGAGAAAAAAAATGAGACCCTTGTGTTTACATTAAAAAAAACTAAATAACAAAAAAATATTATAAATGTAATTTTATTGATTTAATATATAAAATGTTATATGTAATAGTAAAAATATCATACAACTTTAACATTTGGGTCATACTATAATAAATTATGTAAAAGATCGTTCAATATAATTTACATTAGAAAAAACTAGTATTATGGAGGAATGGCAGATGAATAATTTAAAGGGGAGCTCTTTAATTCATCAATTATATATTTTTTGGTTTTGGCTAAAAAGAATAGCAGCAGTTAAGGAGAAAGGGGGAGAAAACCCTGATGCAAATTGCCTCTATCTAGAATCGAACTTTCGACCTTCAAAGTGTAAAAGTAGAATAGATTCACGCTACTACTGCGCCAACCAATTTTTCGTGGCAGTATACTCTATTTTTTGTTACATATACTATAAATGAAAAAGAAAAACTCACCGGAGGCCCTTTCCGGTAAGGGGCCCTGTGCGACGGCACCACCTCGACCGCTCCAGGGCCGCCCTTAACAGTTACAAAGTTAATCCCCACTGACAGTTAGAGAGTTAGTTTACTACTTTCTCCTCATGTATAAATACATTGATTGTGCCTCATGTATAAATAGATTGATTGTGCTAATGAAATCATTCTGGCTTTCTTCATTTTATATTTCTTGTCACAAAATATTGGCACATGGTGACAAAATGCGACATAACACCTTTTTGGGTTTGTGTGTGGACTCTTAAGATTGCAAAAATGTAACCTGATATAAAAGCATAAATTTAGAGATTCATACATCAATGTTACAAAGTATTGACACATGGTGAGAAAATGTAACCTAATCATTAAAGGTTTGTGTGTAGACTTATCAAGATTGCAAGAGTATTACCGTAAATTGAAGCATTCATATAGATATATGGTTCCTAACAATGAATATCATAGTGTTGTTACATTATGATCAATGAAAATTGCAGTTTGTTTTCTCTTTAATAATGATTAGAGACAAAAATTAAGGCTGTAATTGTTAGGATTTTATCCTAGTTAATTATGGACGTACATATGTTTTAACAATTTATAATATTATGGGGCAATTTAATTGATTAGGGCCAATTAAGTTATATAACTAATGGGCTCTAGAAATATCTATTGTATATGGGTTTTGCAATGTGTAGATACCCGGTACTAGTCAAATTAAGATTGATGGGCTTTTAGTTTGACCTAGTCCATAAAGGTTATATAAATAGGGTTGTGGTTCCCAAGTCAATCACACGTTATTTTATTTTTCTTTTCTTTTCCCATCTAAGAGAGATCCCATTGAGTAATTGGTGATTTGACTGTGGAAGACCAGAACCAGTCAATTCTACCAGGCAATATGGATTTAGGTACGCTTCCGCTTAAAATTCCGTATTCGATTTGTTTATTGATAATTCTCATTAGTTTGGGTTAGTTACAAGAAAAACTACCCTAATCTTTGGGTTAATCACATATGTGCATGATGATGGACGAGTTATGTCGCCAGGGTCAATCGCCTCCTACAGATCCTCCTGGTGGTGCTTCACGTGGTGCTAGTGATTCTTAGACGCTACATTTTATTGTATTTTGCATATTGAAATACAGCTTGTTTTGACGCCAACATTGTGTTTTGATTCGATAGTGTAACGAATATATTTTATTATATTAGACTGTGATTTCTGGTTTATTTTATAGTTTGGGTTTAAATTATTGTGCATAGGTACAAGAAATTATAGGGTTATTATTATTTAAAAAAAACATTAGCGACGGAAAATGTCCCGTCACTAATCTGAATGAAACAACAGAGTATTTCCGTTGTTAACTTAGCAACGGACATTCTATTGTTAATGTAGTGACGGACATTCTGTTGTTAATGTAGCGACGAACATTGGATGTTTTTCCCTAGCGATGGAAATATCCGTTGCTAATGTTAGCGACGAACGTATTTCCGTCGTTACAATTTTGCCTACGAGGATTTAATGACGGAAATTTTCCGTTGGAAATCTGTCGCTAATGTATATAGCGATGGAAATAAGTTGTTTAGCGACGAAAATTTTTGTCGTTATTTTCCGGTTTTCTTGTAGTGATGGATATTAATTAGTACATGGAGTTCAAGAGTGTTGAGGCCTCTTTCTTGAGCAACATGGAGGGAAAATTGGAAAATGTGCCTGACTCCCTGAGCGCCATCTTTAAGAATCGCAGTTTGTCTTTGCCTGAGAAAAACCAGTTAATGAAGTTCTTCAAGCTCGTGCAGGAGCATTTGTTAGAAATTGGAGAGCATATATTACAATAAACTCACACACACAAGAGAATAGAGGGGAAAACTTATATTATTTTATTATCACTTTTTTCACTTGTTCAAATGACTCCATAACAAGGGTATTTATAGGTGATACCCAAGATGAACATACACTTAAGCATGCATCAATATTTAATTTTCATACATTCACCTATCCTCATTCATGCACAAAACCAAAAGTCACATACATGAACTTCACTTATTCATGCATAGAATATACTAGAACTATTTTACTTCAATGTATCTAGCTAATAATTCAACACTCCCCCTTAAGCTAAGTTCATTACTCCAAGAGAAAATCGCAACTTCTTGAAAACATCAAACTTCAAGGGCTTCATGAAGATTTCCGCAATTTGGTCTTGGGACCTCACAAACTCAAGCTTCACTTCTTTCTTGGATATGTGCTCACGAATAAAATGATACTTCGTATCAATGTGTTTGCTTCTGTCATGAAACACCTGGTTCCTTGCCAATGCAATAGAAGATTTATTATCCACATAAATCTCCGTCGGATCTTCTTGTGATAAATTAAGCTCCTTCAACAAACTTCTCAACCAAATAGCGTGACAAACACAAGAAGTCGCTGCAACATACTCCGCTTCACAAGTAGAAAGTGTCACAATCGAATGCTTCTTAAAGTTCCAAGTGAATGTTGAACTTCCCATAAAGAAAACAAACCCGGTTGTACTTTTGGGACTATCAACATCACCGGCCCAATCACTATCACAATAGCCAACAAGCTTGAAATTGTGAGAGGATGTATAGAAAATTCCATGATCAACTATACCTTTAATATACCGAAGTATTCTTTTGGCAACTTTCAAATGTGATATAGTAGGAGCCTCCATGTGACGACTTATAAGTCCAACACCAAAAAGAATATCCGGTCTCGTACAAGTTAGATACCTCAAGCTTCCAACAAGACTTTTAATGTATGTGGAATTAATTTTCTCACCATCTTCATGGAAGTACATTTTTACTGCACATTCCACGGGGGTGCTCACTGACTTGCAATTCTCCATCTCAAACTTCTCGAGAATTTCTTTGGCATATCCTTCTTGAGATACAAAAATTCCATCATCTTGTTGCTTTACTTCAATCCCAAGATAATAAGACATTAAGCCAATGTCCGTCATCTCAAATTCATTTGCCATAGCTCTCTTGAAATCACCAAATATCTTTGGATTATTTCCTGTAAAAATCAAATCATCCATATACAAACAAACAAGTAATATATCGCCATTTTTGTTTATTTTTACATAGAGAGCATGTTCATGTGGACATTTCGAAAAACCATTTTCTTGGAAATAACGATCAATTCAGCTATTCCATGCACAAGGGGCTTGTTTTAACCCGTAAAGAGCCCTTTTCAATTTCAAGGCTTTATCTTCTTGACCATTCACTACATAGCCTGGACGTTGATCAATGTAAACTTCCTCCTCCAAAAACCCATTTAAGAAGGCAGGCTTCACGTCTAACTGGTGAATTTTCCAATGATTTTGGGCTGCAAGGGAAATGATCAATCGAATAGTTTCAAGGCAAGCAACGGGCGCAAATACCTCATCATAGTCAATGCCAGTTTTCTGTTTGTACCTCTTTGCCACTAATCTGACTTTATATTTTTCTATCTCGTCTTTTGCATTTCTTTTTATTTTGTACACCCACTTCACACCGATCGTGTTTTTACCTTTAGGTAGTGATACTAGCTCCCACGTATCATTTTTCTCGATCACTTTTATTTCTTCATTCATAGCATTTCTCCATTTTTCATCACGAGCATCATCATCATAACTCACAGGCTCGAAATCCATAAACAAACAAAATTGAGTAAAATCGCTCAAATTTCTTACTTGTTCAGTGGCATCACATATTTCACGCAGGCCTCTAAATTTTTGAGGACCTTCACTCGAACTTGGATCATCAACTTGAGCACTCTGTTGTGGTGGAGTTGATGGTGGTGTAGTAGGTTGAGTCGGGCCTTCTTCTTCATCATCATCAAAGAATGGACTACATTGTTCATTTTCCTTTTGATCATCCATTCCCAAGCACCTTCTTCATCGAACTCGACATCTCGGCTTATCACAATTTTTCCATTGTTCGGATTGTACAACTTGTAGCCTTTGAAACTTTGATCATAGCCTATGAAGATATATTTTGCACTTTTATCATCAAGTTTGGTTCTTTTCTCATCAGGAACATGTGTGTAGACAATGCTTCCAAAAGCCCGCAAGTGTGAAACAATTGGTCTATAGCCATTCCAGGCTTCTTGAGGTGTTTTTCCATGCACACTTTTAGTGTAACATCTGTTCATCAAGTAGATTGCACAAGAAACAGCTTCGGCCCAAAACTCTTTCGGCATATTTTTGCTTTTTAACATACTCCTCGCCATGTTAAGAATAGTATGGTTCTTTCGCTCGACTACTCCGTTCTGTTGTGGTGAATATGGAGTTGTCATGGGACGATGAATACCATTTTTCTCACAGAAAATTTTGAATTCATTTGAAGTGAATTCAGCACCTCTGTCGGACCGAAAAGCTTTTATTTGGTAACCACTTTGTTTTTCAACCATCGTCTTGAACTTTTTTAAGGTTTCAAACACTTCTGATTTTTCCTTCAAAAAGTACACCCAAGTTTTCCGAGAATAGTCATCAATAAAAAGCACGAAGTAATTGTTCTTACCAAATGATGATGGCTTGATAGGTCCACAAACATATGAGTGTATCAACTCCAGTGGATGTTGAGCTCTAGACATAGACTCCTTCGGAAAACTCTTTCTAGCTTGCTTCCCATAAAGACATCCTTCACAAAGTTGATTTGGATGATTTATGGAAGGCAATCCTTTCACCATTCTTTGTTTGCTCATCATTTTGAGGCCATCAAAGTTCAAGTGTCCAAGCCTCAAATGCCATAGCCAAGATGCATCTTTGAAACAAGACTTTAAGCACATAGGGACGTCATTTTGAATGTTTAGCAAAAACATTCTATTCTTCGTCATAGGTACCTTGGCCAACAATCTCCCATTTTCATCTTTCATGGTCAAACTTCTATTTTGCAAGTGTATATCATAATTTTTCTCCAACAGTTGTCCCAAACTTAAAATGTTACTTTTCATGGCCGGAACATAAAAGACATTAGAAATAAATTGATGGCTTCCATCATTTGACCGAATCAAAATTGTACCTTTCCCTTTTACTTGAACTTTTGAAGAATCTCCAAAAGTTATATCACCATAGACCGATTCATCAAGTTCCACGAACAAATCTTTCTTTCCACAAATGTGACTACTTGCACCGGAGTCAAGATACCATTGATTCCCCTTCTCATATTGATTATTTTTGCAAGCAAGAAGCAAAGTGGGATCTACATCTTCTTTATCATTGCTCTCCATAAGATTACTTGTCTCCTCTACGTTACTTCTACATTCACAAGCATAATGACCAAAGCGATGACAATTATAACACTCAATTTCTGATTTGTCATACCTTGGTTGATTTGGCCTATATCCTCCACTTCTCGGACCTCTACCTCGTCCACAGCCTCTTCCTTGATTAATGTTTTGGCTTGTGTCATTAGTGTTTGAGGTGTATTTGTCACCTCGTCCCCCTCTTCCATGACCTCGACCTCTACTTTGGCCTTGTCTACGAAATCCTCCACGTCCTCGACCTCTTTGGGACTTGCATTGGTTTGTCTCTTTCTCTTTCAAAGATAGCTTTGCTTTCAAAGCATGTTCCACAGATTCTTGAACCGGTTTTTTCAATCTTTCTTCATGAGCTTGCAAAGATCCGGCAAGTTCATCAACGGTCATGGTGTCCAAATCTTTGGACTCTTCAATGGCAACAACAACATAATTAAATTTTGGATCCAAAGATCTCAAAATTTTGCCAACAATTCGATCATCCTTTATATCATCTCCATATCTCTTCATTTGATTGGTAATAGCCAAAACTCTTGAAATGTAATCCGAAATAGACTCGGAATCCTTCATGTGTATAGATTCAAACTCACCTCTTAATGTTTGAAGACGAACCTTTTTTACTTTGTCAACTCCTTTAAAAGAGGCTTTAAGAATTTACCATGCTTGCTTGGAGATAGTTGCCGTAGCAACTTTCTCGAACATCTTCTCATCTAAACTTTGATGGATGAGTGTGAGCGCCTTTTGGTCTTTATTCTTGGCGGTTGCATCATCTCCTTCAAGACCTTTCTCCACAGGGTCCCATACTTCATAGCCTCCAAGCAAGGCTTTCATTCTAATACACCAATTATCATAATTTTCTTTGGTGAGTGATGGAACTACAAATGGTGTTCCGTTTGACATTTTTCTTCAAGCTTTGGTCTCCAAACACAAGTGGCTCTTGATACCAATTTATTAGAAATTGGAGAGCATATATTACAAAAAATTCACACACACAAGATAATAGAGGGGAAAACTTATATTATTTTATTATCATTTTTGTTCACTTATTCAAATGACTCCATAACAAGGGTATTTATAGGTGATACACAAAATGAACATACACTTAAACATGCATCAATATTTAATTTTCATACATTCACCTATCCTCATTCATGCACAAAACCAAAAGTCACATACATGAATTTCACCTATTCATGCATAGAATATACTAGAACTATTTTACTTCAATGTATCTAGCTAATAATTCAACAACATTTTGGGAGCGAAAGGGAGGAGGATAAGATTTCTGAACAGGATTTAGAGAGTCCATTTGTGGAGTTCTTGACCAGAATTGGGTTGTCGCAGAAGCTAAAATAGTACAGATTCACCTCATATAAGGACTAGTATAGAACTCCATGGGTCTGCTGTGCTTGTTGGTATGGGAAGAAAAGTCGTGGCTTTATGATCGGAGAAAGAGAAGGGGCATGGTTGTCAGTCCCGTCATTCCAGATTCAAGCAAAAGACCCCTTTTTATTAGATTAATAGAAATAGAATTTTCGTTCCATTATCTTTAGATGTCTGGTGTACCCATGTTAGGCTTGCTTGCTTTCCTGATCAATGGGTTGCTTTTGTTTCTGGAAATCATGAAGGCATGCGATGTAAGATATTTATGTCTATGTTTTTGGTTTTTGTAAATTTGGTGATCATCGATATCTGCATCGAAGTGGATTTTAGATGAACCTTTTATTTTGAAGTAGTTTTTAGATGAATCTAGTTGTTTCAATGGTCTTTTTTGTTTTGTAAGTTCTTGAATGAGCTGGAATTTTGCAAGGAAAATGAAGGAAAATCTGCAAATGGGAACTGCCAGGTTATCAGATACTATTTGATTAACATTCAGTTTTATATAATTCAGTTTTATAAGATACTATTGAATTACTCGTTTTATTAATGGGTGGACTTGAGAATATTGACGTGAACACGAGTTTCTTGATGTGGCTAATCATTTTCATATTTAATGTGGCTTATTGTTGTAATTGTTATGAAGGTTATGAGTCATCATTAAAATGGACAAAGAATGGATGTCTAAAAGTAGGTTGGCAGATGATTGGGTGCATTCGTCGTATATTTGTAGTGATTTACTTCTTAACACTTAAGCTCGTGACAATATTATTTTTCAGGATTTATTCAAATGACCAATCGTAAATTGGATTTTTCATTTCAGTCATTGCATTGAGAATATTATGGTGTTGATCAATACATTTGTCTGAGATCATTATACTGCAATCATGAATAAGTGTTCAATTTAAGAGAATCATGGAATTTATAAATGTTGCTTTTATTTTAATCCCATATCCTGATTTATGTTTGGTGCAATTTTCATTAGATGTTTGTAACATATTTTTGGTATACTTGTGGCAATATGCTATTCTCAATGTAGTGGGTGTTTGGTAGTGCTGTAGGTGGCAAATTTGAGTGAAAATTTTGAGGGAGGATTACTTGTTGGTTCATGTCAAATACAAGACTTGAGGTTTTGTGGTACAATTCTTATCATTACTCTGATTATATGTATTTCAGATACTAGTAAATCAATGCTAATGAATATTTTCTTAAATGTACTCTTGGTTTTTGGACTAAGTGTATTGTTTAATGAGGTGGAATTCCAGTGGGTAGGTTCACAATGCCAGACCAATATCATACTTGTTACACTTAGAAAAGAGGCAGCTATCTGTGAATTATCTTCATCTTGTTGTTTACGGAAGTACATAATTGGGAATGCCTTTAAAATGGCAAAAAACAGAAACAGAAAAATTACAGAAAAGTAACTAGCTATTACAACTTTTCCAATAGAACTTTCAGAAAGCCGAGTCGAGACGAATCTCTTGCAAAGCAATTACGTCCCGACTAGTGTTCACGGTCTGACGTATTTCTTCCAAAGATGAAATAGCTTACGTCTTCTATGTGTAACACCACTAACACAGAAGCACCTTCGAACTAGAAATGTGTTGAAGACTGGTTGCTGGACTTAAGTACAGAATGCAGAAGATGAGTGTATGCTTTGTATGGAGTAATAATTCAGTGCTAAAATCTGCAATGCACAACCATGTATATACAACCAACAATTCCACCTGCAGGAGAAAAAACTAGGTAGTAAGCATTAATCATATGTAATAGCCAAGGTGTTATATCCCACTACTGTATAACAGTCAGGTAGTGGGCTAACTTCAGGTGACCACCACTGCAGGAGTTACTAACTCCAACAGTCACACGAATCTGGACACCTGCAATGTCCAGATTCATTGCGCTCAAATAGTCCAATAGACACTTGAATTTGGGCCAAGCCTATTTTCAAGCGGCAAAACTTTAGTGGACCTGGACCCGGGCCCAAAGGGCTGCGCCGGCCCAAAGCCCAGTCCTAGGCTCATGCTACAAACATCTACTCGGAACGTAGATTAATAATATATAATTTAATTCCTACAGAATTAAATATTTAGCCACCGAAAATTTGGTCAAAGTCGGGTCGATGCCCACTTTCTCAAACCCAAATTTCCAACATATCTTTCTACCTTGCCTCCGGCCCCCACAAGAATAGAAGAGGAAAATAGATTCCCCTGTTGTCGAAGCAGCTATTGAGGAATTCCTCGACAAAATCATGCATCAATGAACCTTGTTGAAATGTTACTAAGGTATTATTCTTTGGTGTATGTGCATCAATGAAGTTGAGAAAAATGTGAGTCAACGTGATTGATGAAAGGTTGAAATGTTACCTCCAGAGTGTGAGTACAAGGTGTAGAAGTGTTCTGATTCCATTTTTTGCCTCAATTATTTTGTGTGTTTATTTTGGTTACTTTTCATGACATCTGATACTTGTTAAAGATAGGTAATGCAGCAACTCATCGATTGTTTTTTAGTTGTTAAGTGTTAAGACCAAGAGAAGCACACTGCCCTTTAGTTCGATGCATTGCTCGTGAGCTCTTAGCTTGCTTGGTAATTCAACCTATTATGAATTTCACTAATCCACGGTGAGATGCTATTCTTTTATAATGATGATGTTAAATTCTAAAAAATTATGTTACTAAATTCTACGTGTTTCAGATGAAGAAAATGTAAGCAACACAGATTGGAGTCGACTGCACATTGCAAGATAATTTGCTCCTAGGAAAGACATTTTTCTGCTTCATTTCGACTGCACATTTATGATGATTTATTGGTGAAATAGTACTCTGAAAGGCCTTTACAATCTTTTTTCATATGTCATGAGCAAAGCATCCTGCCAAAAAATAAGAGACTTATAGCATGCACTTTGAACAATTTATTCAAAATTGAATTAGTTATATATATAAACAATAGTTTGATTAGGCAAATATGGCCTTTACCGAATTAAAGACTGGTTCAACTTATCATAATCTCACACTTGCTTTACCAATATTGTTTATTGTTGCATGAATTGATTCTGACCAGAACCATTTGTATTTGTTTTTTCGTTTTTTTTTAAATGGCTTATGTTGTAACAAGTTTGCTTCACATCACTTCTATACCGACTTTTACTTCTCTCTTATTAATATATGCAATATATTTTTGGGTGGGTATGCACTAATAGGAATTGCTTAAATAGTCGGTCCAGTACTTTTAGCATATGAAAAAAGTGTGCTTTGTAGGTAATGACTCATTCAAATTTCCATGAAATATTAAATTTGAACTAGCCATTGTCTCAACTCTCGGGTTCAGTAATAAATAGCCAACTGGACCAATAGAAACTAGAGCACAAGCCAATTTCAAATAATGCATGTATATAGGGATTACTTTACTTTGTTATATAATTTATGATAATTTTATTGAGCGTGATATTATTTGGTTCAGGTACTTAAAAGAAGGGATTTCTCTTGGACAAGATCCATTTTGAAAGTTTGACTGACAGGAGCAAGGTTGATCTGTTTTAGATTTTGTTGGCTTTGGTTGAATATATACATTTTTTGATTGGATTTCATATTGAATTTGTAGTCGCTTTATAGAAAGCAAACCTAGCTACTAGTTCGTTTTGTTGGATTTTGGATCTTGGTAGCTTTAGTTGAATATACCATACTTGGTTGGTGAAATTGGAGTTTATATTGATTTTGTAGGTGATTTCATGTTGGTTGGTGGAATGATATATTTTGGTAATATTTTGAATCACAATTGTTTATTTCCATGGATATTTTGTAGATTTGTACAAATTCGAAAATTTCACACAAAACACATCGCTTTGTAATTGTTGTATTTGATAGATTAGACAACGGTTCGAAGCACGTCTTGGCAAAAATGAACAGAAAAAAATGCTGTTAGAATATCTGCACTAAGACATCGGTTTTGAACCGGTGTCTGTTAAATCAAACAACATCGTTTTAAATTTGGTGTGGAAATTCGATGTCTATTATTTAATAGGCAGCGGTTATAAACCGATGTATACAATTTACCCTTTTAACATCAGGGTTTTAGACATCGCATGTTTGCTCTTTTAGACAGCGGTTTTAAACCGATGTCTATTAACGATATGACATCAGTTTCGATCCGCTTTCAAAAGTCCCACTTTTAACATCAGGGGCATTAACAGCGGTTTGCATACTAATAGACACGGGTTTTAAACCGCTGTATATTTGCTTTTTTCTAGTAATGTCCATTGGCCTGCATATTGTGGATGACATCGAGAAACCATTAAAATTATATTATGACAATAAACCAGTTGTGTTGTATTCCAATAACAATAGGAATTCAGTGAAGTCGAAGCATATAGACATCAAATTCCTTGTTGTTAAAGAAAGAATTTAGAGTGGTATAATGTCTATAGAACATATTGGGACAAACTCCATGATTGCGGATTCACTTACTAAGGGATTGTCATCAAAAGCATTTCATGAGCACTGCTCATATCGGTGTTGTACTATTAGATAATATGCACGTTTAGTGGGAGTATGTATTTTGATGTTCCTTAGTTTGAACACGTTTTGTATTTCTTTTCTGCAGAATAAAGAAGATGATTTATATTTTGTATACTCTGAATTAACTACAGTTTTGCATGATCTCATAAGGAATAAAGTTGGACCAGTTGGAAATAAGCATGTTGAGATCACATTACATGTAATTTTCATTCTACACATCCATATTCGATCTATGTCACTGAATGTGGTGACCATTGATGGGTCTAGTTACCATTTAAGTGTAAAGAATGTCGCTTTGATCCCATACTGATATAGGAAATTGACCAGATTATAACTAAGGAGATATTTCAAGGATAAATAGCAAAATTTTGTGTACAGTAAGAATTTCATAATATAATTATCTTTGGTAACATATTTAGTTTAAGTGGGAGATTGCTAGGATTTTATCCTAATTAATTATGTGGACTTACATATGTTTTAACAATTTATATTATTGGGCTATTTAATTAATAGGGCCAATTAAGTGATCTAACTAATGGGCTCTAGAAATATCTATTGGATATAGGCTTTGCAATGTGTAGATGCCCGGTAATAGTCAAATTAAGATTGATGGGCTTTTAGTTTGACCTAGTCCATAAAGATTATATAAATATGGTTGTAATTCTCAAGTCAATCACACCTTTTTTTACTCTTCTCTTCTTTTGCATCGGAGAAAGATCCCATTAAGTAATCGGTGATTTGATTGTGGAAGACCAGTACCAGTCAATTCAATCAGACAATATGGATTTAGGTACGCTTATGCTTAAGATTCCATATTCGATTTGTTTATTGATAATTCACATAAGTTTCATATCTGAATTATTTTACTCAATTCTAACAACAATTACTTGTAAATTCTTTTCTTGAATTTTCATCTTTGAGCAAAAAAAATATAGGATGCATGATGATTGTTTGTGGCAAAAATAGTTTTTTTTTTCTTTTTAAAAATCTCATTTCTCTCTAAAATTAACTATTTTTTCTCATTCTCTCGCTCTTCTCAATACTCTTACCATATTATTTATATATCTCTCCCATTCTTATCATATGAAGAATTTCGATAATCACTTTAATTTATCACAATTTTTTATTTTTTTCTCTAAATCTTAATAACAAAAGGTTTAAAATGAAATTCATATTGCCTGTTTTTCATTCATTGTTTCATTTTTTATTCAATTTTCTCATATTATATGTTACACTATTATTTCCACAAACAATCAACAAATCCATTACTTCTTTTATTATATGTTACACTATTATGTCCACAACAATCAACATCTCTAAGGTTTCATTTGGACTCATGATTTGGAGCTAAGGATTTCACATCTATAATAACAAATCAATTTAAGTTTTTTGGATGAAGTCATTCTATAATGGATTTCAAATCCTTGAAAGCTATTTTTTAGTCATTTTGGTAGATTTGAAATACATCTTAGATGGAATCATTTGAAATCCATCCCTCAAATATTCTCTCCCCAAATTCAAATCCTCTCATCCAAATGCAACGTAACAAATTCTAGGTCACGTCAACACAATCATTATTTTTTTCTCTACACATCTAACTTTCACTTTAAAAAAAAAAATCACCACTAATCACTCATAAAATGAAAGTGGACGGAATAAAATCACATGCAATCACAACCTAACTATCTAACAAAATAAGTAGCGTAAATATTCCCCTGATAAAAACGGCTAAGGGATACACTTAAAGCACTACTTTTTGCTCCAATCTGCTGGAAATGTAGCATAAAACTCATCACTTACCCTTGATGTCAGCCTTCTTCATCTTCTTAAGGGAATCAAACAGTGAGGAACTTTCTTGGTTGCTTGATGACTTTGCGAATGGATTTGAGGGGCGACTAGAATTTAGTTGTTCGACCTTCCTGACTTTCTTAATTTCTCCTACACTGTGCACTTCATCAGCTTTCAACGTCCCTGTCATCTTCAAGTCAATTGTTTTTCCCGATGTCATTGTTTGATTCTGTTCGCTTTTTCCATTTCCGTATTCAGTTGGCTCCTCAGTGTCTTGTTTTCTCATGGAGGAAGTAGATGCAACTACTACGCTTTCTGATGTTTTACCGATTTCTGGTGCAGTAAAGAACTTAACAGATGCAACATTTTGTTTGATGGAATCACTACACTTGGACTTGCTGTCCGGGAGTGCCATGTTGTTCCCGGCAGTTTCACTCAGCAGTTTTTCCTACAATGGAGCAAGCGAGAGGATAACAAAATGAAAAATTGGAGAAAATAAGTTGATGCCGATCAAGTTATTGCCACTTGAAATCTCACCTCCAATATGTTATTGAAGCGCTCGGCTAAATTTGGTAGCTTTAATGCAGTAACGAGTTTTATGGCTCCTCTAACTGATTTTTCTAGTGAAAGAAGTTTTACAAGCTCAGTGGCTCTCACAAGTTTGTCACCTGCGAAAAAGCACAGAAGAGCTGAGGTGGTTGTCCTGTTTTACTGACAACTAATAATAGAAAGAAGGGAAATATGGCAACATTATACAAGAAGGGAATTTGCATCTCTACTTACCATTGCAGCAGGATGCAATGAGCCTCAAGATGCATCTATCTAGTGAAGTTTCCAGATTGAAAGCCTCATCATCAAGTGAGGTGGTATCATGACCAGAACCCGCTCTTTCTTCTATACTTCTCTGGATCTGAATATATATTTTATATATATATACATATATTGCAAAATCAGTTCTATTAATTACAGAAAAATTACATTAAGGTGGAAACATTCATGATTTAATGAGAAAAAGAAAAGAAAATTCATCAAAGGAACCTAATAGAACTCAAAGATGGAACTTGGTAGATTCCATTCTCTAGACTCTACATAACCACGTATTTGTCATGCATTGATGAAACAAGTCTACATTTGACAACATTGACAATAACTCTTTGAAGAGAAACAACATCAATATAAGAACACCATTTTTAGGTCATATGTTGACATTGGTAGTTCACTAATTCAGCAAGAACAACAATAAGCATAATATAGAACAAAAGAAAGCATTAACTGAACACTATCCATCTCCTCAGAATGCTCATGTCACCTAATGATTTCTCAATCTGATATAGCCTGTTTACTATTATGGAAAAAATCTAGTTGTTGACTACTCTGACAAAATACTATGCCATTGACAGCAAATAGAGTTTACTAAATCATAAACACTTGCCTGGGAGAGATGCATGTTGTTCATCATAAATTCATTCTCCAGGCCGTCTGCACCGAGGTCAGAAGAAGCGAGAGGGAATGACAGGTCTAGCAATGTCAGGATTGGCTTGGGAGCAGACTGAAAAGACCATGATTGAAGATAAAGAGCTCATTAGTAGATAAAATTATATAGTAAGACATAAGAACGACATCCATGAATAGGTACTATACCTGTGGGAAGGATTCCGGAGACTTGCAAACAATGCAAAACAACTTGCTTGCATTCAATCCAACAACCCAATAATTTTCCTCAGACTTCTTTAGTTTGCTGGCGCTGACAATTGGGAGTTTCAGATAAATGTCCAAATACAATATATGAAAAGCACGCACACAAACTATAATTTACAATAACTCTAGTACCTGAAGAGTGGGAGCCAACTACCTCCATATTGACTTGTAAAGACCCTCAAGACACCCTACATATACAGTATATTACAACAATTCTCAGATGAACATGTATAAAGACTATACTTGTATACAATTAGACTTGAGCTTAAAGATTTGCACCTTAGAATCAAAAGAACTTAGTTGGCCTTCCTCACTGAAACCAAACCATGTTAAACGTGACCCAGGAGTCAATGGAAGTCGTCCTCTGAGGGGTTGTGTCCCATGAGGAATGTTGAACACTCTAAATTCAAACATCTGCAAGGGGGAAAAGTGTTTTATGAAATCGACAATCCAATACCCATAGACCCACCTCCAAACATAATTGCACTCTTCGTAACATAATAGACGAGCACTTAATCTCAAAGAAATAACAAATGGAACATCACATACGAAGTTGTATCAAACTTTCAGCTGAATTTAAGAATTTACTGATACAGAAGAAAAAGAAATCCCAAACTCTAAGGAATTAAGCTATGTATCCTGCAGAATCTCGGCAATCAACTTTATTAGCAGTTTCTGCTAGATTGAGGTAATTCATATACCGATACATCATATTTACAAGGTTTCATCTATTGGATCATCAAATGAAAATCTCAACAGTACCTGCTCATCTGTGGGCAGAGTAGGGGAAATGTGGGTGACAACTGCCAGTTCATCCTTGTAGCCAGCTGCAGTTACCACTGGCCCATCAAGAGAGAGAATATACCTCTATATGAAATCGAAAAGTCAGATTCTTCAACCAAAAGTTAAAATGAAAGAGATGACACAATCAAGGCTTGTTAGTAAACGAATGCGTTAACATCAAAGCTCCCATCAAAATATTATATCAAGTCACATGAACAACTGTTTTTGGATGAATACATCATCTAATCAATATTGGACTTCATAACTTAATGATATAATTCTACAAACCTGCAAACCACCCTCAGTGAAAATACGAAGAAAATTAAGGCTGGTAGCAGCAGCAACCCAAGCACTTCCAACTGCTATTGCTCTAACTTCTTCTCCTTCAAATCGCATTGACCACTAAATTTACATAAGGAAATCAGCATCAGCTAGAGTCATCTAAACATAAACTTTTCAGCATAAGGGGCCAATCAAAAATTAAATGCTGTCCTTTAGTGATGGTGCTTGCAAGGAGATACTACTCCATGCAAACAAAAAAATAAAGATGGCTAACCTCGCTGTTATTTGCCCAGCTACTGAAGGGACGATACATAAGTGTGCTCATATTCTTCTCGCCTTTGCATGGATTGGCAAATACACTCCCATTCTCATTTAGAGCAGCCATTGTGAAACCAAAATAGTCAGTCATCGCAGGAACACGTGGACCACTGCTGGTATCATGGAAATCTATCTGCAGTTAAATCGTGTGAACTAATTTATCAGAGGATCATAATTAAATAATTATAGCGTGTGAAGCAAGTCGGGAATATTTTTATCATTTCTGACTTCAGAGAAATAAGTTCAACGGCCAACTAATATTGGATCATGGTGACCCAGTATTCATAATGTAGATTGTGTTTACTGAGAAAGACTTGAGGTGTTCAATTCTGAAAGTAGTTGAGTCATAACAACTGAATATGCACAAAACATAAAGATGCAGTAAATTTGCAGCTTTGGTTCTTCTAGTTTCACTCCGGCCAATAGGAAACAAGTCGTATACTTTTTGGTAACAACCAATCATCAGAGCTAAGAATATTAGGATAACAGGGCACCTCTATATGAGAATATCCATCATGTTCCATCGTGGTTATACATCCGAGCATATTGTAGCACAGAAAGTGCCTCTTTCCAGGTTGTGCAGGAGTGGCTCCAGGCTGAAAAGCTTCTTGCAATTTTGGCCCTGCAACTACCATCAGATTTTTGGACCCACCCTTCCCATTAAGGTTATCTTTGTAAGTATAAGAAGCCTTCTTACGAGACTCAACTTTCGGAATAGATTCCAGCTCGTCATTACAATCTTCTTCCCAATCATCAATATAATTAGAGTGCTTACGCGATCTTTTTCTGCTAGATGGCTCAAATTCACCATGGCTATCTTCATTGAGATTACTCAAATTACCTGATTCGCTAGGTTCTTCTTCCTCATCAAACAAGAGTAAGCCATTGTTGTTCTTTGAATATAAACCAGGAATATCTTCAGTCGGAGATTTCATTGTCAATGGTACAGCCGATTCCCACACCCCGTATTTCCCCATAACATCAATGACTGCCAGTGCATTGCCATGAGGCTTCCATGCCATACAAGATATGCATTCATTAAATTTCTGCCTCTCAATGTCCTGCTTCTTATCGACATCCCAAATAAGAATCTGCCTGTCTAAACCAGAAGTAGCCATATATTTCCCATTGGGTGACCAAGATAAGAAGCAAATAGGTTGTAAATGATCCCCTCTAAGAGAAAACAGCTTTTCAGCAGTGTCTCTGTCATACATTACCACATCATTCTTCAGACCTGGTACTGCTAACATTTCTCCATCTGGACTCCATGCAAGTATGTTCATCACTGAAACATCAGAACCATTGTTAGGAGCTATATGTTTGAGGACATGAAGTGTACTTCCTGACTGGAGCTCCCAGTAAATAACAGTCCCAACCGAATCAAGTGAAGCTAAATATTCACTTTTAGGATCAAAAGCTAAGCTAGTAACAGATCCTTTGTGCCCTTTAAGAACTCTTGCAATAGTGCCATCAATTGTATTGACAAGTTTGATGCCCTCATCATCACCAGCGGCAGCCAAAATTGTTCCCGACTTATTGAAAGCAACAGCACGAATTGGTAACGTGAATCTAGTGATATTAGTCTCAAAATCTCCACCTGCAGAAGGATATTACATTGCCTATCAGTATTGTTACATAGTATGTATGGTGATTACTTAAGAGTGTGATATATTATCTACATATACAAATGAAATGATTGAAACACGCAATGATTTGATTTATATATTCACTGAAAATGCAAATTAGTAACCCAACAAACCCACATTAATGTAAAAGATGGAAAAACTCAGCAATTGAAATTGATTTGTGATTCGCGACTTCAAGAAAATAAAGACACATATGATGATGTTCATCCTTATCCAAAGAAGACGTCAACAACAACAAACTAAGCCTTAATCCCACTACGTGTGTCTATGTTTGTGCGTTGGGTTTTTTTTTTGTTTTGTTTTGTTGGGGGAGAGGGGAGGTTTTTGTATCAGCCACAATGATTCCAAAGGTTCACCTTATTCACACAGAAAAGGGAGCATCCATCAAGCAATTTCTTTATTTGACATCACCAAATTCACTATACATTTCATCTTGCCTGAGCCAATGAAGACAAGTTCGCAGTGTGCATGTGATGAACAATAAAAGTTCATCGAAAGGTGGCATTGTCAACTTTTTGAGTTTTGAGTTTCTATGTAGTTAAACACTTATAGTTATGAAATTGTCAACTTTTTGAGTTTTGAGTTTCTATGTAGTTAAACACTTATAATTTCTCATAACATGTGCCATATTTTACATCAATGATCCAAAACTAATACTTGGTCTGCTGATTTTGTATCCTTCAATTGAGCACAAGATTTCCAAAACACATTCACAAGTATATAATTTTCCATTATGAGAATATAGCTAAATTGAGGTTTATAAATGAAGTTGAAATAGAAAACTTTCAATAAAAATCCTTTAAAATTTATTGACGTTGGGCCTTACGATTCTCAAATTCCCAATGACTCAATTTTCGTTTCTAATATTTCGAATTTCAAACAGCCCTAAATTCACACCAAAACACTTACGTGCCTAAAAATCCGTATTAGAACTTAAAGACCAGCTCCCCAACGCAATTGCACAGCAATTATCAGAAATGAAAAGGTGAAGCAAGAAATTACCAGGGAATTTATAGAGCTTGACAGAATGGTCAAGGGATCCAGAAGCGAGGCAGGTGGAATTAGGACTGAGGGCCAAAGCCGTAACACCCTCACGGTGGTTGCGAAGAAACTTAGGCGCATTCGACGGCGAAACGGCATCGTGAATGGATATAGAATTGTCAGCAGACGAGGCAGTAACAATGTGGTCCCCACTGGAAGCCCACAAAATGGAGCAGAAGGAGCTCTCGCCATCGTCACCACTGTTGTGGGCTTCTCGGAGCTTCATCGTTCGGATCTTCATTTTTCTTCCTTGGTAGGGTTTCAAGCTTTTCTCTTCTTCTGGAAATGGAGGTGAAGACTGAAGAATTGTATATAGATTTGTTGGATTTGGCGGTTGGCGGGGGATTGGGGTTTGAAGCCTTTTGGTTTTCCGCGGGAGTCTTTGGTTTTTTTTTTTAGGTTGATGGTGATATTGCCACACCAAATTTTGTCTCACGCCAGAACAAGATTTATCCATGGGACAACTTTGTTCTCCGATTATTGCTTCACGACCACATCAAAGGATTGGAAAGAAGCAAATGATTAATATTTGTTTTTTTTTTTTTTAAATCAAACGGAAACTTTCGTTACTAGAGCAGATCGAACTGCAATTCATTACAGGTAAAAAGATGAGGAGAGGATCTCCACTCTTTGACACCAGACACAGAATAAATTGCTCGTGCTAACACGCGGGCAACAATTTTCGATGATCTCTTAATAAAAACACACAACACTTTAGGAAGATCTAAGAATAATTTTCTACATACTCTAATAATATCATCAAAATAAGAGTTCTCCACATCGGCTTTTCCTCGCAATGCTTTAATCACCATAAGCGAATCCATTTCCAAGCAAACATATGAATCACTCCAATAGCTCTTCAGCCAACTCAGAACTTCGCGCAATCCTATAGCCTCAGCAATGTGAGAAGCTGAAAAGCTGTTAATAACAGCATGAGTAGCAGCCACAAAAGCTCCATTGCAGTCCCTGATAATGCTACCATAACCCATCTTTGAAATATCTTGAAAAAAGAGTTGCATCAACATTACACTTCAACCAACCCATACCTGGTTTTTCCCACCTAATTGCTCCATCTAAATCCGACAAGAACCAATATGTTGTTGTCACGACTTGTGCAGATTGCCAGAGTAAAAGCTGAGAATTAGCAAAATTGAGAAGATGCGTTGGAGTTTTACTCCTTTGTTGCCAAATAATTTCATTGTGATTCTTCCATATGGCCCAAAGAAACATAACACTTTGAACCTTGATATCAGTAGCACAAGCAGACCACAAAGTGTCAAGACAACTGAGAAAAGAACCAGAATCTGTGAGAGACTCCCTATTAAGCAGCAGAGCCCAACAAGTCTTCGCGTAAGAACAATAAAATAAAGCATGAGCCATGGTTTCCACTGCAAAATTGCAAACCGGACATAAAGAGGACACTTGCACATTTCGAGAGATAAGTCTTTCCTTTGTAGTCAACACATTTAAACATGCTCTCCACACCAAAATCTTTGCTTTTGCTGGAACTTTTAAAGCCCACAAACTCTTCCAGTCGAATAAATTCTGAAAGTTAAGATCAGAGTCAATATCTTTACAGAGCATCTGATAACTTGTTTTGATAGAATAAATACCCCTCTTATCACCCATCCACTGCCAAGAATCTCTGCTATTATCTGAACTCAGATGGATGCTTAATATTAACAACTTATCTCTGTGATTAAAAATATCACAAATAATGTCATCATCCCACTCAAAACAATCAGTCTTCATTAAATTATGAACTGTGATATCCTCCAAATATAATTGAGGAGATGAGACAAATGCATTAACATCAGGCAGCCATGGATCCCTCCATATTGAAGTGGCTTTTCCATCTCGAATCTTTCTTCGACAATTAGAAATCACAAAATCACGAGCAGCAAAAATACTTCTCCAAATGTAGCTTGGATTTGACCCAAGTTTAGCACAAGTGAGAGACGAGTTGTCTAAGTATCTTGCTTTGTAAAGACGGGCAACCAACGAATTTTCAACAGTTAACAATCTCCAGATTTGCTTTCCCAACATAGCCAAATTAAACTCGTGTAAACGTCTAAAGTTCAATCCTCCCTTGCTTTTATGAACGCACAATTTATTCCACGCTAACCAATTAATACCTCGAGTAGAGTTTTCTCCTTTTCCCCACCAAAATGAATTCATCATACGTTCTAACTCAACACATAAATCTTTAGGGAGAAGAAATAAACTCATCGCGTAAATAGAACGAATTTTTGTGCCACCGTCTTAAGAAGGATTTCTTTACCCGCCCTTGAAAGAAGCTTTTTCTTCCATCCTTGAAGCCTACGCCACACTTTCTCCTTAATGAAAGCAAAGATATCATTTTTGTTTCGGCCAATCAGAGAAGGTAAGCCAAGATAAGCACCATGGTCAACTGTATTTGATACTCCAAGAAAACTGCAGACAACCTCAATATCTGCTAGAGTAGTGTTTCTGCTAAAGGATAACGAAGATTTCTGGAAATTAATGATCTGACCAGATGCATGAGAATACAACTCCAAACACTGTTTGATCCTTGAGCATTCTTCCATATTTGTTCTCAAAAACAAGAAACTATCATCCGCGAAAAACAAGTGAGTAACACTCGGAGCATTTCTAGCTATTCGACACCCGTGCAACCAACCTCTGTCTTCGAAATTTTGGATAATAGCCGATAATCCTCAAAGACATAAGATGAATAAATATGGAGACAAAGGATCTCCTTGTCGCAAAACCACGTCCAGCGAAAAATGTCCGATTCAAAATCCCCGCGCACCACCTTATATCTGACAGTCGTCACACACAACATCAAAATATCTACCCAGTTTTGATGAAATCCCATCTTGAGTAGCATAGCCTTTAAGTAACCCCACTCAATATGATCATAGGGTTTACTCATGTAAATTTAAAAAGTCGTTACCCCATTATTACCTTGCCTCTTCTGTTTTAGATAATGATTAATCTCAAAGGCCACCATAATATTGTCCGAGATCAATCTATGAGGGACAAATGCGCTTTGAGTTTCTGAAATAAGTCCAGGTAGAATAAGCTTCAAGCGATTCGCCAACACTTTAGCAATCACCTTGTATGCCACATTACAAAGCGCAATAGGGCGGAGATCTGTTATAAACTCCGGGTTTTTCTTCTTAGGAATGAGAACCAGATTAGTATTATTAAACCCGATGGGAAAAGAGCAGGAGTTTATAAAATGAATGCAAGTGGAAACAAGTTCAGGCCCCGTTATATCCCAAAATCTCTAAAAAAACGTTGGATTCATACCATCCGGTCCTGGCGATTTATCCGGGAACATCAAAAATAATGCCTCTTTGATCTCCAATTCCGCAAATGGTTCAAGGATGGCATCATTTTGTGCAGGACTAACAGTCCGTTTCATACACTCAACAATAGGATTAACATCACAACCCGAAGAAGAGAAAATATCAACAAAATAATTAATGATGTGATGTCCCAACCCATTATCCCAAGAAAGCCGACTGCCATTCGAGTCCTTCAAGGAAGTGATTAAATTATGACGTTGACGAGTAGAAGCCACCGTATGGAAATATCTAGTATTTGCATCCCCGCCTTTAAGCCAAAAAAGCTTAGCTCGTTGTTTCTAGAAATTTTCTTGTTGAGCTAATAATGAATTATATTCCTGTTGAGCCTTTTTAAATTCCCCTACAGACCAATCATCCATACCACTTCGATAAAATTTCAACCAATTTCGAACTTGTTGAATCCTTGTTTGAAATGAATTTCTAAAAAATTCTCCCCATTTGAACAACTCTGCTCCACACACTTCAATTCTATTATGCAAATTACCATTCAATCCTCTGTTCCACCCTTGTAACACAACTTGACGACAATCTTTCTCACGTAGCCAAGCAGTTCTTCCACTCTTGTTGACGTATCCTCAGCTACCTTTTTAAATGCAGCTTCAATGACCTTTCTCTTATCTTTCATGGCCACTGCAGCTTTCTCGATAGGTGATTTCACAGGTAGCTTGCTGAGAATATCAGCTGTGACTTGACCTAGCTGAGGGGTTTCAGCGAACATCAGCTTCATATCATTCGAACTTCTTTCCCCCTCAGCTGCTTCAGCTTTCTTCAGTTTTTCTTCTTTCAACCCCTTGAGGGACTCCTCTTCCCCCTTTTTGGCATCATCAAAGGAGAGAGGTATCCCAGGGAACATCCCACTAAGGATAAAGTCCAGTCGGCTGATAGTGGAGTTGTGCTTGGAGTCAGCTGCATCATACGCTCTACGAAATTCTGAGTGTATTGCCTTAGACTCGGCTGAGACTACCTTCATTTCAGCCATGAGAAGACTGAATTTCTCATTCATGGAATTTTCGAGTCTGGTAATTTCATTCTTGTGGAAATGTTGCAGCAGCTCCATCTCTGACTTATGGGACTGATTGATCCTTTCGATGTACACCTTCATTCTCTTCTGATATGCTGAATTATCCGCACTCCACAACAGCATTTTTGCAAATAATGCTTTAAAGTAGCGGACTTTCTCAGATCTCATAGCTATCTGCTGCGCAACCCATTCCCTGATGCGCACAATAATCCCTCTTAAATATGCTGTGAGGGTGGCATCACGATTGTCCAGGTGAAGGTCTAAGGATGCTTGATGGCATTCCACTTTCTCAATCTCTTCACAGATAGTCTTGAAAGCTTTCCGGAACTCAGTTGCGGAGGCGGACTCGGCTGCTGGCCATTCTGCATCAAAGTCAAAGTTCATTGGAATAATCGTATCCGTGGGGATGACTGGCTCTTCACGCACTGTATATTCCCTTAATTCTCTAGAAGATTAAGCTTCTAAGTCTGGTAGTTTAATGGCAAAAGGAAATTCTTCCTCAAAAACATCATCGCAAACAAAGGGGATCTCCGAGTCTCTTGCTTGCGTCGTCTTCCCTTGTTCTGGATGAGTGGATTCAGATTTCGATGGCTCAACTGCGGCAACTTCATTGGCAGTGATCATAGCTGTGGGAGCCTATGGATCGAGCCAAGGAGTCATTATCATTTGTACTGTGAGTGTCGGCAGATGACTCGGTTCATTTGGGGCATTTGAGATATTTTCCCCGGTGATCGAGCTTCACTGCCTTAATGCCTTCCTCGTGATCGGTGGGTTTTTCCAATTGAGTTATCTTGTCCTTAGTTGTATCATCAGCTTCATTGGAGGATGATGAGACCTGTGGAGTTGGCTCATCATCAAAATTAAATCTCATAGGAGCCCTCTTTTCACTGACTTGGCTTTGAGATTTGTGAACATCCTCTGAGATTTGGTTGGACTCTGCTTCATCTTGCGATCCCAAAAATGATGTGTCAATGTTTTCTTGGGAGTCTTGAAGGGCACCAATGACTTCTTCTGTGGTAGCACCTTCAATTTGAAGGATGTTCTCAGTTTCAGCACTTTTACCAAGGGAAGTCTCAATCTCCCGTTGGCCTTCAATACCCTTGCAGTCTCTACTGCTGCAGGGCCTTCAGCAATCCCTTTGACAGACTCAGCTGTCTTAGGGTCTTGGACAGTGGCATCCAAAGGAGTTTTAACCCCTTGGATTGCACTTTCAGAGCTTAGAGTGTTAACTCCCGGGGCTTCACCATCCTGTGCCTCAACTGTGATAACAGTGTCATCGCCTTCAAAGCAATTGACATTTCAGCTAAGACATATTTAACTGTCCGAGCTTTGTCAATGTCAGTTTGCTGTTGTTCAATTTCTTTCTCACCTTCGCTTTTTTCCTTCATTGATGTGTCTCCCACAGCAACCTCCAACCTAGTTGTGGTGGAGAGAGTATCCCCCTTAGCTGGCGCACCAGCTGAGTGACTGATAGAGAGGTCACTCTGCTCTTGAGACGCGGCTTTGTCCTTTGAGTGTTCAGCCGCTGGGGCAGGTGTGAGGACACCTTATTTAGGGGTAGGCATAGCTTGGTGCCCAACTTTCCAGCTTCATCGTCAATTCCCTTGGAGCCATCCTCTGATTGCACGGGGCACGTGGATGCAACAATGTTCGGCGCAATCTGCTAGGCCACTCCCAGAGGATCAGTCTGCAGAAGAGTTTGAGATGACTCTCCTAGACCTTATAACAAACGTTGCTCGTGCTTGGCTTTGGATTCTTTCAAAGCTTGCTGCATCTCCAACTTCTCAGCTGCAGCAGCAGGATTCATGTCCTCATCGCTATCTGAGAGCATATCAAGATGTGTGTGAGTATGCTCTACAGAGCCTGTAAATTGACACATCTTGGATTTCTCCAAGGCTCGGGCTTGCTCGATAGCTCTCTCCTTTTCTTTCTCTTTGAGAATGCGAAGGATGTCTAAACAGTTTTCTTCATTTAGGGCAGATCGAACATCATTATGCAGAGGAATCAGAGAAGCTCTTCTTCTTCTTCAATGAACTCAGGGCGAGTGAATTTACCCTTGAGTGATCCAACTTCCATGCTCTCCATTCTCTTAAGCGTCGTTGAATATCTGGATAAACTGGAGAATAAATGATCACATCATCATCATCTTCACCTTCACCTCCAGTTTCCAGAATGGGAGACAAGAGACCTTGCTCTTCCTCAGATGCATCAACATCAGTTATAGGAGGGGAGACAGCTCTTTCAACATTAGGCTTAGTTGTCTCAACTGATTCGCTTTTCTCAGCTGTCTTCCTTACAGCTGGGTCTTCGACAGATCTCTGCTGATCATCATGAGCAGACTGCATCAACTCGTCAACAATTTCCGAAAACTGCTCTTCTTGACCACCAGCAGTCTCAGTTGCTTTCTCCGGCTGAGTACCAGATTCAACTGTCTTTTCAAGCTCAGATCGCCTAAATAGCCTTCGCTTCCTGGATAGGAGCAGAGGAACTTCTAGTTCAACATCCTCAGGTTCCTCAAAAGTGAAAGCTTTTGGACTTTTCTTAGAGGCAGCTACCTTTCTTGACTTGGCAGTCCTCTTCTTCTTTACGATAGGGGAGGGAATATGGTGTTCCTTGTCTATCTCGGCTACGGGCAGGAGTCTCGGCTGCTCGGGCAGGTGACTCGGCTGCATGGGCAGGTGCTTTGGACTTTGCTGCGGGAGCAAGTGCTTTCTTTGGTTTGGCTACGGAGGCAGGAGCAGGCTTGGATGCCGCAGCTCTCTTCTTTGGGGGAGGGGTCTCAGCTGAGTCTTCAGGGTCAGCTGATTCCCCCTCACTTGTATCGGCTTTCTTAGCATGAGCTCTCTTCTGGGCACCAGAGAGATTTGCCCTAAACATCTTCTTGTTCACGTGGAAAGGATTGCCATGGCGAAGAGCAATGCCCTTTACCTCCATAAGATGGCCAATCACAAGGCCATAGCTCAATGAGCATCCAAAGGACTCATCCTTCTTAAAGGTCCTTTTTAGCACATTCTGGCAGAGTCTGCTGTAAACAAACTCAGCCCAGTTAACCTTCTTTCCTTGCATGATCGCAGCCATCACGATTAGCTTAGTTTTGGACAGCTGGTCGAAGCTTCCAAATTTCATGTCAATGCATTTCGAGACGACATCCATCAGCTTGTGATAGTCGTCTTTCAACAGTTCCTTCTTGGCCGTGTAAACCACTTTCGCAGCATACTCAGACTTGGCAACTTCTTTCCAAGCAGCAGCTAAGTCAACATCAGCCTCATAGATCTCCTTCAAGCCCTCCGAGGGCAACAAATAGTGCTCAGCAAGGTCTTTTGCACTGAGGTTTATGACCTTGTTGTGGACGAAAGATTTGATTTCATTGTCCTGCACTTCTGCGTATACGTAGAACATAGCTACCTCATCGAGGTACATATGAGAGTATTCCATTGTCAAAAAGTCCTTCAGCTCGGACTTCTCCAACATCCCAGCTATCTTCTGAACCAGGGTTTCATCGACACCCTGTTTGATCATCCCGTCAAAATCCACTGAGGCACCTATGGATTTACTTTGAGAGTTTCACAAAATCATACTTTAGAGCCATTTTCAGACATTTCTACTAATCGAAATACGAAAATCTTGCTTGAGAAAGACTAGGGTTTGCACTCGGTTTCAGAGAGAGAAAATGCTTTCCTTTGCTTGAAGATGAACAGTTTGCGTGAGGAGAGAGAAGTGCAAAGTTCCGTATATAAAGGTCGTGAAAGGACATATTTCGGATTTTGAAATTTTTGATCAAAATCAACGGCTAAGATTAGAATGTCAAAACTGCATTTAATTCCCCACATTAAATGCAGCAGTATTTATATCCAATCATATGGTTTACTGTGCAGCTCTTACTGTGACTGTCATTATTACGCTGATGTCATCCTTAAAAACATTCCCGCTCAATTAAAACAACTGCGTTCTTGTCACTTAGCTCATAAATGATTCAACTTATGTTCAAATTAACTTAACTCTGTTTCTCTCTTCCCATGATGTAATTCAGCTGTCAGCTAACTTGATATAGCTGACTTCCCGACTAGATTGATTTACGTGGCTGCAGTGTGAAACTTGTTCTGCTTTGATTTTCTCATCTTTTTTCTCTGCTGATTGAGTCTTCTGAGTTTCAACTCAGCTCAATTAACCCTAACTCATTCTTGAGTTCTTCAAATATTGATTCACATTGAGGTTTTGTGGATATATCACCTAATTGTTTATCAGTTGAGATGTATTCCAAGGTGATGTCTTTCTTTTCAACATGATCTCTTATGAAATGATATCTGGCATCAATGTGCTTTGTTCTTGAATGCAACACAAGATTCTGAGTGATTGCAATAGCACTAGTGTTATCACACATAACTGGAATCTCTTTTTCTTCAATATCATAATCTCTTAGCTATTGTCTCATCCATAAGACTTGGGCACAACAACTGCCCGCAGCTATGTACTCTGCTTCAGCTGTGGATGTGGGAATTGAATTTTGTTTCTTACTGAACCAAGAAACCAATCTATTTCCAAGCATTTGACATGTACCTGAGGTACTCTTCCTGTCAACTCTACATCCAACATAGTCTGAGTCTGAGTAACCAATTAGCTTGTATCCACCTTCTTTTGGATACAATAAGCCAACTTTTGGCATCCCTTCAAATATCTTAGGATTCTCTTGGCTGCAGTCATGTGGCTCTCCTTTGGTGCAGGTTGAAATCTTGCACATACACCTACTGCAAAGGTGATGTCTGGCCTGCTTGCTGTTAGATAGAGCAATGATCCAATGAGAGCTCTATATCTGGTTTGATCTACAGCTTTGCCATTTTCATCCATGTTCATCTTGACTGATGTATTCATTGGAATTTTCACAGAAGACTTCTCTTCCATACCAAATTTCTTCATCAAATCTCTGGTATATTTTGTTTGACTTATGAAGGTTCCATCCTTCATTTGCTTGACTTGAAGTCCTAGGATGAAAGTCAGCTCTCCCATCATGCTCATCTCAAATTTACCTTGCATGAGGTTTGAGAACTTGTCACACAACTCTTTGTTTGTGGAACCAAAAATGATGTCATCCACATATATTTGAATACTCTCTCCATATTGAATTCTGAAGAGTGTTCTATCAAATTTGTCTTTGGTGAATCCATTGTCAGTTAGAAATTGAGACAATGTATCATACCATGCTCTTGGTGCTTGTTTCAGTCCATATAATGCTTTCTTGAGCTTATATACCTTATCTCTAATAGTTTTCTGCTCAAAACCTGGAGGGTGTTCAACATAGACTTCTTCCTCTAACAATCCATTTAGAAATGCACTCTTCACATCCATTTGATACAGAATGAAGTTCTTATGTGCAGCATAAGCAAGAAACATCCTTATTGCTTCCAATCTTGCAACAGGAGCAAAAGTTTCATCAAAATCTATACCCTCTTCTTGGAAATACCCTTTGGCTACCAATCTTGCTTTGATTCTTACAACAGATCCTTTCTCATTCATCTTGTTTCTGAAAACCTATTTTGTGCCAATAACATTTTGATGGGTTAGTCTCTGCACTAATTCCCACACTTTGTTTCTTTCAAACTGATTTAGCTTTTCTTGCATGGCTTGAATCCAATGTGTGTCATCCAATGCTTGAGACACGTCTTTAGGCTCTATCTGGGAAATAAAACAAGTGACATAGCTTCATGTTGTCTTTTGGATCTAGTTCTTTATGCCATCTCTAACATCTCCAATAACTAACTCTGGTGGATGGTCTCTCAACCATCTCACATCAGGTTGGAGTAAGTCTGCTGGATTCAGCCGTCTCGCAGCTAAGTTGTCTTGAACAACTCTTTCATCTTCATTCAGCTGTAGACTTTCCAGTTGTCTTTGAGATTCAGCTATCTCATCTTCATCTGGGTTGATTGCTCTTACTTCAGCTTCAACATAAGGACTCTTCTGCATAGTTGATTGATTCAGCTCATCAACTAACTCTTCAATGTCTTCTCCATTTACATTAGGTTCATCAAAGACCACATGGATGGACTCTTTTGTAACCATAGTCCTCTTGTTCAGCACTCTATAGGCTTTGCTCTCAGCTGAGTATCCCAAAAAGATACCTTCATCAGCTTTAGCATCGAAGGCCTTTAAATTAGTTTTTCCATTGTTATGGATGAAACATTTACATCCAAATATCCTGAAATATCCAACATTTGGATTTCTCCCTGTCCAAATCTCATAGGGAGTATTGGTCAATTGCCTATTGATCATGCATCTATTTTGAGTATAGCATGCTGTATTAATGGCTTCAGCCCAAAATCTCTTAGGCAATCCAGCTTCAGCTAACATGGTCCTTTCAGCTACCTTGAGAGTTCTATTCCTTCTTTCAGCAACTCCATTCTGCTGTGGAGTTCTTGCAGCTGATAACTCATGAGCAATCCCATTTTCAACACAATACCGAGTTATTATCCCATTAACAAACTCAGTTCCTCTGTCAGATCTTATTTTTATAATGGTTTGGCTCTTTTTATTTTGAACTCTTTTCATCAGTTGAGGTAACTTCTGCAAAGTTTCCTTCTTTTTACATATGAAGATTGTCCATGTATATTTGAGTAGTCATCTACCACCACCAAGGTGTATTTCTTTCCACTTATGCTGGTTGGCTCAACTGGACCAAATAAATCCATATTCAACAGATGTAATATCCTTGTTGAAGAAGGACTTGGCTTATCCTTGAATGAAGACTTTATTTGCTTTCCCATCTGGCATGCATCACATGCACTATCTTTCTTGTACACTGAGTCTGGAAATCCTTCTACAAGATGACTCCTTGCAAACCTGTTGATTGCCTTGAAATTCAGATGACTCAGCTTCTTGTGCCACAACCAACTTGATTCAGATGTACTCTTATGCTAGCAGACAAGTGCTTGGTGTAGCAGTGGACCAGTCTACCACATGCATATTCTCCTATCTTGAGCCCTGCAGCTCTATTTCATTTGATTCAGCATCTTTGATTTGGCACACTCCCATGTTGAATCCAACATTGTAGCCTTTATCACAGAGTTTGCTGATGCTTAACAAGTTGAAGTTGAGGCCTTCAACATAAGCAAAATCTGTGATTTCCAATCCATTCTTCTTGATAGATCATGTACCTTTGATTTCCCTTGGAGCTTTATTTCCTCCAAATATGACTTTTGCACCTCTAATCTCCTTGAATCTTGATAGGTTTTTCTTGTTTCCTGTCATATGTCTAGAACAACCACTATCCATGTACCAGGTTCCTTGGCACTCAGCTATTCCTTGAACCTGTAATCAAGGAAATCAGTTTTTAGGTACCCATACTTGCCTGGGTCTGAGGGGTTAGTGCTATAAGATGATCAACAAACCTATAGCCAAAAGACTTGACTCTAAGAGGTTGCCATCTATCAGTGCCATAATAATAGTGCACATTAGCAAATTGCTTGGGGGTTTTTAGGTTCCTACAACTGTCTCTTTTGTCTGTATGTCTGTGTTTGTGTTTCAGCAATTGCTTTCTTGGGATAGTTGTGATATTTCTGAGTGTAGTGCTTGGGTGCATGTGTGTGCTGATAATAGATCTTTTGCCTTTGGAATGACCTTTGGCGAGTTTTAGGTCTTTGCCATAGGTCTTTGCTGATGTGTCACATTATTTCAATCAGCACAGTTTGGATAGTTTATACCATTCCCATCATGTGTGTTTCTCTGATGAATTTTTTGGGGTTTATGGTAGCTCTGTTTGCTTTTCACAGAGTATTTTCTATTTGGAGTTTGCTGAGGAACTCGACTGGATTTCTTCTTAGTTGTCCTCTCAGCATACTTGACTGGCTGTTTTCCTTTCCCTTTGTATCCAAGGCCAGTTTGTTTGTGGTTGTGCTTTGGAATGAATGTGGGTGCAGCATTTGGTGTTTTGGATATTTGAGATGCTTCATTGCTTGAAGATCCTTTTTCAAAAATCACTCTTGGAGTTTGAGTGGGCACAAAGGAATTAAATCCTATGCCTGTCTTATCTCCACATTCTTTTTGACTCATGATAAGATCATCCAATGATTTGGATGCCTTCGTAAATGAGGCAATCATATTTTTGAGATCTTTTTCCCTCTTTTCTATAGCAGCTAACTCTGATGTGATCTTTGCATTTTCAGCCTTCAGCTTAGTGTTCTCATCAGCTATGTGACTCATAGTACTCAGCTCTTTAGTCAGCTGTGAGTTTTGGCTTTTAAGCTGGCTGTTTTCCTCATTTAGAATTGTGTGTGAGGATTTTATGTTTTCAAAATCTTTCATCATTTTGCCTAATGAATCATAAAGATCATTGGGTGATGAAGTGTGTGTATCACAATCACTATCACTAGAGTCTGAATGAGATGAGATAGAGTGTACCTCATCTTCTTGATCTTGTTGATCTTGTTCTTTTGCCATAAGGCAAATCATGGCCTCTTCCTCAGAATCACTTGAGTAGTCAGCTTCACTACTCTCTGAGTCTGCTGCTCTTTTGGACTTGACTGTCTCAACAGTCTCAGCAGCCAACATGGCTTTCTTCTTTCCCTGAAGACTTTTCTATCTTCCTCATTCCTATAGACTGGTGGATAGGAACAGTCAACTGCAAAGTGTCCTGGTTGTCTGCAGTTCCAACACAGGTTCTCAGCTCTTTGATCAGCTCTTTCTGTTCTTGGATTATCAACTCTCTGATATTCAACCATTTGATGTTCAGCTCTCTTGGGTGGCCTGTCTTCCCTTGACTTGGAAGGAGCTGAATGTCGTCTGGAGGTCTCACCCTTATTTCTTTTATAGTTCTTATTGAAGAACTTGTTGAATCTTTTGACCATCAGGGCAATTTCCTCCTGGTCTATGGCTTCCTTTGGTTCAACTCTCTTTCCATCACTAGCCATTAGTGCAGCTGTCTTGGGTACATCTGTCTCCTCTTGCTCTTTCCTTCTCAGCTCAAACTCATAGGCTTTGAGATATGAGAATAGCTCATGATTGGATGTTCTTGAGAGGTCCATTGGATGTCTCAGGGCCATAGTCTTCATTTCCCATTCAGTTGGGAGGCTTCTTAAGATCTTCATACACATTTCCTTTTGTGTATATTCCTTCCCAAGAGCTGAAAGCTCATTTGTGATCTCAGTGAATCTGGCATCCAACTGATCCATGGTTTCACCTGCAAGCATTTTGAAATTTTCAAATTTTTGAATAGCAACAGACAGTTTATTTTCTTTAATTTGTTTTGATCCTTCACAAATTAAAGTCAGTTTATTCCAGATTTCTTTTGCAGATTTGCAAGATTTGACTTTATTGAACATTGCTTTGTCCAATGTCTTGTAGAAAATGTCATTGACCACATTGTCCAAGTTGTATCTCTTCCTATCTTCATTAGTCCACTCAGTCCTTGGCTTTTCAACCATGGCTAGTCTTGCTTCAGCAACAACTTCTTATCCTTCAGCTGCAGCTGCTCTTCTTACAGCTGTGTTCACTTTTAGTATTTGCAGTGGCTCATCCTCTATCACAAGCCACATTTCATCATGTAAGGCAGATAGATGAGACTGCATACGAATTTTCCAATCATCAAATTCTTCAACAGTGAACATAGGAATGCGTGTCAGATTCGCTTCCATGATAATAACTTTGCTTAAAATGAAAGATTTTGGAAATACAAGTGTTTAAAAAACTTTTTGAAAAGATAGAGATCTAGTTTAGTAGCCAGTGCGGAAGGCTCAATGAACCAACCACTCTGATACCACTTGTAGGTCCCAAGGGGTGTGAAGTAAGGTTTAGAAGGGGGGGTTGAATAAACCTTACCAAATTTTCGATTTAGTCCTTTTAAATTAATTCAATAGAGTTGACTCAAACAGATGTGTCTGTTAGTCCAAGTGGCTACGATAATCTAGAGGGGGGGTGAACAGATTATGCCGATTTTTTGCAAATCACCCTTTTTTTCGAATCAACAAGTAAATGACAAGAATGTAAATGCGGAAATTAAACAACACTCCTTGATTTAAAGAGGTTCAACCCACCTAGGGCCTAATCCTCTACCACCCTAGTATCTCCGGGATAGATTTCAAAAAGAAAAAAAGATTTTATTAATTACCACAATTAATACAACACCTTGAGGATCACCACAATCCTCTTACAACACCTTCAAGGAGATTACCACAATCTTCCTTCACCACCTTTGAAGAGTACCACACTCTTCAAACACCTATCACCTAGATCACCCAAGTGTATTCTTACCACAAGAATACTCACAAGGATGTCTTGTGTTGAATGATGGACAAAATTCAAGATTACAACTCTATGAAACCAATACAAGTATTGAGTGCAAGTGTAATCAAGAATCAAAAAGCCTAGACCTCAAAGATGTGCAAGTGAAAGTACTTAGGCTATTACAACAAGAATGTAAAAATGAAAGCTTGAACAATTTGCAGATTTCTTGTTGTGTGTTTTGCTTGTATGTATTGTTTCTTGTGTCTTCAATTCATCCTCTATTTATAGGGAAGTCTTCACCAACATAGGCTCCCAACATAGGCTCCTCTATCTTCACTTTTGTCTACGAAAAGGAGGTCACAAGATGTAGAAATATTGTACAAAAATCAAAAGTAAATCTTGCTGTCAAAAATTTCAAAAAAGATAATTTTCTTTGTCACAAAATAGCATAGGCGACGGTTGCCTGTTGAAGATTTTGACCGTTTGAAAAAATTAGTGCGATCCAGTGCATCAGTCGGGGGTCGGTCGGTCGGGGGCGGGGTCGTCGTCACCTTGGTCGACCGGTCGACCTCACCCTTGACCGGTCCCCTCTTCGATTTTCTTGACCCAGTGAGTTCTGTTTCAATTTTGAGTTCTTCAGGTACCGGTCGACGTATAGGGCGACCGGTCGACCTCCAATATTAAATGTTGTCCGATTTTTATCAAAAATAAACTTCAATAAATACTCCAAAAAATTAGTAAAAACATTTTAAATCATTTGGGAGTATTTTGACAACATTTATAAACATAGTTTTGGTGTAAAAACCAATTTAAACAAAACCATCAAAAGTGTTGTCCATTTTTATCAAAAAATAAATTCTAAGAAATACTCCAAAAATTAGTAAAAACATTTTAAATCATTTAGGAGTATTTGGACAACATTTATTATCATTGTTTTCATATAAAAACTCATTTAAACATAATCATCAAAATCTTGATAAAAACATTTATCTAACAAACTCCCCCTTCTTGATGATTACAAACCAAAACAATTTTAGGAAGTTGATTTTAAAACAAAACCAATTTTCCGGTCTAAAACATCAAGCCATTACAAGCAAGATTTATCATAAGTACAAATACACAAGGATAGGAGCAAAGATTTTTCAAAATCATTTTTGCACAAGCTCCCCCTATCAATATGCATATCAAGAACAAGTATACAAGCAACAACTAAAAGCTTAAAGCTTAGCTTTTACAACTTAAGCTTGAATATCATGAGCTTATAAGCTCCCTCTGTCACAAAAGCATCATTAGTCAAGTATAAAAGTCCATAATACATCACATGGACCAAGTATAATCCATAGCTTTTGGCTCTTAGCTAATAGTTTTTCTTGCGAGCTTATTTACGCTTCTTTGAGCTTATGAGCGTTTTTCTTGTTTCTCCCCCTTTGGAATCATAAAAAATAATGTTAGCACGATAAAAACATCATACAATTATATCAAAATGCGCAATTTTATAGATTTATCGAGCATATTGAGCATTTAAGCTTAAATTTCGAATAAAAGGGAAAAATTGCTCATTTGATTTGTAAAAGCTCATTTGATTGATAAAACATGATCTCTATAAACTTATAAGATTTTTCAAATCAATAGAATCATGTAGGTGATGAATTTTTCATTGAAACATTTTGTCGAACACTTGGCATGCATTGACTAAAACAAGAGAAATATAACGCCTTTGGGATTCGTTTAAGCCAAAAACTTTCATCACCAATTTCAATACCACAATATACATTCATCATCAATCATCATAAACAACATATAATACAAGAATTTCAACAATATATCAAGATACAAGCACATTCTCAAGGGTTCAACCCAATTGAGATTAAAAGGAGAAATTCTTACCATTTAATCGGTAAAGATGAACAATGATGATGATAATCGAGCCTCATGATGTCCAAAATATAAAATGTATGCAATAAAACAAATTTGAAGTGAAATTTGTGTGAAAAGTGCGTAGGGGACGAAAAATAGACAAAATGAGCCAAAATGGCTTAAACTGAAAACAGAAACGATTTAAACCATAAAATGGTGAGGGGCGACCGGTTGGGGGGGTGGGCGACCGGTTGACGTCATGGGCGACCGTTCGGCCTTCCCCCAACCAGCCCAATGTTCTTTCTGTTTTTCAAAAATCCGAGTTTTTAACCAAAAATCCAATTTTTCGCCCCTAAGTTTTAAAATCGTGGAAAATGCAATCATAGACCTCATTCAATATGCATTATGCCTAACCGAGCTCGTATTGACGCAAAAGTCTCGGAAGATAGCGGTTTTGTAAAAATGTCAGCTAATTGATCTTGAGATGGTACAAAAGATATCTCAATTTTTCGTTTTGAAACACAATCCCTTAGAAAATGATGTCGAATCTCAATATGTTTAGTACGGTTATGATGAACCGGGTTTTGAGCAATGTTTATAGCGGATATATTATCACAAAAGATAGGAACACTTTCAAAAGAACATTTATAATCCGCTAAGGTTTGTTTTTCCAAAGAAGTTGTGTACAACAAAATGCCGCGGAAATATATTCGGCTTCGACCGTTGAAAGTGAAACACAATTTTGTTTCTTTGAAAACCAAGAAACTAGGCAATCACCTAGAAATTGACATGATCCGGAAGTACTTTTCCGATCATCAATATTTCCCACATAATCCGAATCACTATAACCTTTAAGAGAAAAATTTTCATTCTTTGGATAGAATAAACCATATTGAATAGTGCCTTTCAAATATCGAAAAATCCTTTTAACGGCACTCATATGAGATTCTTTGGGATTGCTTTGAAAACGAGCACATAGGCATACATCATGAAGAATATCTGGTCTACTTGCGGTTAAATAAAGTAAACTACCAATCATACCTCGATATTTGGATTCATCAACCGACTTGCTTTTTTCATTTTTGTCAATCTTGACGTTTGTTGCCATTGGGGTAGAGACGGTTCTTCCTCCTTCAATGCCAAATTTCTTCAAAAGCTCCTTTGTATATTTTGATTGAGAAACATAAATTCCTTCTTGGCATTGCTTAATTTGAAGTCCAAGGAAGAAGTTGAGCTCCCCCATCATGCTCATTTCAAATTCACCTTGCATTAACTTAGAAATTTTCTTGCACAAGGATTCATTAGTAGCACCAAAAATAATATCATCAATATAATTTGCACTAATAAGCAATCTTGCCCTTTTTCAAAAACAAAGAGAGTAGTATCAACTTTACCTCTTGTAAAACCATTTTGCAAAAGAAAAGAGCTAAGTCTATCATACCATGCACGGGGTGCTTGTTTCAAACCATACAAGGCCTTTTTAAGTCTATAAACATCATTAGGCCTAGAAAAATTTTCAAACCCCGGAGGTTGTTTTACATAGACTTCTTCTTGAATAATACCATTTAAAAATGCGGATTTTACATCCATTTGGTAAAGCTTGAAATTTTTAAAACAAGAATAGGCAAGTAAAATACGAATAGCTTCTAAACGTCTACGGTGCAAATGTTTCATCATAATCAATACCTTCTTCTTGACAATAACCTTGAGCTACTAACCTTGCTTTGTTTCAAACAATATTGCCTTGGTCATCGAGCTTGTTCCGAAATACCCATTTTGTACCAATAATGGTTTGAGATGGAGGACAAGGTACTAATTCCCATACATCATTCCTTTCAAATTGATTCAACTCCTCTTGCATTTCTAAAAACCAATCCTCATCTTCAATGGCTTCCTTAGCATTTTTAGGCTCTTTTTGAGATATAAGAGCTTTCTCGGCAAATTTTCCTCGAGTCATTACTTTATCAAGGGGATCACCAATAATAAGATCTTTTGGATGATCTCCCTTAAATTTCAATGCTACGGGAAGATTCGAAGTATCACCTTTATCTTCTTGAGGAACATTTGAGCTTGAAGGTTGATCATTTTGAGTTTCATCTTGAACAATGGGTTCAACAATATCCTCTTCATCACTTTCATCATTGGGTATCCTTTCAACACCCGAAGCTTCATTGAATTTGACATGGATGGATTCTTCAACAACCCCACTAGTCTTATTGTAAACCCGATATGCTTTGCTCTTGGTTGAATACCCCATAAATATTCCTTCATCGGCCTTAGGATCAAGTTTGTCTAATTGATCCTTAGTATTCAAAATAAAACATCTACATCCAAATATTTTGAAATAACTAATATTTGGAGTTCTTCCTTTCCAAAGCTCATATGGAGTTTTATTCATTTTAGGACGAATATAAACTCGATTAATGACATAGCAAACGGTACTTACGGCTTCGGCCCAAAAATATTTTGGAAGTGAAAATTCATTGAGCATGGACCGACTCATTTCTTGAAGTGTCCCATTCTTGCTTTCGACTACTCCATTTTGTTGAGGTGTCCTTGGAGCCGAAAAATTATGACTATATCCCTTGGTTTCACAAAAGACTCTAAATTCGCCGTCAAATTCTCCACCTCGATCACTTCGAATAAACTTAATAGTATCTTCCATTTTATTTTCAATAAGTCTACACAACTTAACAAACTCATTAACGACATCGCTTTTATTTGTAAGAAATAGAGCCCAAGTATATCTAGAATAATCATTGACTATAACAAAAGTGTAATGTTTTCCACTTAGACTTGCCGTACCAATATCCCCATACAAATCAAGATGAAGCATTTGTAGGGGTTTGGTAGTGGAAATTTCATTTTTGGGCTTAAAACTACTCTTAACTAATTTGTTCTTTTGATAAGTGTCACATAAGCCAAGATTTTCAAAATTCAATTTGGGTAGTCCTTTTACATGTTGGTTTTTGTAAATAGTTTGCAAATTTTTGTATCCAACATGTCCAAGTCGCCAATGCCATAAACTAGTTAAATCATTATTGGCGACAAGACAAGAAACATTTTGACTCACCAAATCACTTGTACAAATTTTGTAAAGATTGCCTTTTCTAATTGCTTCACAAATAATTTTATCATTTTTGGAAATAAGGCATTTTTATTTATTAAAAACAACATTATAATTTGAATCACAAAGTTGGCTCACACTTATCAAATTGAACTTAAGCCCTTCTACTAAAAGAACATTACTAAGAGAGAAAGAAGAGTTACCAATTTCTCCATTTCCAAGAATTCTTCCTTTGCCATTGCCGAACATGACCATACCCTCTTCTTGGAGCTTGATGTTGGTAAAAAGTTCTTTCTTTCCGGTCATATGGCGTGAACATCCGCTGTCCACGAGCCATTTTGAATCTTCCATTGTTGTTATAGCCCCTATAACCTACAAAGGAATTATTTTTAGGTACCCTATAGTTTTGGGGTCCATGGGGGTTAGCCTTGAGACCTTTAGGTCTCCAATAATAGCTAAAATTATTCTTCAATTTACAATTGCTAGCATGGTGTCCATTCTTACCACAATAAAAACAAGTAATAATACGAGGACTACTAGCACGTACAAAGGTTGGACCTTGGTCTTTTTTCTTAAAAGCATTTTGAAAATGTTTGTAACCAAGTCCTAATTTAGAATGCTCACCTCTTTGTGCATCTAAAATTTTAGTGACTTTATCCGTACTTAAATTGAATCGATGCACATCCTTTTTCAAATTTTCAATATCATTTGTGAGCGTTTGTTTTTCAGTTTCAAGAGTACGGACCATAGTAAGAGTAATAGCATGAGCTTTATCAAGAGAATCATAAGAAGTAAATAATTTATCTTTTTCTAGTTCAAGCTCTTTATGCTCCTTTTTCAAATTCTTGTATTTAACAATCAAATTTTGAAACTCATTTTGCAATTCATCAAAATCACATTGTAATTCATCAACTAGGGAAGAAGATGAAGCATTAGAGCGTACCTCGGTATTTTCATCGTCTATGGCCATAAGACCATGTTCGGATTCTCCTTCCTCGTTGGTTGTTTCAAGTAATTCATTCCAAGTTTTGACGTCCACATTTAACGCCTTCTTTTTCGGAAAAGGCTTTTTCTTCTGTTGTTCCTCTCGCTAATTTTGGGCAATCGGCTATGTAGTGCCGGATTTTCCGCATTTGAAACAAGAATTGTCTCTTGGCTTTCTTGCTTTATTTTTGTTTACAAACAAATTTTCTAACAAGAGTCGCCGTTTCTTCATCATCCTCATCACTAGCATAATAAACATTATTAGAAGAAGATGCTAAGCCTTTAATAATATTTTACGTACCCGGTTTAGAGGTGGATAGTTGAGAATTTTTCCTCTCCTTGAGATATACTTCATAAATAAGGAGGTTCCCAATGAGCTCATCAAACTTGAGTGTCTCAAGATTTTGAGCTTCCGTGATTGCCGTCACCTTTTCGGACCATGAACCGGGAAGGGCATTTAAGACTTTGGTCACCTTATCTTCTTCGGAGATGACCTTTCCAAGAGCCACAAGAGGATTGACAATGTTGTCAAGCCTTTCCACCATTTTTGATATGCTTTCACCATCATGCATATTGAAATTTTCAAAGTCTTTCACAAGCATTGTTTTTCTTGCTTGCTTCACTTTCTTTGTGCCCTCATAGATGGTTTCTAATTTTTCCCAAACTTCATGTGCCGATCGTATGCCTCTTATGCGATTATATTTGGTGGCGGTAAGAGAGCAATGTAAAATGTTTAAGGCCTTACCGTTTAAAGAGAAAGCCTTCTTGTCATTTTCATCGTATTCCTTGAATGGCTTGGGAGTCGTGGTACCATCCTCCAATTTTGTTGTTGGTTGAGCAACTCCTTCAATGACCACATTCCAAATATCAAATCCGCACCCTTGTAGAAAGCACTCCATGCGGTCTTTCCAAAATGCGTAGTTGTTGGCGTCGAATAGTGGTGGCTTGTTGGTAGAGGCGCCGGTGGTGAGATATGCTTCATTCGTAGCCATGGATCTTTCCTCTTTACTCGGAACGAGCTAGACAAAGAGTTTGGCTCTGATACCACTTGTTAGTCCAAGTGGCTACGATAATCTAGAGGGGGGGTGAATAGATTATGTCGATTTTTTGCAAATCACCCTCTTTTTCTAATCAACAAGTAAATGACAAGAATGTAAATGCGGAAATTAAACAACACTCGTTGATTTAAAGAGGTTCAACCCACCTAGGGCCTAATCCTCTACCACCCCAGGATCTCCGGGATGGATTTCAAAAAGAAAAAAAGATTTTATTAATTACCACAATTAATACAACACATTGAGGATCACCACAATCCTCTTACAACACCTTCAAGGAGATTACCACAATCTTCCTTCACCACCTTTGAAGAGTACCACACTCTTCAAACACCTATCACCTAGATCACCCAAGTGTATTCTCACCACAAGAATACTCACAAGGATGTCTTGTGTTGAATGATGGACAAAATTCAAGATTACAACTCTATGAAACCAATACAAGTATTGAGTGCAAGTGTAATCAAGAATCAAAAAGCCTAGACCTCAAAGATGTGCAAGTGAAAGTACTTAAAGCTATTACAACAAGAATGTAAAAATGAAAGCTTGAACAATTTGCGATTTCTTGTTGTGTGTTTTGCTTGTATATATTGTTTCTTGTGTCTTCAATTCATCCTCTATTTATAGGGAAGTCTTCACCAACATAGGCTCCCAACATAGGCTCCTCTATCTTCACTTTTGTCTACTTAAAAGAGATCAAGATGTAGAAATATTGTACAAAAATCAAAAGTAAATCTTGTTGTCAAAAATTTCAAACAACATAATTTTTTTTGTCACAAAATAGCATAGGCGACCGATTGCCCTGTTGAAGATTTTGACCGTTTGAAAAAATTAGTGCGATCCAGTGCAATTGTGTCGTCGTCGGGGGTCGACCGTCGACGGGTGCGAGTGCGGCCGCCTATGGTGCGACGGTCAACCTCACCTGACCGGTCCCCCTCTTCGATTTTCTTGACCTTGATGAGTTCTGTTTCAATTTTGAGTTCTTGGTGCACGGTCGACGTATAGGGCAGGTGGCCGACCTCCAATATTAAATGTTGTCCGATTTTTATCAAAAATAAACTTCAAAAAATACTCCAAAAAATTAGTAAAAACATTTTAAATCATTTGGGAGTATTTTGACAACATTTATAAACATAGTTTTGGTGTAAAAACCAATTTAAACAAAACCATCAAAAGTGTTGTCCATTTTTATCAAAAAATAAATTCTAAGAAATACTCCAAAAATTAGCAAAAACATTTTAAATCATTTAGGAGTATTTGGACAACATTTATTATCATTGTTTTGGTATAAAAACTCATTTAAACATAATCATCAAAATCTTGATAAAAACATTTATCTAACAGTGTCCTTGATGGACAGCTAAATTGGCTTTTTAGCTAAGTTACCCACGCAACAGACTCGATAGAGTTGCTGATAGTATAACTCGGCTACTCAAACTAAATACTTAACTTGGCTGATTGGTTTTTAACAGCAGAAGACTTAACACCCTTAGATTTGTTTTAAGTTTGTTTTCAACACTTGATTCTTAGCACTTGATTATTTATCAGTTGGATAGCAATTATGAATCTAACAGCATATATAAAAAGAATTTGCAGGAAAGTAAATTTGGTGAAAGTAAATGGCACAAATATTTTATAGAGGTTTGAAGATGGGGTAATTCTTCTAATCCTCTCTTCTCCAACTCCTGGAGGAATCCACTATGTAAAGATCAGTTTACAAAGCAGTGAACAGTCTGGAGACAACCTTGATCACACAGCTGGCTTCTCTTGCAACTCAGCTTCTTCACAGGGCAGCTGCTTTGCTACTTCAGCTCACTTCTCAAGTTCTTGGATTTGATCACGAAACCCTCCAACAAAATTTGATAATGGTTCGACCTGGAACCTTTCTACAATCCTAGCTTGGAAAGTAGACCCCTTTGATTTATTCAAAAGTTTCCTCTTCAACAAATTTGAAGTTGTCTTTCCTTCACTACTTGTGTTGGATCGATTTCCTTCGAGTTTCAAGTTGAGGAATTGCTTGAATGTGTTTGAGAATATTGCAGGTTAAATGCTTGAATATTTCTTGCTTGTTCGTGGTTCAGGTAACCTTTTCTCAATAACTTCCTCAGCCTTTTACTGTGTACATTTGAAATTTTGCCCGTTGAAGAGATAGGCTGATTTCAAATGCCACTTGTGTTCATTGGCTTGTCTTGTTGCACTCCTTGATGTTGACATTTTCTCGTATTAAATGTCTTCGCAGCATTGCAGGTGCCTGACACAAGGTGCAATGCTTCCCATTGGTTTATTCTTTTTGCACAATTCTGGGACTAACACTTTAGACCTGACAACTTTGACATATTACTATATTGAGTAATATTTTTTACTTTAATCAACGGATCTAAGTCAGTTTTCTTGACTAGACTGTTGTCTTTACCCCAGGTGACTTGAGTCAGCTCCAGTTATTGGATAACTCAACTGTCACTTCAACTTTGAGACTTGGCTTCTTGAGATGTCTTGACTGACACTTCTTATAGATGTTCCTCAGCTGACACTCCTTCAGTCGAGTCCTTGACTTTATTCTTGGCCATACTCAACTGACACACAACAGAGTCTTCAATCCAGTCCGTAGTTGACTTCTTGTATTCCTTGGCATAGCTGACTTGACTCAGCTTTTCCAGCCCTATATATTACAATACAAATTATAAGGGAAAATGGGGTGCCAACTTCCTAGTTTAAATTTTACATGGTATCATCAAAATCTACTCAATAAATTTCCTAACAATTCTGCTCTCTTTTCACAACCCAAAAGGAGATTGTTAAAATCCCCTATGCAGCACCATGGAAGATGAGATTTAGAGGAGAGCGTACATAGAAAATTCCAGGAAAGATTTCATCTGCTTTTTTCAGGAAACCCATAAAAACCCGTCATTCTATAAACAGACGTATGCTCCAAATGAACAGATACATCAATATGATTTGAATAAAAACTCAAAAGATGTGCCATTTCTTTTTTCCTCCAAAAATGTGCAATACCTCCACCATGTCCAACACTACTAACGGCCAACAAACCTTCAAAACCTAGCTTCACTCTAAGTGGTTCCAACTTATCTTTGTGAATCATCGTCTCAATAAGAAAAATAAAATAAGGCCTTTTCAATTGGACTAAGTCCAATAAAACTTGAACTGTCCGTGGGTTGCCAAGCCCACGGTAGTTCCAACTTAAGGTACTCATAAGTCTCGGTGGGCCTGGGAACCAGAGCCCACCGCTAGCAAGTTTTTTTGGGTCTTAACATTTGATCCAACAACCTTGGAAATGTTTTAATATTGTACATGGGGAGAATCAGATTCTTGAATAGAAATAGCAGACAGAACGTGTTCTTATGTTCGACGCTATTTATTATCGGATTTGACTAACTCCTGACTATTACCCGCCTCGCAAATATTAGAAATATCTGTTAAAGAATTTGATAAGATAAAATGATTACCTTCTGTAACTGGCGTAATCTTTGAACCTGCAAATTGACTCTGAACTGCCCCATAAAGGATACGGTTATCATCCACTTGGCAGTTTCCCTCCTGAAAAATAGGACCATGATTGGCATTCGAATTATCCATGGAGCAACCGCCTTCTTCGCCAGGCTGCTGGCCGGAATTTTTTCGTGGTATAGAAGAACGCAACCACTGCCCTCCGGCTTGTGATGGCTGATTTCGAGAAGGAGCTCGGAGCCATGAACCATACGCACGTTTAGTAAGGGCATCGGAATTATTGAATAATTTGGCACAGAATTTATCCGAATGTCCGAGAAAACCACAATAAAAACAAAAAGTAGGGAGCCTTTTATACTTGAAATTAATCCATACCCATTTCCCTCCGTACTCTTTAACTTCATACGGTGTTTGAGAGGAGAACAAACATCAAAAGCGACTCGAATACGCATATAGTTTTTTCCAAATACCTGTGAAGCTATGTTGATCGGAGTCCACATATGAACCAATAAAGTTACCAATGCTTTTGCCAACCTTTTCTGTCATGAAACCAAAAGGGATATCGTACACTTGAACCCATAACTCCACATGAAATAATGGGATTTTGCAGGCTGCTCTCTAACATACAATCGCCTAGTAATCAACAGAATATTATCAAAAGACCAAGGCCCATTCGACTGTATGCGTGATATATCCAATTCATGAAAAAATTGGAAAAGAAAGAGATTAGGCCCCAACTCTTTAATGAAAACTCCCTTCACTGGTCTCCAAATCGAAGCCAACATATTTTTCATCGCCATGAAATTCACCTGTCTGTCTGATAGAAAACGACCAACCAAACACCATCGGAGATCTTGAGTTTGTACCCCATCGTCAGCACTATCAATGAGTAGACCTCCTTATTCTTCCTTCTCCAATTGCATTCAACCACAAAGATCATATATAGTAGGATTATTTTCAGCCATAGCAACTAACAAGAGAACATAAAATAGGAATGGAAAAGAAACAAAAGAGAACAAACGACACAACAGAGAAATTGAGAAATAGGAACAAAATCCCAGAACAAAAAGACTTATTAATCAAAGAACAAGACAAACAACGAACTTGTCAGGAGACAAGACAGTAATACCTTATTTAAACAGGCTTTTTAGTTACCTAAAATTATACTTGAGCGAACTAAAAAATATGAAAATTTATTATTTGTTTATTTAAAAATCTGTAAAACCATTAGTTTAAAATAATAATTGAATATCGAATTAAATTAGTCAATTTGGTTTAATTATTATCAATTTTTCTTTGTTTTTGGTTTAACCAAATTAAAAATTAGTGGATAAATAATAAAAAATCATAATTGTATTTTTTATATATTATTTCATAGTGTTTATGAGAAAAGTATATGAAATTAGTATTTACAGAAATATGTAAAAAATGTAATTTAGTAGTTTTTATGGTTCACTAAATCCAAAAAGAACCCTATACCGAATTCTTATACACAAAAACTTATATGAGACCATCTGTGAGACGGAGCCCTAAACCTGAACCCGTAACCCGCGGCCCATGGATCAGAACTACCCAGCCCAACCCGACCCTGTTCTATTCCGATTATCTATTCTCTCTCTCTCTCTCTCTCTCTCTCTCTCTCTCTCTCTCTCTCACACACACACACACACACACGAAAAGGAAACTGTCTCCCATGACTCCTCAACCCTCGCCTCTCTGAAAACCATCGATTAAGCTGTCGAAACCATCCGTTCTTTGGCTATTTCTGCGATTTCTGTGCGCGTGTGTTGATATCGAGCATAGTCATTCGAAGTTTGAAAGCAAAACCAGGTTTTCCTTCAATTTAAAAAATTTGGTTCTCTTCGATTCTTTGGGTTCTCTAGCTATTTCAAAAGTTGTTTCATGGATATTTTGGTTCTCTAAACCGCATTAATTTTTGTATGTTATGGTTTAATTTTTGTATATTAGGGTTTAATTTTCAGTTCATATTTTGTTAAGGTTTTTTTTAGCATGTTTTTTTAAGTGAAGTGTATACTATGGGTTTAATTCGAGCATGTGTTTTAGATATATTTTAGGTTTTTGTAGTTCGCAAATGAAATACCATTGTGTTTATGAAGTTCTTATGTAAATGTATAGTATCAGTTTTGACCTTACAAGTATTACTTTTGGTCGTAAATGTATCAGTTGTTATAAACAAAGTATTACATGCATTTTACATGTATTTCAGGGTTATGTATTTCGTATGTAAATTTTATAGTATCACTTTTGCCCTTACAAGTATTACTTTTGGTCGTAAAAGTATCAGTTGTTGTAAACAAAGTATTATATGTGTTTTTGATTATGATGTTTACATAAATTTGTAACACTATTAAAAGTATAACTTTTTATATAAAAAATATAGCTTTTTATATAAAAAGTATCACCTTGTATGTAAAAAGTATCATGAGTTTTTTTGTAATGATATAGTGTTCCATATGTTTATGTAATGAAGTGTATACTATGAGTTTAATTCGAGCATATGTTTTAGATGTATTTTAGGTATTCTGTAGTTCGCATATGAAATACCATTGTGTTTATGAAGTTCTTATATAAATGTATAGTATCACTTTTCCCTTAACAAGTATTACTTTTGGTCGTGAAAGTATCAGTTGTTGTAAACAAAGTATTACATGTATTTTTTATTATGCTGCTTACATAATTTTGTAATACTATGAAAAGTATCACTTTTTATATAACAAGTATCACTTTTTATACACAAAGTATAAATTTTCATATAAAAAGTATCACATTTTTATGTAAAATGTATAATGTGTTTTTGTAATGATATAATGTTCCATATGTTTTTGTAGGGAATTACAATGGCTGATGAATCAGCTTTAGTTCCTATTACGGATAAGGGAGTAAAACATAAAGTATAAAGAAAAAAAGGGTATTACAAAGTTAAAGCCCGGAAGTCTGGAGATGGAAAAAGAGCAGGGGCAGAGAAAGGTAAAGGTGTTGCTGGGAAAAGGAAAATTGATAAGGATGTAAAACCGAAGAAAGAAGAAATTGACGAGGATGATTCAAATGTTGGAAATAAGATGAGGATTTCAGGAAAAATAATGAAAGATGTGATTGAAGAAAGGTAATATAGTGTTTTTAGTAATAATCTTTTTTGCCATGTTTTCTGTTAACATTTTTTTTTTTTTTTTGCAGTGAAGACAAAAAAATTGTGGTGGACGAGGAGGAAAGTGGCAAGAAGAAGAAGAAAGCTAGGTAAAAATACATTTTTTTGCTATCAATACAATTTTCTATGTGAACAATGATTTTGTTTGTTAATTATAAGATGTTTTCTGAGAAATATGTCATATTTAATTGCAGAGATTTCATTTTGCAGTGTAAACCTCAAGAGTTGTTTGAGGTTATAAGTAGTTTGACTGATAGATAAAAGAAAGACGTAGAAAACATAGGCTTTGGGGGTTTATTGAAGTTTTCAATTGAGTCATCATTCCCCATGGATATGGTGAGAAGATTGGTAAAAACATTTAATGGGACCAGTCGAATCTTGAGATTTGATAATTTTGCTTTTACCGTAACTGTTGATGATATTCATGACATCTTTTTAGTACCTAGGGGAAAGGGACAGGCTGTTGAAGAACTTAAGCGGGGTGAGTCTGTTGTTTTTATGGATGAGTTGAAGGAGAATTATGGCATTGATGCTGACAGTTTAGTGCCTAGCTTGAAGAATGTTTTTAGTATGTTATTGGATGGTGGTGATGATTGTAATAGAGTGTTAGTTATTTACTGTTTGTCTGTGTTTTTGACACCAAGAAGCAATAGGAAGGTGGATTTGAATTGTATAAAATGTTTGGCTAATGTGAATAGGATAGGAGAGTACGACTGATGTTCGTACATTTTGAAAAAGTTGTGTGTGGGAGTGAATAAGTACAACGACATTCCGAGCGCAAGATATGTCAGTGGTTGTGTTATTGTGTTGCTGATTCTATATTTTCATAAAATGAAATGGCAAGGCAATGTTGAACCAACCAGTCTACCTTTGATTTCTCATAATGAAAAGAAGAATCAAGAAAATTCGGTGGGTGGGCTGGATCAGGGTGAATGGGTTACTGACACATACCCTGTTAGCTCAAGACGGACAGTACATGCTGAGAAAAAGCGTGATGAGAAAGAACATGACAAAGAAACTGATGAATCAAATGAAGATGATGATGATGAAGAAATTGAGAAAGAGCCTAATGAAGAAACTGAGAAAGAGCAGTGTGATGATGGTGTTGAGAATCCGTCAAATTATATAAATCTGAAGCTACCCAGAGGTGATGAGATTTCGGATGATGATGTGCACAGAATTGCTAGAGATGTAAGTTTTTATATGCTTTAGTGATTTTGTCAATTATGGATTATCACTTTTAACTTTAATAGTATGACTTTTATGTCTAAAAGTATTAGTTTTATTAATATAAGTATACTATATATGAATATGCTTTTTTGTGATATTTCACAAGTATAGAGTATCAATTTTACCCCTAAAAGTATTACTTTTAGCTCATAAAGTATCACTTTTAGGGATAAAAGTATTCCATGTATGAGTGTTGCCTGTCAATTATTGTAGTATCACTTTCACCCCTAAAAGTATCACTTTTAACCTTAAAAATACAACCTTTTCAATTGCTATTTTGTTTCTTATAATTGTAGAATGTCCATGAAGCATTTCTGCAATTTAGGAGGAACTTCAATGTTCTAACCAAATTTCACATGGAGATGTTCAACAATCTGAGAAATGAAGGGAAGCAAGAGAAAAAAATTGCAAGTTCTTCACAGTCTCCGGTGACTGAGAGCCAGAAGTTTTTTTAATGTCAGACTTCATGAGTACATCAATAAAGTTGTGGAGAACTTTGAGATGATGAAAAATCTAGCAAATGAGATGCCAAATTTTGTGCTACTCACTCTTGAGGATGCACCTGAGGATGATATTGAAAAGTTTGGTGAAGAAATTCATAAAGAATTTTTTTCTCAAGATGAATGAGGTTCTGGAAATGGTGATGAAGGAGTTTCTGGGGAGGCAGAGGAAAAAGAGAGTGAGCGCATGGATGAGCCTTGGCCTGTTGCAGAGGGATCAATTTTCTATTGCCAATTTATGAAAAAAACAAAGATTCACTTGAGCATATGAGCAGGAAACATAAAGATATCGTGGACTATTGTTTTTTTACTCACAAACGAATGATAGAGTAAGTATGCTGAAAATATTTTTATTTGAATATCACTTTTTAATTTAAAAGTATAACTCTATGTGCATAAAGTATCATTTTTTACCAACAAAGTATCACTATAAATTTCTGAACAATTTTGTATTTTGTTTTCAAAATTTAGGTCAAATGCATTTGCTCATGATAGAGTTCACTTTATTGCCTTTGATGGGATTTCAACGATGAACTCATCGAAATTGATCCATGTAAGCATTATAAACGTATAGGATGTATTGTTTAACAAAGATCATAAAGCCTCAAAATGTTTTTATTTCAATGTCCAACACTCTGTAAGTACTACTTTTATCTATAAAGTACCACATTGAATCAAAAAAATATTTCATTCTTTTAATCAATTTCCTTTTTTACAACAGTTATCTTCAGAAGCTGTTCAATAAGGTTGGAGACCAGGATAATACAAAAAATGTGAGAGATTGCTAGAACAACTTGATGTTGTCTGGAAATTATAAACATCTGAGAACTGTGGATTTGGTAAGATTGATTTTGTTTGCTTTTTTTTTACTTACTTTCTAACACGAAGCGTTAAGTCTCTATTTGTTGGAAATGTAGATTTTTGTACCAGTATGCTATGTGCAACATTACTTTTGCACTGTCATCAACTTTGCGGATCAAAAGGTGCAATATCTTGACAACATGGTACATCATGAAGATGTTGTTGTTGACTATGTGGATCTTTCAAAATTAGTGGTAAATAATTATATTCTCTTGTATCATTTCCTATTTTTTGAAAATGTAAGTTGTTCTTAAATATAATGTAATGGTTTTTTTAGCAAAGAGAAATGTCAGTATTCTTAAAGGAGCAACAACACCCTAAAGCTGAAGAAGTTGAAGGATATATATATATATATATATGAAAATATCCCTTTTCCATGGCAGAGTAATTTGAAAAATATTGATTACAGTGTTTGTTTAATGCATCACATTGAAAACTTCAGAGGAGTGTGCACTCCGAGCCAAATTTGTGCCTGATAAGAATCGTTTTCCTTGTTTTGAAGTTTCATGTCATAAAATCCTTTGTGTATACTAATTTTTTCCCGTTGTCATTGAAGCCAGAAGAACGACGTAAGTTGAGGGCTTCATATTGTGCAAGGATAGTCCTACATCGTTTGAATGAAATGAGAGTTTAAATGGAGAGAGTTGTTCTTCTGTTCAGAGCTATGAAGGAGAAAAGGAACAAAAGGATGTTTTGAATTGTAATTTAGAACTGATATTTTAAGTGTGTAAAGATACTTTTTGGATGTTATCAGTAGTGATGATTGATAGGTTAATGGGATTTGTATAGTTCTTTGTAGTTTTTTGGATGTTTTGAAGTTTTATGCTTGATGGGGTACAACTGTGTATGGGGAAAGCATGTTTTATGTTTTTGTGCTTAGATTATCACTTTCGTGCTTAAAGTATGACTTTTTACTAAGAAAGTATTTTTTTTTTCTGTAAAGGGTACTAGTATTTGTATGGAAATGATACTTGCATAGTTTTTGTTATATGTATTGACAAATATCACTTTTTGATTTAAATGTATCACTTTATGTGCATAAAATATTAATATTTACCAACAAAGTATAACTCGAATGGGAACTCCTAGTCTATATTTGAATTGAAAATCTCATACCCCCAAAACAATGATTATATTTGTTACAATTAAAATTATATTTTTCTTGCTTTACTAAATGTAATTTCATCGTTCCCACTATTGATATGTTGCTAATACTCCAATACTTGCATCACACGGTCGATATGTTTGATTATTTGAGCTCATTACAAATAAACCTCATGGATGATTGATTCCGCCTTATATTTTTTCCTTTCACAAGAAAAAAATATGTTTAAAGTATCACTTTTTATGAATAAAGTATCGATTTTTACTAACAAAGAATCACTTTTTACCAACAAAGTATATGTTTAAATTATCACTTTTTGCTTACCATTATTGCTTTACGTGCATAAAGTATCACTTTTCACCAAGAAAGTATCAATTTTTGTGCATAAAGTATACCCTTTCTTACTAACAAAGCATCAAATAAATATGGCCAAAGTATTAATTTAAAAAACTACAAAACAATAGTATCAGTTTGATACAAAAGTATTCAGTCGATTACTAAAACAATCTAGGATTAGGAGTTTTTGAACCAAACTCCTTTGATGGATGTGTGTCTGAGGTTTCACCGCTTCTCTTCTTCTTGTTTTTTTGGAAATGCCCTTTTATCCTTTGTTTCCTCCCTTTTGTAACTGATCGTACTTGATCCAAAATGTTTGTAGAAGAACTGGAAACATAATTGTGCTCTATTGAATTTGGTATATCTGTCAACACATCAATAGCCATAAAATCCCTATTGTAACCATCTTCTAAAATGCTTCTTGCATCCTCATTGTATTGGCATTTCAGAACAAGATTATAATATTTGCGTGTCATTTCATGTCTCCAAGGAACACAATCATTAGGCTTATCTGAACTTTCAATTCTCGAACTGAACTTTTCCCATAATTTAGTTTTTGCAAACTTTGTCCATCTTTTGGCGATCTAACAGTCCGGAATTTTGGATATAGAATGCATATGTAGCACTCTTAAGTTGTGAGAACAAAGTAAACCACACTCTTCGAACTTTTTATAAGAACAATTAATGAGAGTATGTAAACAATCATACACCACATGATGACAACAATTATCATCACTTGATAAAATATCATAAACCATTAAGTTCTCTTCAAATTCAATAGTCGTGCAGTTGGTAGATATACTTTTAATGAACTCATCCTCAAAATCCTTAAAAATTGTTAGTGTATATACCTATGCAGCATGCTTCAACAGTCCGGTTAATGGTAGCAGAGATTTTGGAATTGATCTTGAGCATTGGAATTCATTTTCTTTTTCAGTGTTTCTCCAACGCTTTATTGCCCCTTGGAAAATATTTGAATCCTATTGCGTTGTTCGTACTCTCACTCTTTTGTGAAGATATCTTTGTTTAGTGAAGTACACCATTTTTGCTTCAAATCATACATACGTTTAAACCAAGAGTCATCTTGTAACTCATACTGCAATATCATAGATTTCCAGCAACTTTCAAAGTCAGATTCATCAATGCGACCAGTCAAACATTTGTTGAATGTTTTCTTGAAAGAATTGTTGTGTTTCAGCCGTTCGAACCGACTTATAGCATTCTGGTGAAGGTGCCATAAGCATAGTCTATGCCTTGTTTGAGGGAAAATCTACATAAAAGTAAGGGGAAAACTATTAGAATTTAAAAACAAACTATCTGTTTTCTGAGGAAAAGTATCTGTTTTATGAAGTAAAGTATCATTTTTGTTACTAAAGGTATCTAGTTTCTGCTTTCTGTACATCATACCTTTTCAATTGCATTGCTAATTGCTTGGTCTTGATCAGTGAACAAAGTTATAGGATATTTTCCACCGATTGACTTCATAAAAACTTGGAAAAGCCATTCAAATGAGTCAGCCTTTTCATCGGATAAGAAAGCGCAACCAAACATCACATTTTCCCAATGATTATTGATCCTAACAAAAGGAGCACAAATCAAATTATTCGTATTCATGCGATATATTGTGTCAAATACCATAACATCACCATATATCTTGTAGTCTTCCTTCATCATGGAATCCCTCCAACATGCATTACTTAATCTGCCCATATCATCCAACTTCACTCTAAAAAATAAGTCTTCTTCTTCTGTATCTTGTTGATATAAGATGTCAATCAAAGTTTGTGCATCGCAGCCTTCTATTGCTTCCATTTTCAAACAATTAACAAAATTCAGATGATCTTTCAAAGTATGGCCAATGGATTCTTCTCCTCCTGCATCATGAACCATATATCTATAAGACTAAGTAGCTCTCATTCCGCAAGATATCATATCTTCAAGACTGAGTAGCTCTCATTCCGCAAGATATCATATCTTCAATAGCTTTGCCTTTTTCACTCATAATGACTCTTTTTGAACAATGTAAATGACTCCATTCCTTTCTAGTTAGTGGATGATTGTGGTCTATAACATGTTGAAGAACTTCATAAAGTCCGTCCCCATTTAATATTATCCGCAATGAAGTTTTACATCTTATGCGCGTAACATTGGTCTTTTTCTTTATTGTGCTAGTGGTGTCCTTAAATCCAGAAGCAGAACATACAAAATATTTCTCAATGACAACACCCACTTCATCTGAAATGCAAACAAAACATATGTAACTGATACTTTTTCAGGAAAAGTAATACTTCTATGGATAAAAGTGGTACTTCTTATGTGCAAAGTAATACTCTTGTTGCAAAAATTAAAAAAACTGGTGGAAGAAAAGTTATTATACTTTTATGGATAAAAGTGATACTTTTTATATGAAACATGATACGTTTTGTGTAAAAAGTGATACTTTTATGTGGTAAGCAATACCTGTAAAAAGTGATATAGCTGTTGTGCCCAAGTCTTATGGATGAGACAACAGCTGAGAGATTATGATATTGAAGAAAAAGATATTCCAAGTATGTGCAATAACACTAGTGTCATTGCAATCACTCAGAATCTAGTGTTGCATTCAAAAACAAAGCACATTGATGTCAGATATCATTTTATAAGAGATCATGTTGGAAAAAGACATTACTTTGGAATACATCTCAACTGATAAGCAGTTAGCTGACATATTCACAAAGCCATTATGTGAATCTTGAGGTTTGAAGAGCTCAAGAATGAGTTATGGTTAATTGAGCTGAGTTATAATACTCAGAAGACTCAATCAGCAGACATAGAAGACCAGAAAATGGAAAATAAGCAAGTTTCATACTTCAGCCAAGTGAAACAGTCTAGTCGGGAAGTCAGCTGTATCGAGTTAGCTGACAGCTGAGTAATGATATGTGAAGAGAGAAGCAAAGCTAAGTGACTTTGAAAGAAAGTTGAATCATTTATGAGCTAAGTGACAAAAACGCAGTCATTTTATTCAAGCGGGAATATTTTTAAGGATGATGTCAGCGTAATTATGACTGTCAGTACAAAAGTTGCACAGTAAAACATATGATTGGATATAAATGATGTTACGTATAATGTGGGGAATTTAATGTGGTTTTGAAGGCTTAATCTTGACCGTTGATTTTGATCAAAATTTTCAAATTCCAAAAATTGTCCTTTCAAGTCCCTTATATACGAAAATTCATTTTCTCTCTCCTCACACAAACTTACTCGTCTTCAGCAAGCAAATAAGTTCTCTCTGCAAAACCGTTCGAAACTTTACCGTTCAAGTTCAATATTTTCGTGTTTCTCTCCGATCAAACACTCTGAAAATGGCTGGAACTCATGATTTTGATAAGTTATCCGAGAAAATCCACACCGAAACGTCGGTGGATTTTAAAGGAATGATCAAGCATGGCATTGATGAGTGATGGTGAAGAAGATAGCTGAAAAGATCAAGAAGTCCGGTCTGAATGACTTTCTCTCGATGCACTTCACCCATACCTATTTGGAAGAAGTTGCAATGTTCTATATGAAGCAGAGGTGCATGACGATGAGATTCGCTCATCCGTCCACATCAAGGACATTAAAATCACTGCAAAGGACCTTGCTGAGCACTATTTCTTACCGTCCGAAGGTTTGAAGGACATCGCTAAGAAAAATGTCAACTTAGCTGCAGCTTGGAAGGAAGTTTCCAAGCCGGAGTAAACTGCTAAAGCTGTGTATACAACTAAGAAATATTTTCTGAAGGAATATTACCACAAGCTGATGGACATCGTGTCCAAGTGCGTGGATATGAAGTTTGGGAGTTTCAATCAACTGTCTAAGACTAAGCTAATTGTGATGGCTGCCATAATGCAAGACAAGAAGGTGAATTGGGTTGAGTTCGTCTTCAGCCGAGTGTGCCAAAATGTGACCAACAAGTCTTATAAGGAGGATGGGACTTTTGGATGTTCGCTGGGATATGGCCTTGTCATTGGCCACTTGATGGAAGTGAAGGGATTGCAGACCGCGCCATGGAAAGTCTTTCCATGCGAACAAGAGGATGTTCAAGGCTAACCTCTCTGGTGCGCAAAAGAAAGCCCATGCGAGGAAGGCGGAGACTAGTGAAAGGGAATCAGCTGACCCTACAGAAGACACATTTGAGACCTCCCCATCTCTCTCCCCCAAGCCGATGTCCAAGAAGAGAGCTATGACATCCAAACATGCCCCTACCCACACAGCCGAGACTGAGGAGGAACCTCTGCCTTCCTCTCTAGTCGTGAAGAAGAAGAAACACACTGCCAAGTCAAGGAAGGCAGCTGCGCCAAAGAAGGATTCTATTGAAACACAGGCCTTCACCCTTGAAGAGCCTAAAGAAGTGGAACAGAGATTCCATTGGTTTCCACCAAGAGAAGATGGTTGTTCAAGAAATACGAACTAGAGAAGACAGCCGAGTCTGGTACTCAGCAGGAGGAGACCATTGAGACTGCGATCCTCAAGAGGAGCAGTCTCAGGAGAAAGTGGAAAAGCCCGAGAAGACTGCTGTTGTTGAACAGCAGAGCATAGAAGACCCAGTTGTGTGAGAGATAGCTGTGGAAAAAGAAGGAACTGAGACAACCAAGACCGTTGAAGAACAGGTTGTCTCACCCCTGACTGATGCAGTTGAGTCTGAGGAGGAGCAAGCTCCATTAACCACCATTCCAGAGGCTGGAGAGGAAGATGGTGATGATGATCTTATAATGTACTCTCCAGTCTATCCAGACATCCAGACAATGCTAAGAAATTGGAGGAATTGCAAGCTCGATTACTCCAGGCAGCAGTTTACTCACCCTGAGTTTATCGAAGAAGAGGAGGAGCTTCTAAGTTTCCTTGGAGGTGTGACCATCCATCAAGCCCTGGATGAAGAATTTTGCATGGATCCTCTCCAGACCATCAAGGAAGATGAGAAAGAGAAGGCCCAGGAGAAAGCTAAAGCCTTGGAGAAATCCAAGATATGTTTGCATAGAGGGACTCATGAACACCTCATAGAGTCCACTGACAATAGCAATGAGGAGATGGATCCAGCTGCTGCAGTCAAAATGGCCGAGTTAAAGCAAGCCACTGGAGAATCAAGAGCCATGCACGAGCAGAACCTTCAAGAAGGTCCAGGAGAGTCCTCCAAAGTCTCTTCTCAGACTGATCTTTTGGGAGTGGCACAAGAAGAGGTTGCAACCGTAATTGGCGATGAAGCTGGGATTATGGGCACCCAAGCCAAGCCTACCCCTGAAGAAGGTGTTGTGACATCTGGCCCAACGGCTGATCACTCAAAGGGAACTACAACCGTGTCTCAGGAGTTGAGTAAACCCAATGTCATTCACTCAGCTAAAGCGCCAGTTGAGGGGGAAGCTCTCTCCACCACAGCAGGGTCAAAGGATGTTGTGGGAGATAACACAAAGTAGTTTGGAGGTGAAGGAAAGCAAGTCACTGAGAAACAGAGTGAAATTAATGAAGCTAGGACAGTTGAGTCTGTCTCATCTGAGATTTCCTCTATTGTGCAGGCCGATGAAGCTGCTGATGCAGTTAAGGCAAAGGATGGTAAGGCCCTGGGAGTTGAGACTCTGGGCCATGAAAGTGCAATCCAAGGAGTTGAGACTGATTGGTATGTGTTTTGCATGTATTTTGGGCTTAACTGTAGTTAGAATTAGTTGTTATGCATGCATTACTTGAGTGAAAAGGGCTTTATTTCTGTTTTGTGGAAAAGGTATTACGCTTTGCTTGTTCTGTAGGAATTTATTGATATTTGTAGCATTTTGGCGACAATTCGGAGCATTGCGGCAAGGGACCGCCACTACTTGAAGCAACGTACGATGTTTGGAGTTAAATTGAGAAGAAGCTGCATTTAATCAAGAGAAACGGAAAGAAACGAGCATCTATCAATTCCAGCAGGTGCGCATGGGCAGGGCGTGCATCCATAGCACGACTCGTGCGCCACCCAGAAGTGCGACTCATCCCACGGCATGACGCATGGGCTGGACGTGCGTGGAGCGCACGACCCGTGCGCCCTTCAGCGAAAAGAACAATTCCTAAGATACCCCGCATGGGCTGGGCGTGTGCTAGGTGCACGGCCCGTGCGTCTGTGCGGGAATACAGAGTTTGACAGATTCTCAACTAGGTTTTGACCCAAACGGAATGCAAATAGAGACGAGGTAGCCACAAACGAGAACACACTGACTTTTGCCCTAGAACACAGAGAAAAGAGCAACCTTTTACCGAAGGATTGGAGAGATTGATCGAGGTCGCAACCACACGCTTGAAGATTGAAGATAGATCGAGAGATCATCAACATCCCTGAGTTTACTTATTCCATCGTATCATTTACTTTTGATTAGTTAGATATGAACTTGAATAATTTGTCTATGGATTATTTATTTTCTATGTCTGGCTAAACATCTTGTGATTCCCGGGTTTTTTGGATTAGGTTAATGGATACTTTTATTAGATGATTAATTGCAATTGAAGTTATTGTTTTCCAACCCTATTCGAGTACTTTGTTTAATTCTTGTTTTATCAAAACGCGTTTGGTTTAACTTGCTTTGATGTATTGATTCATAATTCGAGAGATGAGTTTCAATACTAGATCTGTGAGTACTTGACATGAATATTTGCAAGAATGAGAAGTCTGTGAATATTTGTGAGAATATTTAAATCTTTTGTGCTTTTGGGAGTTGGATATCTCATGTTGAGTAGAGATGCTAGCATAGATATTCCATCAACGTTTTTACATACATCTGGAGAGAGAGGGTAAAATACTTTTGTGGTTGTCTTATAGAGAAGAACAATAATAACATTGGTTGTGATTAATCTAATAATAAAAGGGATATTAATCAAAACCATAACCCAGGAATCCATTCATCTCTTTGATCTTTCAATCAACTCTTTACTTTGTATTTTTAGGATAAATTCTTGTCTTGCATTAATAAAACCAATCCATCAAATTTCGATCGTCTGGATAAAAATAAGACTATTACGATCTCGGTACTTAGTACAATAATTTATTGTCCCTTTGGATTCGACCTTGCTAACCCTATTCTATAAACTACACCGTACATTTGCGGTGAAGCTAAAAATAAGGCGAACAAGTTTTTTGGCACCGTTGCCAGGGACTAATTAAATTTTTCGTACTAATATTGCGATAAATAGAAATATTTTTAATTTAGACATTTTTTTCTTTCTTTTTATTTATTGTTTGATTTTACTTCTACTGGGTTTGACTTGTTTTCTTTAGTTGGTTCAGGTAGTGCATGAACACTCGCTCGAAGCAAGGAGAATTAACACCGTTCATACCGGAGGTTGAGGCTTTTGCTAGGCGAATTAGTGCGGCTACTAAACGGGCAGAAAGACAGCAAGAACGGGCTATGGAGGACGTGGAAGATAACAATGGAGGCAATAATGGAGTAGACAACGGAGGTAACAACAGGGCCAACAGGGTCAACAATGAGTTACCAGTACCAGAGGTTCCAGGTTCCAGCAGCAAGCGATTCGCGATTACTTTCGCCCACTGACAAATCGCAACTATGGTGGAATTGCCAATGTCCCAATTAAAGCGAATAGTTTTGAGCTGAAGCCAACACTGATCTCGATGGTGCAACAGAATCAATTTGGGGGTTTTCCGTCTGAGGATCCCAATTCTCATCTTGCGAACATCATGCAGATTTGCAACACAATCAAGATGAATGGGGTGACTGATGATGCTATATGTTTGCGCCTATTCCCTTTCCCTTTAAGGGATAAGGCTAGAAACTGGCTAGGCACCCTAACTCAGGGGAGTGTGAGTACTTGGGACGAGCCGAGTCATAAATTCTTGTTTAAACACTTCCCACCAAGTAAGACACTATAACTCAAAAGTGAGATCACGCAGTTCAGGCAGTTTGATTCTGAGCCACTGTATGAGGCCTGGGAGAGATTCCGGTACTTATTGAGGAGGTGCCCGCAACACGGATTTCCAGAAGATCAGCAGCTTTGCTTCTTTTACAACGGATTAATGGGACATACGAGGTCATTTGTGGATGTCGCAGCAGGAGGCGCTTTACTGGCTAAATTTCCACAAGATGCATTCAACTTGTTGGAGGAGATGACAATGAATAGCTATCAGTGGCCCTTCGAGAGGACTAATGTGAAAAGGGTAGCCGAAGTCACTGATTCAGACCCAATTAAGGAATTGACAGCTCAGATGACTGCATTAACAAATCAATTGAGTGTATTGACGAAGGTGGCTGATAGAAACGCGGGTGCAAGTAGTGGGGGAGTTCCTCTAGATCCCATGGAGGAAGCAAATTATGTTAATAACCGGAATTTTAACAATTACCGAAACAATCAGACTCCTACTTATTACCACCCGGGTTTGAGGAATCATGAAAACTTCTCTTACACAAATACGAAGAATGTGATGCAACCACCACTGGGGTTTAATGTGACAAATGGAGTTATTAATGTTGAGGCTAAGCCATCTATGGAGGAAATCTTCACCTCGTTTATGAATGAGATGAGGAACCGATTCAATAAGGATGAGGCAAAGCTGGATAAAATCGAAGGTCATGTCACACAATTGGCCAACACTATGGGGTCCCAAATGAAAAATCTTGAAACCCAGATTGGCCAATTGGCTACGATTGTTGGTGGGCAACATCAGAAAACCCAATTTTCGAGCAACACTGAAGTTAATCCAAATGATCAGTGAAAAGCCATTCGTCTGAAGAGTGGCTGAAAATACCGAAAATACGTAGGGGAGCATGGCCCGTGCGCCACCGCACGGCCAGGTCGTGCGTCCTACAGGGGCAATGGCTAATGTTCTGGGAGACGCGGAAACTAAAGCAAATGGCGATGTTGAGGCTGAGGAAGGAGTTGATGACCATATTGCTGAACAAAAAGGGGCTAAGAAGCTGAAATCTTCCTCTAACCCTGATCTTTCTAAACTTACTATTCCCCTTCCTTTTCCCCAACGATTTCAAAAGAAAAGGTTAGAATCGCAATTTGCGAAATTTTTAGATATATTTAAGAAACTGCATATTAACATACCTTTTGCAGACGCATTGGAGCAAATGCCCAATTACGCTAAATTTTTTAAGGATGTTATGTCAAAGATAAGAAAGATGACTGGTTTCGAGACAGTCAATCTGACAGAAGAGTGCAGTGCAATAATCCAGAGGGAACTACCATAGAAACTGAAAGATCCGGGGAGTTTCACTATCCCTTGTACCATTGGTGGTGTTTTCTTTAATAAAGCACTTTGTGATTTAGGAGCAAGTATTAACTTGATACCCTTGTCCATTTTTAGGCAACTTAGATTAGGAGAGATGAAGCCGTCTACGGTCTCCTTACAACATGCGGATCAATCTCTCACTTATCCGAAGGGAATCATCAAGGATGTGCTTGTCAAAGTCGATAAATTCATATTTCCTGTGGATTTTTTGGTGCTGGATATGGAGGAGGACAAAGACGTACCTTTGATACTTGGACGTCCATTCCTGGCTACGGGGAAGGCCTTGATAGATCTGCAAAAGGGAGAACTCACATTACGGGTTAATGATGAGCACGTTTTATTTTCTATCTATAAGGTACTACAATTTCATAATGGTGTTGAGAATTGTAGTTTCATAGACGTAGTTGAGTCTTGCATTGATGAATACGCCGATCATACATTGTCTAAGGATGATTTAGAGTTTGGTTTGACACATTCGTGTTCAACGACAAATATGATGATTGATTTCGATAACCAAGACTTGTATGACTGTGTTTGTGCTTTAGATAATATGCATGAGCTACCGAGAAGCGCGAGAGGCACACACACGAAGAAAAACATTCGGGAGTTAGTTCTGCAGGGGCGCACGACCCATGCTCCAGAGCACGCCCTGGTTGTGCGCATGGCCAAAGCAACATATGAAAAACCTGAAGACCGCACGACCCGTGCGCCTGAGCACGGGCAGGTCGTGCGTGGGGCCAAAGCGAAGGATGAAACACCTGACGATCGCACGGCCCATGCATTTGAGCACGGGCAGGTCATGCGTGAGGCCGAAGAGAAGGACTCAACCACTGAAGAACGCATGGCCCATGCGTCTGAGCACGGGCAGCCCGTGCGTGATCCTGAAGAGCCCATTTCGAACCCAAAACTCAAGCCATTGCCTGAGCATCTCAAATATGCGTTCCTTGGAGCAAATAACACGAATCCGATAATTGTATCATCCCTTTTAACTTCAGCTCAACTTGATAAATTGCTTAGGGTGTTGAGAAAACATAAGTCTGCGATAGGTTGGTCGATTTCTGATTTAAAAGGCATAAGTCCATCGATTGTAATGCATAAAATTAGAATGTAAGATGTCTATAAACCTTCAGTGCAGAATCAAAGAAGATTGAACCCTATAATGCAAGAGGTCGTTAGAAAAGAGGTTTTAAAATGGTTAGATGCTGGAATTGTGTATGCGATTTCTGATAGTTCTTGGGTGAGTCCGGTACAAGTGGTACCAAAGAAAGGGGGGATGACTGTAGTTAGAAACGAGAATTATGAACTTATTGTGACTAGGATAGTTACTGGGTGGCGCATATGCATTGATTATAGGAAGTTGAATGATGCCACTTGTAAGGATCACTTTCCCCTCCCCTTTATTGACATGATGTTAGATTGCTTGGCGGGATTTGATTACTATTGTTTTCTCGATGGTTATTTCGGGTACAACCAAATCATGATTGCACCGGAAGACCAAGAGAAGATGACATTTACATGTCCATATGGTACGTTTGCATTTCGCAGAATGCCATTCGGACTATGTAATGCACCCGCTACTTTTCAGCGATGTATGATGGCTATATTTCATGATTTTATTGAGAAAATAATGGAGGTCTTCATGGATGATTTTTCTGTTTTTGGGGATTCTTTTGATCAAGGCTTGGATAATCTTTCTCTAGTGTTGCAGAGATGCGAGGAAACTAACCTTGTTCTGAATTGGGAGAAATGTCATTTTATGGTACGAGATGGCATTATATTAGGCCACCGGGTTTCTTCTGCAGGTTTAGAAGTGGACAAAGCGAAGATTGTCGCAATTGAGAAACTCCCACCTCCAACAAATGAGAAGGCCATTAGAAGCTTCTTGGGGCACGCCGGATTCTACAGAAGGTTCATTCGTGACTTTTCTAAAATCACTAAACCTTTGAGTCAGTTATTAGAAAAAGATACTGCTTTCAATTTTTCCGATGATTGTTTGCAAGCATTTGAGATTATGAAGAAAGCTTTAGTGACATCACCAATTCTTGTAGTTCCAGATTGGAGTCAGCCCTTCGAGCTGATGTGCGATGCCAGTGACTTAGCAGTTGGGGCTGTTCTGGGTCAGAAAAGGGACAAATTGTTTAGAGCCATCTACTATGCGAGCAGAACATTAGACACTGCCCAGCAAAACTATACCACCACTAAAAAGGAAATGCTGGCAATCATTTTTGTGTTCGATAAGTTCCGATCCTACTTGATTGGAACTAAGACGATAGTCCACACAGACCATGCGGCGATCAAATATCTATTCGACAAGAAGGATGCCAAACAGAGACTGATTCAGTGGATTCTTTTATTGCAGGAGTTTGATGTGGAACTCCGAGATAGGAAGGGTTGTGAGAATGTGGTAGCAGACCACTTGTCCAGGTTGGAGTACAAGAAAGATGATAAAGAGGGCACATATGTAATCAAGGAGGAGTTCCCCGATGAGCAGCTCCTAATGTTAGAGGCTAAATTCCCATGGTATACAAATTTCGTGAATTATTTAGTAGCGGGAGTCATGGCCCCGGATTTATTTTCCCATCAAAAGAAGAAGTTCCTCCATGATGTTAAGTTCTACATGTGGGACGACCCCTTGCTCTTTAAGAGGTGCGCAGACACTATCATCCAACGATGTGTGCCTCAAGAAGAGTGGGAGGGAGTTCTACAACAGTGCCATTCTTCACCTTCCGGGGGACTCTTCGGTCCGACACACACTGTGGCAAAGGTATTGCAGAGTGGTTTATACTGGCCTACTTTGTCTAATGATTGCTATTTATATGTGCAGCAGTGTGATAGATGCCAGCGGATGGGGAACATTTCGAGACGACATGAGATGCCTATGACCAATGTGATGGAAGTCGAGCTCTTTAATGTGTGGGAGATTGACTTTATGGGTCCTTTTCCATCATCTTTGGGTTATCAGTACATTCTACTTGCAGTGGAGTACGTATCTCGATAGGTTGAGGCGATTCCGGCACAAACAAATGATGCGCGAGTAGTGCTGAAATTCTTAAAGAAAAATATATTCATGGTTACACTTTGTGAATAAATTGATGAGCACTCTACTTGCGAAGTATGGGGTTAAGCACAAGGTGGCATTAGCATATCATCCGCAAGCAAACGGGCAAGCAAAGGTAGCCAATCGCGAGATTAAGCAGATCTTAGAGAATATAATGAATATAAATCGCAAGGATTGGGCTATGAAGTTAGATGATGCATTATGGGCATATCGGACTGCGTACAAGACACCATTGGGCACATCGCCTTATCAGTTGGTATTCGGGAAATCATGCCACTTGCCCGTGGAATTAGAGCACAAAGCATTTTGGGCTGTGAAGAAGTTAAATTTTGACTTCCAAGCAGCGGGTGAGAAGAGGCTATTGCATTTGAATGAGATGGAGGAGTTCCGAGATGAAGCCTATGAGAATTCCCAGATTTACAAGGAACGCACCAAGAGATGGCATGATCGAATGATAAAGAAAAGAGAGTTTTTATCGGGTGAACAAGTTCTTTTGTTTAACTCGCGTCTTAAACTCTTTCCTGGAAAACTCAAGTCTCGGTGGTCGGGGGCATTTGTGATAAAAAAAGTGTTAAATCCTCCAGGAATAGTGGAATTATTAAGCCGGGATGGGGAGACATTTATGGTAAATGGCCAGAGGATCAAGCACTACCTAGGGTTTCAATTTTACCTCTTTCCTAATCTCTGAGAATTCCGGTAAGAATTTCAAGTTTTGTTTCGAATTTCTTGTAGATTATGGATTAGAGTTCATATATGGTGCATGTTTTGGTGAAATTGCCATGATTTACTTGAATTTTTCTATTGGGCATTTTATCGAACACCTTGTGGGCATGATGAATTGAGACATATGGGAGTGATATAATGATGAATTGTGCATGAGCTTGATTATTTAGGATGTTAATGGCTATGATTCTCTGCAATTGCATTGTTATTTAGGTTCGAGAGCTTAATTGTGATTAAATTATAGGGAAGAGACATTATGCCTTATTTGATTTATTTGTATTGAATTCACCATGTTCTTGTTTTACTTGGCATGTTCGGAAACTCACATGTATTTTGCTAGGTACAGATTTGCACTAATGGCTGACCAAAGGAACCAACAAGGTTGGGGTAGACGCCCGAGGGGAGGCACAGCCGCACGACGGGAACCACACCTAGACAGCCCCGAGGCTTATGGGCTTCTTCTGACTGAGGCTGATGATGTGGAGAGATGGAGTCGGTTGGTCACCCGCTCATTTACACCGACAAGATATGCCGACAATGAGTGTACCTAAGCCCTTGGGATACACGACGACGTTTGGCAGTTATTTGAGCAGGTTGGGTGGACTCCATTCATGCAAGGGCGGTGACCGATGTATAAGAAGCTAGCGCTCAAGTTCCTTAGCACGCTCGAAATATACCAAGGGGCAAGGAACTCCGAGCCCATTCAGATCCAGTTTTGGCTAGGCAACGAGATAAGACGCATCTCTATCGCCCAACTCAATGAAATTTTTGGGGTCCCTACTGACGCCCCTTATAGGCCAGCAGCGAACTATAGCCAATACAAATTTTGGCGGTTGTTGGTTCAGACACCGGAAACCGGCCCGATGCTCTATGAGGCGTGCTCATCCAAGGCCTCATCAGTCCAAAACCCAATTTTCCGCTATATCCAAAAGGTCACCGCACACTCCGTCTTCGCCCGACACAATAACAGAGGCATGCAAGTATGGGAGATATACCTACTGTGGTGTATGCTAACCCGTACCCCCTTCAACACGGTAGCGCATTTTGTAGAACATGTCGACTATTTGATTAAGCAGTCCGCAGGTACGATATTGATTGAGGGAATGATAACCCCCATTGCTCGGTATTTTCGTGTCGATATGAGTGGCTTGGAGCCCATTGAGGGCAGTCAGAGAATTAATATGAATGCCCTTCGCCAAATGAAGATCCTAATAGAAGAAGAGAACATAACCTTCTTCCAGCAAAGGGTTGGACCTGCCTTTCCACTTCCTAACCCACAGCTCACATCTGTGGTAGAAAATGAGAATAATTGGCTAATGAACTCTGAGGCGTATACCAGAGTCGCGGATGCCATGCTTGCACGGAAAAGGAGGAGGGTAGCCGGGTTGCCCGATGAGGATGAATTGGCAATTAAGGAATGGAGTATGATCGGCAAGAGAGAGGTTTTGAGCCAGGTTTCCAGCAGGGGGGTTTTGAGCAAGGGTTCCAGCAAGGGAGGCCCAACATACCGGAAATCTCTCACCAAGGTGAGGAGCGTGGGGGGCAAGCGTACTAGGATAGACTCTTTGCTCTTGAGGAAGCAGCATGCAAAGACCGGACGACGATTTCAGCAGACACCAGGATGATTTTCGCAGCATGCAGGATGATTTCGCGGCAAAGACCAGGATGAGTTCTGTATATTCACAACGGAACAAGAGCAGAGGTATCAGGCTCAGGAGCAGCGGGAATTGGAGATGTTGCAGATGATGCATCAGGTACAAATGTAGCACATCTCCCAGGGCCACTTCCCGCCGCCACCCCCACAGTGAGACAAGTCCATTCCACACTTTTCTTTGAAATTCTATCTTCTCTTCTATGCGCTATAATTTCATTCAAGTTTGGGGGGAGAGGTAGTAATTTGATTGAAGGGTGTGGCGTTATTTGCATTCATACAGTTGCATTTAGAGCATATAGGTTGCATTACATTAGACGCTTGTTTTTTATTTTAGCATGTTTATTGCTTTAGCACGTTTACTGCTTTCTTAGGTTTTTAGGGAGTGAGTTCACCGCTATTGTGTTCTTGTTGTGATCTTGGGAGCATTCGTTGAACAATTTGTGATGTTTTGAATTGGGTGTTGAGCGTGAGTTGACCGGGTTGAGAATAGATGATATGGAGCATGTGAATATTGAAATCATGGTTGATATACTTGTATTACGCAATTGCAAGCCTGTGAGCTTTTTGAGCCTTTATTGCTTTCATTATATGCAGTCTTGTTTGTTGATTGAGTGTGTCATTCATGTTGATATGAATTCTAGAACTTGCTCTGGTATCTCTGTCGAAGTCACATGTTGTATGCAATTTATGAAGATGATTTTAGGCCATTTTTTTTATTAAGCTTTTCAAGCCTTTTGCCTACCTAATGACATTTAATTTCCCTAGTTAGCCAATTTGAGCCTATTGCCTGATTTTTGTATAGCCACAATTCAAGTCGTAACTTGATATATTTGTTACCCTAAACTTGAGCGTATAACATTGAGTAAAGGGATTGAATAAGGTTGAATAGGAGGATATCAAGAAGTTAGATAATGGTGTGCATGTTGGATGCTAGGAATAAAAAAAAGGAGGAAAAAGGAGGATATACTCACAAAAGGGTCGGGACAAAAAAAATCAACTGCATAAGTGAGTTGGCCTTAAATGAATTTATAGGCAGAGGATTATGATGTAAGGCGAAAGAGAGTAATTGTATGAAAAAAGGGAGAAAAGAGAGGTGATAAGAATAAGAGGTGATTGGGGGTGCATATTTGATTTGAATGAGAATAGTTGATTGAGAAAAAGATGCGCTTACCAATCTATACGCTTGAGTTTGAGTCACTTTCTCCATACTTCCCTACCTTAACCAAAGAGCCTTCATTACAACCAAAAGAAAAGTTTTTTTTGATTTATGAGTTGCATACAATCGAGTGGCGGAGATGTGAGACGATTTGCAAGCCTATGGTAATTCTTCAACAGATTTGAGCAAATACACGTCCCTTAGTATTCTAGAGAGGAGAGTATACACTTTATCCATGAGAGGCGTGATTTGAAGTATTTGCCATGGTTTTAATTGACTTGTGCTCAGTGTTAGATATTTGAAGCTTGGTTGATTTGTTGATTGACGTCTATGGATAAACGACATGAATTGTGATGCGTTGTTCTTGATTTGCTTTTCATTACTCCCATTTATGTTTTGTCTTGTTTATAAAGCGTTGATCGGGACTATTAACAGTTTAAGTTTGGGGGTTTGATTGGTATGTGTTTTGCATGTATTTTGGGCTTAATTGTAGTTAGAATTAGTTGTTATGCATGCATTACTTGAGTGAAAAGGGCTTTATTTCTGTTTTGTGGAAAAGGTATTGCGCTTTGCTTGTTTTGTAGGAATTTATTGATATTTGTAGCATTTTGGCGATAATTCGAGCATTGCGGCAAGGGACCGCCACTACTTGAAGCAACGTACGATGTTTGGAGTTGAATCGAGAAGAAGTCAGACGAACCGGGCAAGAAACAGAAAGAAACGAGCATTTATCAGTTCCAGCAGGTTCGCACGGGCAGGGCGTGCGTCCATATCACGACCCGTGCGCCACCCAGAAGTGAGACTCAGCCCACGGCATGACGCACGGGCTGGTCGTGCATGGAGCGCACGACCCATGCGCCCTTCATCGAAAAGAACAATTCCTACGGTACCCCGCACGGGTTGGGCGTGCGCTAGGCGCACAGCCCGTGTGTCTGTGCGGGAAAACAGAGTGTGACAGATTCTCAACTAGGTTTTGACCCAAACGGAGTACAAATAGAGACGGAGGGGCCACAAACGAGAACACACTGACTTTTGCCCTAGAACACAGAGAAAAGAGCAACCTTTTACCAAAGGATTGGAGAGATTGATTGAGGTCACAACCACACGCTTGAGGATTGAAGATAGATCGAGAGATCATCAACATCCCTGAGTTTACTTATTCCATCGTATCATTTACTTTTGATTAGTTAGATATGAACTTGAATAATTTGTCTATGAATTATTTATTTTCTATGTCTGGCTAAACATCTTGTGATTCCCGGGTTTTGGGATTAGGTTAATGGATACTTTTATTGGATGATTAATTGCAATTGAAGTTATTATTTTCCAACTCTATTCGAGTACTTTGTTTAATTCTTGTTTTATCAAAACTCGTTTGGTTTAACTTGCTTTGATGTATTGATTCATAATTCGAGAGATGAGTTTCAATACTAGATCTGTGAGTACTTGACATGAATATTTGCAAGATTGAGAAGTCTGTGAATATTTGTGAGGATATTTAAATCTTTTGTGCTTTTGGGAGTTGGATATCTCATGTTGAGTAGAGATGCTAGCATAGATATTCCAATCAACGTTTTTACATACATCTCGAGAGAGAGGGTAATATACTTTTGTGGTTGTCTTATAGGGAAGAACAATAATAACGTTGGTTGTGATTAATTTGATAATAAAAGGGGATATTAACTGAAACCATAACCCAGGAATCCATTCATCTCTTTGATCTTTCAATCAACTTTGTACTTTGTATTTTTAGGATAAATTCTTGTCTTGCATTAATAAAACTAATCCATCAAATTTCGATCGTCTGGATAAAAATAAGACTATTACAATCCCAGTACTTAGTACAATAATTTATTAGTCCCTGTGGATTTGACCTTGCTAACCCTATTCTATAAACTACACCGTACACTTGCGGTGAAGCTAAAAATAAGGCGAACAGAGACTCCGAAGGATGCCATTGTCGAAGACCCTAAGACAACTGAGTCTGTCGAAGGGATTCTAGAAGGCCCCACAACGCTTGAGACTATTGGGGTAATGAAGGTCTGAGGGAGGTTGAGACTTCCCTAGGTAAGGTACCGGAGCAACAGAACATTCTTCAACTCGAAGGAGCTGTTCCAGAAGAGGAGATCAGCGCCTTTCGTGATTCCCAAGAACACATAGACACATCATTTCTGGGATCCGAAGATGAAGCCGAGTCCACACACCTTGAAGATTCAACAACGGACAAGGCTGAGGATGTTCTCAAATCTCGGAGCAATGTTAGTGATAAGATAGCTCCCATGAGATTCAATTTTGATGATTAGCCATCTCCTAAGGCCAAATCAAATTCCGATGACGTTGATGAGACAGCTGAGGACATGGTAACTCAAAAGGAAAACCCCACTGAGACCAAAGAAGCTCGTTAAGATAAGGCAGTGAGTCATTTGAGCAGATCCCTACAATCGCTCCGGTAAAAGCAGTCAGTCTTGTGAGCTACCACAATCGCAGCAGAATGACTCCAACAGTTCTCTCACAGGCTCCCATAGCTGCGATATCTGCCGATGACGCTGCCGCAGCCGAGACACAGAGAGTTGGTTCTTTGCAGGAAGCACAAGGACAATCCCCCCAACGTGGAGCTTCGAGGATACCTTTTGTTTGAAATGACGTTTTTGAAGACATCTTTCCATTCAATGCTAAGTTGTCTGACATGGAGGAAGAGTCTGCCAGAGATCAAGAGAAGTATACCGTGCAAGAAGAGCCCATCATTCCTACATATTCGATTGTGCCAATGGACTTTAATTTCGATGCGGTGTAGCCAGAAACTGAGTCAAATCCGACAGCTGAGTTCCGTGAAGCCTTCAAGAAAATCTGTGAAGAGATTGAGAAGATGGAATGCCACCAGGCATCTCTGGATCTTCGCTTGGACAATCGAGATGCAACCCTCACTGCTGATTTGAGAGGGATTATTGTTCGTATAAGGGAATGGGCTGCATAGCAGACTGCCATGCGTTCAGAGCAGGTCCGCTACTTCAAGGCCTTATTTACCAATATGCTAGTATGGAGTGTGGACACTTCAAAGTTTCAGCAGAGGATGAAAGAGTACATGGTCAGAATGGAAACCGCACACAAGTCGGACATGGAGCTGCTCAAACATTACCACCAGAGCGAGATTGTGTGCCTAGAGGACAACATGAATCACAAATTCAGTTTTCTAATGGTCGAGATGAAATTGGTAACAGCTGAGTCGAAGGCTACTCGGTCAGAATTTCGAAAAGCCCACTCCATTGCGGATAGCAAGCAAAATTCAACCATCAGCCGACTGGATTTCCTTCTGAGCGGATTGTTCCCTGGGCTAACCCTTTCATTTGGTGATGATACCAAAAAGGGGGAAGATGAGGCCCTAAAGGGATTGAAGGAGGAGAAGCGAGGTAACAAAGAGGCGAAGAAAGGTGACACAACTGAGGGAAAAGGAAGTTCGATTCCTTTGAAACTCATGTATGCGTTGAAACCCCGCAGCAAGGTGATGTCATGGCTTCTATTCTCAGCAAGTTACCGCAGGATCTAGGGGTGTTCATCGGTCGAAATCGAACCGAACCGAAAGTTCGGTTGGCCAATTTGCTAAACCGAAAACCGAATTGAATTACTCGGTTCAGTTCGGTCAAAACCAAACTTTTTTCGGTTAGTTCAGTTCGATTTTTCGGTCAAACGAAGTTGTTAAAAACATTATAAAAAATATATTTTGTTGTATTCTGGCTCATAAACTAAACGAATCCATAAAACCGAACCGCACAATACATAAATGAATAGTTAGAAAAAATAACAATACCAAAATCAATTGCACAAGCATATCAAAACTTCAAAGTAATGGCGGCCCATTATATAAGTTGTAATGTGCAGTTCAAAACTTCAAACTTCATGTCATTATAATTTATATTTCAATTTTTTATATATGAAAGTGCTATTATAAATGAAAGAAATAAATTCCAATATTTGTTACATGAAAGTGCTATAATAATTGTACACAGAATCTTCATAATTTTGTTCGAGAACCTGGGTATACATGTGTACATAAATCATTGCTTATGTTTTTTGATTATGCATATAAAGTTTCTTGATTTCTTCCCATTTACTGTGTTACTTGTTCAAAGTTATAACAGTAACTTCAAAACATGAGTAGAAAATAAGGAAAAAAAGTTCAGTTTTCGGTTTGGTGAACCGAACCTCAAAACCGAAACCGAACTAAAAACTGAACTTTAAAAAAAAAAAAAAAACGAAAATCGAACCAAAATTTTCAGTTCGGTTTTGGTTCAAACTAAAATTTTGGTTTCGGTTTCGGTTCGGTTTGGTCGGTTAAACCGAACCGTGCACACCAAACCGAACCGTGCACACCCCTAGCATGATCTGTCTATTGAAAAGAAAGCTGAGATGGCCATGAAAGAATAAGGAAGGCCATTGAAGTTGCATTCGAGAAGGTAGCTGAGAAGCAATCAGCGCGTGTTTAAGAGATAAGAAAACAGTATGGTGGTCCTCCAGCTGGAAAGGACTATGCTGCAATAAAACCCCCGAGAGATATTGCCATGCCTGATGCTGGATCTGAGCCGATCTCTAGAGGAATTCCAAACTCTAGAAGCAGGAGGGTATTTTCAAGATTTGACTCTGCCACAAGCTTGGGATTTGTATTGGAAGAAGGGACTGAAATTGTGTAATTCAGCTGATAAGCAGCAAACTTCCAGCAATTACTCAGCGGGGAAGTCAAAAGCCCCAATACAGTATACTCCCAGAGGAAGGGGAGCTGAGTCAGGAAGGGGAAGGCATGGTGGCAGTGGAAGAGGTTCTCAACCACGGCCAAGACCAAATGATGTTAAGTATGTGGATCCAGAAAAGAAGGGTCTCATATACTGGACTAGATACGATCACCTTGCTAACCTTGAGGTTGAACGCAAGAATGTTCAAGCAATTAGAAGGCAATAAGCTGAGAATGAAAGAGCGAATCACGAATGGCTTGAGAGGCAGCGAAGGGATGACCCTGCTGCTAGGCGAGCGTATGAGAAGAAGAAGAGGGATAAAGAGGAGAAGAAGAGGAAGAGAGCTGAAGATGATAGGAGAAGAGCTGATGAAGAAGAGAGAAGCCAGCTGTGTGATCAAGGTTGTCTCTAAACTATTCACTGCTTTGTAACTTGATCTGTTACTTAGTGGATTCCTCCAGGAGTTGGAGAAGAGTGGATTAGAAGAATTACCCCATCTTCGAACCACTATAAAAATTACTTGTGTCAATTTACTCTCAACACTTATTTTCCTGCATTTACTTTATATCTGTTGTTAGTTAAATCTGCTATCCAACTGATAATTAACTAAGTACTAAAACAAGTGTTAAAAACAAAGCTTTAAATCAATCAAAGGGTGTTAAGTCTTCCGCTGTTAAAAACCAAATCAACTAAGTTAAGTATTTGGCTTAAGCAGCCGAGTTATACTATCAACAGCTTTATCGAGTCTGTTGAGTGGGTAACTTAGTTGAATAGCCAACTTAGTTGTCCCTCAAGGACACAGCTTATTTGAGTCAACTTTGTTGAACAATCTTAAAAGGACTAAAAATTGAAAATTTGGTAAGGTTTATTCAACCTCCCCCATTCTAAATCTTACACCACACCCATTGAGACCTACAAATATATTGAACAAAAAATACCATTCTATCATTAAGCTAACAAAAAAACGAACAATCCAATTAAGAAAAATAAAACCACAATACTACAGAAGTGAAAATCCACATACGTACATTTAAATAGTACCATTAACACTGTTAAAATTACATTATCATTTAAAAACATACTACACTAAAAAATGACATAGAACATACCCATAAAAAACATTTTTCAAGGACAAAAAAAACATCCCATCAAAATCAAAAACATTATCCCTATGAATTCTTCTTATCATTGAAGAATTTCTTGGCCGAATCTAACACTCTTCTCTTCTCTTGGTTCAAATCATCCATTTGATTTGTCTACCTTAGCTCTCTTCTTAACATTCCATCCCCCGTCATCTGCCCCGCCAGCAAATGGTTTTTTCTGGTTTCCTCTAGCCATATAAACTTCTCAACCTACCATTAACAACAAGAAGAAAAATAAGCAAACCTCAAAACCAGAGAAACATAAAATGTATTAAAAACACAACTGATAAACTAAATATGCACTATATGAACCTTAACTCTGTACCAAAAAGGATTATTTACACACCATGTGTGTTTATGCACTTTGTGAATAATGCACAAAACCAAAACTAAATCATGCACCATAATACATCTTCATATTCACAATAATATCACTAAATATGCACCATTGAACATCTGCCAATACACCAAATTTAACTTCCACATTCACTTGAGATTGACTTATTCATTTTTTGCACCAAATGGTCATTAACAATGCACAATATAACTCATAACTATATATCAAATACTCAACGAAAAAATAACATCACATATTATTCATTCTTTGTAATATGATGTAAAAAACAACACCACACCCATATACTCTAGAAAACTGTGCATAAAACTACAACTAAACATGCATCGTTAAGGTATAAATGTACACAAAAAATCCACAAAGAAAACAAGAAAAACATAGTAACCTAGCATATTTCCAAAACACATTTCAAAACACACACAACCATCCTGTAAAACCTAATAACAAACAATTAAATAATACCCTGAAATATTTCCCACAACACATTCCAAAAACAAAAAAAAAATACCCCATAAATCGACTGAAGAAAAAATAAAACCCTAGTTACTCCAAAATAAAAAAAAAATCAACCAAAAATGCCCAATCTCCTAAAAAATAGACTTCAAAACTCGAAGAATAACCATTATATCATTACAAAAAAAGGCCACTAAACATGGGAAACAGAAACCATTGCTTCGAATTTTTGAACCAAAATAGAAAAAAAAAAAAAAAAACTAACTCAAAACTTACCTCAACCAACACTTTGAAGAATCAAACAATTTCGCAGCAACACTGACGCCTCTGCTCGAATTTGCAAAAAAAAAAAAAAAAAACCAGAGAGAAATAATGTGCAGTCGAGAGAAAAGGAGAGAGAAGAACGGTTCAGAGGTTTCAAAATGGAGGATACTGCATATTAGTGAAAGTGGGAACAAAATCATAAATCAATCCCTTGAAAACCGCTTAGGATGATTAGTTACCAAAAAAACTGAAAAATTGTACAATATGAAAGACAAGTTTGCCCTTAATGGGCTAAAACTAAAAAAAATAAATTCTAAAATATCGAAAAAAACCTGGACCATAGGATTTGACAAATTAATGGATGAGATTAGTCCACACTGTCTTACAGTAAGCCCCTACCACATTTGATCATATACATTATTCTATATATGTGGACTTTAAATAGGTCAGCATGTTGAGCTTAAAAAGTTTTTTTTTAAAGACCCGAACCTAGCTCACTATTTAAATAAATTTTATAAAGGACCTTAGCTTGAACCAATTGTTAAATAGGTCAAACCAAGTTAGAACCATAATAGCCCATGACCACAGGCCGCCTGGCATATTTCCAGTTTCCACCCTTAATTAAAAGTATAATAATATTGTTTCCTCAAAAAAAAAAAAAGTATAATAATATTGTATATGCTAAGGTACGAAGTAGCAGACTGGGGGTGTTCATTTTTCGAATGGATCCGAAATTCGATTCGGCTCGAATTCGAATTTTAATTTCGAATTAGGATTTTTAAATTTCGAATCGAATTTCGAATCAACTCGAATTCCGAATATGAATATTTGAATCGAATAACGAATTGAGGTTTTTTTGAATTCTATTCGAAAATCCTAATTCGAGGTGAAATTCGACTAAATTCTAATTCGTATTTCGATTCGAATTCGTATTACAATTTGAATTCTTATTTCAATTCGAATTCGTATTTCAATTCGAAATTTATAGGTATATATTTCACATATACATAATTATTTATTGTATATATGTAAATTATACACATGCATTTATAATATATATATATATATGTATGTATGTATGAATGAAACACTAATATTTAAATAAAAATGTAAAATTATAAATATATGCTCTTTTCTTCTTGTTTTTTTAGTTTTTGTTATAAATAATTATACTTAATATTGTATGAAAATATTTTACATTACTTCAAATTTTTGTCTTTAGACATATTCATATAATCATTTTTTGTGCTAAAAAATATATTTTAGGTAAAACTGTTTCGCTCTTACAGTCTCACGTGGAGGGGATGTAGTGAAATAATCTATAAGAATATTCCACCAGCTATGTCCATTGTATGGAAAAGTACACTATACAACATACATTATATATTTATATAATATAGTCTTTGACTTTTTTCCTTTGTTTTAAATTCTTATTACAATATGCATTATACATTATACATTTGTACACTATATTACATATATTTATCTTCAGATCATATTAAAATGATAAATTATATGATACACAAACTATATCTCTTTGTCTACACACATACACTTTGTCAATTTGATACCTCATATTTGAGTATAAAAGTTATTTATCAAGTAATTAGTGCTGGTGTAAAATCGACACAAAATAATTTATTAAAATTTATATAAGGGAGTTCGTTATGAATTTATGACAGTCTTTAGTTAAATTAAACAATGAAAAATGGTTAGTCGATAATTTGAAATATTGAAAAAACAAAATCTGGAATTTTATTGGGTATAGTCCAAAAATATTATATTATGAATCCAAACCTTATTCACTTATCGATAACTTTGGATTTTTGGATTGACTCGAATTCGATTCGAAAATCGAGAAATTCAATTCGTTTAAATTCGATTCGAATTAATCGAATTAGGATCGAATTTCGAATTGAAGTTTAAATTGTTCATTCGATTGAATTCGATTTGAGAAAGTCGAAGAATTCGGAATTCGATTCGATGAACACCCTAAGCAGACATGACTAATTTGGGGGTGCAAACTGCAAATCACTCCAAATTAACCCCCAACCTCGATTACCGATATCCCGAAGATAAATATAACAGAATCGTTTGATTTTGCCGCTGCATTGCAGGCACGTGAAATCCAACTTCTGAATTGCCATGGCGATGCACCTCGAACCTTACTCCCAGACTTCTCCGAACAAACGCGTCAAAACCCTAACTGCAAACCCCGGCCCACCTCCCCAATCGCCACCATCTTTAATTTCCAAAGGCAAATCAAAAATCCAAGAGGGAACATCACTGCCGATTCAAAAGGAAGTTGATTATGAATCGACCGATTGCTGCGGAATTTGCTTGTCCGAAGCTGGCAATGGCGGAGTCAGCAGAGGATACATTGAGAGCTGCAACCATTACTTCTGTTTCGTTTGCATCATGGAGTGGGCAAAGGTGGAGTCCAAATGTCCCCTTTGCAAGCGCCGGTTCTCCACCATCCGCCGCGCTCCCAAGCCGCCCATCTTCACATCTGAGCGCGTCGTTCATGTCCCCGTTCGCGATCAGGTTGTGTTTTTTTTCCCTTATGCAAATTCTCCTTTTTTCCTTCTCTTAGTTGTCTTGCACTAATTTTGGTTCTTTATTTTATCCTTGGTCCTTTTGGTAATTGGGTTTAATCTCATTAGAGTTACCAATTAGGTTTGTTTGACCACTGAATGAGTGAATTTGAGCATCAAATTGTTAACAATGGAGTCATCATCTCTGTAATGTTAGCTTGGTATTGAATAAGTTAAATCCTTCTGGTGCATAATTTATTGTGAATATATCAGTATGTTTCCTGTAGGAGAAAAAAATATTTAGTACTTTTATTCCTAGAAAATCCACTCACTTTGATGTAATTAATAATAAAAAGGGATAATTATAAAACCTACCCTTGAGTTTTGGTCTAATTACAAAAAAAAAAAACAACTAACTCTAAAAATTACAAAAACCACAATTGAGGTTTACATATGTGTTGCATTTTGCCAAACTGTTAGTTGACCTGACAGAATTTGCTGACGTCATCAAATATTTTACAATTACACCCCTCAACTTTTCTAAATATAACAAATAACCCCAGCTTTTCTTCCGACTGTTTGTACTATTTAGAAAAAACTGAGGTATGTAGTTGTAAAGTGTAAGATGAAAAGTTTGGGTTCTTTGTAATATTAGTTGAGGGATAGAATTGTAAAAATATTTGATGACATGAGCAATTTCCAATGAGTAGACCATTAGCTCCACTCACAGCATTTGAAAAATGTAAGATAGATGTAAACCTCAAGGGTGGTTTTTGTAATTTTCAAAGTTAGTTGGACCTTTTGTAATTAGGCCAAACTTCACGGTAGTTTTTGTAATTATCCCTAATAAAAAATGGAAGTGAATTTGTTTACTGCAACAGTTGAGGGAGTTCATTCAATTCCACATGGAGGGGTGCACGTGAATTGCCTGTACTTATTAAGTTATTCCTCCCCTCGTTATGCCTATGTCAGATCGTTAATATAGTGGTTCCGCCCAAGTTTTTGTATCCTTCAAAGACTGTTTGGCCAGTTTAAATTATAAACATTAGGTCTGTCAAAACCAATCAGTACTTGACATCGTGGATCACTAGTTGTTGGCTAGGTCAATTGATGCTGACTCTTTCGAGAATAATTATAGCGAAAATGTCTATTAGACTCTTCATTTGATAACTTGTAAGGTATTTATTGAGTTTCCGAGATAGAAGTTAAAAGATTTTACTGGGATCAGGACTTCAGAGTCTGCAGATAGCATTTCATTACTTATTGTTTGTAATTAGAGAGAATTGATAACTTTTTAATGCTTTTTATATGTATAATGCGATTAAATTGTTACTATTTAAGATGTACCAGCTGGTACCCATTATAAATTATTTCTAACTTGAACCTGAAGGCATATTATCGTCCTACTAATTGGTGATCAGCTTAGATTTCTTTTGCTCTTCTTTTTAACCTTTCTCATTCTGTATGCTTTCTTTGATTTGAGCAATCAGAATTGTTATTGACTAGTCCCAGACACATGAAATGCCACATTGTTCCATAAATAGTGATCGAGGAACATCATAGGATCACCTGATCTCAATTCCTTTTATTCCTTATAAAAAATTAATTCTGAAATTTTAAGCATCTGACATCACCGTATAGTTAAAGACACTCTTAATTTGACAATAACTTGAACAAACACTGAGATGTTGATTCTGTAATTAGCATCTTGGAAGCTGCATGTCTGTGTTAGCCCCACTAGTTATTCTCTGTCATTCATATGTTGAAACTGCAAAATCTTTTTTAATCATGGTAATGTTACTAGTTAAGAAGAGAAACTCTATATCTTTGGAAAAATTCAAGAATTGAGCAAATGCTCTTAGAATTCCTTAGAAGAAGGGAATGATTCCCGAGAAACTGAGTTCCCCTCTGGATTTTACATGTGCTTGTCTGCTACGTTCGTGGCTCTTCTTCATTCTGACCATCCAGTTTTGTCCACAGTCAGACTTCTTTCTTTTTCTACTAATCGATATCATCCGGCCAAAATTTTCGTCAAGCAATTTTTTTTAATGATAAGATAATATCACTTTTATTGTTATGGTTTCTTGTTTCTACATTTAGTCTTTCTTGAATTTTAACATGCTCGAGTGGTCTTAAATCTATATGGATGGTAAAGGTGTTACAAGTTTTAAATCATTTATAGAAGTATTAGTATGCAATTCTTATTTTCCATTTCTGCTTTTTAATATTTCTTGATTTCATGTATTAGGCAAAAATTTGTTTTACACTTATCTGTCTTGTTCTCTTGTGTCTTGTTGGCATGACAACAATGGAATATCTCAAACAACTCATGCATATGCATGTGTCATATATGCTTAGCCTTCATAGGGAAAAACTATTTTTGTATCCCTCCAAAAAAGCGCTTTTGTTCAACACAAATGAAACTCCATTTATCATTTTGAGCTAATAAGATGTGAACCATCAATATAGAAGATATATTCTTATGAGTGACTATATATATATTACACTCACATCACCACCAGACTTGTGCTTGTATTAACAAGAAAACCAGAAACTATGTTAAAGTAGAAATATAGTATAATGAGATGTCGGATAAAGTTGGTTCCTAATGAGGATTTTCAATTTGTAGAGCTTTTCTGGACATAAAAATGCTGGTAAAACTTACATTATTGCTCTGATTACTTGAATAATTGGTGTACTTTTGTACTCGCCACTTAACACTGTTAGCATTCACAATACCAAAGTACTAAACTGGACATACAAACTTTTCCTTGATAAGACACAATTTAAATATAGAAAGTTTTAAATCATAATGATGACTTGAGAGACATTGCGACAACAATTTTTGATTTATGAACATCAAACATAAAGTTGCCAAGGGTTTGTTTCTCTTTTTAGTTAACATGCTTTAAGATTAGGAACCTGCATTTTGTAATTGTCAGGGTGAATATACATTTCTGTATGCTGATATTTGTGTCCGAGAATAAAAGAGAGTTTTGCCTGCAGTAAATCTTTGAAATTTACATATCTGGGCACCTTGAAGTCTTGAAGTTGGAGCCTTTCTCTTCCTTTTTCTGCTTCAGGGAATTGTAGGATTGTGTTGGTCCCAAAAATGCAGGGATAAAAGTCTAGTGGGGTGAATAGACTTTTAAAAGTTTGCTTGAAAGCTGTCTGTACTATAACGCTTAATGCAAAGTTTAACAGCTAAGTGTAAAATCAATTTGCTGTGCAGCGGAAGATAACATTGAGTTCACTGATATTTAAACACAGTCAAATTTTCAGTTAAAGTTTAGTCAGTTTGTTGTAAAATAGTAGCTAAATAAAGATGCGGTGTTTGTTGTGCTTATGTAAATATTAGTATGCTATGCAATAATATAAATTGCAGAAAGCTGTAAATGAAAGTAAAAACATAAAGGTTTATATTGGTGTTCGGAGGTGGCGTAATCCTCCCCTAGTTCACTCTTTCGTTATCTCCAAGAGGTATAATCCACTAGGTTTTATAGGTTTACAGTTCTCTTGATCAAAAACCAACTAGCAGAATCTACACTCTACTGCTTCTCACAACAAAGTTTGGCTTCTTCCTTCAGAATTTTCTCAATTCTGAGTTTTGTCGTCAAACACAGCTTCTTCACCGGAATCTACTCAACCCCGATTACTGCTGCCCACAGTTTCTTCTTCAAGATCTGCTCAACCCGAATACTGCAACCAAACTGGATAACTTTGCTAAAGTCGTCTATTTAAGCAAAAGCAATCCTACGCCTTTTTTGTTGAACTAGAATCAACATGATCTCTAGCTTGAATCTTCAAATCGCTTTGGATGATGGGAAATTTGAATCTTCTTTGAAGGATGAGTGAACTTTGAAAGCTCGATATTTTTCTTAAGAATTCAGCAGAGTTTCAGCTTGATTTGTGCATGTGAATGCGTTTTATCTTTCTTTTTGTTGGACATCTATACTGGATTTCAAATTTGCCCATTGAGAGATGAAGACAAGTTTGATCGTTGTCCGTACATGCCAGTGGCCACTAACTTTGGTGCTCGTCTTTTTCCTGGATTCTGAGATTGTTCTTTGATCTTATTCTCCAGGTGGCCTTCTTTGCATGACGGTCATATTTTGCCCTTTTTGTTCTATCCCTATCCCTATCCCTGGACCATGAGGTCAGTGCCAATCATTATCTGAAAGGTATTTGTCTGTGTTGGCTGAGTTAGACTTGTCATTGTTGTGCGCTGAGTATTATAGTTGTATGCTAACTGCAAATTCCACGTTGCTGCAAGTCTTCAGCTCATTCTAATTTTCACTTGGCTGGCCCCTTGATCCGATTGTTGTCCGCAAGGCACTTTGTTGCCTTATAATCATATAGCTGTCCGGAATGACTTAGCTAGACAAACTAAGAATTTTTACAACTCAAATATATCAGGATTCACCAGCTTCCAAGGCATGGTGGCATAGGATTCAAAAGCTTTAATTTGGACACAATACAATCCAGAAGTCGTTGCTTCAAATTTCTCATGAGCAATTCTTTTTCCCATTTTGTAGGATGTGATACATATACACTCTTTATTATTCTCTTTTAGTGTCTCCAAGCGATAGCCATTATCACGCACATCCTTAAAACTTAGTAGATTTCTTTTTGATCTACTAGATAACAAAGCATTTTCAATATTCAATATTGTGCCATTAGGCAACACCACTATGCATTCCCGGAGCCATCAATAATCTGAACGGGACTAGATATAGTTGTAACTTGTGCCTTGCACAATTTCACACTTGAGAAATATACTTTATTTGTTAACATTTAGTGCGTTGTTGCACTATCAAGTAGACAATAGTCTCTTTTCTCGGTGTTTCCCATGTGTACTGGATTAATATTATACGATAAAAACATCAATGCACAACAAAAATTTAAATAAATGATTTTATTCAACAACATAGACATACATAATCATCTAATTATTACAACATGCTAAAATAGATTGTTACGGCTAACAGAGGAAGAATTGTGAAGACAAGAAGATCAATAAAAATCCAAAATTCTCCTGGTGTATATTCTCCAACAAAAAGCATGATAGTGTATATGAAGACTTGTAATGAGAAATACTAACATTAAGTTGACCATTTTTTTTTGGAATGAAAGAAATATGGAGTTTTTAGAAAGATGAGAGAACATGTGTGAGTTTGTTGAATGAAATGTTGGTATATTTATAGATAAAAATTATTGTTCATAAACGTTGATATAGCCGTTAGAGGAGAAAATTTAATATGAAAAATTTAAATATAAAATTTGTGAATATTTTGGTAGAAATTTGCTGATATTTCATGATAAAAATATTAGACAAATAGATTTATTATTTCATAGTAAAAGCTTAAAACCGAGAATGTATCATCCGGAACAAGTACAAACACCGTACAACAAACTTAATTTCGGGAAAATCTCATCCGAGAAAAATAACATACAAGCATTGAGTCTATTTTTAGTTTATCCACTCGGCACCTTGTGCCTCATGATCCTCAAGAAAATCGGATATATCGAATGGTTTCCAGTCCTGGACAGGATTTTGATAGCGTATAATTTCAGATGTGTAGGCCTCATTAGTAGTAGGTGGCTCCATTGCTTCAGTGGCATGTGTTTGAACATTTTTGCCTTTATTCTTCTTTGATTCCTGGTATAGATTTACCAGGTGCTGGGCAGTTCTACATGTTTTGACCTAATTTCCTATCATATCACATCTGTTACACAGATCATCACCAGTTCTTTCCATATGCATTTTTCCCTTATCACGATTTGACTGATTTGGATGCCCCTATTTGGCATTATAATCATTTTGGCGGGTATAGTGATAATTATCTCTATTATAGTAATTACGACCGCCACGATCATATCTGTGAGTATTTTGATGTGGACCACCACGGTCACGACCCCTACGGTCACCACGCCCGGGTTTATACTCACGACCTCTAAATCGACCCCCTCCTCTACCGGAGTTAGCATGTGCTTCAGGCACTGCATTAGACCCAGAAGGTCGCAAATCGTGATTCTCAACAGCAATTCATTGGTTTTCTCTGCCGTGAGAAGAACCGAGATTAATTCAGAATATGTTTTAAACTGTCGTTGTCTATACTGCTGTTGTAGTACAATATTTGATTTATGCATAGTGGAGAATGTTTTCCCCAATTTATCATATTCAGACAACTTAGTCCCACAAAGAGCCAGTTGGGACTCAATTTTAAATAATGCCGAATTATAGTCGGCAACGGACTTAAAGTGCTACATCCTTAGATGTTGCCAATCATATTGTGCTTGTGGGAGTATCACTGTTCTGGTGTGATCAAATCTTTCTTTGAGCTTTTGCCATAGCTCAGAAGGCCTTTCAATTTGTATATATTCATTTTTTAAATCATCAGATAAATGATGGCGAATAAATATCATTGCGTTCGCCTCATCTTTTACAACGGCCTCTTCGATTTTTACAGGTTTTAAGGTTTTAGCCAGATCTTGACCTTGAAGGTGCAATTTAACATCCAGACACCATGATAAATAATTATCGTCAGTGGTATTAAGGATCTGGAATTTTTGCTTTTCGATTCCGGCCATTTTTTCTACAAAGAAAATAAAATAAATTAGTACATAAAAATTCAAACTTGAAATATACAAACCTTTTATCGAGCAATAACTCGTGCTGACAAAAATTCTTCATACGAAGCAAGATTGATGGATCAATTATGCAGCTAATAACCTTTTTGTGTACGAGTTATTGCTCGATAAAAGGTTTTTATATTTCAAGTTTGAATTTTTTGTGTACTAATTTATTTTATTTCCTTTGTAGAAAAAATGGCCGGAATCGAAAAGCAAAAATTCCAGATCCTTGATACCACTGGCGATAATTATTTATCATGGTGTCTGGATGTTAAATTGCACCTTCAAGGTCAAGATCTGACTAAAACCTTGAAACCTGTAAAAATCGAAGAGGCCGTTGTAAAAAATGAGGCGAACGCAATGATATTTCGCCATCATCTATTTGATGATTTAAAAAATAAATATATACAAATTGAAAGGCCTTTTGAGCTATGGCAAAAGCTCAAAGAAAGATTTGATCACACCAGAACAGTGATACTCCCACAAGCACAATATGATTGGCAACATCTAAGGTTGCAGGACTTTAAGTCCGTTGCCGACTATAATTTGGCATTATTTAAAATTGAGTCCCGACTGGCTCTTTGTGGGACTAAGTTGTCTGAATATGATAAATTGGAGAAAATATTCTCTACTATGCATAAATCAAATATTGTACTACAACAGCAGTATAGACAACGACAGTTTAAAACATATTCTGAATTAATCTCGGTTCTTCTCACGGCAGAGTAAACCAATGAATTGTTGTTGAGAAATCACGATTTGCGACCTTCTGGGTCTAATGCAATGCCTGAAGCACATGCTAACTCCGGTAGAGGAGGGGGCCGATTTAGAGGCCGTGAGTATAAATCCGGGCGTGGTGACCGTAGGGGTCGTGGCTATGGTGGTCCACATCAAAATTCTCACAGATATGATCGTGGCGGTCGTAATTACTATAATAGAGATAATTATCACTATACCCGCCAAAATGATTATAATGCCAAACAGGGGCATCCAAATCAGTCAAATCGTGATAAGGAAAAATGCATATGGAAAGAACTGGTGATGATCTGTGTAAGATGTGGTATGACAGGACATTGGGTCAAAACATGTAGAACTGCCCAGCACATGGTAAATCTATACCAAGAATCAAAGAAGAATAAAGGCAAAAATGTTCAAACACATGCCACTGAGGCAATGGAGCCACCTACTACTAATGAGGCCTACACCTCTGAAATTATACGCGATCAAAATCTTGTCCAGGACTGGAAACCACTCGATATATCCGATTTTCTTGAGGATCATGAGGCACAAGGTGCCGAGTGGATAAATTAAAAATAGACTCAATGTTTGTATGTTAGTTTTATCGGATGAGATATTCCTGAAATTAAGTTTGTTGTACCGTGTTTGTACTTATTCCGGATGATACATTCCCGGTTTTAAGCTTTTACTATGAAATAATACATCTGTTTGTGTCTAATATTTTTTATCATGAAATATCAGAAAATTTCTACCAAAATATTCACAAATTTTACATTCAAATTTTTCAAATTAAATTTTCTCTTCTAACGGCTATGAATAGTAATTTTTATCTATAAATATACCAACATTTCATTCAACAAACTCACACATATTCTCTCATCTTTCTAAATACTCCACATTTCTTTCATTCCAAAAAAAAAATGGTTAACTTAATGTTAGTATTTCTCATTACAATGGTCTTCATATACACTATCATGCTTTTTGTTGGAGAATATACACCAGGAGAATTTTGGTTTTTTATTGATCTTCTTGTCTTCACAATTCTTCCTCTGTTAGCCGTAACAAATTATTTTAGCATGTTGTAATAATTAGATGATTATGCATGTCTATGTTGTCGAATAAAATCCTTTATTTAAATTTTTGTTGTGCATTGATGTTTTTATCGTATAATATTAATTCAGGTACACATGGGAAACACCAAGAAAAGAGACTATTGTCTACTTGATAGTGCAACAACGCACTCAATGTTAACAAATAAAGTATATTTCTCAAGTGTGAAATTGTGCAAGGCATAAGTTACAACTATATCTGGTCCCGTTGAGATTATTGATGGCTCCGGGAATGCAACAATGGTGTGGCTTAATGGTACAATATTGAATATTGAAAATGCATTATTATCTAGTAGATCAAAAAGAAATTTTAAGGATGTGCGTGATAATGACTATCACTTGAAGACACTAAAAGAGAATAATAAAGAGTGTATATGTATCACATCCTATAAAATGGGAAAAAGAATTACTCATGAGAAATTTGAAGCAACAGCTTTTGGATTGTATTGTGTCCATATTAAAGCTTTTGAATCCTGCCACCACGCTGGAAGTCTGGTGAATCTCGATATATTTGGGTTATGGCATGATCGCCTAGGACACCCAGGAACAACTATGATGCGTAGGACTGTTGAACACACAAATGGACATCCATTGAAAAGCACGAAAATTCTAATGTCGAAAGATTATTTCTGTGAATCGTGTTCACAAGGAAAATTTATTACTAAACCTTCCGTGGAAAAGGTTGGTTATGAATCACCATCATTTTTACAATGTATTCATGGTGATATTTGTGGACCAATACATCCTGCAAGTGGACCATTTAGATATTTCATGGTCTTAATAGATGCATCGTGTAGATGGTCATGCCTATTATCTACTAGAAATGTTGCATTTGCTCGATTATTAGCACAAATTATTAAACTCCGAGCATATTTCCCTGATTGTCCCATCAAGAATATAAGGATGGATAATGCCGGAGAATTTACATCAAATTGTTTTGATGAATATTGTGCAGCACTGGGAATAAATGTTGAACACCCAGTAGCACATGTTCATACTCAAAATGGATTAGCAGAATCCCTGATTATATGAGTTCAAATCATTACTCGTACATTATTAATGAGATCAAAGTTAATTAATGCAGCATGGGGTCATGCAATATTGCATGCATCAGCACTCATCATGTTACGCCGCACTCTTTATCATATGCACTCTCCAATGCAATTAACTCTTGGTTTTGAGCCAAATATTTCGCACCTACGCACTTTTGGGTGTGCTGTTTAGGTGCCGATTCCACCACCTCAAAGGACAAAAATGGGTCCCCAACGTAGGTTTGGTATATATGTTGGATTTGATTCTCCATCAATTATTCGGTATTTGTAACCAATGACAGGAGATTTATTTACCGCTAAATTTGCGGATTGTCATTTTGATGAGACAACATTTCCATCATTGGGAAGAGACAAAGATATTTTAGGTAAACAAAAACCAGTGGAGAATATCTCCTGGAATGAACAAAGTTTATCCCATTTAGATCCACGTACTTCTGAATGTGAAAGTGAGGTGAATAGAATCATTCATTTGCAAAATATTGCTAATAGACTTCCTGATGCATTTAATGATGCTAGTAAAGTCACGGAGTCTCATATTCCGGCTGCAAATGCTCCAGCCAGGATTATTGTTCCAGATGAAAACAAGAAAATGAATGATGATAACCCACGACAAAAACGTGGCAGACCTATTGGCTCAAAAGATATTGTTCCTCGAAAAAGAAAGGGGATAATTGATAATAATGAGCATGCTCCAGATGAATCTGTCGAGCCTAACACCTCAAAAAATGTACAAAATTCTAATAGCATCGAGAATCCCATGAGCTATATTAATGAAATATGGGATCGAAATGAAATAATTATTGATGATAAATTTGCATTCTCGGTTGCTCAAGAAATTATGAATGATGATGATGATAGTGAACCACGTTCTATAATGGAATGCCGTTAAAGGCCTGATTGGCCTATGTGGGAAGAAGCAATAAAATCTGAGTTAGCTTCCCTAGAAAAAAGTAATGTATTTGGGCAAATTGCTCGTACTCCAAACAATGTAAAGCCCATTGGATACAAAAGGGTATTTGTTCGAAAGAGAAATGAGAAAAACGAAGTCGTGAGATATAAAGCTCGACTCGTGGCTCAAGGATTCTCCCAGAGACCTGGGATAGATTATGATGAAACATATCACCTGTGATGGATGCGACACGTTTCGCTTTCTTATTAGTATGGTTGTCCACGAGAATTTAGACATGCGTCTAATGGACGTAGTGACGGTATATTTATATGGTTCATTAGATTCGATATTTATATGAAAATTCTAGAAGGATATAAAATGCCAAAATCAGATACTCCCCGTGAACTATACTCGATCAAATTGCAAAGATCGTTGTACGGATTGAAGCAATCCGGTCGCATGTGGTATCATAGACTTAATGAATACCTTTCTAAGGAAGGTTATAAAAATAATACAGTTTGCCCATGTGTTTTTGTCAAAAGATCAGACACCGTATTTGCTATCATTGCTGTTTATGTCGATGACATGAATTTGATTGGCACCCCTGAAGAATTATCCAATGCTGTTTAATATCTAAAGAAAGAGTTTGAGGTGAAAGATTTTGGAAAAACTAAACTTTGTTTTGGTCTTGAGTTAGAACATAAAGATAACGGGATACTTGTCCACCAATCTGCATATACTAAAAGATTACTCAAGCGGTTTAACATGGACAAAGCTCATCCCTTGAGTACCCCTATGGTTGTGCGCAATTTAGATCCCGAGAAAGATCCATTTCGACCAAAAGAGTCTGATGAGGAGATTTTAGGTCCTGAAGTGTCTTACCTTAATGCTATTGGAGCATTAATGTATCTGGCACAATGTAGCACAATGTACTCGACCTGATATTTCATTTGCAGTAAATCTACTTGCACGATACAGTTCTGAGCCAACTCGAAGACACTGGAATAGTATTAAACACATTTTTCGATATCACAGTGGTACTACAGATTTGGGGTTATTCTATTCCAAGGAATCAACTAAATTTGGGTTAGTGGGTTATGCTGATGCTGGATATAGATCTGATCCACATAAAGTGATACGGATTGTACGAAGGACCCATTGAATATATCGATTCAAGAACCCAACGTATACAAGTAGGCAACGGATATTCCAGATCGATGATCTAGTTTGATCTTACCAGAGCTTTATAACTTGACCCGTTGGCTATATGATCGGCCCAAGAACTTGGTATGATGAACACCACAAGATATTGCTCAAGTATCTTGATAAGTTCTTAAACAATTGAAAACTCTACAAAGAGAATTTCAACTCACAAAGCGCAAATGCAATTTCAATATATCAATCAATTGTCCATTCTTACATGGGTGCCATGCTTTTATAGTTACAATATGATGCTTCAATGTTAATCCCGAATTGGCTTTTCATGGGATTTGAAGAGACATTCTTGACCCCTTTTTCTAGTCTTACAACATAGAAAATGACTCCCCCATGTGAAGAGACACTCTAGACCACCTTTACTAGACTTGGAAAATGATTACTAGACTAGACAACCTTTCTAGACTTGGAAAATGACTACTAGACTTACTTTATTGAATAATCATACTTGATTAACTTAACTAAGACACTTTGACTAACAAAATTTGAAAATTGACCATTTTAAGCAAAATGAAACATCACTCCTCTTGGGCTTCGAGGTGTTGGCGAAAATCATGGCCCATAAACTCCAAATTAAGTCTTCAATTGGTTCCATGCTTGAGCCCAACTTATTAGATGCATTCGCCCAATAACTTGAATAACATTCATTACTTGGCCTTCTATTGAGCTCCTTGCACATTTTCTTTAATTTCAAAGAAAAAGAGTCATCAAAGCTTGCTTAATTTGTTTTGCTCTTGCTCTCGTGATTGGCCCTCCATGAATCATCATCGGTTCTTTATTTCCTTGAGTTGTAACTGCAGGATGACCTTCATCATAAAGCTCGATCACAAACTGGTTACTTATTTTGCTATAATGGTACACCTATATCATGGCGATCTACCAAACAAACATTAGTTGCTACTTCTTCCAATCACTCAGAAATCATTGCTTTTCATGAAGCTGGCAAAGAGTGTGTTTTGTTAAGATCAGTTATAGCTCATATACGAAATGCTTGTCAGCTGAAACCAGTTACAAACACTCATACTATTATTTATGAGGATAATGCAGCATGCATAGCACAAGTGAAAGGTAGTTACATAAAAGGTGATCGGACCAAGCATATTTCACCAAAGCTTTTCCACACATGAACTCCAGAAACGTGGAGAGGAGATATTCAACAGATTCGCTCATGTCACAATCTTGCCGATTTATTTACAAAATCCTTACCAACGTCTACATTTGAGAAATTGGTTTACGGCATCGGAATGAGAAGAGTCCATACGAAGCAAGATTGAAGGATCAATTATGAAGCTAATATTCTTCATTTCAGGGGGAGAAAATATATTGTGGGTTGTACTCTTTTTCCCTTCTGTCTGGTTTTTATCCCATTGAGTTTTTCCAGCTTAAGGTTTTTAACGAGGCAGCTTCAAGGCCTGGATTTGAGAATGTACTCTTTTTCCCTTATGACCGATTTTTTCCCACAGGGTTTTTCCGGCTTGAGGTTTTTAACGAGGCATACCCATCCAGATTACAATATTGCTATGTCCAAGGGGGAGTGTTACAATAAAGTAGGATGAAAAATTGGACTTTAGCAATACTTTCAACACCTAACCTTCACATGTTTTGAATTTTACAATCGTAATAGTTGGAAACTTTGGCTATAAATATGTGTAGAGATGAGATGAATGAACACACCAAAACATATAATTACTCTTCTTCCTTAAATTTTGTTGTGATTTATATATTTCTCAATATATATTTCTAATATCATAGAAATTATCTATAAACATTAGAACCATCAATGCATGACATAATTTATAACAGTGCAATTTACACATTGTTTCAGGGACAACACATAGTATGAACTTCCTTAAACTATTAATCAAAGAGGGGCATAAGCATAATATACTCATTGTCGACTTTTATTTTCTAATACATCCACCATGTAGGTTTACCATTATTCTGGAAATGCAACAATTGGTCCTCCAGATCCATATACAGAAGTTAAATGCAGCGTGTGTCACGGCAAAGCGGATGAAAGCCTCCTGCTCTTGTGTGATCTTTGTGACTCTGCTGCTCATACTTACTGTGTCGGCCTTGGTGCAACTGTTCCTGAAGGTGATTGGTTTTGCCAGGACTGCACACTTTTAAGGGATGAACACTTGAAAAGTGAAACCAATACTGATTCTGGCGCTCAAATTAGTTTTGACTCCATTCACAAAATATCATCAGCTAATGAACATGTTTCTGTTTTTGATATTGTGCGAGAGCCTTGTGATCATGCAGTTCAGAGATCTAGAACCAGTACAGATGATGATAATAATATGATCAATAACATCGATCGACCAAGTTTAACTAGCCTAGAAACTGTTGCACCACATCCAACCAATCCAAATGCCAGAACTTTGCGTCAGTGTCGCAATCTGCATGATCGCATACGTGTATTGCGTGAAAACTGGAATGGCTTTCGAAGTGGTATCTTAAACTTTTCTTCCAGTACAGGTGATGGTAATCTTTCCAATCAGACATTGGTGACTTGCAAAAGTGGACGAGATTCAGTGTCTTGCTTGAATCAGCAATCAAAAGCTCAATGTAGTTCTTCTGATATGACAAATGACATTGGGACACATGAGATACACAAAGCTTGGAAGATGATGGATAAAGCAAAGTCAATCAAACAGGATCGTCAAAGGTCTAGTATTGCAAGTCAGGCCTCAAAAGGCCCTATAAGAAAACTAAAAACCATTAGAAAAGCTGATTTTATGAGTTATAGACATGTATTCCCAGATCACCAACAAAAAGGATCAAAAAATGTCGAAAGTACAGTACCCGGACACAATTATTACTGTTCTCTTGAAAAGGATTACTATAAGCAACCATCTCTAGTGTCTGGAAAACAGAAGTGGAGAAAACATATGGCTAAGGATGTTACTAATTGTTCTGAGGGTTCAATAATTGGTCATTCCTCAAAACTCCAAGAATTGAAATCTTCTAAGGGTGTAAGAAGTGAGAAAGTACTAGCTGAAAAATCATTTAAAGGGTCTGCTTGCTTGAGTTCATCGGTCGTGTCAGAACCAGTTGTTCTGAATGTAGATGGGGTTCAAGGGGTCAATCATACCTCTTCCTCCCTTAGCAAGGCAAAACATGCCAAAGAGAAAAGCAAGTTGGTGAATGTTTGTGTTGACGGCCAGCAGTATAATGATGCCAAGAGTGAGATTCAATCCCTTGTAAAGCTCAACTTGAAGCTTCAAACTAAAGAGGAGAAATTAGGTATGTAACCAATATCTTTTGCACTCAAGTCCACCACTGATTGCTTGATATTACTGTAATAGTTATCCTCAGGTGTTGAAAGATCAATAACAGTCAAGTCTTGCTCTGGTATCTAGTAGACTTACTCTAACCTGTTATATTTTCGATTTATGGTCCAAAAAGTTTCTGTTTCTTGAAATTGAAAAAAGGTAATAATAATAATAATAAGGGTTAATTACAAAAACTACTCTTGAGGTTTTAGTCTAATTACAAAAAAGGGTCCTATCTTTTAAAATTATGAAAAGAAACCCCGACATTTGTTTTTAGCTTACAAAATTGCAATCTCAAGAGGCTTCAAGAGGGGAGTATTTGTTAGGTAAATACAAACTTGAATGAGGTATTTGTAATTTTGAAAGATAACTGGAGGTTTTTGTAATTAGGCTAAACCTCAAGGATAGTTTTTGTAATTATCCCTAATAATAATAACTTTTAGGTAACTTAATTAAATCTCAAATTCCAAGCCCTTTATTTCTGGTTTCTGTCTGATTGTTTTTTATGAATATTGAAATGAATAAAGGTGATCACCCATCAATTCCGTATGCCCATGTAACTGTGTAATGTTTATGTATTTATACTTGCTTTAAAATACACTCCTGACTCCTGAGAAAGGTTTTTGTCTTGAAACTTTTATTTTGCTTGCCAATAATAGCGTACTATTTTAATAACAGAACATGACTCTGTTGTTCATGGATTACAATGTGGTTCAAGTACATATAATTTGTTTCTTGAATATTAAATGGTATTTGGATACTTGTTCGAGTGTCACCAGTACGTCTAACTGTATTTGTTGGTCAAATATTATCTATTATTTCAATTGTTTATGTAATTAACTTTTTGTGGTATCTCCAGAAATTGATGCATTTAAAGAAGTGGCAAGGCTTGCTACACATTCTATATTAGGTGCATGTGGTTTGGAGCATCCAAAGCCTGGTTCCTGTTCTATTCCAGATTTTATATGCTCCCATTCTGATCAAGTTTCAAAATCCAGTCCGATGCCTAATGCTTGCAGAGAATGTTTTTATGTCTTTGTGAAGGACATGATCAATACTGTTATGTTGCACAAGAAAAGGACTTGATTTTATAGCTTTTCCATCATGATGGTATGTATTCCCATCCTCCTCGGAATAGAGAGAGATATAGCGTGGGTAGGTGATGCAGTTAATGTTATGATTCTTATGAAATACAATGTACTAAATTTAGCTTAATTTTTTGAATAAAATAATAAATTAAGATTAATTTGAACTTGATTTTATTAGTTGCATAGTCGAAAGTCCTCTCTTCTACCTTCCTAACGTCGCCACCTATTCTCTCTTGGGAAGATGTGGGAAGTGACTTTCAATGTTCATATTTAGTCTCTCTTTAGGGGAGTTTTCAGTTTTCATTTATCGGATAAATTATCTCCTTAGTGGGCGTTTTGCGTAGAAGATTCAGATAATCCATCACTGGAAGTTTAGTGACAACCCATCTCTGGAAGTTTAGGGACAGATGTGATTATGTGATTTGTCAGGCGCGATTGCGATTTTATGATTATATTGGATCATTTGAATTTGTATAAATTTAAAATATGTTTGGCAGAACTAGGAATTCATTGGAGATTCTTACAGATATACTTATTTTTTACGAGTTGAATCGATAGGACGAATCAAATGAGTATATGTTTTAGATCTGTATATGTTTATGATTTTTAGTTTTTACAATTTTGATCTTTGTAATCTTCTTATGCTGAATGAAATTGACAGGTTCTTAATAAAAATCCATTTAGTCTGTTTAATTTAATTTGAGTTGGCTACTTTAATAATTAAATCAAATTTAATTATAGTTTTAAACTCAGTGATTTTTTTAGAGTACTCTAGTTGAGATGGCACAATCTATGGTGAATAATGCTAATGGGTATATGTATATATATTATGCTTTGCTTTGTCGTTCATGTGTGAATTGTGATCATAAAGGTGGTTGTCTCATTTCCTCATTGTGATTCCTTGTTGATATATTACTTTGTATAATACCTTCTGAGCCATAAAATAAAAACTTAAAAAGAAGAAACAATTAAAACTGTACTCCAGGTTATGGTTGTTGGGCCATCTGGGCCACTTGTAAATCCATCCAAAAGAAAGACACTTCTCGCAAGAAAAGACCCACTATCCAAGCCCCACCGAAAAAGACAGAGAAAAGAAGACAACGAAAAGCCGGAAACATGTCTGCTCGACACGTGAGGAATTTGAGAATGTGTTAGTTGTATCTTATGGTTGCTGTTGGAGTAAAAATGTAATGCAAATATAGCCATAACTTTATTTTTTTAATTTAACTATTTATAAATCAAAGTATAAATTGTATTCAATATTTTAATAAATAGTAGTCAATTTCCATCAAATTAAAAGTAAAATTAATACTTTGATATAAAACTCTTTTACTCATTTTCATAAAAATTATATTGTAAAAATGTTGTCGATATTTTAAATATACGTCTGTATTGTTTAACACACATTATAATAATCTTAGATTCACTTGTACATAACATATTTACTATAAATTTATCTTAAAAAAATATGTAAGAGTAATTTGATATTTAAAATTATTTCCCTCCATTATTATTATATATTCGTAATTACTAATCAAGAGATTTAAATCAAGTGTAAAAGTTGTCATTGCATTCCTTTATGCATTAATTGCTTGTACATACCAAGCATATGAATGATATCATTATATCATTCTTTTCCTAATGTCATTCCATTCCTAGATTCCTTGTATTCTTATTTAATTCCATTAATACATATCAATCATGTCATAAGAGTATTATGGGTTTATGTACTAAACGAGCACAATCATTGAAAGTAGTGTGTAAACTTAAAAGTCGTGTTTGATGGAAGGATTTGGATTTGAGAGGAGGATTTGATGAAAGGATTTCGCATGACCCCAGATGATGGAGATAATATCTAGTTATTATCTTTTAGGATTTTAGAATATTTTATATTTTAGATAGTGATTTGTGTGTTTAGGATTCTATTTAGTTTATATTTTAAGTTTCCTAGTCAAGTTAGGAGTTTTATTGTGGTAGGATTTTAATCTTATAAATACTTGCTATTTTATTATTTTTAGGGAGGTTGATTTTTGATAATAATAAAAACGAGTGTTTTCTCTCAATTCTTGTCTCTCTTACGGTATTCGTTTAGAATCAACGTACGAGGTGAGTTTGTTTAATTGTTCACGCTTCCACCTGCATCACTAGATGAGATGGATTTGAAATTCACGAAAATGCTTATAAAAATAGCTTCAAAAAGGAGCTCAAGCATTTAAATTTTATTGTATGTGGTTTTACATTACCCAAACAAATTCATTTTTATTTTGTTATTATAGATTAAAATCTCTAGTTTAAATCTTTCTATTCAAATGCAACCTAAAATTGCATTTTGGATGGAATGACTTGGATTTGAGGGGTGAACTTGGAAAAATGATATGAAGTGACTTAATCTAGTATGGATTTAAAATTCATCATAATGACTCAAAAACAGCTCAAAATATGAGTTCAGTGATTTTGGATTTAATATGATTAGAAATTCTTCAATTTAAATGCAATCTAAACAATTTATGTTTCAAATATTTCAACGCACTTAAATCTTTGACAGCGTTGTATTTAATATTTATTATTCTCAACTAGTGTGAAGCAGTGGCAAAATAGTTCATCATAATATAACACTATTCATAATCATATTATATAAGTAGGGTGCATATGAGGATTTGACAGCTATATGCCCCTTGTGCACAATCATCATAAAATACTCACATTTTTTAAAAGAGAATCCATGCACTTGTACCAAAATCTGCTAATAAATTTAAATGAACTTAACTGATACCATACATAAAGAAAAATTGTTCATTCCACATAAATAATATAAAATAAATAAAAGTGACATATATGAATTGTTAGGATCAAATGGAGTTTCCATCCATCTATAATCCCATATGATTTTAGGGGAGGTCTCTTGTGAGACTGTCTCACGGATCTAGATCCGTGAGACGGAGCTCCAATATTAAACCCGCTCCAAAACCCCGCCCAAATAGCTACAAGCCCACTGCCAACCCGCTGAAGAAAAAGGACCAAAAGCCCAACATGAATTAAAGCCCATGACATAGAAAACCCTCAGCTTGCGATCTCTCTCCATCTCTCTCGCTGCAGTAGGCAACCCTCAAACGCGCAGGTAGCAGCCGAAAAACACATCTTCAATGCCGACTTTTCCCGCACTCGCGCTCATTTACGTTAACAGAACTTGAAAACACCATCTTTGATGCCAAAAAATGGATATTCGTAAAGAGCATGACAATGAAGCCAACCATATCCTCGATTGTTTTAGTAATTGTTTGAATACTTTTGTATTAAACTGATATTATTGTTCTATAGTTTTTTAAACTGATATTTCTGTAATTAGTGAATGAAATTTTTGGCCAAATTCGTCTTATACTTTGTTATTAAAAATTGATACTTTAAACAAAAAAGTGATACTGTTAAGTAAAAATGTGTTATTTTTCACTTGCAGTTGTCCCCATTACAGAAAAAATCAAGTAATATTACCAAAAACTACCACAAGAGTCGTGTGATACTTTGTTTGTAAAAAGTGATACTATAAGCACAAAAAATGATACTTTTAAGTAAATAAGTGATACTTCTATATGAAAGTATGTTAAAAGTGATACTCAATTATGTGACACTTTTAACACAGAAAGTGATACTTTTAACACAGAAAGTGATACTTTTCACATGAAAAGTGATAATTCTATAAGAAAATTATTTACCAGAAACAAATGAACAAATTAATAGTATTAACATGCAAACTGATACTTTTCACGGGAAAATTGATATTTTTAACACAGAAAGTGATACTTTTAACATGAAAAGTGATACTTCTATATGAAAGTATTTCTCATTAACACAGAAAATATATTAAAGTGATACTCAATTATGTGATACTTTTAACACGCAGGATGATAAATGATACATTTAACATGAAAAGTGATACTTCTATATGAAAGTATTTCTAGTAACACAAAAATATGTTAAAAGTGATACTCGATTATGTGATACTTTTAACACGAAAAGTGATACTTTTTAACACGAAAGTGATACTTTTTAACATAGAAAGTGATACTTTTCACATGAAAAGTGATACTTCTATATGAAAGTATTTCTCATAACACATAAAATATGTTAAAAGTGATACTCAGTTATCCGTTTTCAATAGAGAGTTAGTTGAAATTGAAGAATCGCAACAAATTGGAAAAGAATCGGAGACAAATCGCGACAAAAATTTCGGATGAAAATTCTCAATTTCGAAACATATGAAACATGGGAGAAGAAGTGGGGTTTAAGGAAAGAGAAAAAAAAGGGGTTTTGGGGTCTGGGGGTTCAGCGGGTTTTGGGGGCGGGTGGACTAGCGGGTCAATTAGTTAATGGGGCTCCGTCTCACGGAACTAGATCCGTGAGACGGTCTCACGTAAGTTTTTGTGATGATTTTATTATCACAAAGATTCAGTGGATAATTAAAAGATCAGTCTCTAATCATTTTGATTTATGATGATAGTACAATGCTTATGCTCTAAATTTTATCATTCTTATTTTCTAAAATATATACTTTTTTTTAAATAAATTTATCATCTCAATTAAAATAATGATATGAATATATGATGTTACCGACTCTTACTTCTTTAAAATGGAATAACGTAAAATACACAAATTTTGCATTTTTCCAGCTCTTATCTTAAACTAGCTCTGTGTTGTTTTCAAGCACTTTATCTAGTGGCGTATTAACAATTTTAATTTTAATTTTATATTTTATATTTTATATTTTATATGTTTACTTATAATAAATATAAAAATATTTAAATAAACTTATTTATTTAAATTTAAATAAAATCATAGGTTCTAATAGATTATTATGCGTTTTAGAAATATATAATTTTATTATTGTACTAAATTGAAGAATAATTTAATTTAAAATTGATATTAACTAAGCTCGTTTAGGCTCGAAGAAGTTCGTGAGCCATCAATATATTCGATAAATTCAAGCTCGAGTTCGACTCGATAATAAACGAGTCAAACTCAAACTCTCAAAAGCTCGACCCAGTCAATAGAGTAAAGTAACGTTTCATAAGATCGCATTCAACTCTTTGTGTATATTTTGTGCTGACTCTAGAAAATTAGAAAATTTTAGGAGTTTCAAAAAACAAAATGGATGGAGAAGGATATTGAGAGGGCTATTAGGGAGTGACAAGAATTTCAGATTATGTCTAATATTTCCAAAGGCCCAACCAACAACAATTCCTCTCCTCCAAAATCTTTGCCTGAGGATTCTCTGGACAATTAAACTGTAGGGAACTCATGTAAGGTGGTCAGTGCTGCAATTTTGTCAAGAGATAAAGTTGCATTGGAAGGACGGATTCTTGATAAACAAGGCTCGATGGTTCTAGGGATTCTCTCAGTTATCCGGTGGAAGTAACTCTATTTGGTACTAGGCAAGTTCAACTTTTTGCATACAGACAAGGTGCCAGAAACATTATCATACTTGTATATGATGAGAAAATATTATATCCCAGTTGAACAACAAATTCCAATATCCATAATGATCGTTAACAATGGCCAAAAACATCTACTTGTTAGGATATCTTTTTATAGTTGTCTGTTTTCTTTCATGGCCCAAACGGGTTGCTACATTTGTGTGAATTACTCATATAATTGATGAAGATAGCATTCTTGAAATAGAAAGAATGAAAGAAGATGGATAAAATTCTGTATTGAAATTGAATGAATAATTCTCACTACAACATAAATGACATTAGGTAACACAAATTTTGTAGCACTTTTTACATAAGGTACATATGTAACACATGTTTGTAACACTTTTTACATTACAATATTTATGTAACACTTTTGTAGCACTTTATCAATATGTAACACTTGTATGTAACACTTTTATATAAGTAACACTTTTGAAGTATCACTTTTTTGTTATTTCTTTTGTAACGCAAATAGATAACACTTTTATCAATATGTAACGCTTATATGTAACACTTTTATATAAATAACACTTTTTAAGTATCACTTTGTTTTTGTTATTTCTTTTGTAACGTAAATAGGTATCACTTTATTTAAGAAACACTCTTGACAACACTATATTTTATTGATTGTAACACTTTTTAAGCTATATTTTAGTAACACAAAATTATATAACTATCATTAAATCATGCCAGAGATTTATTTAATTAGTTGATGTCACCAAACCTAAAAATTGTAGACATCATGTACTCTGTTTTTTTTTAACTGAATTTTTGTTTTCTTTTTACAAAGTATTTTAGTTTTGCTTTTATTTTTTTATTTTTTAAGAAGGCAATTAATTCCGTCTTAATACCGACGGAAAATGCGCATGTATATAATTTATTATTACTTATTTATTTTTTAATTTTTACTAACAGAGACAAATTTCATTGTTAAATCTTTTTTTTTATTTTTTTTTTTTTACTTTTTTAAAAAAATTACCAATGAAAATTGATGTTGTCGGTAATTACTTAGGAATTTTTTCCGTCGGTAAATTATTTTTTCATTATTTTCTTTATTATTTAATTTTTTTACTGCTTGAACTTTTTTATCTGTCAGTAAATTAATTTTATATTTTTATATATTTTTTATTTTTATCGATTGAATATTTATCAGTCGGTAAATTTATTTTATATATTTTTGATATTTTAAATTTGTTGTGTCCTTTAATATATAATATAATATGATTTTCAAACTATATACTATACAATATAAAATTTGATATATACAGTGTATAATATAATTTAATACATATATTATAAAATATAATCTTTATTATATAAAATATATTATATATACATATAATACACACACACACACACACATATATATATATATATATGTGTGTGTGTGTGTGTGTATGTGTATATATAAAACAAAACAAAAATTGTAATAAGAATCAACTTAGCTTAGTGGCAAATTGCCACTTCTATACATAATAGGTCGTGGGTTTGAATCTACTTGATGTCAAAAAATAGTATTTCTACGAAGTACTACAAAAAAAAGTGTTAAATAAGATTCATATGTAACACTTTAGAAGTATTTTTTTTAAAGTGTTACAAATATAAAAAGTGTTACCTAAGATTCATATGTAACACTTTAGAAATATTGTTTCAAAGTGTTACCAATAGAAAATTTAATGTAACACTTAGAAAAGCTGTTACTAAAAGCTAATAAAAGTGATACCTTAGACTATAGGTAGCACGGGCAAGTGCAGCGCCATAAAAGTGCTACCTATTGTCTATAGTAACATTTTATGGCCATTAGGTAACATTATTTGAGTGTTACCTAATGTCATTTATGTTGTAGTGTCTGTACAAGTTACACTTATTTATACACAACAAAGCATTGCTACTGTTCCATCTAACAACATGTAACTGACTAACTAACTTAACAGTCTTTGGAAGCTTCCATTTTGCTGATGCCTTCTTGATCTTTAGCTGAACCTTGACACCCCCCCTCAAGTGGAGCATGAAGATCAATCATGACCAACTTGATTGTTAGATGCTGAAAGGATTGAGGGGGAAGAGGTTTAGTAAATATGTCTGCTGTTTTTTTAATAGCTGGAATATGAATGACTTTAATTAGATCCCTCCTGTATTTTCTCTCTTACAAAATGACAATCTAGTTGAATGTGCTTTATACGTTCATGTTGACAGGCATTTTGAGAGATGCAAAATGCTGATCTGCTGTCAGTATAAATTGGAGCTGGTTGACTGTGAGAAATATTGAGATCCTGGAGTAGATATTTCAGCCACTGAATTTCACAAGTTGTGGTTGCTATGGCTCTGTACTCTGCCTCTGCAGAAGACCTACTTGACCGTGGCTTGCTTCTTTGATTTCCAAGAAACTAGAGAATCTCCCAAATATACAGCAAAACCAGTCACACTCCTTCTAGTTTCTTGGCACTTTGCCCAATCAGCATCACTAAATGCTGTTAATTGTAGAACTGAATTTGCTGAGTAAAAGAGGCCTTTTCCTGGATTGGTTTTGATGTATCTTAGTATTCTATGAGCAGCAGATAAGTGTGTTTCACTAGGATTAGACATAAACTGGCTTAAATGCTTTACATTGTAGCTTATTTCAGGCCTTGTGATTGTAAGGTAGAGAAGTCTGCCAATTAATCTTTTGTACATGCTTGAATCTGTAAGATTTGGTTTATCTGTACTCTTGATATCTATCCTTGAGTCCATTGGTGTTGAGCATGGTTTGCAACCTAAGTAGCCAGCTTCTGTTAAGATGTCTAATGCATACTTTCTTTGGCAAATGCTGATACCTTTAGAAGATCTTGCAACTTCAATGCCCAACATATATTTTAATGTGCCAAGATCTTTGATTGTGAAAACCTTGTCCAAATGAGACTTGATATCTTCAATGTCTTTGAGGTTGTTTCCAGCTAGTATAATATCATCTACATAAACACATAAAACTGTTATAGAGGTAGATGAGTTTTTAATAAAAAAGGAACTGTCAGACCTTGATTGATTGAATCCATAGTGAATCAGACAAGAAGTTAATTTGTGGAACCATTGTCTTGAAGCCTGTTTTAATCCATATAGGCTTTTATTTAGCTTGCAAACTCTAGTATCATTTTTCTGTAGGTATCCAGGTGGAGGAGTCATGTATACTTCTTCATGAAGATCTCCATGTAGAAATGCATTGTTGACATCTAGTTGGTGAAGAAACCAACTTTTAGATGCTGCAACTGCAAGAACCAACTGACTGTAGTTATTTTTGCCACTGGAGAAAAAGTGTCAAAATAATCCAAACCTTCCTCTTGAGTATAACCTTTGGCTACAAGCCTTGCCTTGTACCTCTCTATAGAACCATCAGATTTGTATTTGACCTTAAATACCCACTTACAGCCTACACAATGTTTGGATGGAGACAACTGAGTTAAAGTCCAAGTGTCATTCTTTTCAAGAGCATGTAACTCAGTTTGCATTGCCTTGATCCAATCAGCACTTTTGCTGGCTTGAAGATATGTCTTGGGCTCAGAAATTTGAGTAATGGATGATGTAAAAGCTTTATGACTAGAAGAAAGTCTATCAGTAGACAAATGGTTTGTAATGGAATATGTATGTGCTGAGTTAGAGAAATTCTGCTGTAAAGATGGAGGGAGAGCACAATCATAGACTTGTAAGTAGTGAGGAGCTGTTCTAGCTCTATTAGATCTTCTGACATTGATGCCTTCTTGATCTGTAGTGATTGCTGGTAAATTTTGATCAGCAATATGGTCAGTGTTAGTATGAATAATGTTACCATTAACATTATCAGGACCATTATCAGGAATGTCATTAATATTGGCAGGAATATTTGCAGTAGCTAAACTATCAGTACAATTTGAATTCAAATTCTGAAATAAAGGAGAAAAAGTTGCAGAATTATCAGTTTGAAAATTCTTGAACGGAAAAACATGTTCACAAAACTCAACATTTCTGGATACAAATACCTTTTGGGAGCTTAAATCTAAAAGCTTGTATACTTTAGTCCCAATGGGATATCCTAAAAAGGCACACTTAACTGCTCTTGGCTGGAATTTGTTCCTGTTAGCAGACAAAGTAGAAGCATATGCTAAACAACCAAACACTTTTAAATGCTGATAGTCAGGTGTTTTGTTAAAAAGCCTTTCAAAGGGAGATTTGTTAGCTAACAAAGGAGTTGGAACTCTATTTATGATGTATGCTTCTGTAAGAATAACTTCATCCCAGAATGAAATAGGAACATTAGAATGAAAAATTAAGGCCCGAGCCACTTGTAAAATGTGTTGATGTTTGCGTTCAACCAATCCATTTTGTTGTGGTGTCTCAACACAACTTGTTTGATGAATTATGCCATTAGTATCATAAAAATCAGAAAGCAAGAATGTTGGGAAATTTATTGTTTAGATTTTGATGAATGCCATGTAAAACTTAGAATAGGAAGTTGGCACCCCAATTTTTGTTGTAAAGCGCATTGTAATAAATAGGGATGGTCAAGATGAGTTAAGTCGGCTATGCCCAAACATGCAAGAAGACAATCAAGACGAGGAAGGAAGACTCATTGCAAGACAGTGAGTATGGAAAAGAAGAGAAGACGGGAACTCTATGAAGGAGCGGTGAGATGCGGCTAAGTGGAGTATCGGTCAAGTCAACTTAAGAAAAGCCAAGTCTCAAGTTGAAGTGACGGAAGAGTCATCCAATGATTGGAAGTCGACTCTAAGTCACCTGGGGAAAGCAAGGAAATGCGGTCAAGTCGAGATAATCGAAAAAGATCCGTTGCACAAAAATCAAGAGAATTACTTAAACAAGTAATATCTCCATGCTACCTTTCTCGAAGTGCTCCCCGAAGCGTGCAAAAGGAATAACCAATGGGAAGCACTACACCGTGTCGAACTCGAAAAGGTGGAAAACAATTCATACGAGAAAATGGCAATTCCAAGGATCGCAACAAGACAAGCCAACGACCACAAGTGACTTTCAAAAATAAGCCTATCTCTTCAACGGGCAGATTTTTGAAAAGCTTACTATAAAAGGCCGAGGAATAACTCGAGAAAGAGAGACGGAAATTACACAGGTTACCTTGACCATACAAGCAACAAAGAAACATTTTGTAACCTGAAATATTCTCAAGTTATTAAACGCTCAATCCTCAAGCCTACACTACGAAGAACATCAATTCAACACTCACTGTGAAGGAAAGATAACTTCAATCGAGTTGAAGAGGAAATTCTTGAAGAATCAAGGGGTCTACATTCCACGAAGGATTGTAGGAAGGTTCAAGGTCGAACCAAGTCTTGAGCTTTTGGAGGGCTTCGTGATCAAATCCAAAGAGCTTGAGCAAGTGGGCTGTAGTAGCAAAGCAACCGCCTGTGAAGAAGCCGAGTCGCACGAGAAGCCGGTGAGTGATCAAGGCGTCTCGGATCGAGTCCCAAAGGATCAAGTCATTTGTGTGATCAAGACTTGTATCCGGACATTACCACTTTGTATCTTGATCAATACCTAGTGGATTCCTCCAGGAGTTGGAGAAGAGAGGAGTAGAAGAATTACCCCCATCTTGAACCTCTATAAAAACTTATCATGTCATTTACATTTCAAAGACTTTAATTCTGCATCATATTTGTTTAATTTCACAATGACATATTTGCTATCCATTAGATAATCTCTAAGTACTAAATCAAGCTCTAAATCTCTACTTAACCAAACTTAAGGGTGTTAAGTCTTCAATGAAAACAAACCACGAGTTGAGTTAATTTAGACTTAACAACTGAGTTATTCCATCAACACTCGGTTGAGTCATTTGAGAGACTAACTCTCTTGATTAACTAAATTGGTCATCCACCGAGGACACGGTACTGTGTAGTATCAACTCTGAACTTTTAAAAGGACTAAATCAAAAATTTGGTAAGGTTTATTCAACCCCCCCTTCTAAACCTTACACTTACACCCCTTGGGACCTACAAAGAATTCAGTCCCATTATCAGTTCTAATAACCTTGATTCTTTTATCAAACTGAGAATGCACAAGAGTATAGAAATTTTGCAAATGAAATTTAGTATCTGATTTGTTCTTTAACATGTATATCCAGGTGACTCTGGAAAAATCATCAACTATAGTTAGAAAATATCGTAACCATTATGAGAAATCTGAGAAAAAGGGCCCCATATATCACAATGTATCAATTCAAAAGCTTCATTAGACATAGAAGTTCTTACAGGAAAAGGAAGTTTTCTTTGTCTAGCTAAATGACATACATCACAGTCATCAAATTTATGAATATGAGAAGCAACATTAGGTAACAAGGCTAGTCTCTTGGCTGAAAGATGACCTAGCCTACAATGCCATAGAAAAGAAGAATTAGAAACTGAAGCATTAGCTGAAACATTAGGGAAGCTGAGATGATATAATCCATTCTTTTCCTTAGCAAAACCAATCATCCTCTGGCTTTTCATGTCCTGCAAGATACAATGTGAGGACAAAAAATGGAGAGCATAATTCGATGTTTTAGTTAACTGAAAAACAAACACTAAGTTGAAGGAAAAATTGGGAACACATAAAACATGCTTCAGAATTAAGTGATCAGAAATTTTAACCTCTCCAATGTGAGTGGCTGTAGTAATATTACCATTAGGTAGATGGATAGATACAGAAGTAGAAACAGGGGAATCAGTATATAAGGATTTGTCACAAATCATGTGATCAGTTGCCCCCGTGTCAAGTATCCATTTAGAAGCAGAAAAAACACAACAGGATGATTTAATACCTTCGATACCTGCTATAGAAGTTGCTGCAAAGTGTTGTATAGAATCAAAATTAGAAGTTAAAAGTTGTTGATTCTGTGCATAGGCCAAGAATTGTTGAACCATTTCTTGAGATAATAATGGATTAGAAACAGCAGGAGAGACATCTTCTTTGGGAGAAGAGATAACAACATTGGCAGTGGAGTCCTTTGCATTTCTTGGTCCCTTCCAACCCGGAGGATAACCAATGAGTTGAAAGCACTTATCTATTGTGTGACCATTAAAACCACAGTGTGTGCATCTTGGTTTCTTCTTGTCTTTAAAAGATTGGAATCTTGTATTAGAAACTTGTTTGGCCAACATAGCCATAGAATCTATGGGTGTACCAATGATAGATGAATTGTTCAGACATCTTTGAGACTCTTCTTGGAGCAGAAGTGAATATACTTTTGCAAGAGAAGGTAATGGAGAAGCTAGAAGTAGCTGACTCCATATTTGAGCATAAGATTCATGTAAGCCCACAAGAAATTTAATAACGGAGTCATTCTGCTGAGTAGTGGCCATAGCAGTTGAAATGTTGCAAGTACACAAACCACAAGAACATTTCATAACAGGTCTGTGGCTTATATACTCATCCCACAAGCCTTTAAACTGATTATAGTATGTGGTGACAGAATTAGTACCTTGGGAGATGGAACTCAATGACTTTTCCAGGTGAAAAACACGAGGACCATCACTACGAGCATATCGGACTTTTAATTCATCCCAAACCTCTGTGCCGTTGTAAAGAGCAAAGACTTTGCCTAATGTCTTTGGCAATGGAATTCAAGATCCAAGAAAGAACTAAATTGTTTGCTCTTTTCCAAGCATGAGACGAGTTATGGGAGCGAGTTGGCATAGGAAGTGATCCGTCTATGAAGCCACTTTTGTTCTTAACATTGAGTGCCATTAAAACAACACGATTCCAAGAAATATAATTCTCACCTATAAATGGTTCATAGACAATCACAGCGCCGGGATTATCACTAGGATGAAGATAATATGGTGAAGTAGGATCATCTTGTGGTTGTGCCATTTTTCAAGAAATCTTGGAAATCGATCTCGAATTGATCGTGAGAATATTGAATATCCGATCTCGGAATTGATCGCCAGATTTGCGAGATGTGAGAATCGATTAACAAAAAAGAGTAGCAAAGTGGATGCGGAATAATTCTGAAAAAATTTCCTGATACCATGTGAATTACTCATATAATTGATGAAGATAACATTCTTGAAATAGAAAGAATGAAAGAAGATGGATAAAATTATGTATTGAAATTGAATGAATAATTCTGTACAAGTTACACTTATTTATACACAACAAAGCATTGCTACTGTTCCATCTAACAACATGTAACTGACTAACTAACTTAACAGTCTTTGGAAGCTTCCATTTTGATGATGCCTTCTTGATCTTTAGCTGAACCTTGACAGAGCATGTGAATTACTCATATAATTGATGAAGATAGCATTCTTGAAATAGAAAGAATGAAAGAAGATGGATAAAATTCTGTATTGAAATTGAATGAATAATTCTGTACAAGTTACACTTATTTATACACAACAAAGCATTGCTACTGTTCCATCTAACAACATGTAACTGACTAACTAACTTAACAGTCTTTGGAAGCTTCCATTTTGCTGATGCCTTCTTGATCTTTAGCTGAACCTTGACAATTTGTAATAGGTTAGATCATTTGGCCTGAATTTTGATTTGAACTTGAATTGGTCTGGTCAATTCTCCTCTTGGTACTCTTTGTAGTCAAGGTGGATCTAATTACCTAGTCCGTTACAAGTTTGCTTGTGTAATCAATACAACCCACATAATACAACCCAAATAATTGATGAATTACTCATCTTTTTTAAAGGAGGAAATTACATAAAATACCCTCCTTTTGGCACAAATCCTGATTTTACTAATATCTCACATCTATACCTTTTTTTTTACTTTTTGTACGCTCTTTTTCTATTTTTTTCCTCATTTACGCTGCTATCCAATCTGTCACCTCTTTTCTCTCTTTTCTCTCGACGTTTGGTTTTTCCTTTGCATGTCCGCCATTGTTGTTTGTTTTCTCTTTGATTCTGGTAACTTCTTGTTCAAAATCTGAAGCCCCAATTTCTTCATCTTCTAAAAAAGAAAGATGAAACTTGTGGATGTTGATGAAAAACAAGTTGTTAAGGGAAAATCATCCAAAAAGAAAGTTGTTGGATTTAGAGGCGTTGATGCTACTGAGGTATGGTGTTTTTTCTTTTATATTAATGGATTTATTTTGTTATTTTTGTTTCTATGGATTTTTGTTTTTTTTTTGTTTATGTGTTGTTTCTGTTGTGTTTCAATGTTGTTTCTGTTGTGTTTCTATGTTGTTGATATGTTGTTTTTATTATTTTTCAAATTTTTCGTATAAGATGTATTGTTTCTTTGTTGTTTCATTATTGTTTCTTTGTTGTTTCTTTATTGTTTCTTTGTTGTTTTATTTGAAACATGAAAGAAACATAATTGAAACAAATATGAAACAGTATCCTGCTTTCTTCTTCGATTTGTTTTTTTTTTCGTGTATGTTTTTATTTTCTTTTCCTGATGTGCAGTTCGATTCTTCTTCCTTTGTGCTCGAAAAGATGTCTTCTCCTTGTTCTTCTCCTTCGCACAGTGTTTGCGCACTTGTTATGGCTATTGCGTTTCAGATCTCTAATTGGTGCCCTGTTTTTTGGTTTTTTGGTGGTTGTTTTTATATACAGCGTATTGTTTGGTAATGTGCTGTGTTTGAGCGTATTTGTTGGTAATTAGAATGCGGCAACGTATTGTTAGGTAATTTTGTTAAAATCCTAGTATTTTGCAGGTACCGGTCAAAAACAGGTGGGTGTTTATGTCATTTTCCCTTTTTAAAATATACAAGTCATGTTAAATTTGGGTTACACGTGCAAAACCCAAGTTCAGATTAATTAATCTGATTAAACAATTTGAATTTCGATTGGCAGGATTGTTTTCGACTTCGTGTACAACCCGACCCGCGAACCCGGCTCTACCCCAGTTGTTACTCCAGGTCAAATTAGAGTTCGTGTATGGTTTTAAGTTAGGAGTGGGCCAGCCCAAGTAAAAGAAGTCACAGTCCAAAGCCCACTAAAGCAGGCGCAATCGGAGTGGGGACACGACAAATGTCCAAACATTGTGGGGCCACGTGACTACCATAAGCACCAGCCAAAGCGCATGACATGAAGCACGTGACAATCCATGCGACGTCATCCTCAGAACAAATAGTCATCAATAAAAGGAAAAAACAAAAGAAATAGAAAAAAATTGGTTACCAAAGGAAGATGAGACATAGAGGACAGGTAGGAACGCACAATTGCACATGCCCCCACTACTATCGAACCTCTTAATATAATTATATAAGTGCAAACCCCTCACTTCTCTTTTCAATTTTTTTTAAAACCCATATTGTGCAAATTTATTAGAACTTTTATCTAACTTTAAAACTATTTATTAATTGAATTGAATTTAAACGAAAATTAATCTAACTAAACATGATTCTATTCAAGCAACTTCGTATTTTTACATATATTTTACTTGGGGTTATTGATTTTATATTACGTGAACTATAGACAATTAGTTGTTTTTAGTACCCTTACTTCGCAAGTTTTTATAAATCGGTATATGTTCATTTAGAAGGACGAAAATGCCCTATTATTTTTTAATAATTAAATTAAAAAATAAGTAATTATGTTTATTAAAAATATAACTATTAAATTAAAATTTTAAATTAAAAAACAAAATTTAATCAATAAATAACTTATTAATAAATAAATTAATAAATTATGAAATTCTTAATTGGAAAAACATAAATTATATCAATTATTTTTTAAGTTTAAAAATTCCATTAAAAACTAAATTTAAAATTGATATATTAATAAAAAATACATTAATTTTCTTATTTACTATCTTAGTTTTAATTTTTAAATTATTTAATTTTCATTTTTAAATTTAGTTAACTAAACCAATTTTTTATTTTCATTTAAATAAATTTTAATTTATTTTTATTGATTTACTCATTTAATGTAATTGATTTTAATTTTTTAAAATTCATTAATATTTTTGTAAATTTCTTTTTTATTTTCTTGTTTATTAATTAAATTAATTTCATATATAATTTACTTTAATTTTCAAAAATTATTTTAAGTTTAATTATTTTTCTCGGGGCATTCTCATCATTTCAAGTGAATATGTACCAATTTATAAGAAAAATGTGAAGTATGTGTGCTACATTGGTGAATCGCAAACGTGAGGTATCAAACTAGTAAATCTTCTATAATTCAGGTACTAAATAAAAAATGGTTCTTTTATTTTTTATTTACTAATCAAATTGTGCTTGAATTGAGTTTTTCATCTTATGGAAAAAAAGTTGCAAGACTAGTTCGTTGTATTAATGAATTGAGCTGAAACGCTTTTTTAACTATTAAGGTCGAGTCTAGTATCAAGTAGTAGGCGATGGCGGTGGGGGAGGAGGGTAGCGGGCGCGGCCCCCTCTTTTTATTTTTTTACTTAATTTTACTAAAAATAAAAATTTAAGTTATAGTTTATAAGATTTTTTTGAATTTGCAATGTGGCCTGTTAGGAAATTTATTGTTTAGATTTTGATGAATGCCATGTAAAACTTAGAATAGGAAGTTGGCACCCCATTTTTGTTGTAAAATGCATTGTAATAAATAGAAATTTGGCCAATTTGAGTTAAGTCACTACGCCCTAACATGCAAGAAGACAATCGAAGACTAGAAGGAAGACTCATTGCGAGAGGCAGTGAGTATGGCAAAGAAGAGTAGACGGGAACTCTATCTTGAAGAAGCGGTGAGATGCGGTGAGTGGAGTATCGATCAGTCAACTCGAGAAAAGCCAAGTCTCAAGTTGAAGTGATGAAGAGTCATCCAATGATTGGAAGTCGACTCTAAGTCACCTGGGAAAAGCAAAGAAATGCGTCAAGTCGAGATAATCAAAAAGATCCGTTGCCAGTAAATCAAGAGAATTACTTAAACAAGTAATATCTCCATACCACCTTTTCTGAGTGCTCATCCCGAAGCATGCAAAAGGAATGAACCAATGGGAAGCACTACACCGTGTCGAACTCAAGAGGTGAAAAACAATTCATACGAGGAAATGGCAATTCCAAGGATCGCAACAAGACAAGCCAACGATCGCAAGTGACTTTAAAAAATAAGCTTCTATCTCTTCAACGGGCAAATTTTTGAAAGATCACTATAAAAGGCCGAGGAGTTTATTTGAGAATGTGTGACACAAAAACGAAAGAACGGACCTAAACCAAAAACGTTCAAGCGATTATTAGAAAATCAAATATTCTCAATCCTCAAGCCTACACTACGAAGAACATCAATCCAACACTCACCCGTGAAGAAAAGATAACTTCAATCAGTTGAAGAGGAAAATCTTGAAAAATCAAGGGGTCTACATTCCACGAAGGATTGTAGGAAGGTTCAAGGTCGAACCAAGTTTTGAGCTCTTGGAGGGCTTCGTGATCAAATCCAAAGAGCTTGAGCAAGTGATTTGTAGTAGCAAAGCGCATTTGCCTTGTGAAGAAGGCGAGTCGCACGAGAAGCCACCGAGTGATCAAGGCGTCTCGGTGAGTCCCAAAGGATCAAGTCATTTGTGTGATCAAGACTTGTATCCGGACTCACATTACCACTTTGTATCTCGATCAATACCTAGTGGATTCCTCCAGGAGTTGGAGAAGAGAGGAGTAGAAGAATTACCCCATCTTCGAACCTCTATAAAAACTTATCATGTCATTTACATTTCAAAGACTTTAATTCCGCATCATATTTGTTTAATTGTCCGACATATTTGCTATCCATTAGATAATCTCTAAGTACTAAATCAAGCTCTAAATCTCTACTTAACCAAACTTAAGGGTGTTAAGTCTTGGCTGAAAACAAACCACGGTTGAGTTAATTTAGACTTAACAAAATTTGAGTTATTCCATCAACGGCTCGATTGAGTCCGCATTTGAGAGACTAACTCTCTTGATTAACTAAATTGGTGTCCACCAAGGACACGGTGTGTAGTATCAACTCGAGCTTTTAAAAGGACTAAATCAAAAATTCGGTAAGGTTTATTCAACCCCCTTCTAAACCTTACACTTACACCCCTTGGGACCTACAAGTGGTATCATAGCGGTTGGTTCATTGAGCCTTCCGTGACTTTGTTTCTTGAACTAGATCTCCAAACTTTTCAAAGTCTCGCTTTAATACTTAAACTTTCAAAACTCCCTTTATCATTAAAATTTATTATCATGGAAGCAAATTTGACACGCATCCCTATGTTCACAATTGAAGAATTTGATGATTGGAAAATTCGTATGCGTGCTCATCTATCAAAGATTACATGATGAGATGTGGATAGTGATAGAAGATGGGCCACTGCAAATCTTAAAGGTGAACACAATCTGTAAGAAGAGTCTGCGGTGAAGGAGAAGAGGATGTTGCTCCTGCACGGTCATGGTTGAAAAACCAAGAACTGAATGGACAAACGATGACGAGAAAAAGATACAACCTGGACAATGTAGCCAAGGACATCCTTTACAAAACCTTGGACAAAGCCATGTTCAATAAAGTCAAATCATGCAAAACGGCTAAAGAAATCGGGACAAGCTAACATTAATTTGTGAAGGCTCGAGAGCAAATCAAAGAAAACAAATTATCGGTGGTCATCGAGTAAATTTGAGAACTTCAAAATGATCTCAGGAGAAAACCTGGATCAACGGATGCTCGGTTCACGAAATCACCAATGAGCTATCTCGCACTTGGAAAGGAATATACACGAGAAGGAAATGTGTATGAAGATCCTAAAAAGTCTTCTATTTGAATGGGAAATGAAGGTCATGGCAATCGAGACATTCCATGGACCTATCAAAGACATCCAACCATGAATTATTCTCGGACCTCAAAGCCTACGAGTTTGATTTGAGAAGAAAAAGACCAGGAAGAGACATTTGTACCCAAAACAACTCGCTCTAATTATTAAAGATGGGAAGAGAGCCGAGGTCAAAGAAGTCATTGACCCGTAAGAAATAGCCACGATGGTTAAAAGATTCAACAAGTTCTTCAATAAGAACTACAAGAGAGAGGAAAGGGCGAATCTTCCGGAAGACACTCACTCCCTCCAAATCAAGGGAAGATAGGCCAACCAAGAGAACAAATCATCAAAAACTCGAATATCAAAGGGTGACAATCCAAGAATGGAAAGAGCTAATCAAAAAGGTGAATATCTATCTTTGAATTGTAGACAACCAGTGTCACTATGCCATTGATGCTCATATCCTGTAGTTAACAAATACAGGGAATGAAGAAGAAAGAAAGGTCTTGAGAGAAAGAAGACAAGAAAAGAAAAAGGCAATGATGGCTGCAGAGATCTTTGAAACAACCAAGTCAAGAGAGCAGGTGATTGAGAGCAAGCGTGTAGCGACTACTCAAGTGACTCAAGAACAAGCCCGACCGCTTGATGGCCAAGGAACAAGATCAACTCGACCAAGAAGATGAGGTACACTCTAACTCATCAAACTCGGACTCTAGTGATAGTAGTGGTGTGACACACACACACTTCATCACCCACCGATCTTTATGATTCATTAGGCAAAATGATGAAAGATTTTGAACACATTAAATCCTCACACACACTATTAAATGAGGAAAACAACCTACTCAAGAGCAAAACTCAAAGCCGACTAAGGAGCCGAGTACTCTAAGTCAAATAGGCGATGAGAATGAAAGTTTAAAAGTTTGAAAATGCTAAATTAATAGCGGAAATTCTTTGCTATAGAGAAGAGGGAGAATGACCTAAAAAATGTTATTGCCTCATTCACTAAGGCATCCAAATCATTGGATGATCTTATTATGAGTCAAAGAGAATGTGGAGACAAGACAGGCTTAGGATTTAATTCCTCTGTGCTATGTCAAACCTCAAAAGTAATTTTGGAAAAAGGATCTTCAAGACATGAAGAGTCTAAAAAATCCAAAACTCTAAATGTTGCACACACATTCACTGCAAAGCACAATTACAAGCAAACTGGCCTCGGTTATAAAGGAAAAGGAAAACGGCCAGTTGAGTGCTTATTTGAAAGGACAAGCGAGAAGAGATTCACCGAGTTCTCGGCAAACTCCAAACAGAAAAATACTGTAAAAGAAGAAGCAGAGCTACCAAAAATCCCGAAGAAAATCTATAAAAGAAATACATATGATGGGAATGGTAGAAAATATCCAAGCCAAGTGATTGGAATAATGTGAACTATCAAAGCATAGACTTATGGAATATAAGCCCAAATGGCAAAGGCCAGAACTCAAGCAAATGCCATTCCAAATGTATAAGAGCTTTCATCAAGCACACATATGCACCTAGACACTATACTCGGAGACACCACAATTACCCAAAGAAGGCGATTGCTAAAACCTATACACAAGTATACGACAAAAGAGACAATTTGTATGAACCTAAAATCCCCAAGCAATTTGCCAAGATTAATTATGATTATGGTATCGATAGATGGCAACCCCTTAGAGTCAAATCATTTGGCTATAAGTTGGTTGGATCATCTTACAATTCTAACCCCTCGGGACCCCGGACAAGTATGGGTACCTAAAACTTAATTTCCTTGATTGCGGGTTCAAGAAGCAGTGAGTGCCAAGGAACCTGGTACATGGATAGTGGTCATTCCGGACATATGACAGAAATAAGAAAATCTGTCAAAATTCAAGGAAGTTAAAGGAGCAAAAGTCATATTTGGAGGAAATGAAGCTCCGGTGAAATAAGAGGCATTGGATCCATCAAGAGGAATGGATTAGAAATCACGGATGTTGCATATGTTGAAGGACTCAACTTCAACTTACTAAGCATCGATCAACTCGTGACAAGGGCTACAATGTTGGATTCAACATGGGTGTATGCCAAATCAAGGATCTTGAATCGAATGAAGTTGTGTTGCAAGGATGCGGACAAAAGAACATGTATGTAGTAGATTGGTCAACCGCTACACACAAAGAGACTGTCTATTAGCAAAGAGCACAAATTTGAATCAAGTTGGGTGTGGCACAAAAAGCCGAGTCACCTAAATTTCAAAGCGATTAACAAGCTTGCAAGAAGTAATCTTGTGGAAGGACTTCCGCACTCAAGATACAAGAAGGAGAGTATATGTGATGCATGTCGGAAGGGAAAACAAATCAAATCTTCATTCAAAGAAAAGACATGCCCATCTTCAACAAGAATATTGCATCGCTACATATGGATCTATTTGGCCCGGTGGAACCGGCCAAAGATAAGTGGAAAGAAATACACCTTGGTGGTAGTAGATGACTACTCAAGATATACATGGACAATATTCATGTGTAAGAAGAAAGAAACTCTACAAAAACTACCACAATCGATGAAGAGGATTCAAAACGAGAAGAGCCAAACCATTATCAAAATAAGATCGGACAGAGGAACCGAGTTTGTCAATGGAATAATAACTCGATTGTATTGAAAATGGCATTGGTCATGAACTATCGTGACAAGGACTCCAGTGAGAATGGAGTTGCGAGAAAGAAAGAACGAAGAACTCTCAAAGAAGAAGCAAGGACCATGTTAGTAAGCGGGGTTACCAAAAAGATTTTGGTCAAGCAATCAACACACGACTTGCTACACTCAAAACAGGATGTATGATAAAAGACGGTGACAAAGACTCTCTATGAGATTTGGATCGAAGAAAACCAAATGTTGCATATTTGAGAATATTTGGATGTAAATGCTTCATCCACAACAATGGCAAAGACAATCTAAAGGCTTTCGATGCTAAAGTCGATGAAGGTATCTTCTTCAGGATACTCACCAAAGCAAAGCCTACAGGGTACTCAACAAAAGGACTATGGTTGCGGAAGAATCCATTCATGTGGTATTCGATGAGCCAAATGTAAATGGAGAAGACATTGAAGAGTCAACGATAAGTGAATCATCCAACCATACGTAAGAGTCTCTATCTTTGGTTTAAGTGGAATTATAAACTCGAGGAAAGAAGATGAGATAGTGAATCTCAAAAATGACTAGAAAATTTGCAGGCTAAGTGATTACGAGAGAGCGACCACAACAACACACCAAGGCAAGACGATCGAATCCACTAACTTACTCCAACCTCGATGTAAGATGGCCGAGAGACCATCCACCGAACTTGTCATTGGAGATATAAGAAAAGGTGTCAAAACAAGATCGAGAACTCAACAAGAAGCCATGTTCACATGCTTTATCTCGCAAATAGAGCCCAAAGATGTGTTACAAGCATTGGATGACACACATTGGATCCAAGCTATGCAAGAAGAGTGAATCAGTTTGAAAGAAATAAAGTATGGGAATTAGTTCAAAGACCCACACATCAAAATGTTATTGGTACCAAATGGGTGTTCGTAAACAAGATGAACGAGGAAGGTTCGTGGGTAAGAAACAAGGCAAGACTAGTAGCCAAAGGATATTGCCAAGAAGAAGGAATAGATTTTGATGAAACATTTCCTCCCGTAGCAAGATCGAAGCTATAAGGATGTTTCTTGCCTATGACTCACAAGAATTTCACCGTATATCGATGGATGTAAAAAGTGCATTCCTAAATGGTTTATTGGAAGAAGAAGTGTATGTTGAACAACCTCCAGGATTTGAGCGAGGAAGACTCTTGGAGATAAGGTATACAAACTCAAGAAAGCCTTATATGGATTGAAACAGCACCCCAGCAGCATGGTATGATACCTTGTCACAATTCCTAACCGAAAATGGATTCACAAAAGGAAAAGTAGATAGAACACTTTTCGTAATTCAAGACAAAAAGAGTATACTACTTGTTCAAATATATGTGGATGACATCATCTTTGGATCCACAAACAAAGAGTCATGGTGAAAATTTTCAAACCTCATGCAAAGTAAATTTGAAATGAGCATGATGGGAGAGCGACATTCTTCCTTGGACTCCAAGTGAAACAACTGAAGGATGGAACCTTCATAAGTCAAACAAAATACACGGAGAGACTTAATGAAGAAATTTGGTATGGAGGAGAAGTCTTCGTGAAAATACCAATGAATACATCGGTCAAAATGGACATGGATGCAGACGGCAAGCCTATAGATCAAACAAGATCTGAGCACTTATTGGATCATTGCTCTATCTTACAAAGAAAGAGCCGGACATCACCTTTGTTTGTAGGTGTATGTGCAAGATTTCAATCGCTCCAAAAGAGAGCCATATGACAAATGACTAAGAGAATATTGAGATACTTGAAAGGAAGCCAAGAAGTTGGCTTATGGTATCCAAAGGAAGGTGGATTCAAGCTAATTGGCTATTCGGACTGATCTTTGGACTATCGATGCGAGTTGATGAAAAAAGCACCTCAGGCACATGTCAAATGCTAGAAACAGTGATTTCTGGTTTAGCAAGAAGCAAAATTCAATAGCCACCTCTATAGTGAAGAATACATAGTTGCTGGCAATTTGTTGTGCCCAAGTCCTATGGATGAGACAAAGCTAAGAGACTATGAAGTTGAGGAAAAAGAAATTCCAATCATGTGTGATAACACAAGTGCAATTGCAATCACTCAAAATCTGTGTTGCACTCAAGAACAAAGCATATCGATGTCGATATCACTTCATAAGAGATCATGTTGAAAAGAAGGACATCATCCTGGAATATATCTCAACCGATAAACAATTGGCCGACATCTTCACAAAACCATTATGTGAGTCAAGATTTGAAGAACTCAAGCATGAGTTGGGGTTAATTGAGCTGAGTTAACATTGAGAAGACTCAAAGAAAAGAAATGGAACACAAAAAGGGAAAAAGAGTTGAACTCACAAATCAGCTAAGTAAATCAGCTGTATTGGAAAGACATCTATACCAAGTCAATTTGTTGAGTCACTAAGAGAATGTGAGAAGAAGAGTTAAATCGGCTAAGGGATGTTTCGAGTCACTTATGAGCAAAGTGACAAAAACGCAGTCGTTTTTACTTAGGGGGAATGGTTTTAAGAATGACCGTCACAATAATGATGATGTGTACAGACATAAAGCGCACACCAAGCTTATGATTGGATATAAATGTTGCCGCATTAAATACGAGACATTAAATGCTAAATAAGCGTGCAAAATCTAAGCCGTTGATTTCGATCACATTTCAAAAACCACTCGCACGCCCTTTCATAAACCATACTTAAACCATTTCCATCCGTTTCTCTCACACACTACCAAAATCTGTTCATTTTCTCTCTCGAAGCAAAGGCAAAAATCTTCTCAAAACCCTATCTATCTTCAAATCAATCTCTAAATTTTCTTTGATAAAATCCTGAAAAATGGCACCAACTTATGATTTTACCAAGCTAGGAAAGCAAATCCACACCGGGCCCATTTGTGGATTTCGACGGCATGGTGAAACAGGGTCCGATGACACCCTAGTGAAGAAAATCGCCGAGAAATTGGAAACGCCTGGGCTGAAATCGTTTCGATCTTTGGAATATCCGATGACCTATGTGGAGGAGGTCGCACAATTCTACGTGAATGCTTTGAGATTCACGATGAAGGGATAAAGTCATCACATTCACGGAAAGCGGTACTCACCATCTCTCGCCAAGGATTTGGTGAACATCGCTCACTACCAACCGGAAGGAGCATCGAAATTAACGAAGCCGATGTAAACCTGGCCGCTTTGCTTGGAAGGAAATAGCCAAGCCCGACTATCGATAAAATAGTTTACACAAAGAAACAAGAGATCGCCAAGGAGGATTATCACAAGTTGTTGGACATAGTTGCCAAATGTATTGACATCAAATTTGGCAGCTTTGACCAAGTGTTGTCAAAAGCAAAGTTGATCGTAATGGCGCGATCATTGAAGAAAGGAAAATAAATGGCTGAGTTTGTCTATAGCGGCTATGCCGAATGTAGGGAACAAATCCTTCAAGGAAGATGGCACTTTTGGAGGATCCCTAGGATATGGCCTAGTGATTGGCCGGATGATGGAGGTGAAATGAGTCCTCTTAGACATGGAAAGCGTTCCATGTTAACAAGAGGATGTTGAGATCAAACCTCTCTGGCGCACTGAGAAGAGAGCCTACGCCAAGAGAGGCGACACAAGTGAGGGGGAATCAGTGACCCGAAGATACAAACTGTTGTTTCCTCTCCACCAAAGAAGAAAGCGCCCGCATGCCGTGCTAAGAAGACTGGCTGCCCGCAAAGAAAGAAAGTCAAACTCGCTCCCCCCTCGAAGCGTAGTCACCGCCCTGCAGCCGTGTCTCCCGCCAGCAGAAGAAAGCGGTCGAGAAGGACTCTCAAATACCTTCTCCGATCGTCAAAAAGAGGAGATCGATAAGCCAAGATGGCTCCTCTCGAAGAAGACACGGCCACGCCCCCCGCCCAAGACTCGGAAGAAACGTCTCTCGAACCAAAAATCCCTCCTGGTACAAACCAAGACGAAGAAGAATCATCAAGCGCTCCGAGCTTGAAAAACCGGGCCGAGTCACCACTCACCGAACAAATACAGAAATCGCCAAGCATCGAGTCCCCGGGGATGTAATTGATGAAACAACTAAGTCTCTTTGAATGCGATCAATAGAGAGGCAACTGAAGAAATAGCCGCAGATCGCGCCACCTGAGACACAAGAAGAAGCCGATAGAGCGATAGTGATGTGATGATCCTATCTCCACCTTACCCGGACATCCAAAATCGTCACATGTGAGTGAGTGGAGAAATGGAAATTGAGTAAATCAAGGGAACAGTTCCAATGGCCCGAGTTTATAGAAGAAGAAGAGGAATCGTTAAACTTCCTTGGACTAACCATCGTGATCCCAAAGATCGGATGAAGACAACCGCACGGATATCCTACGATCTTCAAGGACAAGGAGAAGGAAAGACACGCAGAGGAAGGCCGAGGCACGTGAGAAGGCCATCATCGCCTTCTATCTCCCGCACCACGTAACACACATCCTCTTCTTGATGTCTTCTCTCGCGGTGATGAGGATCCGGACTCTCGGCCGCCACGAAGAGTTGCAAATGCAACAAGCTTTGCACGAATCCGTAATCCTTCACGAGCAAAGATTGATGGAGGGACTAGGAGAGTCCTCCGAACACACCGAAATTGATCCAATGGGAGTGGTTCAAAGAAATCGCCACCGTTGTTGTTGCCGCCACCACTTCCCCACGGTGAAATTGATCCAATAAGGAAATGGCGATGAAACCGGGATAGTGGGGACCCCAATCGAGCCAACCCCTATTGAAGGTGATTTACCACCGCCCCAACGGCTGAACACTCAATAGAAATAGCCGGGAGTTTGGAGACGAGTGACCCCATTCCAAGTCACTCACGGTGGTGCGCCGGTGAGGGGGAAACTCCCTCCACCGGCAAGAAGGTCGGAGAATGTTGCGATGATCAACAACGAATCCAGGAGGCGAAGTAGAGGAAGTACAAACACTAAACGAACATCAAGTTGTCATCAACGAAGCTCGCACGATTGAGATCTGCTTTAATTTGAGGTGCCAACTCCGCTCTCGAAGGCTAATGACGCCGCCGATGCGGTCGAGGCACGAGGAAGGAACATCCCCGGGAGTTAACACTGGCGATGAAAGTGCAATCCATGGGGTTGAGACTCAATGGATGCCACCACGAAGACCCTAAGACAATTTGACATTTATCGCCGAAGGGAAGTCCAGGCCTCGCTGCAATGAGACTCGCAGAGGAGGTGAAGGCCCACGGGAGGTTGAGACTTCCGGGGTAAAGAAGCGGAAGTAGAGAACATCCCTCCCCGCTATCATTGACCCATCCGAAAAAGGATATAAGCGCGACTTCATGATTCCCAGGATAATCCTCGATGTAACCTTTCCGGGATCGGGCGACGTAAGAAAAGCCGAGTCATCCCCCGTGACAACTCCAAAAGACTCACGGTGCGGATGTTCCAAGCACGAGCAAGTCGATCCCAAGACTACTCGTCAAACCTTTAATTTTGATGATGAGCCACTTAATGGAAATCTCATCATCGTCCGATGACGCTTCGACAAGGCCGAGGACCAATCCACTCAATTGGAGAAATCAGCCGAGACCAACGAAGCCGTTGAGACAATGAGGCTCAGCAAAGTCGGGTCCACTTCACAAAAGACCCCGGTGAGACAGAGTCCATCGCGCAGCTTCCCAAGCCGCAAAGAGTTCGACTCAAAAGGAACTTCACGCGCACCTCTCATCATTGAACAAATACCGATTTGGCCGTGATGATTCCTTTATAGAATCTTTTCCTTTCTCCTGGAGGTACCAGATCTCCCTGAAGAGTCGAGAACGAGCTCGCACGCTTTCCATAGACCAGCTCCGTTATTCCATCGGTACCATTGTTCGGTGATTATGACTTTGACGCCGCATGGCCATCACCGCAATGTAAGAATCACCAAGTCCGCCAAGTGTTCAAGGCCTTATTTGCCGAGATTGAACGGATGGAGAGGCATCGGACCTCTATGGACATGCGACCGGACAATTGAGATGCCAATCTTACCGCCGACTTAAGAGGCATAACGGTCAGATCGGGAATGGTGGCAACAACAAAGAAACAATGCGTGTGGAACAAGTTAGATACTTGGGACATTGTTCAACAAGTCTTTGGTATGGAGAGCCGAGAATGCCGATGCAAAAACGAAGTTGAGAGAACACATTGAGCACATGCATGAAGCTCACACCGCCGAGATAAAGTCGCTGCGTGAGCAAAATAAGAGTGATCTACACGTTTGGAAGAAAACATGAATAGAAAATTCAGCCTTTTCATGGTGAGATGAAGCTAATTTCGCAGAGTCCAACGCTACTCGATCCGATTTCGTGGTCGCATACTCCACACAGATTCGAGACAGAACTCTACCATCAAAGAGCTCGACTTCCTACTTGCCAAGATATGTTTCCAGGTGTCCCCTCTTTTGATGATGCCAAAAAGGGGGAAGAGGAATACCTTAAAGCACAGAAGAGATCTGAAAAAAAAAGAGGATGACAATGCGAAGGAAAGACAAATTTGAGGAAGCGCTGAAACAAAAGAAAGGAAAATCTGTTGAGGGGAAGGATCGAAAGATGTGACCTTGATGATTGCACAAACCCCAACAAGGTCTTGTCACGGTGACATTATCGCCAGGAAACTCCCTGTGATTTCGCCACTCCAACACTCGCTATATCTATGGCCGAAAAGAGAAAGACAATTGAAGCAGGGATGGAGGAAGTGGAAGGAAGAATGGATGCCGGGTTATGAACATCTTGAAACAACATGGAGGCATTCCAAGAGAGAGACACTTATGCCATCTCGGATGTCGGGACAGAGCCACGATCGATTGATGAATTTAAAACGCCGCATCCGAAGGATACTTTGCAAATATGTCTATGGCTCAAGCTTGGGACTTGTCGGGAAAAGGGTCTCACGTTATGTGAAGAAAGGCGACAAGCAGCAGACTACAGGATCCTCTGCTGGTCACTCCGCTGGTCACTGTTTGGAAAGAAGAAGACCCCAGTACAATACACGCCCAGAGGTAGAGGAAGAAGCAGTGGTGGAGGAAGAGGTTTCAGACCTAGGCCTCTGCCCAAAAACATTGAATACGTAGATCCAGGCAAGAAAGGAGGGATCTCAATGGGTGGTCTTGACCAAATAGCATACTTGCAAGTGGCTAAAAGTAACGCCCGAGTATGAAAAAAAGGGAAGAAAACAAGAGACAAACTCGGCTATGGGAGGAAAGACAGAAAGATTAAGAAGAGATGAAGTGCTTTAAAGGCATATGAAAAGAAGAAGAAGAAGCGGTGACGATGAGAAAAAGAGAAGAAGAGCGTAAGATCTTGAACAAGATGAAAGAAAGGAGACACGAAGGAAATGAAGTGTTGTTGTCCACCCCTTCATGTATTTTATGATGTAAATACATACTATGTAAGTTTTCTCGTAATAAAGCTATAAATTCTTTTATTTTCTCAGTGTAGACAAATGTTTGCTCACGATACACCTTGTAAACTTGATTGTGTAAAAGAACAAGAATGTTATGATCAATAAAAAGATTGATTCTACGCATACATTCTATGTGAATACACTATCCGTATGTATCTTTGCTATTTGCATTTTTGAATGGTTTAAGTTTTGGCATCATCAAAAAGCGGGGAAATTGTTAGAAATTTATTATTTAGATTTTGATGAATGCCATGTAAAACTTAGAATAGAAAGTTGGCACCCCATTTTTGTTGTAAAATGCATTGTAATAAATAGGGCTGGCCAAGTGAGTTAAGTCGCCACGCCCTAACATGCAAGAAGACAATCGAAGACTAGAAGGAAGACTCATTTTGAGACATTGAGTATGGCAAAAGAAGAGTAGACGGAACTCTATCAAGAAGCGGTGAGTGGAGTATCCCAAGTCAACTCGAGAAAAGCCAAGTCTCAAGTTGAAGTGAGAAGAGTCATCCAATGATTGGAAGTCGACTCTAAGTCACCGGGAAAAGCAAAGAAATGCGGTCAAGTCGAGATAATCGAAAAAGATCCGTTATTTAAATCAAGAGAATTACTTAAACAAGTAATATCTCCATACCACCTTTCTCGGAGTGCTCGGTCCCCGGAAGCATGCAAAAGGAATGAACCAATGGGAAGCACTACACCGTGTCGAACTACGAAAAGGTGAAAAACAATTCATACGAGGAAATGGCAATTCCAAGGACTGCAACAAGACAAAGCCAACGATCGTAAAGTGACTTTCAAAAATAAGCCTATCTCTTCAACGGGCAAATTTTTTGAAAGATCACTATAAAAGGCCGAGGAGTTTATTTGAGAATGTGTGACACAAAAACGAAAGAACGGACTGAACCAAAAACGTTCAGCGATTATTAGGAAATCTGAAATATTCTCAATCCTCAAGCCTACACTACGAAGAACATCAATCCAACACTCAATTGTGAAGGAAAGATAACTTCAATCGGTTGAAGAGGAAAATATCGAAAATCAAGGGGTCTACATTCCACGAAGGATTGTAGGAAGGTTCAAGGTCGAACCAAGTTTTGAGCTCTTGGAGGACTTCGTGATCAAATCCAAAGAGCTTGAGCAAGTGAGCTGTGTAGCAAGGCAATCCCGCCCTGTGAAGAAGCCGAGTCGCACGAGAAGCCCCGGTGAGTGATCAAGGCGTCTCAGATCGAGTCCCAAAGGATCAAGTCACCGTGTGTGATCAAGACTTGTATCCGGGATCTGTTACCACTTTGTATCTTGATCAATACCTAGTGGATTCCTCCGGAGTTGGAGAAGAGAGGAGTAGAAGAATTACTCCATCTTCGAACCTCTATAAAAATTTCATTGTGTCATTTACATTTCAAAGACTTTAATTCCCGCATCTTAACCGTTTAAATCTGGCCGATAAATTTGCTATTCACTTGATAATTTCTAAGTACTAAACCAAGCACTAAATCCTTGCTTAACCAAACTTAAGGGTGTTAAGTCTTCCGCTGAAAACAAAACCACAATTGAGTTAATTTAGACTCACCGTGAGTTATTCCATCAACAACTCAATTGAGTCATGTTGAGAGACTAACTACCGATTAACTAAATTGGTTGTCCATCAAAGACACATTTTGTGTAGTATCAACTCAATATTTAAAAGGACTAAATCGAAAATTTGGTAAAGGTTTATTCAACCCCCCTTCTAAACCTTACACTTACACCCCCTTTGGGACCTACATGGCCCATCCCACTTTTTAATCGTGTAGGGATGGCCAAATTCCCATGGAAATCATCCCGTTGGTATCCGAATAGAATGGACGAAAAATTCCCAATTAATTTGGTGATGGGACGGGGGATGAAGATTCCCATTTCTCTAGAACCGGGATGGAATGAGGATGTATTTATATCCTCCGTCCCATCCCCATTCCCGTTAGATAAAACGAGGATCCGTCGTACCAATTCCCATTTATTTAATTTTTTCAAGGCCGAGATTTAATTGAATTTTCGGTATTTTTATTTATTTTAATTCGAATTAGATTATTAGTCATTTGCTATGTAACCGATTCCTTAATTCATTGTCCCCACATATTTTTGTTTGACAATTTTAATATGCAAGACATATATGTATGTAGTACAATAGTGTTAAATATGCAAGAAATATATGTTAAGTATGCAATAGAATAATGATGTGATTCTCTCTCTCTCTCTCTCTCTATATATATATATATATATATATATATAATTGATTCCTTAATTCACGGTCCCCACATATTTTTGTTTGACAATTTTAATATGCATTGATATATGTTAAAATATGCGTATAATAATGTTAAATATGCAAGAAATATATGTTAAATATGCGTAGAATAATGAGCGTGATTCTCTTTCTCTCTCTCTCTCTCTAACCGATTCCTTAATTCACGGTCCCCATATGTTTTTATTTGACAATTTTAATATGCAAAGACATATATGTTAAATATACGATATAATAGTGTTAAATATTCAATAAATATATGTTAAATATGTAGTAGTTAATGAGCGTGATTCTCTCTCTCTCTCTCTCTCTCTCTCTCTATATATATATATATATATATATATATATTATATCGATTCCTTACTTCATGGTCCCCACATGTTAATAAACATGATTCTCATTCTATAACTAATTCCTTAATTCACACGGTCCCCACACGTTTTGTTGGATAATTTTAATATACGAAAAGACACCTATGTTAAACATGCAAAGTATAATAGTTTTAAATATATAGTAAATATATGTTAAATATATAGTATAATAATGAAAGTGATTTTTTTTTTCTCTCTCTCTCTCTCTCTCTCTATAACTCGATTCCTTAATTCACGGTCCGCATATTTTTGTTTGACAATTTTAATATGCGTACATATATGTTAAATATGCAAAGAAATATATGTTAAATATGCGGTAGAATCATCGAGAGCACATACACGGTCCCCATACATTAATGAGTGTGATTCTCCCTCTCTTTATAATCGATTCCATATGTGACTCGGTCCCCACATATTTTTGTTTGACAATTTTACCCTTATTGGGATTTAATTAATTGGTTAATCTATTATTATCCTATATTAATCCTAGTCTTTGATGTATGTTGGGGGATGGTTGAGAAAAAGTCCACACTGCGTCTCACCTAGAAGGGTAATCTCACCGGATCCTCCCCATATATAATATAATATTTTATTAATTCTAAAACTAAACCATTAAGTCTTTATAATTTTACTTGTTCTCATTTTTTTTCTTTTACAAATTAGAGATTTATGTTATTTTATTTATCGATTATTTTAAGTAATTTATTTTACAACTTTTATTAACAAATAGAAAATGGAGAACCCGATTTTCGCGGGGACCATGTCCACCGAACGGGGATTCTTCATCATTGTTCCGGATACCCAAAGTGGGAAATGGTAATGTGATGATATTTGGAATAAGATTACAGCCGGGAATGGTATGCCAATCACCAGCCCCGAAATCCCCACCATTTTCATTTATCCCTACAGTTTCATGGGTTGGCTACACCATTGTTAGTAAACTAGTAGGTATATATATATATATATATATATATATATTATATCGTCAGTTAAGAGTGTTTGATGAAAAAGTTATAAAAATATTTATTTATTTGTTAAAGTCAAACCAAAAGCGTAATTTAAAGCAACTCTCTCCTCGCTTTTGGATTCCGATTAAATAAACTTTTAATCAAAAGTAGAAGTAGACCTTTGCAAATATAAAAAGTGTTTTTTCAAGCAAAAAATGAGAAACCCTTTTTTAGTGATTGCAAACACTCCTTATATATAGGTATGTTGTGTGAGAAAATTAATGAATATTAATTGTTTTTCTCAATACTTGAGTCAAAGTTAAAAAGATTTTTTTGTCGAAATAAATGTTCAATTCGCTATAGTATGAAATCAAATTTATATAATTTTTTACTCTCATTGTTTTCATAAAAACTCTGTCGTCGATCGTCTAACGGGTCTCAACCGATTAGACGGATCGACCTGGATCTCGTAATTACAATAGTGGTAATTTTGTCATTTCGCCGGTAGTGGCATTTTTGTAATTTCCGCTCGCGTGTGATTTGAACGTGGCTTTTCAATTTCAGCGGCAATGAACCGTCATTTACTTGGATAACCGAACATGGCTTCTCGATTTACATCTCATCATTTCTCAACTTCTCACTTCTCAACATTGCAAAAACTTACAAAGTTGTTACAGAGTTCTTCGCTCGCTCAATCCGGAGAAAGAGTGTTCGTTGGTGGCGTTGGTCGAAGTTTTCGCTCATTTTCGCTCGAAGTTTGACAGACGAGCACATTTCCTTCACGTTTTTTCAAGTTCCTGCTTGTCAAATAAGGTAATGTTTGATTCATGCTAGGTTTAACTTTGAAAACGGTAGTTTCGTCGTAGGTTTAAAGTTTTGTGGTGATTTGTTTGATTTTTTGAATTCCAAACCCTATTTTCTCGGTTTTTTTGTAGGTTTTGTTATTTTCTGCTTTGTTTATGTATTTTTGTTACATCGAACATTTAAGTTATACACACATTTTCTTAAATGTATTAGTAGTTAGTTCATATTGTATTAGTTTTTATCATGTAAAGTATTAGGAATGATGTATATGTTTTCTTCTATTGTCAAGTTTTTGCCCTGTTTTTTATGTTGGAGGTTTTTTTATTTTGTATTACTTGTTATTCTCAATTGTATTAGTTGTTACAATGAAAAGTATTAGTGCAAAACCACAGTCCCCTGCTTTTTTGCTGCTGTTCTATTTTTCTTAAATTGTATTCGTAGTTTGTTTGAATAGTAAATACTGTTTATGTAAAGTGTTAGTAATGATTTCTCTCTTTTTTATGGCATGTAGTGAAGTGTATATTATTGGTGGTTTTTTGTATTAGTTGTTACTCTAAATTGTATTAGTTGTTGAGAGGCGGAAATGTATTAGTCCAAAACCATAGTGTCCTCGCTTATGTGTCATTGCTCGTTTCTTTTAAATGTGTTACTTTACTCCGAATAGTATTAGGTATTACACTCTAAATATAAGGATTACTCGAATAGTCTGAATAGTGCTAGTTTTTGATTTCGTGGTGTTTTATGTTGTTGGTGTTTGCGTGAATAATGCAACTGTATATATTTTCTTCGCTGCCAGGTTTTGCCTTGTTTTTTTTATGTCGATGTTTTTTTATTTTGTATTACTTGGTATTCTCAATTGTATTAGTTGTTGTTAATCGAAAAGTATTAGTGCAAAACTGCGTTTGATAAATGGTTTTATCACGATTTTGATGATTTTGTTTTTACACCAAAACAATGTTTTTAAAGGTTGTCCAAATACTCCTAAATGATTTAAAATGGTTTTAATATTCTCCTGAGTATTTCTTCAAGTTTTGTTTTGATAAAATTGGACAACACATTTAATGATTTTATGTCAATGGGTTTTTACTTGGAAACTTTGTTTCTAAATGTTGTCCTAATACTCGATTGATCTAAAATGTTTTTACTATTTCTGAGTATTTATTGAGTTTATATCGACAACACTTTTGATGATTTTGTGTTTATGCGTTATTTTATCAAAACTATATTTCTAATGTTGTCCTAAATACTCCCGATCGGTTTAAAATATTTTTACGAATTTTTCGGAGTATTTCGAGGTTTATTTTCGACAAAAATAGACAACATTTCATTTTGAGGTCGACGACCGACCAAAGAGGCACTGTACCGGGAATGCATTGCACGAAATGTAACTCCCGTAACTCCAAAAATAGGTCGTGAGTGACCCGGCCGCACCTAGATGCACCTGGCCGACCCCTTAGACCGGTCACCGTTGTTGATTTTTTTGTTGCACTCTTTTTCTTAACTTAATAGTGCGCGTCGGTCGCCTTAAGTTTGACAAAGAAAATGTAAACCGTTGTGCAAACAGACATCTTTTCCTTAATTTGTGGGATTGATTTCTAACAACTCTTTTCTTCAATTGTCTTGCAATTTTTTTATAGAATTCATGTCCCCAAGAGGAGCCTATCATGTACAAGACATCTTCTATAAATAGAGGAAGAATTGAAGCAACACAATAAGAGAGAAAACTACAACACAACAAGACATACTCAAGCAAACACTTGGTCTTTCATTGTTATTATTCTTGTTGTAATTTGCCTAGCTTATCACTTTCACATCCTCGAGGTCTAGGCTATTCTTGATTACACTTGCACTCAATTGTATTATTCATTATCGAGTTGTAATCTTGGATTTTTGGTAATCATTCAACACAAGATATCCTTGTGAGTGTTCTTGTGGTAAGAACACACTTGGGTGATCTAGGTGTTAGGTGTAAGAAGATTGTGGTAATCTTCTTGTTGAGGTGTTGAAGAATTTGGTATTCTTCAAGGTTGAAGATTGTGGTAATCTTCACAAGGTGCCGTTGGAGATTGTGGTAATCTTCAAGAGAGATTGTGGTAATCTCAAAGGTGGTGTTGAAGAAGAGTGTGGTGCTCTTCAAGGCGTTTGTTGTAAGTTGGTGTTGTATTAATTTGTGGTAAATTAATAAAATCTTTTTTTCTTTTTGAAATCCATCCCGGATATACCGCGGTAGAGGATTAGGCCCTGGTGGGTTGAACTCTATAAATCGACGCGTGTGTTGTTTACATTCCGCACCTTTATTATTGTCTTTGAGCATTCGATTCAAAAAGAGGGCTAAAATCGAAAAGATGGAGATAATCTATTCACCCCCTCTAGATTATTGTAGCCGCATGGACTTACAAAACCACATTCCCCCTCGTTTTTTCGCTGTTTTGTTTTTCTTTTAAATGTATTAGTAGGTTGTTTGAATAGTAATACATTTATATAAAGTGTTAGTAATGAGTTCTCTCTTTTTATGGCTTGTAGTAAAATGTATATAATTGGGGGTATTTTGTATTAGTTGTTACTCTCAATTGTATTAGTTGTTACATCAAATGTATTAGTCCAAAACCACGGTCCCGCTTATGTGTCATTGCTCGGTTTCTTTTAAATGTATTACATACTCTGAATAGTATTAGGCATTACATCAAAATGTATTGATTACTCCAATAGTCCGAATAAGTCTAGTTTTTGATTTCTTGGTGTTTTATGTTGTTCCATTTGCGTGAATAAAAATGGTGCGTATGAAGAGACCGGTGAAGAGGCCAAAAAAGGATGATATTCCTCCATTAGCTCTTGTTCCATACGAGACCCATCCTCCTCTAGTGAGGAATATATTCCACCCAAGAAGAAGTCGCAAGAGAAAAAATGTTGCTTGAAAAGTAAAAGAGCTAATATGTACTATACTTTTTTAACAGCTTTTAGTGTCCGCAATTTAAAGTATAAGCACTAACTTTTTTTTTTCCACATTTTTTGCAAATGATTTTGTCACACAATGTAGACCGCGAGGTCTGTGTGAAGTCGTATTCAAACTTACTGATGCTCAAAAGAGAGACGTTGAAGCCATTAGCTTTGGAGGTCTGCTGAAGATGTCTGGGGTGATGCAATCCCAACAAAAATTTTGAGGTTGTTAATTGGCAATTTCAATGGTACAAGCCAACTCCTTAGGATTGATCAAAATAGGAGTTTTGTTGTGACGGCGGAGGATATTTTAGATCGTTTCCTTCTCGCAAGGAACGAAGGGTGTGATGTTTTAAGAAATAATGAAAGTTTATCTCTAATGATCGATTGGAACGCTAGGTATAAGTTTAAAGCGAGGGGTTAGTTTGAAGTATTTAGGTCTATTATGGAGAGTATGGTGGACGGTCGTGACGACTTTAAGCGTTTTTTGTTTTATTTTCATTGTTCATTTTTAACACCAAGTGCCAATAGAATATGGACTTTGGTGTGTTACGCTCATTGTTGAGGTGGAAAACATAAAACAAGCTTGATTGGTGCACACACGTGCTTAATAGTCGTGGTGTTGTTAATAAGTATAAATCCATCCGGAGTGTTAAGAATGTGAGCGGCCGCATTTTAGTTCGCAGATCTTGTATTTTCATCGCTTGAAATGGCAAGGTCGCGTGAACCCACAACCATACCATTGATACAACATTGGGACATGCATAAAATCAAGAAAAGGGTTGCGGAAGAAGGTAAAGTGGTGAATTTGGACAGGAGAGTTCCCTGATGTGACACATATCCCGTGGTCTCGCAGAGAGGCAGAGTGGAAGAAGGCCTCTTTGGGAGGGAAATATTTGTGAGGAAGAAGAGCGAGTAAAAGATGGGAAGGACGGAAGAAAGGGCAGACAGAGGGAGAGAAAGAAGCATGAGAATGATGATGAGAGCGAGGACTCGTGAGTTGATTGAGTTGATCAAGTACAAAGTCGCCAAGGGGTGAGATGGTGGATGAGGTGATCCACGAATGGCGAAAGATGTAAGATAAATGTTGTTATATATATTATTATTTACTTTAAAAGTATTAGTAGTTTTCTAATAATTTTTGCTGTTTTGTTTTTCAGAAATGAGCGAGTTATTCATGTTGCTTAGAGTGACATGAATGTCATATTTCACGCGCACATGGAAAGGGTTAGTGAAGTCTGCGAGGAACAACACCGAAAAAGAGGTGTTATACCCGGGATGAATAAAGATGTCCTATTTGCGGGTCACGCATGACGATGTAATACCCAAAGAGAAGGAAGAGGTAGAGGATGAGAAGGAACATGATAAGGAAGAGGCCGAGGATGTGAAGGAACAGGGGAGGATGATGAGGATGACAAGGAAGATTGGAGGATAAAAAGGAAGAAATTCATGTGAATCAAGATGCCATTGATGATTATGTTGCATATATTGAGAAGGATGATCAGGAGGAGAAGAATGAGAAGGATTTAGTTGTGGTCGAATCAGGTATTAGTAGTTGTACCGTAATGTATTAGGTTTACACTATAATGTATTAGTTGTAATTCTATTGTGTATTAGTTGTTGATCGCATCGTATTAGTTTTTAGTCCGTTAGTTATCGGTTGTTATTCTATTAAGTATTAGTTGTTGCATTGAATTGTATTAGTTTTTACTCAAGTAGGTATTAGTTGGTGCACTTTAATGTATTAGTCGTTACACTATAATGTATTAGTTGTCATGCTAATACTTTACACTATAATGTATTAGTTGTTATTCTATTAGGTATTAGTTTAGTTTTTACTCGTTAGGTATTAGTTGGTGCAACGTAATGTATTAGTTGTCACACTATAATGTATTAGTTGTTGCATTGAACTGCTTTTTAGTTTTTACTCGTTAGGTATTAGGTGGTGCAATCGTAATGTATTAGCCGCCACACTATAATGTATTAGTTGTCATACTAATACTTTTTACCATTTGTTTTTGTGGAAAGCTTAGAATCCGATTGGTTCATCCGCAGAGAAGAAAAAGCTGTGTGTTCGCTTATGAAAAATCACAAAGAAGAATTTTACCGTGTGTTGTGTTGTCAAGAAAGCAAAAGGATGTGGTCGATTATTGTTTCTTCAATCATAAAGCAAAGAAAGAGTAAGTAATGTTTTCAACTACCAGTTCTGATTATGTTATTGGAATAATATTTTTTTCATTATTAACTGATATAAGTTATTTTTTTCAATCGAGATGAACCAATTTTTACACATGGTGGGTTTTGTTACGTAATCGCCGATCGATGTGCGCATGTTGAACGATAAAAAGTCTGATCCACATCAAAGATAATTGATACATGGGCATTGCTCCTCAATAGAAGAACTCTGATGCAAAGAGGAAAAAATGCTTTTATTTATATGCTCAACATTCTATAAGCAAACAATGTTGTTTTATTTAATGTATCATGCTCTACATTAAGTAATGGCATGTTTAACATTGCGTTTTATTTTCAACAGATTATACATAGGAAACATGGTCAAGAAATCCCTGGCGAGATTGGGGAGAAAGTTTGAGAGATTGTTGGATGCGGACCGAGAGTTGAGTGTGATGGATTTGAGCGGGTTTGACTTGGTAAGAAATCATTTTTATTTCTAATGTATTAGCATCTATATTATACAATATTAGTTGTTATACTATAAGGTATTAGTTGTTAAACTTAAATGTATTAGCTAAATATTATTTTTTGTTGAAAATGTAGATTTTCTTCCCAATTTGCTACAAAGCCCATTTTGTGGTTGTTGTCATTAATTTTGTTGATGGGAAGGTCCAATATCCGACAATTTGGTCCACCATGAGGTCATTTAAAAGTACAAAGAAACTTGAGACTCGTTGTGGTAAGTATTAGTTGTTACACCAAATGTGTATTAGTTTTTATACTACAAATGTATTAGCTAGTATATTTTAAAGTATTAGTTGTTACACAATTAGTTAATGTTGTTATGGTTTTTTTTTCACTTGATCCAAAGAAAAATAAATTTTCCTCGAATCAAGCAAAAGAACTAAAAACATCAACAAGCCCAGGAGGTTGAGCATTTTCCTCGGGAAAATGTTCCCTTCATGGGCAAGCCATTGCGAACAACGTGGATGCGGGTGTATTTTTAATGCACCACACATGGAAAATTTTATCGCCAAGTCTACTCAAAGCCGATTTGAATCGTATGAATGTTCCCTTTTCAAAACATATATTGCTTATATTCATCCCTTCCGTATGAATTTTTTTCATGTCTTTCTTTTTCAAGTTATTTTTTTACAAGAATGTACAAATATGCTTTAAGGGCATCTGTTTATAGAATTCCGTTGAACCCATTGAATGAGAAACGAGTTCAACTTGAGAAAGATGTTCTTGATTTGTGAGAGAGATGAAGTAAACAAGTAAGATTTTATTTAACACATAATCAATTTTATTAGCTTTAAATGTTGGATATTTTTTTAACATAATGTTTTTATGACGTACGTGCCCGGCAACGTTATGCTGTGGGATTGTGTTCTCGTCGAAAGCTTGAATGTTACAAAAACAATTTTGAATATTTTTAGGCAATATTAGTGTTATGTGTAAATGTATTATCATGTAATGTAAAAAGATAAGATTATTTTTTAGTAGTTTTGTGTAAAATGTATGGAAAGATGGTTGTACAAAGATTATTAGAAGTACAAACTAATGAACTAGTATTGAAACTTGAAAATATATGTATGGTTTTTTTATGTGTTTGTCTTTGAAAAATTTTTTTCCGTATAAAATGTATTGGGCTTGTTGAATAGAAAAGTATTAGATGTGAAAGATAAAAGTATTAACACAAACGAGTAATGTTTTTATACTTGTCACTGTCAGGTCGCTTTTTACAATCGCTTGCAAGTATTAGTTTAGGGTATGTGTTTTACAATGCATTAAGTCAAATGAATAAACAATCCCGCATAATAAACATGAGATATGTTAAAAAGATCACACAAATAACAAATATATCACAGATAATGCTACAATGGCTTAGTCCCCTGATTAAGGGTTACAATGTTCAATAACAAATTATTCGAACAATAAACAAGAGATAAGTTAAAACGACACATTACACAAATGAGAAATGTATCGGTAGATACATTACGATGTATTAGTCCCCCGATCAAAGTATTGTTCAATAACAAATAATTCGAACAATAAAACAAGAGATAAATTAAAAAGTCACACAAAAATAAGAAATGTATCGCCAGACACGTTTCAATGTATTAGTCCCATGATAAAGCATTGGCTAAAGTTGTTCAACAACAAATAATCCGAACAATAAACAAGAGTAATACGTAACTGAAACGCACAC